>CM076569.1:48143477-48745727 GCA_034641835.2 Pinus albicaulis | reverse complement strand
TTGACCAAATGTCGGAAATTTCCCCAACTTTTTTCAATCCCGCCCGAAACCGTCGCTATACCGACGTTTATAGAAAAGTGTCGCAATACCGACACTTATACAAAGTGTCGCAATTGCGAAATTCGGAGGAAGACGTCGCAATTGCGACACTATGCCCCAAAGCGTCGCTATTGCGACGGCTGCCTCCAAACGTCGCAAGTGCAACACAATGTATAAGTGTTGCAATTGCAATGTTTGGAGGCATCCGTCACAATAGCAACGCTTTTTCTGCCGTCGGTATAACGACACTTATATGCGCGCTACATAAAAATACGAAACTTATATCCGTCGCAATAGCTACATTAAAATTTGATATCACACGCGCATTCACCCTCCACTCTTGCAGAACAACATTCGCCCTTAGCGTTCACCCTCAGCTCTTGCAGAACAACATTTTCCCTCAGCATTCGCCCTCAGATCTTGTAGAACAGCATTCGCCCTCAACTCTTGCAGAACAACATTCACCCTCAGCATTCGCCCTCAACTCTTGCAGAACAGCATTCGCCCTCAGCATTCTCCTTGAGCTCTTGCAGAACAACATTCGCCCTCAACATTTTCCCTGAGCTCTTGCAGAACAGAATTCGCCCTGCATTCGCCCTCAGCATTCGTCATCAACTCTTGCATAATAACATTCGGCCTCAACTCTTGCAAAATGGTAAGTTCTTACTGCAGGCCCTTCCTCCTATAGTAGGGTTGACTCTATTTGGGTTTTTTTGGTCAATTCCATTTGGATTGTGTTAGGTTGTAGGGTTCTGTCTAGATGTCAAGAATCAAGATTCAATACCCTCTATTATCTTCATCACCCAATACAAGATTTAAAATTTTCCCAAATAAACACTTATTAATTTGGCAGCCATTATTTCTCCCTACCTTAAAAACCCTACATTTAAATGAAAACAAGCATTGCATTTCAAGTACACAAATCTATTAGTGTTCGCCCTGAGCATTCGCCCTCAGCTCTTGAAGAACAACATTCGGCCTGATCTCTTGCAGAACAGCATTCGCCCTGAGCTCTTGCAGAACAACATTCGCCCTGAGCTCTTGCAGAACAAAATTCACCCTGCATTCGCCCTCAACGTTTGCCCTTAGCTCTTGCAAAATGGTAAGTTCTTACTGCAGGCCCTTCCTCCTATAGTAGGGTTGACTCTATTTGGGTTTTTTTGGTCAATTCCATTGGATTGTGTTAGGCTGTAGGGTTCTCTCTAGATGTCAAGAATCAAGATTCAATACCCTCTCTTATCTTCATCACCCAATACAAGATTTAAATTTTTCCCAAAGAAACGCTTATTAATTTGGCAGCCATTATTTCTCCCTGCTTTAAAAACCCTACATTTAAATGAAAACAAGCATTGCATTTCAACTACAAAAATCTATTAGTGTTCAAATGTACATGCGTGCATCACTTGTGTAGGGTATTCCTTTTCCACTTTCACATTATCCAAGAATGTGTGCAGTATAGTTCATATTTTTTGTGATTTAGATTATCTTGAAAAAAGGAAAGGTAAATTATTTCCCATGGAAAAAGAAGGTTTTCCCTTTTTACTACTGGAAATGGTACAACAAAGTTCCATTTCTACCCGAAACTCCTATGAAATAGGAACCAAATAAAGGCCATGTCCTCAATGGACATCATTTGGCTTTGAAAATAGCCATTGCACCGTGTTGTTTCTTATATTACATCACGATAGTTTCTTAGGTCATTTCTTGTTTCTTGAGATGAAAAACAACCAAATAAATTGTGAAGATCCTTTCAAGAAATAAATGACCATTTCTCAATCATATCTCAACTATTTTTATTTTATTCAGTGGTTGCTTACTTTGAGAGAAATTTGACAGTTTTATAAGGAATATAACATAAAAACACAAAATGGGAAGGAATTGATGAGGTAGATGACCTTTAGTTGTTGTCAATTAAGAATTGATAATACACGATGCATGTTCTGTACTACAAACTAGATTCCTTCCTGGAGTTAGGACATAGAGTATTGAATCAAAGTTATAGTTTCTAACTTCTTGTATTGGTTCATCAATCTTGAAATTCAGACATTGCATGTCTTCATTGCTTCATGTTTGAATAATTTGCATCATATCCTACAATAGGAAATTAGGAATTATGATTATTATTACTTTATGGATCTGTTAAGTTACTTTTAAGTTTGCATGGTTTAGTGTGAAATTATTCTAGTGTGCCCCTAGGCCCAGGTGAAGGAATGCCAAGGACTGAGAACCCTAGTTTTTAAATGGTATTGTTTCTTATACCCAAAAACCCCTCAACATCACTTCTTGTTAGTTCTTAACAATAGTGTTGTAAACAATTTGAGAATTGATATAGCAAAATCTCGCACTTCTCAAGATAAAGTCCTAAAGCTAAAGTGTGATACCATGTGTAATTCAATAGCCTCATTGTCACCTCACCAACCTCTTTTCACTTCGGGCTAGCTCTCCTCCAACTCAAGGGGGGTTCTCCCTAGTAGATGTTAGGGATCTAATGGCCCAACCAAACCAAGTCAAGATCCCCCTAACTCTCTATTTTTACTACTATCAATCAAAATATTGAACAATAGGGTCAGACATGCATCATGAAGATAAAATTGCCAGGGTATTTTTGGGTAATTTCAAAGGGAGAGTCCCCAAACACATATAATCAAGGAATTATAACGTGATTTAAAACATTAAATATCAACAAAATCGTTTAAAGGATATTGAAAGGAAAAAGGTGATGGAAGATAGAAAGTGCCTTACTTAAATGCTCTAAGGATTTTTCAATAGTTGCTCCAAAAGCTTCACTTCAAGGCCCTTCAAGATCGTCTCCAAAAATGCTATACCATCAGCTTCAACAATGTTGCTCCAAAAATGTCCTCAAGGTCTTCAAAACAAGTTTACTAGAAGTTGCTCCAACAATATATTCAATAAGGTCTTCATTGTCAACTCGTCTCTTGTTTGGGTGCCTTAATGTGCAATGACATGTTTCCAGGACTGAATTCAATGCAAGGCATATTTGAAACTCTAACTCTGTCTTCCGGTGTCTTATTAGAAATTATTTCAATTTTCATTTTTTGTTTTCAAGTTAGATATTATTTTCAAGTTTTTACATTTATAATTTTATTGCAATGTGGCAGACTGATCAGGGCAGTACAGGAACAACCCCGAGACGGGATGATTGTGGAAAGAGGCCAGCGGAAGAACATGTAAAGTGCCAGCATTGCTCTATCTTCAGGTATTTTAGTTATTTACATAGTTGAAATAATATTGATTTTGTTCAAATATGCAGACACCTAGCCATGGTATGCCTGATGATTCCCTCTTTGAGGAAGAGCTTTCTTCATCCCTATCTCCAGTGTTCTTGTTGCAAAAAAAGGCATGAGATGCAAGGTCGGAATTTAATACTTTGATAGACGCGCCTCAAACACCTGAAACAGAAGAGAGGATACAACATCTTATGAGGCAGCTAGAAAGATATCAGGTAATAATAAAAGGTCAAAAGGATATTTTTTTTGTTCTGCATGAGATGAATTGTGATAGTTTGATTTTTAATTTTTACATTGACTAAACTAACAAAAAGTTCTTTTGTATGTAGCATTTTCTGGCACTTGCTGAACTCGGTGTTGGTGGTAGTGGGACACAAGGGAAAGAGATTGCCCAACAACCCTCTCGTACACCTTCTACTCCTTTAGGTGCCAGCCAAGAAACACACCCTGCCCAAGCAGACACCCAGCCAACTGCTGAACATGTTGGCAATGATGAGCCTGATATGGCCAACTACATTATTGCGTTTCCTGGAGCTACACGTGTCAGCTCCACAGGGACCATTAATGGCACGTTGTTGGTGAACGATGAAGGTGTCCCTATAAAGCATGTACAACTCCCAGGTAAATTTTAATATTTTAACTATTTCATGTACTTTATCTAAAACATATTTATCATGATTTTTATTTTTAAATTATTGATAATATCTTCTTTTTCTTTTGGTTTTATTCTGTGTAGGAAACAATGAGTTCTACAGGATTCTGGAGAGCCATGCGTTGGTAATTTTTGGCCCAGCATGTGCAATTGGGGTGCAAAATTCCCAACAGAAAAAGAAGATCCTAGTTATTGAAGCCCTTTTGGGGGTCGGCACATTGACGAACAACGGTGGCGGGTAGGCTGGAAAATATTTGAAATATACCAAGGACACCTATAGGACGCAATCACAATTTAAACCTAGATATGAGCATCCTCTCACAGTTCCAGAGAGTGAGTGGAGAGCACTCATCCATGAAGGAAAAAAGAAAAGGGAAAAGAAAGAAGGAAAAATTCCAACTGGACCTGCAAGGTAAATTACAACTTGAATTCAATAGCTTTAATTTTCTCTATGTCTAAAATAAAAGTGTGCTACGTCATATCTGACTTCAATATTTTGATGATAGGTTTCCTGACACCTCGAAGGCAACCAAAGCTAGGATTGAAAAAAAGGGCCATCACCAAAAACTGAGCCCGAACAACTACTTGAAATTTAACTGCCAAAATTGTAATTAGTGGCTAAACATCTTATAATTAATTGTAAACAGCAACGTTTTTGTAATCCTACAAAATATGATTAAAGACGTCATATGTTAGGGTGATGACTTAGGAACAAAAACTACATTGGAAGATAAAAATATCGCACCATTTTGTTCCTAAATGATTAAAATACGAAGCTTGGGCGAGGTCCCAAGATCCGAATGTGGTAAGGTAAACATTATTCAATATGTTTTCATCCATAAATTTAATGTGTAACTTTGTTTAAATCGAGGGAAGCGACACTACGACGAGCCAAATAACCCATTTTAGAAGCCGGATGTAGATGATCGTCACGTGCAACCTGATCATTGTAGTAGGGACCAGGCCGACAATGCTACTATCAGTGAGGGCCGTGACGGTAATTAATTTCTACTTATAATTTTTTCTAATTATACCTTGATGGTTGTCCTTATAACGTTTTTTTTTTAAATGACAGAGAATGTTTCCCTTGAGGATCTTACCACCAGAGAGGAAGACAGGGCAACAGTCCCAACGGTGACAACTGGTGCACCAGGTAAATAATCTCATTGCAATTTTTTTTATTAATGTTACCGAACTAGTTCAATGATATTTAAAAACTGACAATTAAAATTTAATATTATCTATTTTTGTAGGCGATGCCCCGTCAGTGGATGAGACCAGACATCGTGACAACGCAACTAGGTCAGCGGCGACAACTGGTGCACCAGGTAAATAATCTCATTGCAATTTTTTTTATTAATATTACCGAACTAGTTCAATGATATTTAAAAAGTGACAATTAAAATTTAATATTATCTGTTTTTGTAGGCGATGCCCCGTCACTGGATGAGACCAGACATCGTGACTACGCAACTAGGTCAGCGGCGACAACTGGTGCACCAGGTAAATAATCTCATTGCATTTTTTTTATTAATATTACCGAACTAGTTCAATGATATTTAAAAACTGACAATTAAAATTTAATATTATCTATTTTTGTAGGCGATGCCCCGTCACTGGATGAGCCCAGACATCGTGAATACGCAACTAGGTCAGCAGTGTGGGTTGAAAGGCACGAAATAGGAGCAGAGCACGATGATATTGATGATGTAATTAGGAGCTTTAAAAATAGGAAGAAGAAAAAGAAAATTTGACAATGTAAAATATTGTATTATTATAAGACAAACGTTACCATACTTGGAACGTTTTTTTTCGTTATATAAAAAACTCATTTATCATACTATTTTTATGTCAAGCATTAATTGCAATGTTTCCTTGCGTACTTTTTGTTGAATTGTTTTTTTATTAGTTATTGAATATTTTTTTTTATGCTCATGAAAGTAAAAAATGAAATATAGATTGGGTATTGAGGAATTGAGAGTGATTTGAGGGGGGGGGGAGGGGCCATAAGAGCTTCCACCTTCACGTGGTTGGCCCTGTTTAGTAGAGAATAATTTATTGGAGCGATTTAATCTTGGAGCAAACCTCCCTCGATCCAGCGTAGCAACAAAAAAGTCACTGTTGACTTAGTTGCTACTCTTTTAGATCGTGGGAGGCTTGTTCCAAGTTCATGCGACTCCAATAAATTGTTCTTGAAACGAAGAGGAGCTTATTCAGGTATGTTTTGACATTTTCAACATGTGTTCTAACATTATCATAAGAATGCATCTTAGAGTAAAAAATACTACATCAATTACTTGTATTTATTGTATAGATAATGATGGATTTTGATTGACTTGGCAGTGCAGGTACAAATCCTCTTGCATCATGAGCAATACAACTTGTCAACCAGGGTCATGTCAAGGATATTTTTGCTTGTGCGCTTGACCAGGTTCGTAATGTCACATTTTGTAAGTTCCTTTACAGTTCATAATTCAATATTAAGCTTGTTCATGATTATTATCTAGGTTTTTTGTATGTGTTTTTTCATCTATTTGATTGTAAGCAACCCTGCATGTTTCCTGTTGTTCACTATGATTTCTCCCATTACCACTCACAGGATGAATCCGACTTTATTGTTACATAGGTTACTTTATTGTTACTATGATTTCTCCATTTACGATTTCATAGGTTACATCATGTAAAGTTGTCAATCTCGGGTTGGTGATGAGCTTTAGTTCTCCAGATTTGGGGCTTTTCTGATATTTTCTCCCTCATGTCATTCCTACATCACCTCGTTGTTTGAGCATGCTAATTGTCTACCACTTGTACCAATTTTCATATTTCAATCTCTGAGTGGTGCCACATTTCACTTATTTTCAGTGAGAGTTTAGGGTTTCTCTAACATAGCTTCAGAAATCCGATTCAGTGCCTGCTTGAATATCGTCACATAATACTCATGGTTTGGATTGATGAGCATGTTTTGAATGGTTGGTTGATTCATAAGAACCACCCATATAGTCATCTTGAGATATTTTAGAAGTTTTCTCGGGTTTCCTTTTTCACTGTTTCTAGTGGGTGGGATGGTGTGGGGTGATCCATCAATACTGGTGCTCTTGTAGTAGGGAATTTGTTTTTTGGGATATAAAGGAGCATTTGATGTAGATATCCCATTGTATGCATTCATAGATGGGCACGAGAGGTCAAGAATTTAAATTAAAAATATGCAGCTCAACGTAAAGCGACTTTGTGCATGAGAAAACTAGTTAAGATTATTTTGTGTTCGGCCTTAATATGATAATGGATTTCTTTTCTATTATTAATGCCAAATATATGATACCGAGTCTCATTAAAGTAAAGTTTGGTTGTATTTCTCTTTGGTTTTCTCTCTTAATCTCCAGAAGTTGCCAAGAAATTTGCGATGATTTGTTTAGGTTGCCTATTACAACTTAAAAGTGGTTTTCATGGTAGGTCATGTTTTAGGTTCCATTACTAATATGAAGATCTTGTAATTCTATGTTAAAGATAAGAAGATGGCTATTAACGGGCGATGCTAATAATAATTGCCACATATACCTCATTGGGTAACAATGGAGGGGAAGAATTTGGGTGCGATGTTTGATAATTATAGTTAATTAATATACTCTTTCAGTTTTTTCACCCATTTCCTTTAATCGCTCAAGAAAAAGAGGAACTCTGAGATTACGTGATAGAGAGAAGGTAGTTGATACAAGAGCTATGGAAAAGGAGTTGTATTTCAACAAGGATGGCTCAGTGACAATAAAATTGCAGGTCAGAGAAAAATTATGTTTAAAGGAAGGTCACCTGCACGTGAAACTTCACTGCGGTGGATCTTTCATATCCCTTATAATGGAATTTAATGTGTTGTTTCATTTTTCATGAGTTGTTTTGTATGATGGAAATTCAATTGCATAAACATTGTCGATTGTCTTTATAAGTGAACAAACAACGATCTTGTTAGGTCTTATGGGGTGAGGGGAAATTTTATGTGGAAGCAGCATGGACTATAAAAGAAAATAGTTAATGATGGTGTGACAGTAGCTAAGGAGGTAATTTGTAGATGTGTGCTCTGGTTTTCTTTTTAACATTGTATTAGTTCCCCTCTTAAATGTCTTAGATTTGGTAGGCATAATTTGAAAACTCAAAGGTGAAAGGAAACATATTTGTTACCCAGTGGTCTACTTGGCCTATGGACTAGCCACATTAGAGTAATGCATAAATCTTTTCACAACAATAAAAAGAAAGGGTTATGGCTGAGTCAAATTTTATTGTTATTGACAGTGTAATGAAATGTATCTCAATGCTATGGTTTTGGCCTTTTTATTGGTTGAATTAGAGGACCCAATTGAAAATATTGGGGCCAAGTTGGTAAGGCAAGCTACGGAAAAGACAAATGATTTAGCTGGGGATGGAACCACAACATCTGTTGTTCTTGCACATGTTGGAATATTGAAAAATTCTAGAACAATGAATGGAGAATAAATCTCCCTTCCTCTAACACAGAGAAAATAAAAATTTCTTTGACATGAGACAGAGTTTCAATACTTTGAAAACAAACTTCTATTCCCTTCAATAACTCAAAAAAAAACTATTACAATTCTTCCTCACTGAGAGGGATTACAAAATTATGACTGCTACAAAACGTAGTGCATAAAACCAACTCACTATCTGTTCAAAACAAACATATTCTGTCTCTAAAACAGTCTGTTGTGTTTTTCACTTTCGCACTGTTGTGCATACACACTTAAAATGTTACACTCAGTCTTTCACTTTTTACACATTGTTGTGTAATAAGAAATTTACGTACTGTCTATAAAAAAAACTACCAAGCTTTTTTGTCCCTTTTATTTTTATATGCCGTAACATATAAAACATATTATAATAAACCCTATTTAAAAAAAAAAAAAATTAAAACTAAATTCTATGGCCCACATTTCATTTCGCATATGATATATATATATATATAACATATGTTTAAAACATATGTATATATTAAAGCATACATAAAATTAAACTATCAAAACATTAAAGAACTCTTTCCATCGGACTTCAAAAGTCTGAATAGATTGAATTTCAAACCAAATTCGCGTTCCAAAATGGGATGTTGACCTCTGCCTAATTTGTAACGTGAATTCTCAATCCAATGTGCCTTATAAAAAATTCGGGTCCGGTTTTCAGGTTTTTAGATTCCCTTCAATTTGATGCGATCCAATATTAATGCTCCATGTGTCCTCCTTTTGAATTTACAAAACTGGGGGGTAAATTTCTGTTTGTTTAATTTCTGGTTGGTGAATTGCGTTAATGCTAGTTGTTGTGTTTAAATACAATCCTGTACAGAAATATGGCTTCGGTTGTCTACAAAAAAAACTTGCAAGAATTTTAAATGCTGAATTAAATTTTTGGATGGCGTGCAAGCAACCTCCAAAAAAAAATGTTGCTGCTGCATCCGTCCTTCTTCTGCAGCAGTTGAAGTTAAAATTCAACAGCATAGGGCTTAATAAGTGAGGGTGTAAAGGTAAATTTTTGTCGATAGTACTGGATTAAGATCATCTATTCATTTTTGTAGGGTCTTATGGTGTTTGTTTTTTTAGTTTTGGGCTGGGCTTATTGAGTCTAAGACAGTTTTTGAGTGAAAAAATTGCTATCAGGTATTAAAAAAATTTGGTTCTTTTGTCAAAATTTATGAGCTTGTTAGGAAATACAAAACTGACAATGGTTGTATCTTAAATTTGTGGAAAATAATTTGAAATGAAACCTTTTTTTTAGGTTGTTGCAGCAGGTGCAAACCCCGTTCAAATTACTAGGGGCATTGACAAGACAATAAAGGCCCTTGTTTCGGAACTCAAAAATTTTGTCAAAGGAGGTAAATGCTTGCCTTTTGAGTAGGCTGGTTTTCCTTTTTGCTAATGGTTTGGTGTATCTAATTGAATTAGTTGCCTAAGGTATTTTTGGTTGCAAACTCCTTTTCATTTTTCATACGGTATTGGCCTTGTGGAATACATTTGATTGTGTGGTCTTGTTAGATCTACAACATTTGTAGTTGTTTAGTCTTATGGCCGAGGTGCACTTTTATTATGGAAATAGTTGATGCAATATTGTCATTTAATCCTTACTACAGGGTAGCATGTTGAGAATTTTCTTGTGAAACATTTGGTATTCAAAATGACACTTGATCCTATACAGCATCATGCACTTGAATTCAAAATTAATATTCAAAGTGTGCCAGACAATTCTTGCAAAATTTCAAATATTTATGTTGTTTTAAACCATTATCTTTTTCATGTATTGGATGCTGAAAATGAGAAAAAAGACTTTGGTATGAAACCAACTGGTGAATAATTTCCAGCAAAACAACCACTTCCAAGACATGATTTAGAAGTAGAACATATGTACTTATGAAGCATAGAAAGATATCCTTGATGCAATGTCAATGTTTAGCTAGGGTTATTTTTGGAGAAAATAACTCCTTATTCCTAGAATAGTGATCTTCAATACAAGTAAATGCCAGAGAAGAGAGATCATCGTGTGACATAAACCTATGAACAAAAGTGAACAGGGAATGATTATTAATTATGGCATACTAAGTTGTTAGTGATTTTGACTATTTGTCTTTAACATGTAAAAATGTTAAATTCCAAACTTACATCATCATGGTTTGGCATCATGAGCTTGACTAATTGTCCACCATGCTCATAATTTCATTGTTGTCTTCATATCTATAAAAAATGTTTCAAATAATAATAAAAAAGTTCTATAAGAAAAATCCAGACCTCCATGCTGCTGCTCCTTGTGAGACAAAGTCAAAATTGCATTACACAATCTGACACATAAGAATCTCCTATATTCCGGTGGTATGTATCCAAATTCTTATAATAGTGTCTTCAAGACTTATGTTGACATTTCCAATGAGATATTTAAGCAATGAAAGATGGAGCCTTCTTTATTTTTGTATATGTAACAGTCTTTTATTAATATAAAGATTGATGGTTTTGCCTTTCTGAAAATGAAATGTAAAAATAATTTATTGTGGTAAATTGAAAAGCTTTTTTTTTAAAGCTTTTCATTATGGAAGGGAAACATAGATATATTCCCTTCTAATTGAAATTCAGACCTTCCCTTCAAATTTGATCACTGTGTGGGACCTTAACAAACAATAAAACTATTCCTCCGCGCGTTATATAAAACATATAACAAAACCTTTGTCAAAACTTCAAACGAACCCTTTAGCCGTGGGTATTTCATCACGAATTGATAATTTTACCATGTACCTTCTTCTAGAGGAATATTCTTCCACTTTATTAGGTACTTCATAATGGTTATATGTCAAAGAGATACAGAATGTTTATCTATAACTTTTTGTGGTTCAAGAATCAACTTTCATTCTTCATCTAATTTTGGAAGTTCTATTTACATTGGCATATTTTTTCCCAAAACCTTTTTTAGGCAAGATACATGAAAGACCTTATGAATGCAAGAAGAAGGAAAATATAACTTCTATACCACTTGTGCAATCCTATGAATAATTATTTAGGTCCATAACATTTTTGAGCTAATTCTTTATTCTTAGTTTTCTTGAATGAAGATTGATTATAATGCTATAATCTAAAAAATACCCAATTACCCTCAAATTATCTTTCACTTCAATGTTGTTCCCCTTGTTGTTTTATCATGTTTCATGTCATTTGAAGGTTTTCCATAATAATTTTCAAAGTTTCTTTAGTATTTCCCACATGTGACTCTGTTTCCTATACTTTGGACTTATCTTGCAAAAAGTATGAGATACTAGGAGTTGGATATCCATAAAGGGCATTAAATGGGGAAATTTTAGTAGATGTGTGATAGGTAGTATGATAGTATCATATTACCATTCTTCCTTGAGGAACCCACTTCATCCATTAAGATTGCTTTTCTAAAGAGTAACATTGTAGATAACCTTAAAAACATTTGTTAACTATTTTTTTTTGACCATTTGATTGTGTTTGATATGTAGAACTCATGGCAGCTAGTGTTTCTCCACTCATATTAAATAATTATTTCCAAAATTTTCTTGTTACTATTACTTTAGGAAAACCATGAAGACTATGAATTTCTTTCACGGACACTTCTGCCACTTGGCCTTTTGTTTATGTACTTTGAGCTCTACAAAAAAAATCTACAAAATTTTTCTATATAAATGACCACAAAAATGTAATACTTACCTTTATATTTTAGTAACCCTGTAATAAAGTCTATTGATATATCTTCTAGTCTTTGAATATGTATGTGGAATGGTTGAAGTAACCCTAGATATTTTACTATCTCTCTTTTATTTATTATGCAAACCTGACCTTCTCTTACAAAATTTTGAATATCTTTCTTCATTCCTTCCAAAAATATATTTTTGATCCTTTGAGATGTTTTAAGGAACCCTGCGTCCTACCATCAGAGAGACATGGGACTCCCTTAATATTTGTTTATTCAAATATGCTTGCGTGCATAAAAATATTCTACATTTGCACCACAGTATATCTCTCTTTCACTCCCAATGCTCCATAGAGTTCATCCCATCATTTATAAATTTTAGTTTTTGTTTAGTACTATTGTCATTTTTCCATTATGGCAAGCTTCTTCTAGCCACCTAGGAATAGAAAATGTAATTGGATATAAATTTGAAGCCTCTTCTATTTTAGAAAGAGCATCATGTACTAATTTTCCTTACCCTTTTTGCAGATGATCTCAAAATTAAAAATTTGCATTTTTTCTCCTCATTTTTGTTAATCTTCTAAGGAAAATCATAGCTTCAAAAAATACTTTATGCTATCATGGTATATCTTAACTTTAAAGTACCTCCCAATGATATACTATCCCCATTTTTTATTTCATGTAATATTGCTTCCATTTATTTTTCATACGTAGATTTCACCAAATACTTTCTTTGAATTCCTTGCTTTTAAAAGCCAATGATATCCCTTATTGTGTTAATGTTACGTAAATTCCTTGTCCTAGTGCCTCACACTCTACTATGAATGTTTTACCAAAGTAGGTGCAACCGATGTTGGTGTAGAAGACATGGCATCCATTAAAAGAGAGAATGCCAAAGTAGCCTCATCATTCCATATAAATGATATTTTCTTCAAGATATTGTGAGTGGACTTGAAATGCATGCATAATTCTTAACAAATGATCAATAATATCATGTAAGTCTAAAAAATCTTCTAAGAACCTTGATTTTCTTAGGAATAGGTCATTTTTTAATAGCTTGCATCTTTTGAGGCTCCAACTTCACTCCTTCCTTTAAAACAACATGAACCAAATACTCGAATTCTTATTTCCCAAAAGCACATTTGGATGTTTTTACATAAAAATGATTATTCTCAATAATTTATATAACTTTTCCACATGTTTAGTGTGGTATTCCCATGATTTATTATAAATATGTGTATTATCAAAGAAAACCAACACAAATTTTATAAGATGGGATCAAAAAAAATTGTTCTTAAGTCGAGCCCGCCGGACTTCAAATGACGATAAACCATAATTCAAACCAAATTCATGTTCCAAAAAAGCTTGCTAACCTTGGCCAATTTTGTGACGCGAAAACCAATTGAATTCTGCCCTAATATTTTTCGGGTCCGAAGTTGGGCTGGCGTACGGAGGGAGAGTTGTGACGTGAATTTCTTATCAAATTCGCCATAATATTTTTCAGGTCTGGATTTCCACTGCGTGAGTGGCCCAAACAAAGATCCGCTCCAGTCAATTTCTTCCATGTGTCCTCAATCAAATGTTGCCCTATTCCCGGATGCGAGTGCATTCGATGTTGTTTAAGGTGATGGGACATGGATGTGGCGATTTCATATCAATCGGATTAAGTTTTAACGTTGTTCAATTAAGTTCCAAGGTTTTCACATATAATCGCATTAAGTTTTAACACTGTTCAAGATCGGACCTCCACTCCTGTTAGTGATTCCGCATGCTCCAATATGATTCGGCCTTCGGCTCTCATTAATGATCAGAGATTAATTATGATGGGTGTACTTCGATTGCATTGCAGTCGGGTCGATAAAATGGAATTTTGCTATGGTTTTTCAGACGAGCCGGTTGCTGGGTTACACTGCCTGCTCACTGTGATGAGAAGGATAAGTGGCCAGCTGAACTGCTGCTTAGACCTTGCTGCATATCTGCATTTCTCTTGGTCTGGTCCTTGTCTATCTTCCTCTGTTTCTTGGAATTCTGCTTCTCCATCTCCTCTTGTGCTCACTGCTGAGACTACACCCATGCCTCGCCTGCATCAAAGGATGCGTTGCCACAGGGGGAGCACTAGTGGTGAACCCCTGCGCGCTCCCTCCAGCCCCTTAGCTGAGTCGACTTCCCAGTCCAGTGATTATCACGCAGGTCGCTATCCAGATACTAGAAGTGGGCGGGGTCGGGTTCTAGTATCTGGCCATTTTATGGGCTCCCCTGCTCCTCATTTCCCCACTGCTTCACCTTCTCCCACAACGTGCACTGCGCTTTTTTCCTTTAATTTCTCTCTGAACCGCCCACGAATCATAGCTTCAATTACTGTGGTTTTCCGTGAGGAGGCCCAAATGAAAGAACAATGCACCCTTCCGGTGGGTCTGAGCTCAGAAAAATTTGGCCAGCATTCGGGCCTTCAGGAGGGGAGTAGTGGCATGACTGTGGAGGTAGCACCTAGCGATCCTGGACCTTCCGAAGGATGGTGCCAAATCGTCGAGGAGCCGGAGGAGTAGTTTGTTTAATTTGTTTTTCTTGCTTCGCGGCCCACTTAATTGGGCTGCTTTTAGATTATTTTACTGTGTTGGACCTTTGTAATATTTTTGAATTCTGTAAATTAAACGTTCAAGACTGGTTTCCCCATATGAGGGCAGTCTTCTTAATTTTTTGATTTTTTGATGACAAATTTGCCATGAGTCTGGGCAATGATTTTGACTTCGGTGTAATTTTATTCCCACTGTTAATAGATTAACTTTACTTAGAAAAAATAATGTTGCCCTGTTTCTATTTTAAACCTGTTTTTTGAAATACAGAGCCATGTTTATATGGTCTACATATTATACTCTTTCTCTGTATATCTACAGGAACCTTTTTGCTATGAATAGGGTGGATGTTGTAGCAGGCTACTAATGGAAACAAGCGAGCCTGAACCTTACATCTCGGATGCAACAGATGGTTACCAATTTTGGAATCAAGCGAGCCTGATCTTACAAGCGAGCCTGGGTTTCTGCAGATGGTTTTTATTTCCGGGAACAAGCAAGCCAGAACATACAATCGACCCTGGGTTTATACATATTTTTTCTCTATCATGGATGCTTTTTGTGTGAGGTGTATATTGTGAGGTGTATATCAACAGTACATGTCTCTGCACATTTCCTGTATCCGCTTTATGATACTATTTTATGTGTTGACAGGTTATCACTCTGCCTTCAAAACTAGCGATGCTGGTTTATTGATATGGTCTGATGGTATTTTTATATTTTGGACATATCACACTCCTCACATGATTAGCATTTTTCTTTGTTCAAGGATTTTTTGTACTTTAATTTGTATTTGGAACAATGGACGTCGGTACTCTATCTGTTGCTTTACTATTCTACATACTGCTATTTCACTTTCTTATAGATGCCTCGGGCATATTTGGATGCTTTCTCAGATTTTCGATAATCTCCATGTGGACCGTTATTGGGTTTTATATCAAGTCCCTGTATGTGACATGGGGTATTTTTCTATCATTGTCTGGGGTGGGACTTCCACTTTTCTGGATGGATATTTGGGTTCCAATCTTTAGATGTGAAAATTTAATGACTTCATGGACTGTTTTACTTCATATAATATATTCAAAACAACGTTTTTTCTCTTGTGAAAAAAAAATGATTAATGTTTATCACTCTGCCTTCAAAACTAGCGATGTCGGTTTATTGATATGGTCTGATGGTCCTTTTATATTTTGGACATATCACACTCCTCACATGATTAGCGTTTTTCTCTGTTCAAGGATTTTGGGTACTTTAATTTGTATTTGGAACAATGCACGTCGGTACTCTATCTGTTGCTTTACTATTCTACATACTGCTATTTCACTTTCTTATAGATGCCTCGGGCATATTTGGATGCTTTCTTAGATTTTCGATAATCTCCATGTGGACCGTTACTGGGTTTTATATCAAGTCCCTGTATGTGACATGGGGTATTTTTCTATCATTGTCTGGGTGGGACTTCCACTTTTCTGGATGGATATTTGGGTTCCAATCTTCAGATGTGAAAATGTAATAACTTCATGGACTGTTTTACTTCATATAATATATTCAAAACAACGTTTTTTCTCTTGTGAAAAAAAAATGTTTAATGTTTATCACTCTGCCTTCAAAACTAGCGATGCTGGTCTATGTTGCTGGTTTATTGATATGGTCTGATGGTCTTTTTATATTTTAGACATATCACACTCCTCACATGATTAGCGTTTTTCTCTGTTCAAGGATTTTGGGTACTTTAATTTGTATTTGGAACAATGGACGTCGGTACTTTATCTGTTGCTTTACTATTCTACATATTGCTATTTCACTTTCTTATAGATGCCTCGGGCATATTTGGATGCTTTCTCAGATTGTCGATAATCTCCATGTGGACCGTTACTGGGTTTTATATCATGTCCCTGTATGTGACATGGGGTATTTTTCCATCATTGTCTGGGGTGGGACTTCCACTTTTCTGGATTGATATTTGGGTTCCAATCTTCAGATGTGAAAATGTAATGACTTCATGGACTGTTTTACTTCATATAATATATTCAAAACAACGTTTTTCTCTTGTGAAAAAAAAAATGATTAATGTTTATCACTCTGCCTTCAAAACTAGCGATGTTGGTCTATGTTGCTGGTTTATTGATATGGTCTGATGGTCTTTTTATATTTTGGACATATCACATTCCTCACATGATTAGCGTTTTTCTCTGTTCAAGGATTTTGGGTACTTTAATTTGTATTTGGAACAATGGACGTCGGTACTCTATCTGTTGCTTTACTATTCTACATACTACTATCTCACTTTCTTATAGATGCCTCGGGCATATTTGGATGCTTTCTCAGATTGTTGATAATCTCCATGTGGACCGTTACTGGGTTTTATATCATGTCCCTGTATGTGACATGGGGTATTTTTCTATCATTGTCTGGGGTGGGACTTCCACTTTTCTGGATGGATATTTGGGTTCGAATCTTCAGATGTGAAAATGTAATGACTTCATGGACTGTTTTACTTCATATAATATATTCAAAACAACATTTTTTCTCTTGTGAAAAAAAAAATATTGTTTATAGTCGAAGCGTTGCGGGGTGGTTTATTATATTAATATTTTACGGTCATTGGAACGCCCACAATTCATAACAAATATTGGAGATTTACTGTCATGTTTTAAAGTTTCATTTTTTTTTTAAATTGAACCCGCCGTCAGTATACCGACACCTTGTAAGCGTCGAAATTGCGACAGCTTAAAAAAGTCGGAAGAGCGATAGTATAAAAATGTCGGACGAGCAACGTTCAAAACGTTGAACCACATTTCGTCGGAATTGCGACAGTTTACAAACGTTGGAAGAGTGACGTTCAAAACGTTGGACCACATTTCATCAGAATTGCGACAGTTTACAAACGTCAGAAGAGTGACGTCCAAAACATCAGACCACATTGCGTCAGTATTGCGACAGTTTACAAACGTCGCAAGAGCGATGTTCAAAACGTTGGACCACATTTCGTTGGAATTGCGACAGTTTACAAACGTCAGAAGAGCGACGTTCAAAACGTCAGACCACATTTCGTCGGAAGTGCGACAATTTACAAACGTTGAAAGCGCGACGGTTTGGGAAACTTTGGAAGAGCAACACTTGTTTGGAAGCGACGGAAAAAGTGTCGATAGTGCGACACTTTTTAAGTGCATCGAAATTGCGACGGTATGGAAAACCACGTTTTTCCCATCCTCAAACTGTCGCGCTTACGATGACTATGTGTCGGAATAGCGACGAAATGGCCGTCGAAAATTCTGCCAAATTTTCTAGTGAAGGTAAGTGGATCCCTCCTGTCCCTACCAACCATCTCCACTGGGTCTGCTATCCACCCTCTTGATAATGTGTCGATACATTGTCTGGAGCCCAAACACATACTGGGATGCTACCTCTGTTGTACCCAGTATCCTCTGCTCATGCATGGTCGCGACATGCCTTGAGAAAAGAGTGACACATGTCTCCCTCATGACCCGCTCCCCAAGCATAGGCTCAGCAATGACTGATGTGCCACCCCTACAGAGGATCATCTCATCCCCTACCCTGTGGTTTTCAACTAGCGCACCAAGCCATTGACACAACTGAGAAGTCTCTCCCCTAGTGTGCTGAGTGTCATCCAAATATCTTGGGTGAGCCTTGTGTAACCCGCTACTAATGCCCAAAGTGCCAAAGGACAACAAAAAAATCGACTGTGCTCATGAGTGATGTAGAAGAGGGTCAGGTGCGTGAGTCCCCATAGATATCGTCAAGTATCTCTCATCTATCTCCCCATCAATCTTGGGTGAACTACTCCCAAAGGTAATCCCAGTGTCCCTGTCCGTGAGTCTCCCCGGAGGCAATACTCTAAGACCCTGTTGTGCAGCACCGTATGCCCTCGCATACCACCGATCATACATGTACTCCTCGATGTGCCACTGCACACTGAGGAATACCCTTGTAAATTGTTGGATACCCCCTACTACTATTGTACCACCCTGTACCATCTCGTGCCTTGTCTGTGTCAAGGCATCGGTCACTCCTCGCGTGTTCTCAATGTGATGCAGGACACTCCTACTCCACAATGCAGTCCCACACACTACGGTACACCACCATGCAACTCCATGTCCACCGGTAGTCCACTGCTTAATGCTAGAGCCTCCCACACATCCTTGGATGTGATGGCCTAGGGTTGTGTCTCTACATGTCGGACCTGTTGTATGGATTAATCTGTCTTGCGGACAAGACCGATCTCCCTAGTACTAAAATTAATCTAGCAACAAACAGCCAAATAAACTAATATTTCTCTAAGCATATATGATTTGCAAAAATCTCTATAGAGGTGTAAAAGACTTATCGTATGTCCAGCGCTTTTTTGAAATCGTTATTGTCCCTTGTGCACTTGAAGGAGTTATCTTTGTAAACCCGCAGTCACAAACAAGAAAAATATTAAATAGCACCTGTATAGAAATCATCATAAAGCATGCTTATCATAGTGATCAAGGAATCTATGAAACAAACCATTAACTAACATCTTATTGATAAAAATGAATATATTTGTATTAATTTCAAAAGAAGGAAAACCTTACAACCTTAGCATTGATGTTGAACAGGCCTTCCCGGGGTCCGAAGCAGTAGTCTCCTCTACTCTGATAAGCTCTGCACTCCTCCAACTAAGACAAATAGAGGTATGTGATCTCTCCTCACAAAAGTCTTAGTTAAATGAGTCTGAATCCCAACAACACTTAACCTCAAATATTCTAAAGCTTCAACTCCCCTTGAGGCTACCCAATGCCTCTTTTTATAGTGGAAAAGAGGAGGTTTCAGTTCCAACTATGAAGGGATAGAATCCTCCTTCAAAGGGATAAGCTCCTCACATCAATGGGTTAGCTCCATAAGGTAAGGGATACATGAACCTCAAAAGAGCGGTTCTGCCACCGCAAGATTATTTCTAGAGGCTTCTAGAATTTACTGAAATTGAGCTTTTTTGAATTTACTTGCGCCTTTTTTATCTTTACAGGGGTCTGCAACCATAACACAGAGAAAGTGCGTTTAGGTACACAGGAGACCTGAACATTAGGTGCGGGACCGCAAGCAAGATAGAGAGAAAGTGCGACACCAAAGTTAAGGAGATTTTTAGGAACTTTTCTCTGATTTTCAAGGCTTGACATGAGGAAATGATATGCTAGACTTGAAAAGGAGGAAGTATGAGTAATAATGAGCTCATACACATAGCAGAATGTCAGGATGACAATTTTTAGGGTAATATATTGCCCCCTAAAGTGCAAAGTCTGGAATAGATGAAGCTGAAGTCTGTCATATATGAAGAGTGTAGTACTTTATCATTTCAAGGATTATCCTGTGGACACCCCAGTCGGAACCCATAAAAATATTCAATGCAAAATATATATGTATACATATCATCGCTGAGGTAGGCATTCCCATACTCAGATCAAAACTAACTAGAAAAAGATTCAAACTGTTCTGATACAGTAGTGATTTTGAATACATCACAATATAGACATGTGTAGACACATTATGGACGCAGCCATCTGTTTATAAATAGTCCACTTTATAAATGATAACAAAATTCCTCACAGCCTGGATGGTAGAAACTAGATCTAGGGTCTTGATTTCCGCATCTCGAACTAGTACGATTCTATCCATGTGAATGAATGTATTGAAGTCGAACATGGTAGAAACCACTTGATTACCAGTCAATGATGTAAAATGTTAACAAGTGTGAGAGTAACCACCAGTAATGTCAATGGCTCTCAAAGTACTCAGTACAATCCATGAAATGTGAATGAATGAGCTGAAGTCGAACATGTAACGGAATCATTCGATCGAAGGTCAATGATGTAACTTGTCATTGAAGGCGAGAAACCTGCCATTGAGGCATGCAGATTTCAAGGTACTGGCGATTTCTAGATCAACTTCCTAGATAATGAGTTGTCATCGATAGAAAGTGATATGTTGTAGGGAAGCCCACAACACGAAATCATAGATCAAGTTTTAAAAATATATCGGTAAGGCATGACTCAGGGATGGTCAAAATGGATGACAGATGTTTTTCAGATGAACGATTTATTTGAACTGTCCTCTTGAACACATAACGACACTGCAGATGGCTTGGTGAAAATTGACCCAAAGCTAATACCCAGAAATTGGATGAAGATTTTCAATGTGGTTTGTTTAACTGTTAGGCAAAGGATTTCCCAACCCAGGTGAACAAAAAGTGCCGTGTTCAAGAGTGGTTAACTGGATTTTTGAAAAATCAAAATACAACAAACAAGTCCATTTTTATCTCTTTTCCCCCACCATTTCTGGCAAGTACCTCTTTATTTTTGACAAGCTTGAGGAGGATAACATTTGATTGCTTATAAGCTCATCCTTCGGATGAGTCCAACTTAGTTTAAGATTCGAACCCTAAGAAGGAGTGGTTCGTTCCTGTTTGAAATTGAACAGGTCATTTACTGTTAAATTTTAACGAGTCCAGTATAGGAGAAACTTGGTGTTTTTCAATTTTAGGGAGTCAGAAGAAAAAACTTAAGAAAACTCCATGGGTGTAATTTTTCGTAAATTTAGTCTCTCGAGCTTGAAAAAGGATAAAATAATGCAGGAGAGAACTCTATTGACTGTAATTAGTCAACGTATACCTTTTTCGTAAATAGTCCATTTCAATCCGTAAAAGGGGTAAACTTATACTGAAGGGACGATCATTCATTTACTTTAACGAGTTTGAATAATCAAGTACTCGGTAATATTTTCATGTTTAGAGAGTCTGAAAAGGGCTTAAAAGAGGACTCCAATGTTTCGTTTTTTCCTAAATTTTTGAAAGAGTCCGAAAAAGTGATAAAAGTACGCTCTTTGTTGAAAAGTGATCAATTCTCCTGAAAAATCCAATTTCTGCACAAAAACTTGAAACATTACACATACCTGTTTAAGATAAATAAAAATGCTTTAAAAAATAACCTTTTTTAAAGTGAAAAATAAACAAATTAAAAATTTATTTATTCGAAAAAACTTATAAAAAGGACTTTTTCAACTTCATTTTTACCGTTCGAGTTCAGAGTGAAAAGTAAAAGCTTTTGGGTAAAAAAAAAACTTGTGAAGATTCTTGAAAATCCGTTTGACGAAATCGAGAACCGTCAGCTACAGGTAATCCACGACCTCCTAATATTTCATTTCATCTATTTACATTTCATTTTCAGGAGAAAAATATGTTCTAAAAAATCGCCCGCGGGGGTCCGCAGGTGCAACACATGAGACCTGCGAACCCTGACATTTTCCTATGTAGAAAAAAGTAGTGGTTCCGCACTTGTCCCACAGCGTGCGTGCATTCCTACGCACTGTGTATGAAGACAAAGTGCGGTCCCTGCGTATTTTAATTTCAAAATAAAATTTCTCATTTTCCGCCCAAAAATTTTCAAATTAGATTGTTCTAATATATCTTTTTATGCATTGTAGGAGATACAAGATGCTAATTTGGAGAGAACGTGAGAATGAAGACGTGGATGACACTGCAATGCTCCATTTTCCCACAATGCAAGCATTAAGAGCATGCGGTTTGTATAAATTCTGGGCCATTCAGGGCATGAGGGCACAGGTAGACCTCCTAACATGACTGGTGAACAAGTGGAACGTACAGGACTAATGTTTCAATATTGGCGGCCACCAGATCGAAATTGAGCTAGAGGATATTTATTTTCTGACTGGTTTGTCCAAGAGGGGTGAACAAATTTCTTTGTTTGGGACTAGGCCAGGTGGCCAAATTGTTGCTAGTCTTCGACAAGACATCTGTAATGATCAGGAAGACCCCAGGGACAAATAGATTGACATAAAAACTATCATCCATCCCGAGCTGAAATTTATTTCTTTTACTATTACCAGAATGTGTGGGAATGCAGTGCTGCATGTGGCTACCGGTTCCCAAATGTGCATTGCTGTAGACTGTTTTCGAGGCACCATTTTCAACTGGTGCGAAGCTGTGTTGGCCAATGTAAAAGGCCAACTAACTAGAGCAAAGAATGGTAAACTAAATAACTTTGGGTATGGATCCATTGTAGTCACCTTTGCTATAGAGAGGATCCCCATGTTAGCTCCACAGAACATTCCTGTTGATGTCGGTCGACCTCGAGAACCTAGGATGGTTCATTGGGTTGCATTGATGGCCCGTCATGGTATTGAGGGTGTCGAGATTGTTCGATTTCCTCCTTCATATTTTCGTTGGCTGGAATGAAAACTTTTTGTTATAGAGGATTTTCCATATGCAGGGATATATTTCCACGGTGACTGAGAGATGACTCTCCCAGTAGGGGAACAGTGGGATGAATCAGGTAAAATCATTTTCAACAATTTCTAAGTTCTATTTTTTTTTGTATTTTGATCATCTTGAAACTAATAACCAAAATTTTTGAATGCAGATGTGGGCCCAAGACAACCAGTTGTAGCCGCACCAGCCCCAGCAGGCCAATCAGCAAAAGTCCTATCTGATTTAGAGCATCACCTAGAGTGTTTGACTCTAGACATTCCAAAGACGGACATAGATGATATTCCACTCAGATTACAGAGATACGTGATTGGTGTTCCAACACCTTTTAGAAGGTTCCTATGTAGGGTGGCCTCGGCAGTGGTCTCTTATCGTGATCACCATCAGTGATAAGATGATCATGTTGTAGACTCATATTTTTGACCTTTTGTGTTACCATTTTGCCGATCATAAGGTGTTTCCAACCTATGATCGAAGATGATGTATATTTTTTGAAACACTCCTATACTATGATATATCACTATTTATCGGCTATCTTTGTACATGTTATAAATTTTGTTTGATTTACTGTTTTGATTATTGTAAATGTCAATTTATCATACTAGAAGCAACTACATCTGCTAATGTATTTAAATGTCTTGGAATATGCTGATATTCAATGTAATCAAATTCACGTTCCAAGAGACGAACTCTTAAAAATAACCATAATAACACTAGATTTCTAATGGCATAAACCCTGTTAAGCTATAATACAACAAGTTCAGAATCCAACCTAACAATCAAACTACGAATTCCAAATGATATGGATTCAAATAATAACTCAATCACTGCACTATACTCGGCAATGTTATTCGTTTTTTGACCAAGGTTTACCCCATGCATGGATACTAACTCGTCAGAGGGTGAATAGATAACCCAAGCTGCAGAAGAAATGTTTCGTGTACTATGACAAGCACCATCAGAAAAACCAATGTAGGTTTGAAGAGACGTCGACATCTGCAATATCAAGAGTAAAACTCAGATAAGCAGGAATAGTGATAAAAACACACTTCTAAACTAGGCATGCTTTTCTAATCTAAGACACACCAGCAGTAAAGAAATCTAATCTAATAAAAAATCTCCACACCAAGTTTAAGCATAATATCGCTTCAGATAAAGCCCATTTTTGGGTTTATCTAAAGGGACACCGTCAAAATCTATCAGATCATAGGCCCCTTTTGCCAACTTTCGCTTAACAATGAAAGGACCATGCCACATGGGCATGAATTTCCCAGCTCCTAGCTTATCGTTGGCTTGATCATAAACTAGTACTAGGTCTCCTTCTAAAAAATTTCGAGGGGTAACACTTCTATCATACTGAGCTTTTATTCGTTTGACATGAGCCTCCTTTGCTATTGTAGCATTTCGTCGATTCTCGTCTAGTTGAGCCAAGTACAAAAAATGTTTCTCCTCTTCAGACATAGCTGGGAGTAATTCTATGGCTAATTTCAAAGACGGAATTTCGCATTCAATCGGAAACACAGCTTCCAAACCGTAAACCAGTTGGAAGGGAGTGAAACCAGTTGATGTTTTTACTGAGGTTCGATATGCCCAAAGTGCTAAAAATAAAATGGAATGCCAATTCGTCTTATGAATACCAATAATTCGTCTTATCATAGTGACTAAAACTTTATTTATGGCTTCAACCAGACCATTGGCCTACGGATAATATGAAGTGGAACTATCGTGGCGTAGGCCAAGTTGATTTGTCACTTTAGTCATCATGATATTCCGAAAATGACTTCCATGATCTATAATAATTGCTTGAGGAACACCAAAACTAGCAATTATGTGATTAAATATGAAAGTTGCAGCAGTCTTGCCGTCAGCTGAAAATGTAGGCATTGCCTCGGCCCACTAAGTAAAATAATCTACTGCTAAGATAATATATGCATGCCCCCCGACCGAGTGATGGTTACATGTAATAAAGTCAATACCCCATTTCGCGAAAGGACCGACAACAATTATAGGGTGAAGAGGAGCGGGTGGCGCATGCATATTATGATCAAAAAGTTGACAATTGTGGCATTTCCAGACTGCATAGATACAATCTTTGAATAACGACGGCTAGAAATAACCAGCGCGTAATATTTTTTGAGCTGTGGCATACCCAGACATATGACCGCCACATGCTCCAGAATGGCAGTCATTTAAAACCTTTTTAGCTTCTTCATGAGTAAGACAACGTCGGAAAACAGTATCCGCTCCACGATGATAGAGTGTATCACCAATAATATTGTATTGTTGGGATTGGAAACGTATTTTCCGTCACTAAGATCATGAGATTTCAGGCCGAAAATATTGGGTTTGGAGATAAACGATAATATCCACATACCATGGATCAAGAGTACTGATAAGAAACAAAGATTCGTCCACAAAGGGCTCCTCTGCCACAGTTTCTGTATCAGTAGAGGGGAAATCACACATCAGTTCCACAAAAACCAAATATTTCTTTGCCTTGGATTATTCAAATTCCAAGTCAAATTCCTGTAGGATGACTATCCATTTGGAATACTTTCCCCCTAGCAATTTTTTGGTCAAAAATGTACATCATAGGGTTACACTCAGAAATTACTATGGTTTTGCGTAATAATATGTAGTGTCTAAATCTTTGGACAACTTGAACAGCTGCCAAGGCCAATTTCTCCACATGTGTGTATTTGATCTTAGTCGGATGCAGATTTCGACTAAGATATTAAATCACATGTTCAGTGTTAGATTCATCTTCTTGAACTAAAACCATCCCAATTATGGAATGAGACGCGGCGAGATAGAAACGTAGTCCTGGTTGTAGTTGGGAGGATGCAATAACGGTGCATGGGTCAACGCGTGTTTAAGTGAATCAAAATATCGATCAACGATCTTATCCCAAAAGAATGGAATGTTTTGTTTCAGCAACCGGGTAAAACCCTTTGTAAGCTCGGCATAGTTAGGAATGAACCGACGTAAAAATTTTGCTTTCCCCTGCAAACTTTGGAGTTGGCATAAAGTCGAAGGAGGAGATAAATTGACAATAGCTTTGACCTTCGACAGATCGACGCGAATGCCCGCTTTCGAAACAAAAAATCCCAGTAAGTGACCTAATTCTACACAGAAAACAAATTTGTGTGGATTCAGCCTAATTCGATAATGCCTACATCTCATAAATATATCTCGTAAGTGAGTGAGATGGTCGGCCCTACGCGATGAATGAGCAAGTAAGTCATCGAGATAAGGCTGCACAATGTTCTTAATGTTATGAAATGCGTAAGACATAGCCCTTTGAAAATTTTCTCCAGCGTTCTTCAATCCAAAGGGTAGTTTGCAATAAGCAAATGTCACCCACGGACAAATAAAAGCTGTTTTTGGCTGATCAGCAGGGAGTATGTTTATTTGATTGTAGCCGGAAAAACCATCCATAAAGGAAAACATTTCAATGTCAACACAATCATCAATTATTTGATCGATATAGGGGGTTGGATAATTGTCTTTAGGACAAGCTCGATTAATATCCCTATAGTCGATACATACTCATATCATTCCTTGTTTTTTAGTAACAAGAACAATATTCGATACCCAATCCGTTAAAGGAATTGGATAAATGAAACCTGCACGAACTAATTTTTCAACTTCTGCTTTGATGGTAGCAGCTTTTCTAGGATGTATTTGACGTAGACGTTGACGGACAGGTTTAGCATCCGGGTAAGTC
This sequence comes from Pinus albicaulis, assembly GCA_034641835.2. Taxonomy (NCBI): domain Eukaryota; kingdom Viridiplantae; phylum Streptophyta; class Pinopsida; order Pinales; family Pinaceae; genus Pinus; species Pinus albicaulis. The sequence continues at coordinate 48,719,047 of CM076569.1, read as the reverse complement.
TTGATTTCATGTATGACAATTGACGGATCTATTCCTGGCATTTCTTCATAAGACCAGGCAAACACATCACGGAATTCTTGAAATAGGGCATTATAAGTTTGAATTTCATCTTCCGTACAGCAAGCACCTATATGAATGTTTTAAATTATTCCTGGCTTTACTGAAATGTCAATTGGAATCATTCAAGAGATATTTTCCAAATTTAACTCAGAATCAGGATTTTGCAATGGATTCTATGGTTCTTTGACATATTCAGCAGTAAAAATTGAAGAGAAATCATCTTCAAAATGATCCAACTCAGGTAAAAGCAAAGATCGGTGATGTAGATCTTCCCATGGTAAATCGTCAATAAACAAAAATTCATGAATCTGCTCATCAGTATGAACAAGATCAGGAAACTTTGTTGTGGCTGAACTAGATATAAAAAGTGATTCCTCATGGATCCCATTCATTGGATCAGTTTCGGTTGAAGAAGGGTCAGAAAGTGACTGTACAGCCTCGTATGCAATTTCAAATGGACTCAAAGGCATCATGCCATCAAATGAATCTAACTCGGAGTCGGAAGGTACAATCCAAGAATCATCAAACATAACAGTGTCTGACGAAATCATATGAATAGTTGCAATAGAAGGCGATACGTTAGGAGGAGGAAAGGAAAAAGTTCCTAGTAAACTAGAATCTTTAATCAAACCTACTCCAACATCCTTGTAAGGGATAGCGCTTTACCAACGTGCTGGATTGTTTCTGTGGAGGCTGGATCAGAAGAAAAATAAGTTAACTGATATATTGTAACGATCCTTCCTTGATGTGGAAATTTTATGAGCCGAAAGACCGAAGAAACAACAACAATCATAGCATAAGACCAACTACGACCCAGAAGAAGGTTGTAATATAGAGGGGCATCAACCACTTCCACATCTAGATTTACGGTTTTACCTTCGACCCCTATGGGTAAATCCTGCAAAATACCAAAAGGGTGAAAACCTCGGCCATCAAAAGCCTTTAGAATCATCGGAGACTGATTGAGTGTAGGAGAACCAAGCAATTTCCAACACTGAATCGACATAATACATGTTCAAGCTCCTCATCAATCACAGTCCAAAAAATTGGTCTGTTTTTTACTAACATTGGAATTTGGAAAGCCATTTGGTGAGGTAGGCGAGGTGTAATATTCTCTAAGTCGAAGATTATAAGGTTTGAATCCTGAATATTGATAGCTCCTATGGTAGACAAAAGTAATTTATGTTGTGCTGGGCATGATTGCAACACTTCCAAAGCCGACATTGTTGAAGGGGAAATAGTTAAGTCTTCAACATTGTTGTAATTCTGAGCAACTCTCGCATGTGGATTGAAAGCTGATTTACGAAGAACACATTTAGTAGGCGGTTTTATTATTAAGTCTGGATTTTGGTTCTCAATCTGTAGTGGACCAGAAATAGGAGGAGGTGTAGTTGATGTATTTTCACTGGAATATTCTGCTTCTTTACCATCAACAAGATTCTTAGTACCATAATCTTATGATCGCGTCGCAATCCTTACATGAGACATCATCAAAATAGGTTCTTCTGAGGCATTCAAGGTAGAACCAACCATCTTACTATCTTGAGTCGAAAAAGGATCCTTCAAGACAGCAGGTTGTTATGAACCTTTAACGAATTTTGCAACCTCTGCTCGATGCAGGAATTCCTTAGTAAAATGATCCTCGTCACAAATGTAACAAGGATAGCGAGGTTTTCATTTTTCGTCATTGGATTCGTTTTTATCAGTTTTTTCTTTTGAATTCTTTTTGTTTTTATTCTTCCCTTTCTTTTTACTATCGGATTTAGATTTGGTCGTAGATGTCTCTACAACATGAATATCGGCAGAAATTTCAGAGGAAGATTCTCCTTTCAGGGAATCAGGTAAAGTTATAATAGGAGAAGAATTCTTTGAAGATTTCTTCTTGCTTTTAGTATTGACTCTACCAATCATAGCATCAGCAACATGAGACCCTGAAGGAGCTACAACTATTTGACCTTGTTTTGGAAGATCGGGGATTTTTTCATGTAATGTACCTGACTGCGTATAAACGAGGTCAAGGTACTGAGCTTGAGCAATTACTTGCTCTTCAGTAACAATTCCGGCCTTAGCTACGTCTTCAGTGATTTTGGGTAACAATGATTTAACAAACCATTCTGCCAAAATTTGATCCGGAATGTAAACTTTCACCAAACCCCTTCTACGTCGCCATTCATGAATATGATTAGAAATATATGTGGACGTGGATTGTTTTAGTGAAGTTAACAGTTTCGTGCCATTGTCGTATCTGATAGGAAACTGAAATTGAGTCAAGAAGGCAGTTGCTAATTGACTGAAATTATTAAAAGAGCCTCATGGTAACTCAATGTACCATTTGGCGGCAAGACCAATAAGAGTTCTTTGGAAAAGATGTAAGCAAATTGAATCATAAATTATTGAATTAGACGCACACCAGAGGTGATAATTCATGACGTGAATTGATGGATCCTCTCCTGACTTACCTTTGAATTTTGTTATATCACTGGGCAACTTATGTGACATTGGCAGCCAATACGGATAATAGAAAATTGGATCATTCGTAAGGCATGTCAAATCAGGTAAATCCAAAGTTGCAATAAATGGTAACTGACGGTTAGGGTCGTGAAAAAATTGAGTAGCCAAAGCAGTTCTAGGAGGCGGATACCCAGGATAACTGGGAATTGGATTTGCATTAGGAATTGTGTAACCTCCCGGGTAACTAGGATTAACCGGACCAAACTGGGGTTGTTGAGGCTGTTGATAAGTATAGCTAGGGTACAGTTGATATTGATAACTTGGATTTTATGAAACAAGACCGAATTGAGGCTGTCCCTGGTACGGTTGATACATGAATTGTGGTTGACTTGTGACAACTGTACTTGTATTGGCTTGTCTTGCAAGCATCTGAACTGAAGTCTGAATTGAAGGTCCTGATTGGGGTACAGAGACTTGAGGAATTTTCATGGATGCAGGGATAGAAGAACTTGGAGCTACAGATATTCCAGAAACAGGTGTTACAGGCTGAACAGACGTTGCAGCAGTTGCAGCAGTTTGAGGCGGAGTCTGAGGCGTACTAGGCCCAGACTGCTGAACAGAACTAGGTGCAGGAGTTTGAATAGTAGGTTGGACAGGTTGCTAGGTTGGACCAGAAACAAAAGGTTGTCCAGGTTGAAAAGGCAACTGCACGTTAGGCTGCGTAGGCTGTTGATATTGGGACAGATCCCACACCATATTCATTCTGAGGTATTGTCCCATAGAAGGTTTAACATAAGGACCATAGCCTGGTTGAACGTAGGGTTGATAAGCAAGTGGTAAATTTCTGGCTCCTTGTATAGATGATTGACCAGAAGGTTGTTGGAAACCTTGAATTGGGTACTGACCTTGAGGTTGATAACCCTGAGGCACGTACTGAAGTTGGGGTTGATAAGTACCCTGAGGAGCATATTGAGTTTGGGGTTGACCTTGGGGTATGCACTGTCCTGAAGGTTGATACCCTTGAGGTGTGTACTGTCCTTGGGGTTGTCCCCCAAAATAATATGATTCCACAGTTTGTCTTGGGAAAAAGCTACCTTGAGGTTGCCCCCCAGGTGGTAACTGACTTCCTGAAAGTTTCCCCCCAGTCGGTAACTGACTACCTTGAGGTTGCCCCCCAGGCGATAACTGATTTCCCTGAAATTTCTCTCCAGGCGATAATTAATTGCCTTGAGGTTGAGGATTCAGAATATTACTAGACATCATAAAGATTTTCTCTACGTTCGACGTTTTAGTTTTAACTCCATTAAGACCAAATGATAATATGGGTACAATTGGTTGAGGAGCTGCTCCCTAGAAAGTACCAGAGAGAGCCTGATATCCCAGAGGAACAGAAGGACCACCGTGTAAAAATGCTTCCGGTGTCTGGGAAAACACAGATGACTCTCCTGCCATAATGGATGATGGATAGTAACCTATGGGTGTAGGATGAAATGGAATTCGAGGTGGAGAAAAAGCAAGACCTGGATTCTCTAAAAAATTTGTCAACGATAGATACCAAGCGTTAGTTTGAATAGGGCTGTAGAAAATAGATTCATGCTCCCTAAGATTTAAAGACTAAGGGGATTCAGGAAGAGATAACTCTTCGTCTGGAGTAGTAAGTTCTTCAATAGAAATAAGGCCAGATAGAAGATCTTCAGTGACAATATTTCTTACCCTAGCTGAACCAGGATCGCTAGAAGTTGGTGTAATAAATCCTAAGGATGTTTCCAAAACAGAAGGTTTAGTTTCAGGTTCAGAGATTTCAGGTTCGTTAGCTAGTTCACTGGAAGGAGAAATACTACTAGTAACTTCGGAAACTGAAATCGGTTCTTGAATGTGTTCTGTTGTGGGTATTTGATGATCAGATGAACAACTAAAGATGAAGTTCCAATTTCTGTTGATATAATCCTACTGTTGCTAGATGATACCAGAGCACGAAGCCCTTCAAGCTGACTTGGTGTATATTCAGGGGGTGTCCCTTGCAGTCTCCAGGATTGTCTCGGCAATTCCGCCACGATTAAATATTAACTAATCACACGCAAACAAAGAAAATTTCAATGAAAACACCTAAATTCTCTAAAGAAACAAACAACTGAATCACACGCTTAAAAATCTAAGAGTTCAAACCACACACAAACAGTAACTTCCCATACTAAAAACACTAGTTAGTGATGAAATCAAACTTAGTAGAAATTTAATACAGAAAGGGAGGTTGGAACAGTTACCCCGAAAACCTTCTTAATGAAACAGACTGGCACAAGTTTCCTCACAAAACCATCTCGTGTGAAGAGAACCCCCCAGAGATTCCAAGTGAGTCTAGTCGATGTCTGCTCCAGGTACAGTGAGATATTTCCTTCACCGTCACCTTAGGAAATAATCTTAAGCTTATGGACACTAAGGTTACCAACAGTAACAAATACCACTGGGGGAACAGTCTACAATCCGAACCCACGTGCAAGGGTAGAGTAACAAAGCTCAATCCCCTTGAAGGTTCCTCGACATGGTCAATCTGAGGTTTACCGACAAGTGACCCCAGGCTCCTTGACAATGGTTAATCCAAGGTTTACCGTTTATAATGCGCGCAAAATCTTCTATCTTCCCCAATGAAACAGAATTGATTGTCTCAAAGGTTTGGACATGATCTCGTGATTGAATTCTTTAAGAGAAGCTTCCAAGATTGTACAAATTACAATTGGATTTATTTCCTACTGCGAGATTTATCTACTTGTTTGTTTTTACTATCTTGGAGAGTTAATTACTCCCTACTCCAAGATACTAGCCTAAGTTATGTTGGTGATAAGAGCCCTAGAAATAAAAAGATTACTAGATGAATTTTAATTAAGCGTTACTTTTATGAGTTGTTTCTTAATTCAATGGGCGCGGAAATGAAACTTTGATGGTGTGAAAGTAATGATAATCAATTCGTTTTCTTTCAATGAAATTCTAGCTAAAGAAAGAGTTAGAGAATGCAATTCTTTTAAGAAACAATTATTTCTTTGAACATAAAGAATAATTGAAAGAAAATATTTTTTTCTTTTCAACAATAACTCAAAATGAGACAAATTATCAAAGCTCACAACAAAATCTGTTCACTTTCAAAAACTTGAAACTACAAAAACAATTTTTCTTCAAAAGAAATCTACAAATTTTTAAAAGCACTCAAAACTACAAAACTAATTTTGGGATCTACAAACTTTAAAAATCTAATTGAATAAAAGCTTTAAGATTTTTTGAAGAATGTTTTACTTTCAGCAAACTAAGGATCTATTTGTGTAGAATAAAAAACAGATCAAAAACACTCAAATATGTTTTTTATAAAAAATGAAATTCAAAAACCTATAACAAAGTTTTTTTTCGAAGATTTGCAAAGAAACAAGTAGATCTACAATCAGGTTAGATTCACAATCAAGGATGGACTTCAAAATCAGGTCAGATTCAGCAAAAAGGCAAAAAGACCAATGCATTTTGAGGTACTTCAAACTGCCAATGCTTCGAATCACTACAAAGACCAAGTAAAAAAAATCCAAAATGAAAAACTTCTAGAAAATCATCAAAACACAAATACTGCTGGAATTCATTCACAAAAGGATTTTGATAGAAACAATCATCAATCTGGGCAAAAACAAAAAATCTAAATCAAACTAAAGATAAATTGAAGAAAAAAATTTGGAGTTTTTCAAAATTTTAATAGGGTCAGTAGGCTTCCAGAAGTAACAGGTGCGGTCCCGCACTGTTTACTTAAGGAAAGTGCGAAATTGCCCGCACTGTGAAAACAAGACAAAGTGCGGTCCCCGGAAAAACTAAAGAAAAACATAAAAGATTTAAAAATTTTCAAAAATAGAGGAAACCTAAGCTACCTAGGCAGATATCTATCAATCAAAAACCAGGAAAAACTTTTCCTCAAATCAAAATAAAAGAGAACCAAAAACAACAATTTCTTCCCCGGCAGAGTCACCATTTTGTTGTACGGATTAATCCGTCTTATGGACAAGACCGATCTCCCTAGTACTAAAATTAATCTAGCAACAAACAACCAAATAAAGTAATCTTTCTCTAAGCATATATGATTTACAAAAAGCTCTATAGAGGTGTTAAAGACTTACCATATGTCCAGCGCTTGTTTGAAGTCATTATTGTCCCTCGTGCACTTGAAGGAGTTATCTTTGTAAACCTGCAATCACAAAAAAGAAAAATATTAAATAGCACCTGTATATAAATCATCATAAATCATGCTTATCATAGTGATCAAGGAATCTATGAATTAAACCATTAACTAACAGCTTATTGAGAAAAATGAATATATTTGTATTAATTTCAAAAGAAGGAAAACCTTACAACCTTATCCTTGATGTTGAACAGGCCTTCCCGAGGTCCGAACAAGGAGTCTCCTCTACTCTGATAAGCTCTACACTCCTCCAACCAAGACAAATATAGGTATGTGATCTCTCCTCACAAAAATCTTAGTTAAATGAGTTTGAATCCCAACATCACTTAACCTCAAATATTCTAAAGCTTCAACTCCCCTTGAGGCTACCCAATGCCTCTTTTTATAGTGGAAAAGAGGAGATTTCAGTTCCAACTATGAAGGGATAGAATCCTCCTTCAAAGGGATAAGATCCTCACATCAAGGGGATAGCTCCATAAGGTAAGGGATACAGGAACCTCAAAAGAGTGGTTCTGCCACTACAAGATTCTTTCTAGAGGCTTCTAGAATTTACTGAAATTAAGATTTTTTGAATTTACTTGCGCCTTTTTGATCTTTACAGGGGTCCACACCCATAACACAGAGAAAGTTCATTTAGGTACACAGGAGACCTGAACATTAGGTGCGGGACTGTAGGCAAGATACAGAGAAAGTGCAACACCAAATTTAAGGAGATTTTTAGGAACTTTTCTCTGATTTTCAAGGCTTGACATGAGGAACTGATATGTTAGACTTGCAAAGGAGGAAGTATGAGTAATAATGAGCTCATACACATAGCAGAATGTCAGGATGATAATTTTCAGTGTAACAGGACCACCCCCAATCGGTATCATCACCTCCACTGTCCCATCGCTATACCCGCCAACGAATGGATCATCACTCCAAACCCTCCCCGAGGGGTCCGAGAAGTGAATCTCCCTATGTGTCAGTAGTGATACCACCACTGCTCAGCTCTGTTGTGACCTTTATGCTCCACACAAAGGTGAATAATCCTTGCCTCCATACAAGGCACCATTTGGTGGCCTGCGAATGCCACCTCCTCCGACAAGCTCTTGCCAAGGTATATTGATCACTCTGTGACCCTGTGTATAAGTGTCATACTAAGACAACCTAGGGAGTCTGCCCATAAACTGGTTGGCCATTGGAGCTGACCAAAACTCCCCTAGCGAATACGCATGCTCAACTACTAGGCCAACTATACCTTCCAAGACATAGTCAACCAACCTTCCTGGGAAATGACAGGTAGTCTCGCGTAGATCCCAATGCCAATCTAGGGTTCTTGTATTCCCAACACTTGGAAACTCCTGCTCAACTACACCCAGGTCCACCACTATCTCCATAACTCACTCCATCGGGTACCAACTCAAAATCTCTCACCATCCAACCTCAACATGTGGATGCCGCACCTTGTGCAACTCTGATCATCTCATCCTGCTAACCAAGTCAACGTATGAGATCTGACCAGGTGGCTCCGCCGCTCTCTCTCCAATGGAAAGAGGTGACCCAACAATGTTGCTAGCCCCATCTATGCATGCCTGAAGGGGGCTGCTCTGACACTCCAATGTGCCCTCTAGTTGTACCATTAGGGAATCCAGTCGTTCCCCAATGTGGGCCAACTTGGCTGCTAACTCGGCACAAAACACTCTCATGCCCTCTAGCTCCTCGTTCTGTATCAAAATAGCCTCTCGTACTGATGTGGCCTTCCCTTTCAAAACTGTAAGGTCGGATCGAAGCTGATGACACCATTGTGTGCGACCATCGTCTAATACCTTTGTATCTCCTAGTGCCTCATCCAAAGTGGATACATCTCCTGGCACCTCACCCATATACCGCGCGCTGCTACCACCCAAATACTCGGACACTACCCTGGTCATCACCTTAATGGATGGCACACCTTAATGGATGGCACTACTGGGGTAAGCTCTAATCTCTCTACTAAGATATCAACTGATATGGTCAAAGAAGTCTCTAACACCGGTGACCCCTGCATCATACTCGGTGTATCCACATGCTCCCCATGATCCTGTGTGCCCTCATCCTCCAAGTGTGAGGTAGCCATTTTGATGGCTTCCCCCTCCGTTATTCGGTCAAGCTAGAAAGAGGTATCCAGCTTTTCCACCCGATCTTTAACCGTGCAATCAGTGGATCCATCATACATGGGAAAGGGTGTCCTCCGAGTGGTACGCTGCAACTCTAAACTCTGCGTGCTAGACCCCCACTGTTCCTTCCTTCTTTGTCCTTCCTGAGCTGGCAGTAATCTCTGAAGGGAAAATCTGCTCTAAAGTTTTCCCCCATGGACTGCCATTCGTGGAAATAATCTCCAAAGGGTATATGATCATGTCACCTACCTTTCTCACTCGGTACTGGAGGTAAGAATGTAGGCATCGTGATCTTGGTTGGCTTACTGAAGGTTGGTGGGTGAGTGGCTAGTAAAGGGTGGTCACACAGTTGTGAAACCCCCAAAGTCTCCCCAACTAGGGATTCTTCATGGATGCTCTCATTCTTATTCTGTTGTTTGAGTCTTTCAAACATTCCCTTCTATCCTTTGGCTAAATCATTTAGGGCCTTAAAAATGTTACCAAAGGTTGCTTCCCCTTTTCTCTTTGACTCCCCCATATTTTCCACCTCTACTGCCTTTGGTGGGTAAGATTATGCCTACCCTCTTTGTTCATAGAAAATATCCCCACGGCTGAGCCAAGAATGAAGCTTTTATACCACTGTAATATCCTGAATAGAAATAAACAATAATATAAAGTACATAAACAAGAAACTACAGCAACTAGAGAGGCATCACATGAACTAGACACAATATGGAGAACGTTGAGCCATTTTATTAAGTACTGAAATACAAAATGAATACAAAGGTGATTAGAATGATGGCACCTTGGCTTGCACTAGGAAAGCGTAGAAATACTCTTAGAATATATCGTGAAATGGTTTCTCCCTCAATGACTGTGTAATCTCCAAGTTGTTGGTGCTATTGTCGTGCTGTTGTTACTGCTGGAATGAACCCACTCTTTGGGGCTGCTCCCCACCTCAAAAATTTGTGAACCTTTGGGAATGGCCTCTCCACCCAATACCCAGAAAAAATCAGAGATATTTTTGAAAATGGATGACCTCCGAAAATGACCTCCCTTGAGGTACCCTGCTATCCCAATGATAAACGCTGGCCCTAAATGATCTGCTGCAAAGGATGGCCTCCAACTCTACCAAAATGAAATAGGGAAGAGCTGACCCCTTTCCAAATCTCTCGGGCTAAATCCCTTGATAAGCCCTCGATCTGGAGTCTCCTCCTCCAAATATTGCGTCCTCCCTCTCGCTGACTGTGTTGCCTCTGCAAGTGAATAATCCCAACTATGGATGCTCCAACTCTCTCCGATAAATCAAGGATATAAATCCTCACCCAAGCAGGCACTCGAAATCCCCTGGGGCTGAGGTTGGGATCTCCGCATGGAGACACCCGATGTGCTAAACAACACTTGCAGACTTTGCTCAGCAGCAAAAGCATGCTCAATGTCAAAAGACAAATAACATAGATGCATAATCAGAATGAGAGAATGAGGAGCCTCTTCCCCTTTTTATGCTTTTAGAGCCTTGCTCTCACCCGGGCCCCACCAAACTTCACTGTCCCTCTTCACCCATAATGTCCCTCTCTCACTGCATTTTCATGGGTCCATGCTGCCCATGCTACCACTTCCCTCACGTTACCACTTTTTCATCCTGGGCCCCATGCTACCAAATAATTATATGCTCAAGTGACTTTGGGGAATGTTTATTTCCTAAGTGTAGGTTGTGTGTCTCATCACCCACTTTATTAATTGAATTAACTTTAAAAAAACAAAATTGGCCAAAATTAATATTACCAACTAGTTGTTGCTAATTGGGAATATTACAGCGAAGGCCCAACCACTACACCAAAAGCCCGAACTGTTAGTGAGGGCAGCATCCCAGGGTGTTAAGGGTGGGGTCTTAAATCCCACCAGATCATTTGAGGGTGGCGGCTAAACAACCCCTCATTACGTATACTCTGGACACGTGGTAGAGCCTACCCTAAACAGGGCTGCCCTAAACAGGGATATTACAACCCACGATGCTCTACGAGTCTCGACCTCAAGACCTCTACTATGATACCACGAAGTCCCAACCACTACACCAAAATCCCGAACTGTTAGTGAGGGCATCATCCTAGGGTGTTAACGGTGGGGTCTTAAGGCCCACCGGAGCATCTGAGAGTGCCGGCTAAACAACCCCTCATTACGCAGACCCTGGACACGTGGCAGGGCCCACCCTAAATAGGGTTGCCCTATACAGGGATATTACACATTTCCATGATGTCTGTAATAGGTCTCCGAGCCTTGATGTAACATAGTTCAACAGCTTGTAGCCGCCACATCTCTTCTTAGAGATAAATTCTGCCAGCGCCCTGACTATTCATTTCTATTAAAACATTATTCGGTCATTCGATTTTAATAAAAGGAATCATTATTTCCACTGCATCTCTGTGTTTATGGTTACATGTGTATTCTGTTGCATTCCTGCATAAATCCGAATCACTTACACAATACATTTGAACATTCATTGAAAATTTTATGGCTAGTAGGGATATTAAGCGCCTTAACCTCCACCACAGTGGGGCCCTCCTGGTCCACCTCCAATGCAGCAAGAAAGTTATGGGTATCAAAAACTTGGACCTTACCCATCTCCACCTTAGCACTATATGTCACAACCATATTGTGGGTATCCCTAGCAAGCCTCAGGTGGCTATGCTACTAGGTGGGATCAAAGCTTGTATGCATCAGCCTAACAACCTTAGCAAAGTGGAGGTTATGATTAGTATGGGCAATTGGGCCAGGCAGGTGTAGCTCCGAATAGTGGAAACTATTGTTATGGGAAACCACAGACTAGAGGATATGGACAAGTAGGCTCATATGGAAAATAATTCCATTTACAATTTTGAGGTGTGATGTATTGAAATCAGAATTATAAAATCCATAAAGCTTTAAAGTTCCCAAGATCCACATGGTGGCAATGTGTAAAAACAAAAAGGCAGTGACATTGCGACCATGTGGCTCTTGTTAAACATGGACTATGTGTATTTTAAGGTGGTCCCATATGTAAAACTATATAAATTCTCTTTATCCCTCCTAATAAATCAACTTATTATGTTTCGAGACTTTTCTCTCTCCTTTTGTCTCTTATTATCTACTCTTGTATGGGTAAATATTTATTTTAGGTATATTTTTTCACTTCCGATCTAGGGTTTATATTGTTAATGAGATTGAGTTCTCATCAGAATAACAATATTTTATAGCTTTATTATTTCATCATCTCGACCATTATAATTAGGAACTACTTTATTGGCTACATGATGGAGATTAAATTATATATTTTTTAATTCTCATATAATAGTTGGATATTTGAATTTCATTAGTCACTTCCGAATATCCAATGATCATTAATAATAAACTATCATTGAGTATCAGATTCTCGACCGATGAAAAAAACTATATGACATCCTCATTGCACGAGCTATTATGACACTGAATATCTCACAAAAAATTTAATCGTATATACGATGCAAACTAATGAGGTTGATGTCGAATATTTGACTGCACATCATAATAAAATCCACGATGATTAGACGCAACATCTCGTTAGATATCCGACGCATACCAACAAGGCTAACGTCGAATATCCGACCACAAGTCGCCGTAAAATACTCGATGATTAGATGCATTCTTAGCCATCACAGGCACCAGATGTTTGATGTGAATCCCATAGAACATGTGATGAGTAGTAAAATGTCAAATATCTGATGAAATTTCCTCGAAGAAAATCATGTCTCGAATGCATTGAATAACCGATGAAAATGAGTTGAATATCCAATGAGTGTACATCATAGTTTTTCCCCATTTGTAATAGTGTAGCATCAAGGTAGACTTTCTCCCTAGGTAAAGACTATTGACTAGGTGCCATGTAAGTTACCTATTGACTAGGTGCCATGTAAGGTGGGCACTAGGAAATTATTTTTACTAATAAAGTGCTATGTGACGACATGGTGGAATGGTAAATGGGCCCAACATTTCACCATTGGTCAGGGAAAATTTACTTAGTTCCAAGTGATGACTTGGTTGGTTGGTTGGTGACCCAGGACTAGTTTTATTTTTACCCTAGTTAGTGGGTACGTCACCATATCACGAAAGGGTATTTGGCTAGTTGGTGACTAGATCCTTTGCATGATATTGATGCAACATGCTTTCCATGTGGTCCTGTAATGGGACATGAACTGAATGGATATATTAACATAGCAAGATCATTCAATATTTTCTTGGGATGGAGAAATTTTTCAGCTAAGTGGACATGTTAAGGACTTCAAGGTGAATACCTCCCTAGATAAGAGGAAGTGTTGATTTTTGGGTAGTTGCATGAGGTATTCCCCAGATACATAAGTTAAAAGAAAGAAAAAAAAATTAAATTAAAATAAATAAAATAAAATTTAATTTTAATTTGATTTGCAAGGAGAGGTGCCTATTGGGAACCCTAACACCACTATAAAAAGAAACTTCAAATTTTTATTTACTCACTCATCAATTGCATTTTTCTCTCTCTCACACACGTGGGAAGTAATTTGAGGAATAAGCCAAAGTTTGTAAGTATTCAAATTTCTGAGATAGTCAAAGTTTGGCGAGTTGAATTTTTTAAGAGTAATTACTTAATGATGTTTTAAAGTGTGTTAAAATAATAGCATATATCATTGGAAGTAATTATCAGTTATAAAGGTATTGTGTGTGTCTAATAAGTGCTATAAAATCACCATATTTATTATTAATAATGTTATTAAGATAATATTGCATTATTCCTAATAAAAATACAAATAATAATATTATAATTTATAATAATTACATTATTACAAAATTTTAATTAATTATATTATTGTTCTGAATCAAATTATAACTTATTATTTTAATTATTATTAATGTTAGAGTTTAAAGGGAAAATGATGAATTAAACATAATTATTCTAGTTATATGGTATTCAAAATATTAATAAATATTATTATAAAGGAGGAGGTTCAAAAGAGAAATAAAAGAGGAAAGAGGGGGAAAAAACAAGGAGGAGGAAGCAAATGAGGTAAAGGAATAGGGAGGGAAATAAAACAAGGAGGAAAATGGAGGGGGCGAACGAGTGGGGGGGAAGCAGTAAGGTTATGCATAATGAGTAGGAAAGTTATGCATTGTCTCTCTGCTATGCATAAGGGGGCGAATGAGAGAGACAATGGATAGTGGGATGGGTTTCCATGAATACCATTATAGTGGGTTAGGATACAATATATCAACGTACTAACTATTAGCTCAAATTACACTCATAAGCTGAGTTATTGTTCCATGGATCTTTCTTTGAGATTCATCAAATAATGTGTGAATATTAAAACTCAATCAAAATAAGCTATGACCTCGAAAATGAACTGTTGTGAAGGGAACATGTCATCGAGGGAGTCATGTGGAATAAGTAGAGTGTCGAACTGTGCAGGTAAATAGTCTTGATCGTATTCCATATTAGGATGCATTTTTTTACCAGCATGAGAAGGTGGTGATAGGACCACCAAAAAGGAAATATCTTCTTCGAAAATGTAATATCCTGAAGGGAAATAAATAGTAATATAAAGCACACAAACAAGGTACACAACATCTAAAGACAAATCACGAGACAAAATACACAATATGGAGAATGGTGAGCCATTTTATTAATACTGAGAAATAAGGAAAGTACAAAGGTGATCAAAATGATGGCACCTCGACTTGCTCATGGCAAGTGTAGAAATACTCTCAGAACAATGTATGGAATGGCTGCTCCCTCTGTCAACTGCGTAATTTCCAAGCTGCTAGAAAATGATGTCGTGCTGCTGCAACTATTGGAATGAAAGGAGTCTTTGGGGCTGTTCCCCAACTCGAAAAATTCTGAAACTCTGGGAATCACCTCCTCTCCCAATACCCAGAAAATCCCAAAGAGATTTTCCAGAATGGCTGACCCCGGAAAATACCTCCTTTGAGGCACTACGCTATCCCTCAAGGGAAAACTCTGACCCTAAAGGAAACACTGCAAAATATGGCCTCTCCCTCTACAAAATGTCTCCAATAGGTAATGGTTGATCCCTTCCCTAATCCTCCAGCCTGATTCCACCCAAACCACCTCAATATGGAACTCTCCCCAACTGGAACTGCGTCTTCCCTCTGCAATACTACGCTGTCCCTTCAAGGAATGCTCCTCAATGACTAAAGCTCTGATCTTCCCCTGCAAAATACGGTAGGACTCCTCACACGGGAAAAAAATCGAAGTCTTCCGATGCTAAGGTTGGGATCTTCGCACAGAGACACCCGATGTACTAAATAGTATGTGCAGACTAGCTAAATAGCAAGCGTGTTCAATGTCTAGAGACAATCTCCAAAATGCATAATCAACAATGAGAGAAATGAGGTAGCCTCTCCTCTATTTATCTTGGGTGAGCCTCCCTCTCTCCTTGGCCCCACCATGCTGACATTGTCCCTCTTAGGCCCACACTACCAACTCATTTGCGCTGGCTGGGCTCATGTTGTCCAAGTGTGTTCCCCTCCCTACATTGTCTCTTGGCCCACTTTGACCATACGTTGCATTTCCTAGGGGAATTTAAGGAGTGTGCTTTATCCTAAGTGAGTCACACTCCCACTTTATTTATATTTTAACTATATAAGGCAAAATTGATCAAAATTAATATTTCCAATTAGCTATAGCTAATTGGGAATATTACAGTCTCCCCCGGAAAAAAGTTGCTTATCCTCAAGCAACTGTAATAATGGATGCTGTAAGATCTTCTCACCCTCCCAAGTGGCATCCTCATCCGGCAAATTCCTCCATCTCACTAGGAACTCCCGGACTGTCCTGCTCCTCAGCTGTCTCTCCCTGGTGTCAATAATGGCCTTTGGATGCAACACCAAGTGCCCCTCATCATCTGTAGGTGGAAGCTCCTCTGTCACTGTCACATGTTTTCCCAATGCCTTCTTCAGGCATGATACGTGAAAAATATTATGAATCTTGCTACCTTGGGGCAGCTCCAACTCATAAGCAGCCTGCCCTACTCTGCGTATCACCCTATATTGACCGTAGAAGCATGGCTTGAGCTTCTGAGCCCCCTTCTGCTTTAGTGTGGACTGTCGATACAACTACAAGTGAAGGTAGACCAAATCCCCTACCTCGAAATGCCTCTCTACCCAGCCCTTGTCTACATATAGCTTCTGTTGGTTCTGTGTTGTAGCCATGTTGTCCTTGAGAGCTCGGAAGATGTCCTGACTCTCTTGGATCCAATCCTTGGCTCTAGGAGCCTTTCTGGCACCAAACATCATGTAAACATAATATAGAGCATGATATCCATACAATGCATAAAATGGAGACATACCGATAGACATGTGATGAGTGTTGTTGTAGAAGTACTCCCCTAATTCCAGCCACTTCAACCAAGCCCTCTGCTGCCCACTGACATAGTTGTGCAAGTATCCCTCCAGCCACTTGTTCACTATCTCAATCTGTCCGTCTGTCTGAGGATGGTAGCTAGTGCTCGGTGTCAACTCTGTGCCCACCAAGCGAAAGAGCTCCTGCTAAAATCTGCCCATGAAGCGGCTGTCCCTATCACTGACGATGGTCTTTGGAAGACCATGCAACCTGAAAATGTCCCGAAAGAATAGCTTCACTACCTGTGCTGCTACATAATGTGCGGATATAGCAAAGAAGTGAGCATACTTCATCAGTCGATCAACGACTACGAATATGCAGTCCTTGCCCTGCACCGTGGGCAACCCTGTGATGAAGTCCATCGAAATGCTTTCCCATTCCCCCTCTGGTATGGGAAGGGGCTGCAATAAACCTGTCGGATGGTTCATCTCCCCTTTGTTGTGCTGGAAAACCTCGCATTCCATAACATGCTGGAGTACGTCATCCTTGAGGCCCTTCCAAGAGAACCTCTCTCTGATGGCCCTATAGGTTTTGGTGAACCCTTAATGGCCTAATAGTGGTGAATCATGAGAAGCCTACAATATCTTCTTCTTGAGCTGAGAGCCCTCATTCAAGAAGATCCTGTCCCTGTAATAGATGATCTCATCCATCACCCTGTACCTGTCATCCATCACCTGCCCATCCAAGATCTCACAGGAAAAACGGTCCTTGGAGTACTCTAAAAACAATCAAGCCCTCCAATCCGTGTCAATTCTCATCAGGGACAACGTGGCTGGTCCGCATGAGAGTGCATCAGCTACCACGTTGTTCTTCCCTTTGACATACTCGATGTCAAAATTTTAAGCCTGGATCTTACTAACCCACTTCTGCTACCTCTCCTACAACTACTTCTACTCTAAGAAAAAACTGAGGCTGTTGTGGTCTGTCCTCACCTTGAACCTGTTGCCCACCAGGTACTGCCAAAATTTGGCCAAGACATGCATGATGGCCAAGATTTCCTTTTCGTATATGGCATACAACCGCTCATGCGGTAAGAGCTTCCAGCTCTCAAAAGCTATGGGATGGCCTCCCTGCATCAAAACCACACTTATCCCCTCTCCTGACGCGTCACACTCCAAAACAAAGGGCTGCGTGAAGTCTGGCAATGCTAACATTGGATAGTTGCTCATCACCTCCTTGAGCCTTTCAAAAGCCCTCTGTGTTGTATCCGTCTAACTGAATGCCCCCTTTTTGGTCAGATCTGTAAGGGGCGCAGCAAGTTGGGAAAATCCCTTGAAGAACTTCCTGTAGTAGGTGGAGATACCCACAAACCCTTGGAGTTCTGTCACGTTCTTCAGCTCTGGCCAATCCCTAATGGCCCTGATCTTCTCCTCATTGACCCTCACTCCATCCACTCTGATGATGTACCCCAAATAGAGCATCTCATTCAACCCGAATTCGCACTTGGAGAGCTTAGCATAGAATTGCTGCTCCTCCAAAATACGCAATACTACCTCTATGTGCTGGAGATGCTCCTCCCATGTCATGTTGTATATCAATATGTCATCAAAGAACACCAACACACACTTCCTCAGATGACTGCGGAAAATGTGGTTCATACACGATTGGAAGGTGGCCATTGCATTGGTTAGCCTGAAGGGCATCACCAAAAACTTGAAATGGCCATAGTGACATCTGAAAGCGGTCTTGGGAATGTCCTGCTCCCTCACGTGAATCTGGTGGTACCCAGATCTCAAGTCAATCTTCGAGAAGAACTGTGCTCCTCTCAACTCATCCATCAGCTCGTCAATCCATGGGATAGGGTACCTGTTCTTCATTGTCTTCTTGTTCAAGGCCCTATAGTCAATGCGCATCCTCAATGTGTCGTCCTTATTCTTCACCAAAACTACTAAAGAAGTGAAAGGATTGGTGCTAGGTATTGGGTATGTGTTATATTCTTTCCATGACTAAGCACACGCGGGGGGGAAATAGCCCCCCCTTTGCGCTAGGTGCAACGGGGGGGTCACAGGGGGGGGCGGTAGCCCCCCCTGTCGGGGTCCGGGGTAGCGCCCCGGTGAAAATTTTTGGTCCTTAATTTTCGGTGGGTAGTCTGCACCCATGGTTTTGTGCATGGTTTTGCACATGGTTCTAGGGTACGATGGTTTTTGGCCCCTGGTATTTTTGTAGATCCGGTCAAGGGAACTACGGTTATGTTCTAATCCAGGGTTAATGGATTGGGGTTTATGTATGCTTCGACATGTATATATATGTGTTGTAACACTAAAAGGAATATAATGAAAAATCAAGCTGGTCATTCCGATTTGGGATCCAGGGGAAAATCTCTGTGTTTATCTGTTTTATGTTTTATGCTCTCGCTATTGTTTATTTTCTGTTATAAGATTCGTGTGTAGATAATTTTTGTTCAGGGTTAAAACCTACATTTGGTATCAGAGTTGTTTCAGCTTCAAGGGGACGCCTTTTCTTTTGAGGGTTTTTTTCTCGGGACCTTGTGGGACAAGCTAGGGACTTTGTACCAATCTAAGTCTCTGGTGAATAAATTGTTCTTGTGGAAAACGTTGTATAACCTGAGGATGAAGGATGGAGACTTGGTGACAGAGCATCTGAACGCCTTCAATATTGTGGTAAGCCAGTTGTCATCCGTTGATATTAAAATCTCAGATGAAGATAAGTGCATCAATTTGTTGTGTTCTCTACCAGATTCGTGGGACAGTCTAGTTATTGCAATAGGTAGCAATACAACTACCTTGAATTTTGATGACATTGTCTCAGCCTTGCTGTCAGAGGAAATGAGACAGAGAAATATGGGGGGTCAAAATGGAGATGCCTTATCTGTACGAGGAAGGTCCCATAATAGAAACAAGAATAAAGTTTCAAGTGGGAGATCCAAATCTAGAGGGAGATCTAAATCTCCTGGAAAGTTTGTAAAGGTATGCTGGAAATGCAGAAAGGAAGGGCATTACAAAAGGGAGTGCAGATCTAAAGCTCCTCAGAAAGGAAAGGGATCTGATGATGCTCCTTCTGCAGAGGCAAAAGCCACCTCGGATGAAGGTGGGGATGTGTATTTGGCTTCTTCTTTAAATACACATGTAGATCATGTGTCATGGTTGATTGACTCAGGTGCATCCTTTCACTTCACTCCCCATCGGGAGTGCTTCTGCGAGTATGAGAAATATGATGGTGGTGATATCTTCCTAGGGGATGATAGGAAGGCTAGAATTGTCAGACGTGGAAAGGTCAAGCTGAAGCTACAAGGCGGAAGGATTAGAAGACTTCCTGGTGTTCTACATATTCCTGCATTGGCCAGAAATCTGATTTCTGTAAGCAAGATGGATGATGCAGGTATAAAAACAGTGTTCGATAAAGATGTCTGCAAGATGGTTTGGGGAGAACTCATATTAATGCGGGGAGTTCGGATTGGAACTATGTACAAGCTACAAGGTAGCACTTTTATTAATGGGTGTAACAGTTTTGTGGTTCCTGAAGGTGGAGCAAAAAGCCTAGCTGTCTCTGGAGAAAAGACCATGTTATGGCATCAAAGGCTTGGACATATTGGAGAGAAGGGCCTTCGGATACTGCATAGAAATGGTATGGTAGAAGGTATGTCTAATTTCTCTCTGGATTTCGATTTCTGTGAACATTGTGTATATGGGAAGAAGAATCGGGTGAGTTTTCCTTCTGGTGCTAAGAGGCCGAACAAGATATTAGAACTTGTGCACATTGATGTGTTTGGACCTGTGTCAGTTCCATCACTGGGAAAGTCTATGTACTATGTTTCATTCATATATGACTTCTCAAGGAATACATGGATATATTTCTTGAGGAATAAATCTAAAGCTTTTGATAGATTTAAATAATTTAAGGCTTTGGTGGAAAACCAGACAGAGAAGAAGATAAAGGTGCTGAGGACAGATAATGGTGGGGAGTTCTGCAAGAAGGAATTTGAAGAGTTCTGTAAGAAGTGTGGTATATCATGACAGAATACTACTCCATACACACCTCAACAAAATTGAGTTGCAGAAAAAATGAATAGAACACTGATGGAAAAGGCAAGAAGCATGCTCAGTGGTACCGAGTTAGGACAAGAATTCTGGGCAGAGGCAGTGGAGATTGCATGCTATCTGGTTAACAAATCACCTTCATCAGTGTTGGAGGATAAGACTCCACATGAGGTATGGACTGGTAAGAAACCCTCTCTTTCACATCTAAGGGTATTTGGATGTGATGCATATGTACATGTTCCAAGGGAGAAAAGGACCAAGTTGGATAATAAATCTGAAAGGTGCATCTTTATTGGGTATAAGGATGGTTTAAAGGGTTACAAGCTTTGGAACCCAGAAACAAGGAAGGTTGTGTATAACCGAGATGTGGTGTTTAGAGAAGTGAAAGATGTTGT
The DNA here is from genome assembly GCA_034641835.2 of Pinus albicaulis. Lineage (NCBI taxonomy): Eukaryota > Viridiplantae > Streptophyta > Pinopsida > Pinales > Pinaceae > Pinus > Pinus albicaulis. The sequence continues at coordinate 48,698,417 of CM076569.1, read as the reverse complement.
TAAACATGAAGTCCTACCAAAGGAACCTGAGAAGATAGAGTTTGAGCTAAAGGAGGATGAATCAGACTCTACAATAGAAGAAGACTCAGAAGATGAAGAGCCACAAACTCCACCTTTGAGAAGATCAGTTCGGGAAAGAAGGCAACCAGAAAGGTATAGTCCATCTGCTTTCTGTTCAGGTTTTGCCTTAACTATAACTGATGATGAACCCAGAACTGTCAGGGAGGCAGTAGATTCAAAGGATGGAAAACTCTGGAAGGAGGCCATGGTTGATGAAATGGCATCCTTGCACAAAAATGAGGCATGGGATCTGGTGGAGTTGCCGGCTGGAAGGAAGCCCATCGGGAGCAAATGGGTGTTTAAAAAGAAGATGAATGTAGAAGGCAAGGTGGAGAAATACAAAGCTAGGTTGGTAGCAAAAGGTTATTCCCAGGTGTCGGGAATTGATTTTGGTGATATTTTTTCTCCTGTTGCCAAAGTTACTTCTATTAGATTACTTTTATCTGTTGCTGCTGCATTTGATTTTGAGATAGGACAGATGGATGTGAAGACAACATTTCTTCATGGGGATCTAGAAGAGGAGATCTACATGAAGCAACCTGAAGGCTTCATGGTGAAGGGTAAGAAAGAACTGGTATGTAGGTTGAAGAAGTCTCTGTATGGGTTAAAACAGTCACCAAGGATGTGGTATCAGAAATTTGATACCTATATACGGGGACTTGGCTTCACCAGAAGCAAGGAGGATCACTGTGTTTATTTTAAATTAATTGGTGACCGTGTTATTTATTTGGTCTCGTATGTGGATGATATGTTGCTAATTGGAAATGACAAAGAAATTATCCAAGATTTGAAGACCCAACTGTTCTCCAAATTCGACATGAAGGATCTTGGTGCTGCAAACTATATTTTGGGCATGGAAATTAAGAGAGATCGGGCAAAGAGGAAGCTCTCGTTAAACCAGAGGAAGTATGTCGAGACTATATTGCAGAGGTTCAATATGCAGGATAGTAAAGCGGTGAATTTTCCTATTCCTGTAGGTGTAAAGCTGTCTGCTGAACAGTGTCCCAAGACACAAGAAGAAGAGGAGTATATGTCCCATGTTCCATATGCAAGTGCAATGGGTAGCCTGATGTATGCAATGGTCTGTACTAGACCAGACATTGCACATGCAGTGGGAGTATTGAGTAGGTTTATGTCAAACCCAGGGAAGGAGCATTGGACAGTAGTGAAGCGGGTTTTCAGATACTTACGTGGCACTAGTGATTATGGCTTGTGCTACCAGGGAAGACCAGGATTGGAAAGAATGTTGGAAATTCGTGGTTTTGTTGATGCAGACTGGGCTGGAGATCTGGACCAAAGAAGATCTACAAGTGGGTATGTGTTTAGCCTATTTGGAGGCGCAGTCAGTTGGATGAGTAAAAGACAGTCTATAGTGGCTCTTTCAACTACAGAGGCAGAATACATGGCATCCACTCATGCAAGCAAGGAAGAAATTTGGTTGCAGAGATTGTGTTCAAGTACGGGGTTGGTACAACAAGCTATAAGGATAGACTGTGATAGCCAAAGTGCAATTTTCTTCGCTGAGAACCCTGCTGATCATTCAAAGACAAAGCACATTGATGTTCAATATCACTTTGTTAGAGATATGGTTGAGGCTAAAAGGGTGTTGCTGGTAAACGTGGACACTTTGAACAATGTTGCAGATTCATTGACGAAGTCTGTGAGCACTCAGAAGTTCTCTTAGTGTAGAGAAACAATAGGTGTTGAAGAATTGGGCCAATGACTAAGCTCTCTTGTGGCCCCCTACGGAAAGAAAACAACAAGTGGGAGAATGTTGGGTATGTGTTATATTCTTTTCATGACTAAGCACGAGCGGGCTCGCCCCCCCTGTTGGGGTCTAGGGCAGTGCCCCGGCGAAAATTTTTGGTCCTTAATTTCTGGTGGGTAGTCTGTGCCCATGGTTTTGTGCATGGTTTTGCACATGGTTTTGGGGTACGATGGTTTTTTGCCCCTGGTATTTTTGTAGATCCGGTCAAGGGAACTACGGTTATGTTCTAATCTAGGGTTAATGGATTGGGGTTTATGTATGCTTCAGCATGTATATATATGTGTTGTAACACTAAAAGGAATATAATGAAAAATCAAGCTGGTTGTCCCAATTGGGGATCCAGGGGAAAATCTCTGTGTTTATCTATTTTATGTTTTATGCTTTCGTTATTGTTTATTTTATGTTATAAGATTCGTGTGTAGATAATTTCTGTTCAGGGTTAAAACCTACACTAGGCCGAATGTGTCCAAGAGCTAGCAACTCATGGATAGCCCGCTCGATCTTGTCCTGATAGGCCTTGGGGTGCATATAGGGTGTGGTGATGATAGCCTGTATGCCCTACTCCAACTTAATAGTGTGCTCAAATCCCCGATCTGGTGGCTGTCCTAGTGGTATCTCCCCAAATACCGTAGCATACCTGTCAAGGATGGTCTACACCTCTGGGTGTATGGTCTGTCCCGTAGATCCTGCCTCTGAAGCATGTAGCTCCACTGCCCACTCTATATCCCCCTTCTGAAAGTCTGCCTCCATCTAGTGAGTTGAGATTGTCTGAGGTGGATATGTATGCATGCCCCATATATTCTCATGCTTCCCTGTCTTCTTATCATCCCACTCCATCTCCAAGGCCTCCCAGTCTGTGGTGGCCTTGCCTAATGTGAGAAACCACTACACTCCCAATATCACGTTGGTGTCCGAAATGTTCACCACGGAGAAGTGGTCAGTCAGTGTGTAAGTTCCCATCGTCACTACCAATGCTAGGACATACCTGGCACACTACATGGTTTGGTCCCCTGGAACCAACACTAAAAACCCATCAAAACTCTCCATCAGAATGCCTCTTCGCTCTACCATCTGTGCATCAATGAAGTTGTGGGTTTCCCCACTGTCTACTAGTACTGACACTCACTGCCCTCGCACCGTACCTTGGACACATAGTGTCAAATACTTGGGAACTCCTCACAAGGCTGCAAGGGCTCCTCCGATAGGTACAAAAGATGCACCCCCTGCTCCTGGTGGTGGGGGCGGTAGACGATCCTCTCTCTGCGCTGCATGGCTCCCTCCTGCACCTATGTCATCATACTCATCCTCTTCTCCACTGCTCTCGGAGAAGACCTCAATAAAATGTGCCTTGCCTGTGGCACAACGGTGTCCTGGTGCCCATGGCTCCTGGCAGGTGAAACATAGTCTCTTCCTCCTCAGATCCCTCCTGGACTCATCATCTATCAGTCCTCTGCTCTGGGTATCCTTTGGAGGTGGAGCCCTCACGTCCCTCCCCTTGGGATGGAATTCCATCCTCTAAGGGTAAGGTGCTCTGGTCCGTGGTAAAGCATCCTGTAAATCTCTGGTCCTGCCAACTACATCATGAATTGTGGTTGGCCTAGTGGACCGGACCAATCCCCGAAGGGGCTCTACTAACCCGTCAATAAACATGTAGATCATCCGTGCTACTGATAAATCTGGCACCATCACTGAGAGTCTCAAGAAATCTGAGATGTATGTGTCCGGAGTCCCAGTCTGCTTGAGCTTCGTCATCTCAACAAAATGCTCCTCCAGATCCTTCCGGTCGAACCTCTCTATCAGCCTCTGGGTGAACTCGGCATAAGTGGTCACTGTCGAATGCCCGAGCGTAACCATCTCATGGAACCACCAATCTTGGGCCTCACCATCTAGGTGCAGTGTTGCCACCTTCATAACCTCCATCTCTGCCATCTGGTTGAGCTGGAGATATATATCCAGCTTCTCCACCCATGCCTTTGCCGAACTATTTTCCAAACCATCAGAAATTGGCAAGGGAAACCTGCCCATAGTATGATGCAGATCTCCGTCCTGATAATGTTTGTTCCCCCTGCGCTGATGGCGGGGTCTACTATCCAGATTAAGCAAGAAAAAATCATGAAATGAGAGCACATCTCTGAACTCCTATCCATAGGCCTGGTACTCAACAAAGTAGTCACCCATGTGGGTTGGCTCCTGCTCCTGCTGCACTCCCACCCTTGTATCTACTGCCAAGAAAGTGAGCATCATGGAGCATGGGGGTGTATGGGATGCCACATGCTGTGTTGCATAGTTCCCCTGCAAATGATGGGACGTACCCGATCCCTCTCCAATGTAGAAACCCCCCGGGGTTTCACGCTGTCTGGACTCTGCTACTGTGAATCTCTGCCTCATCTCCTCTATCCGTCTAGACAGATCCTATACTGACTTGATGAGTATGTCCACAAACTCCTTCGCAGTGTCTTTCTCCTCTACCATCGGTTCCTCCTGCTCTGCGTCCACTACTAGAGCGCAGTCCCCCTCTCCGTAGGTGATCTGCAACCTACGCTCTCGGTCATGGTACTTCCTACCCCTGTAGCAGATATACGGCTTCTCGCTCAGTGTCATAGACAACTTCGCTCCATAGGCTGAGCCAGGTCTATGAGCTCTGATACCACTGTAATATCCAAAAGGGAAATAAACAGTAATATAAAGCACATAAACAAGGTACACAGCATCTAAAGACAAATCACGAGACAAAATACACAATATGGAGAACGCTGAGCCATTTTATTAATACTGAGAAATAAGGAAAGTACAAAGGTGATCAGAATGATGGCACCTCGACTTGCTCAGGGCAAGTGTAGAAATACTCTCAGAACAATGTATGGAATGGTTGCTCCCTCTATCAACTGCGTAATCTCCAAGCTACTGGAAAATGTTGTCGTGGTGTTGTAACTATTGGAATGAAAGGAGTCTTTGGGGCTGTTCCCCAACTCAGAAAATGCTAAGACTTTGGGAATGGCCTCCTCTCCCAATACCCAGAAAATCCCAGAGAGCTTTTCGAGAATGGCTGACCCCAGAAAATACCTCCTTTGAGGCACTACGCTATCCCTCAAGGGAAAACACTGACCCTGAAGGAAACACTGAAAAATATGGCCTCTCCATCTACAAAATGTCTCCAATAGGTAAGGGTTGATCCCTTCCCTAATCCTTCTGCCTGAGTCCACCCAAACCACCTCAATCCGGAACTCTCCCTAACTGGAACTGCATCCTACCTCTGCAAGACTGCACTGTCCCTCCAAGGAATGCTCCTCAATGACTGAAGCTCTGATCTCCCCCTGCCAAATACCGTAGGACTCCTCACCCGAGCAAGCACTCGAAGTCTTCCGGAGCTGAGGTTGGGATCTCCGCACGAAGACACCCGGTGTACTAAACAGTATGTGTAGACTAGCTAAACATCAAGCGTGCTCAATGTCTAGAGAAAATCTCCAAAATGCATAATTAACAATGAGAGAAATGAGGTAGCCTCTCCTCTCTTTATCTTGGGTGAGCCTCCCTCTCTCCTTGGCCCTACCATGCTAATGTTGTCCCTCTTTGGCCCACGCTGCCAACTCATCTACACTGGTTGGGCCCACGTTGTCCAAGTGTGTCCCCCTCCCTACGTTTTCTCTTGGCCCCCCTTGGCCCACCTTGACCATACGTTGTATTTCCTAGGGGAATTTAAGGAGTGTGCTTTATCCTAAGTGAATTACACTCCCACTTTATTTATATTTTAACTATATAAGGAAAAATTGATCAAAATTAATATTTCCAATTAGCTATAGCTAATTGGGAGTATTACATAAAAGTTGCATGTGCTCACTATATGAGTCTACATCGGAAGGAGATGACACCATCGAATGATGAGGTGACCAATGGGATCCACTAGTGATGGAAGAGATCATGTACATGGGAACAAAAAAAGTATAAGGAACATAGGGAGGGAGTATAGGAAAAACACCAATAACTGATGTGATTTTGAAAAATATTGGAACAACACTCTCATAAGTCAGAGCGTTATCTCTAGTAAATGGCACAGTAGTTCCTGTATTGGTCAATTTCGTCATCAAAATACAATAACCAAGATGATCAAGTGTGATGATCTTGCCTTTGTGGGGAAAGAAAAGAATGTGAAAGACTGATGACACGACAAAAGTAGTAGCATAGAACCAAATAAAACCAAAGAGAAAATTATAATCCAATGGGGTGTCAACAACTTCTACATTAACATTTGGTTTTCCCCCTAGTTCGATGGAAAATACTAGAAGAACGCCTCGAGGCACAAAAGTATGACCATTGAAGGCTTGAGGCGTAGCACTTGAATTAAAAAGTGTTGGAGAACCAAGATCTTTCCAACATGAGGAGGTCATAATGCAGGTAGAAGATCCTTCAACCACAAGACTGTAGCCCACATCTCGACTAAAGATGTGCACTAGGATCTAAAAAGTGACTTATTGGGATGATCTAAAATGACTGGCATCATTGTCCAACATTATCAAATTTAACTATGAGGGATCAACGTCTTTGATAATAGTTAAAAATGATGTATGTTTAGTATGAAAGCTATGCATAACCTCCAAGGAAGACATGGCACAAGGAGCATGGGCTAGATCGTCAATAATATTAGGATTCCCTCGCATTGGGTTTATGTGTCGAATTTTGGAGAATTCCCTTAGGTGGGAGAAACACTGGCTCCAAATGATTTTCTAGCATGAGAGGTTCATTACACATAGGGGGGATGATAGGGTCCTTAGAAACAAAACTCAACTCTCGAGTTGCATACAAATTAGATATCATTGAACATAAGGATAGGTGTAGAGACTCTAGGAATGTGTTGTCCTCCCAGGCTCCCAGGTGGAGGTGGAGGAGGTATCAAGTAATATTCAATGCAAGTCAAGAAGTATTGTTGTTTTGTTAGATCTTTTCAAAGTTTGGGTTCTAATAACAACATCTAGAAACACTTTTTGTGACAATAAGAGTGCCATCAAGCTCACCAAAGAGCTAGTTCAATATCAATACAACAACTACATTGAACTACACATGCACTTCATTATTAAGCTTATTAAATATTTCATTCTCAAAGTTATATTTCGCCTCACAAATGATCAACTTGTAGACATTTTCATAAAGTCTTAGAAAGAAATTTTTTTCTAAACTTTAATCATATTACGAGTTTAATAAATTTTCATTGGTGAGAGATAGGTTCTAATGCCTCATTCATGCTCTTATTTTTCCATTTTTGTAAATCCTTCAATCTTGTCCCAAGTTGTTTTTAATGTGAGCTGTTAAGGTATTATACACTTAAGAATTAGTTAAGATCATCTTCCTCTAACATAATTTTAGGTAATTATGTTTCTTTAGTGTGTTTCCTTCATATGCATTTGTAGCTATGCAATCTAACCTTCACAATATAATTTAGAACTAAGATAATGTGATTGTTCCTATTCTCTTCTATAATAACAAGGATATTAACCTAGACTTAACATCTTATTATCCTATGATATTTAATTAATGGGTATGAAAAGTCATTTGATTCTGTACCAAACTCATATATTTTTTTCCACTTTCACATCATTATATTTATTCAAATATATATATATATATATACTAATATAACTCATAAATTAAATTTTGCTTCAAAATGTAATATAGGTTTCAATACCCTTTATTAAGGGACATCCATTATAAATATACCATCTGTCAAAGAGGTGAAAATCCGAGAGGTCTAAATTATTATGAAGATTATTGTGGCTCTTGTGATGAAGACAAGGTTTTGCCAATACAAAACAACGTACTATTTAGCAGGTGATTTACATGCCGAACAGCTTATTAAAATCATACGATTACTTAATGCTAGCAATATAGAGGAGTTAAAAGGACATTGTAATGTGCAAGATGTTTAGGCAATATTTACAATTTGGAAAAACAATACCAAGAACATAACTTGGTTGTGGATTCTATTGGAATTGTCACACCCATTACAATTAATGGAAAGTGATATATGCAAAAGCGATGTCTCTCAGCTCAACAATAAGTTTGCTTGGAACACAGAGATGAATAAAAATAATTTCTAGATTAAAAAAAATTCTCTAAACAAAAATGAGACACAAAAAACTATTTCATTCAATTTAAAAATCTATTACAAAGAATGTCACAGAATATGAGACACAAAAAAATATTTCATTCAACTTAAAAAGCTATTACAAATAATGCCACAGAATTGTTGTTCTAATATTTACAAAAAAATTTCTGTTAACACGGTACAAAAGTGTACTCTATGTCTAACATTACACACAGTCTAAAATTGTTTCCGCCTTCGAGCTCTTTTTTTTACATGCACAGTCATTACATTGATATGCCCCCTGCATATATTAATTCACTGCCCTTTTTACTTTTCATTATATATATGTTTTTATATTTGAATGTCTTGATGTTTTATATATATATATATATATATATATATATATATATATATATATACATATATATATATATAATATAATATAATATAATATAATATAATATATATATTATATAATATAACATATATATTATAACAAAAAAACTTTTTTAAAATAAGATGTCACAAATTTTTAATACAAACAAAGATAAAAACAAACAAAGATATTAAACCTTTAACCCAAGTTATAAATCTTTCGCAGATTTGAATTTAACTGAAATTTAATCCTTTTGCAAACAATTTTGCATACCAGTTTGCCCTAACGTCATGAGGGTCCAAACCCGTGCGATCGCTCTGTGATTGGTCAACGGTGGGACCCCCGAACTTCAAACCAAAAACTGAATTCTATTTCATGAAATTATCGCATACCAAAATTCCTTTGTGATGCTAGCGCCAAAACTGCGCGATAAGCTCTGATTGGTTGCTTCCATTGACCTGGCACATTAAAAAATTCAAGCAGTGGCGCAAAAATTTAATGGAGGTTAGTGTATGGATTTAAATGTGGTATGGCCGTTTTTAAAGACAGGGATGGCGTGGTCAATCCATGATTTTTCCGTGCAGAGGTATGGCTACGGCCTTTTCAAAAAAATTACTTGCAGAGTCTTAAAACCATGAATTTATTGTGAGGTTGTGTGCAAGAAAAAACAAAAAAGGACTGCCACTGCTATGCATTTTTCCCTCCTACACAGGGTTGCTGTTGGGTTTAATACTTCAACACTCCCCCTTAAACCCAACTGCTGGATTCTCTTCCATATCCAAACACTTCCTTAAATAATTAAAACTCTTTTGCTCCAATGATTTCGTCAAAATGTCTGCAAACTGCTCCTCTATTCTGCAATGTTTCAAAATAATTTCCCCATTGTTCACTAGCTCCTTGATGTAGTGATACTTGGCATCAATGTGTTTTCTCTTGTGAAATACTGAATTCTATGACAATGTTATTGCTGAGCTATTATCATAGTAAATTGTTGTGCCTTTTACCTGTTTATGACACAAACTCCTTAACATTCTCCTCATCCAAACTACTTGACATGTTGCTGCTGTAGCTACCACATACTCTGCCTCTGCTGTAGATAAAGCCAAAATTGGTTGTTTCTTAAAAGCCCATGAAATGGCTCCTGAACCCATATGAAAAAAATAACCAGAGGTGCTTTTCCGGTCATCTATACTTCAAGCCCAATCACTGTCAGTATATCCAATCAATTCAGAATTTTCTGAAGTGATGTATAAAATACCATACCTTTTTGTTCCTTTCACATACCTCATAATTCTTTTTGCTGCTTTCCAATGTGCTTCCTTTGGCCTCTCCATAAATCTGGAAATTAAACTCACAACATGCATAATATCTAGCCTAGTTGCAGTCAAATACATGAGGCTGCCAACTATTCTCTTGTACAAACTTGGATCAAAATCCTTACTGCTGTCCTCTTTACTGAGTTTCAATCCCATACTGTAGGAGTAATTTCTGCCTTGCAATCCTGCATATTAAATCTTTCCAAAACTTCATTTACATATTTAGCTTGAGAGATAAAAAAATTATTTTCATTTTGCTCTACTTCTATTCCTAAGAAGTATTTCAGCAATCCCATATCAGTCATCTCAAATTCATCCTTCATGACTGATTTAAAATTCTCAATGAGGTAAGCATCATTACCTATAAAGATCACATTATCAACATATAAAACAACAATCAACATCTTACCATCTTTCTCTTTGATGTATAATGTGGGTTCTCCTTCACATTTCTCAAACCCATTTTCCAGTAGATAGGAATCTATCCTATTATACCATGCTCTTGGTGCTTATTTCAACCCATAAAGAGCTTTCTTTAATCTGCAAACTTTATGGTCTTGGCCTTCTTTCTCATAGATAGAGGTTGTTCAACATAAACCTCTTCCATCAATACTCCATTTAGGAATGCTGATTTGACATCCATTTGGTAAACCTTCCACTTGTGTTGTGCTGCTATAGACAACACTGCTCTTACTATTTCCATTCCTGCAACCGGTGCAAAAGTTTCCTCATAATCTCTTCCTTGTTGCTGCTTTTATCCTTTGACAACAAGTTTGGCCTTGTGTCTTTCAATCTTACCTTCACCATTGATTTTGGTTTTGTAAACCCATTTCACTCCAATTAATTCCTTGCCTTTTGGGAGATCAACCAATTCCTATGTTTTATTTTTCTCTATTGCATTCATTTCTTCATCCATAACATCTATCCATTTCTTATCTTTTATAGCTTCCTCAAAATGAATAGGATCACCTACATGAGAGTACAATGCAAATAAAGAGTTCATACCTTCATTTGTTTCCTCTTGCTCATAAATGTCATTCAAATTTATGAATCTGGTTCCTCTTTCACTTGGTGTACTTGTGCTTGTAGAACTATTCAAATTTGCTCCTTGTGGTGTGCTTGGAGAAGCATTGTCATCACTTCTCAAAGTTGTTCTCGTACCTGCTTGTGGTGCCCCTTGTTTTCCTTGTGTTGGTGGAGCTGGTGCTGCTAATGAGGGGTGTATTTTAGTCATCTCTTTCTTATTATCATCATGAGACAAACAACTCTTCACATTCACTGTTTTCTCAATGTTTCCATCCCATGCTTCTTCCTCAATAAATTGCACATTTCTGCTTATAAAAAACTTCTTGGTGGATGGGTTATACAACCTCTATGCCTTGGATTCTTCACTATATCCAATAAATGTGCACTTCTCCCCCTTATTGTCCAACTTCTTCCTCAGCTGATCTGGGATGTGTGCATAAGCCACACAACCAAAAACTCTAATATGGGTGACACCTTGTTTTATGCCACTCCATGTTTCTTCTGGAACTTTGTTCATTAAAAATTTGGTTGGGCATCTATTCAAAATGTATGCTGCACAATGTACAACTTCAACCCAATATTTATTTGGCAAATGTTTTGCCTTCAACATACTTTTTACCATGTCCATGATGGTCCTATTTTTCCTTTCAACAAATCCATTTTGCTACGATGTGTACCTTGTTGTAAATTTCTTGTGTATGCCATTTTATCTGCAAAAACACAGAAATTATTTTGAGATATACTCACCTCCTCTATCAGTTCTTAAGACCTTGATATGATACCCACTTCATTTCTCTACAAGAGCCTTAAAGTGGCAGAAATTTTCAAACACTTCACTTTTATATTTCAAGAAATACACCCAAGTTTTCCTTGTGTAATCATCAATAAAAGTTAGCATATAGTGGTTTCTTTCTAGTGATGGTGTTTACATTAGTTCACACAAATCTGAATGAACAATTTCTAAGGGTGCCTTTGCCCTTATGCTCTTTCCTGATGGAAATATTTCTCTGTGTTTTTTTCCCAAGATGCAGCCTTCACATAGGCTGTCCGGTTTCTCAATCAATGGTAATCCCTTTACCATTCCTTTCCTATGCAACAAATTCAAACCTCCAAAGTTGAGATGTCTAAATCTCAAGTGCAATAACCAATTTTCATCTTTTGCTTCTCTTTGGAATGTCTCTCGTGTCACTGCTGCCATTTCAACTCCTTTCTTCAAATCTGCTCTCATCTTGAGAGGGAACATTCTATTCCTTGTCATCTTCACTTGTGTAATGCATTACTTGCTTGGTGGTTTATCCATGATGGTGCACACATCATCTTCAAAGAAAACATTGTACCCCTTTTGAATGAGTTGTCCAACGCTCAAGAGGTTACACTTCATACCAGGCACATAGTAAACATTTGATATGGATCTTCCTTCTCCTTTCTTTGTCAAAACATTCACTCTGCCTTTTCCCATGACAAAGACCTTACTGTCTGTCCCCAATGTTACTTGAGACTTTAAATTTTCATCTAACATGGAAAACATAGAAATGTTTTGAGTCATATGGTTGCTACATTCTGAATCTAGAAACCATATATCTTCATTCTTTTCTTCAACCATATTATATGCTAAAAACAATTTTTCTTGACTGATATTTTCTTTGGTAAAATTAGCACTGGGTCTATTACCCATGTCACTCTGTTTCTTCCTACATTCATTGGCATAATGGCCATACCTTTTACAGTAATGACATTGGACTTGGGATTTATCATACCTTTTTCCATGTGCTTGATTTTGTCCACCTTGCTGGCTGTTGCCTTGGCCTTGGTTCTGATTTTGATTGCTGCCCCTTCCTTAAGTATTTGCAGGGATGTTTCTTCCTCCTCTGTTTTGGATTCTGCCTCTTCGTTTTCCTCTGTAGCTTCCTTTGCCTTGACCTCTTCCTCTTTCAAAATACATTTGGGTCTTGAAGGCATGCTCCAAAGATTATTTTTTTATTCTTCTTAATCTTTGTTCATGTGTCATCAATGATGCATGAAGCTCATCAACAATAAACTTTGAGAGATCCTTTGTCTCTTCAATGGTTGTGACTATTACATCAAACCTTGAGGGTAAGCTCCTCAACACTTTCTCCACTATCCTTCTTTCTTCAAGTGTCTCTCCATGAGACCTTTCTGGGTAACCAACCTAATCACATGTGTGAATAATGAGTCTATGATATCAGACTCTTTCATGCAGAGAGTTTCAAATCCTCTCCTCATCAATTGTGATTTTGTTGTCTTCACCTTCTCCATACCTTGATAGGCAATCTGGATGGTATCCCATGCATCCTTGGACCTCTTAGTTGTTTCTATCCTTGGGAACACACTTTCATGCACTGCTTGATATAGATAGAAGAGGGTTTTTGAGTCATTCTTCCTATTTCTCTTCAACAAATCCTTCTCTGCATGTGTTAAGGCATTAAAGGCATTTTCATCTGCTGGTTCTTCAAAACCATCTTCAAAAAACTCCCATAAATCCTAAGAGGCAAACAGGGCTCTCATGGTGATTGCCCAATAGTCATAGTTCTTCCCATTAAACTGTGGGAGTTGAGTATTTTCAATACTCGTGCTTGTGCTGGCTCCTGCCATGGCTAGCACACTGAACTATGCAGTAAAAACTTGACTATGTTTCAAAGAAACTGTCTCACTTCTTAAGAGAAAAACTTAGTCTTCAAGAGACTTCTTTGGACTGCACTTTTTAATCCCAAAACAAAAAGTCTATTTTGTAAATACCTGGTCTTTTTTTATCCTTCACATTGCTGGTAAATAGCTGAAACAAAAATCCATCCTTAAACTTCTTTGGCAATCCTTCAAAGAGCTTGGACTAGCTTCGATACCATGTTATAATTTCTGAGTATTCCAAAACACACAGAGGAATAAAAATAATTCCTCCTCTCAACACAAAGATTAAAAAAAAACTTGTTGGACAGAGATGGCACACAAGAAACTGTTTCATTAAACTTAAAAATATATTACAGAGGGTGCCACAGAACTACTATTCTGGAATTTACAAAAATATTTATGTTGTCTGTTGCAAAAACACAGTGCCAAATTCTACCCTCTATCTCTTACAAAATGCACACCCAGAGTGCTAAATTAGTTCTCTACCTTCTGGCACATTTAAAACATTACACATAGTCTTAGTAAAAACTATTTCCACCTTCGGGCATTACTAAAATAATACACAGTCCATTCTCTATTTTAGCCTTCGGGCTCTTTTTTTTACATACACAGTCATTACATTCATATGCCCCCTGCATATATTAATTCACTGCTATTTTTACTTTTCATTATATATATGTTTTTATATTTGAATGGGTTGATGTTATATATCTATATATATATCTATCTATATATATATATAATGTATATAATATAACATATATATTATAACAAAAAACCTTTTTAAAATAAGACTGTCACAAATTTTTAATACAAACAAAGATATTAAACCTTTAACCCAAGTTATAAATCTTTCGCGAATTTGAAAAACTAAAATTTAATCCCTTTGCAAATGATTTCACATACCAATTTTCCCTGACGTCAACAGGGTCCAAACCCGCGTGATCGTTCTGTGATTGGTTGGCAGTGGGACCCCCAGACTTCAAACTGAAAATTGAATTCTATTTGATGAAATTATCGCATACCAAAATTCCTTCATGACGTCAGCACCAAAACTGCGCGATAAGTTTTGATTGGTTGTTGCTGTTGACCTGGCACATTCAAAAATTCAAGCAGCGGCGCAAAAATTTAATGGAGGTTGGTGTATGGATTTAAATGTGGTATGGCAGTTTTTAAAGGCAGGGATGGCATGGTCAATCCATGATTTTATGTACAGAGGTATGGCTATGGCCCTTTTAAAAAATTTACTTGCATAGTCTTAAAACCATGAATTTATTGCGAGGTTGTGTGCAGGCAAAAAAAAAAAAGGATTGCCACCGCTATGCATTTTTCCCTCCTGCATAGGGTTGTTTTGGGTTTAATACATCAACATGTATGAATATTCCTCAACATTTCTACGCTCCTCTTCAATGTGTACTGACCCTCAACCACTGACTAGCTCCGCGTTTTACTTGGCGGTCTCCATATGTCAAATTCCCTCATCATCATGTTCCCCACTGAGTGGGCAACGGGGCAACCGCTGGCCTCATTGGCTTGATGGAATAGCAGTGCTCCTGGAATGCTAAGGTGTGTTAAGGAATTTTGAAGATCAAGGCCACTTATCAAAATCCCAGAAGAAGTCGACCATTGCAACAGTTGCAGGTAAGGACGCAACCCACTTGCGGATTCCGTGGCAGATATCAAAAATTGGTGGGTATCCTGCGGTATATTGATTTGATCCCCGTAAAAATGGTGGGATATTGTAGATATGAACTCCAAGGGATGTCAATAGGGCGTGATATAAGGGAAGAACAAGTTGAAGTTAATATACTCGCCCGAGGTTGTTAAAATATGTAAAGTTAGACAATCAGTTATGTAATTAGTCGAGTTATGTGATAGATGAATTTGGTAAGTGAGTTAGAGATTCAATTAAGTGAGTGATGGTCAAGTTGAGTTATGTGAGTGTGTGCATGTCAAATGAGATTAAATACCCTTCACCTAGTTCATTGTATTCATTGTGATTGAGAGTGATTGAAGATTAACAAAAGAGTTGTAGCTCATGTTTTTCATGTGTGAAATACTTATGTTATTGTGTGTTTATATCCTTTGCCTATCCAAAAAATTGGTATCCGAAGAAGTATCAGAAGATCCGTGGGCGAGCAGAGCAGAAGAAGGCCAAAAATAAAAGGCCATCAATTTTTTTTTTTTAAATTGCAAAAAAAATGAATGAATAAGGAAGCCGAAAGTAAGCACGTTTTCAATGAAACAAACGCACATGTTTTCACTTTTTGCATTGAGAAACTGCACAAGTTTCATAACGATTTCTCACAAATCGTGTTTATTCTGTGGTTTCTTGGTGTCAACTGGTGCGCAATCGGGTTTACGAGGCTGTGAGAAATTTTTGAACAAAAGATGACAGTTTTAAACAAAATTCAAAGAAATGGTACATGAGACCCCTTTGAAAAAGGTTTCATACTTTATTTAATTTGAAGTCATGGGTGGCTTGTTTGTTTTTTGGGAAATTGAAAAACCAATACATGGAAGAAATCCTTTTGATTTATCAAAAGGTTCTATATAAGTTCGAATTATTATAACTCAAGGAGCATTTGAATTGCGAGGGAATTTTTTCATAAGTATTTTTTAAAGATTTTTTTATATAAAGTTTTTTATTATAAAGATTTTATATATATAAAAAAAAATTAATGAAAGGGTTTTTAAAATTTTTTTTATAATTTTTTATAAAAATAAAAGAAAGGATTTTTTTTAAGGAGCTTTGTAAAGCCTTCTTAAAAAAGATAAATTTAAGGTTTTATGAGAGAAGATTTTTTCTGAAGCAAGATAGCCACATCAAGTTTTCAACCACAACTTTCTTCTTTCACTGGGAAATATTATGATGTGTGCGCAATTAAAATGGAGACCATATTAAAAGTGCATGATGTTTGGGATCATGTCAATTTTGGGTTTGCAGAACCTCAGAGCGACGCAGAAGAACAGGTCCTCAATAATGCAAACAAGGAGAAATGGAAGAAATATAAGAAGAAAAATGCACAAGCATTGCTTCTTATCTAGCAGTGAGTGGACCGAACAATTTTCCAAAAGATAATGATAACTTCTTCAGCAAAGGAAGCATGGGAAACTTTGGTGACAAGCTATCAACGTATGGCCAAAGTCAATATTGTTAAATTGTAGAATACTAGGAGATATTTTGAAAGAATGCAGATGAAGGAGATAGAGTACATTGATTCCTTCATGAATAGGGTCATGTCTGTCGTTAATCAGTTAAAAATTTATGGTGAGGATATTAAAGATCGAACAGTGATTGAGAAGATTCTTAGATCTTTGTCTACCAAGTTTGATGTTGTGGTAGCAGCCATAGAAGAAGCGAAGGATTTGGAAAAAATGATAGTTAATGAGTTGATGTGATCACTTCTATCGCATGAGGCACAGATAGATAGAACTAAGGATTCCAATTTAGAAACTACCTTCAAATGTCAAGTTTATATTTCAAGAGTTCAATGCAGAGGACGAGGTGGCAGCTATGGTGGTCAGAGAGATGGCTGAGAAGAGTATGAGCATCAAAGTTGAAGCAACAGCAGCATAAGCTCTCACAACAATCAAAGGTTTGACAAATCAAAGGTGAAATGTTATTATTGCAATAAATTTGGTCATTATGTTCATGATTGTAGGAAGAAGATAGCTGATTAAAGAAATCAGAGAGGTAATGTTAGTACAAAGAATACTAACTCCATGTTCATAGCATGCAACACCATGCATGAATCATCTGATAAGGTCTAGCTATTAGAAAGTGGTTGCAGTAACCAGATGATAGGCAAGAGGAATCTGGTTGAAAATTTGGATGAATCTGTGAAGACAAGGTAAAGTTGGGGACTGACATGACTGTGGATGTAGATGGCAAAGGAGTGGTCAACACTATGACCAAGCAGGGGGAGCTAAAGACCATATCAGAGGTATATTATGTCCTTAGACTCAAACACAATTTGATAAGTGTTGATCCATTGACGTAGAAAGGATACAAAGTTATCTTTTAGGGGAAAGAGTGTGTTATTTATGACAAGCAAGAAACTAATAGAAAAGGTGTAGATGACGGGGAACAGAATATTTCCTCTAATTATGAACTACATGATCAGGTTAGTTATTTTACAGTTGCATGTTATAATGATTACTGGTTATGGCACTTTCGGTTTGGACACTTACACTTTTCTAGTTTAATATTGTTGCAGCAGAAATAGATGGTCAAAGGTTTACCTCCCATCAAAGAACCTGCTATCACTTGTGAGTGTTTCATATTGGAAAAGCAACACCATGAAAGTTTTCCAAAGGGAATTTCATACAGAGCAAATAAACCACTTGAGTTGGTGAATGCAGACTTGTGTGGACCTATGAGGACATAGTCAATTGGTGGAACTTGTTACTTCCTCACTTTTATGGATGAATATAACAGAAATACTTGGGTTTACTTCTTGAAGAAGAAGTCTGAAACTTTTTCAAAGTTCAAAGAGTTCAAAGCCTTAGTAGAGAACCAAACTGATCGACAGATCAAGATATTGAGATCAGACCATGGTGGCGAATATGGTTCAAGAGAATTCCATGAGTACTGCAAACAACATGGAATCACAAGAGTGTTTACAACCAGATACACAATGCAACATAATGGTGTAGCAGAGAGAAAAAACAGAACAATCATGAACATGACAAGGAGCATGTAGAAAGCAAGACACTTGTATAATGAGTATTGGGCAGAAGTAATTGCATGTGTTGTTTATGTGATAAAAAAAATCTCCTACAAAGAGTGTGATGAACAAAGTACCAGAAGAAGCATGGTCAGGTATGTCATGCAGTGTATCTCATTTCAGTGTTTTTGGATGTGTAGCCTATGCACATGTGCCTAAGAAAATAAGAGGCAAATAAGATGATCAAAGTGAAAAATGCATATTTACTGGTTATAGTGAGCAGTCAAAAGCTTACCAATTATATAACCATGTCACCAAGAAGACAATAATTAGAAGAGATGGTGTGTTCAAAGAAAAATATTAATAGAATGGGAATGTAGACACACCAACCGATGCACAAGAACCATTGATGGAGGAGGAGGATGTAGCAGAAAAGGAGCAACAATAATCAAGAGAGCAAACAACAAACAGAGTCACACTAGCAAGGACTCCAAGATTTTCAGTGCAACATGGATCTTTAAGCAGATCAACAATCCAAAATTCTCCAAGCAGCTAATCAAGTAATGAATCAAGCAATGGTAAGAAAAAGATAAGAAGTTTAAAAGATATTTATGATGATTTGGATGTTAGTTCAAATTTTGCATTGTTGACATTCCAACCTTCTTCATTTGAAGAAGCAATCAGAAATGAAAATTGGGTGCAAAACATGGATGAAGAGATGGATTCTATTGAAAAGAATGATACACGAGATTTGGCTAATGTACCAAACGATAAAAACCTCATCGGTGTGAAGTGGGTGTACAAGACAAATTTGCATGAGAAAGGTGAGATTGACAGATTTAAAGCAAGACTTGTAGCAAAAGGATTCTCGCAGCAACTGGGAATAGACTTTGAGGAAACATTTTCTCCTATAGCCAGATTGGATACTGTAAGAGAAGTTCTAGCAACAACAACCCAGAACAAGTGGAAAGTATATCAGATGGATGTCAAATCAACCTTCTTGAATGGAATTATAGAAGAATAAATTTATGTGCAACAACCTCCAGGATATGAAGTTGAAGGTAAAGAAGATAAATTTTATAGGTTGAAGAAAGCGCTCTATGAACTGAAGCAAGCACCTAGAGCATGGTATATCAGAATTGACAGTTACACAATTAAGAATGGATTTTGCAGAAGCAAAACTGAGCCTACCTTATACAGAAAGGTAAATGAGCATGGACAAATTTTGATTGTTTGCCTATATGTTGATGATATGATTTTTATAGGGATCTTGAGTTAGATGAATTTAAAGCAGCCATGATGAAAGAATTTGAGATGACAGATCTTGGTCTCATGAAATATTTTCTTGGTATTGAAGTTGAGAAATCTGAAAAAGGAATTTTTATTTGCCAAAATAAATATGCCAGAGATTTGTTGAAAATATTCAGGATGGATAATTGCAAACATGTACCTACACCAATTGCAACAAGTACAAAGTTAAGTAAGGATGATGAAGGATCAAATGTCAATCCAACTCTATTCAAATATTGGTTGGCAGCCTCACGTATCTCATAGCTGCAAGACCAGATATTGTGCAAGGAGTGAGTTTGATTTCCATATTTATGGAGACCCCAAAAGACACACATTGGAGTGTTAGAAAAATAATTCTGAGATACATAACAGGAACTAGAGATTATGGTATAATGTATGCAAGTACATAAAAGAAAGAATTGATTGGATACATAGATAGTGATTTTGTAGGCAATTTGGATGATCGAAAGAGCACATTCGATTATGTGATTCATCGTGGTTCAGGTGTGATATCATGAGCATCTAAGAAGAAACCCATTGTGACACTATTATCAGTAGAAGCAGAATATGTAACAGCAACTTCAACAACATGTCAAGCAGTATGGTTAAGAAGAGTATTAGATGGACTCAAGCAGAAACAACAAGGATCAACAACGATATACTACGACAACACTTCAGCGATTGCACTATCCAATAATAATGTGTTTCATCAAAAGAGAAATCATATTGATACTAGATATCACTTTATTAGAGAACTTGTGAGCAATGGAAAATTTCACTTGAAGCCTTGTAAATCTAGTGATCAATTGGCTGATATATTTACAAAGTCATTAGCAATATATGTGTTTGAGTTTCACAAAAGAAACTTGGGTGTTGTAAGCCTTGCTAAGACAAAGACCAATAGGCATGTTTGAGTTGTCATGAGTTATGTTTTAGTTTAGCATTCGTAATTAAGGGGGAGTGTTAAAATATGTAATTACCTCCCGCATGCAGAGTTAGAAAATCAGTTAATTAAGCGTTGAGTTAGTCGAGTTACTTGATAGATGAATTTGGTAAGTGAGTTAGAGAGTCAGTTAAGTGAGTGATGGTAAAGTTGAGTTATGTGAGTGTTTGCATGTCAAATTAGGTTAAATACCCTTCACTGGGTTCATTGTATTCATTGTGATTGAGAGTGATTGAAGATTAATAGAAGAGCCACAACTCGTGTGTGAAATACCTGTGTTATTGTGTGTTTATATTCTCTGCCTATCCAACACAATCGTGGGCATGGACAAGGGGATATAAATATTGGGTGACATGATGATAATTACACTTGCCAAGATGCTTGAAATTCGTAATTTATTCTGCTCATCCGCTTGAACCTGCAAGTGAAACCATGGAATTAAGCATGAAATCAACAAAATGCAAACAAGTGGTACTTACGCCCAAATATGGGTGGGGATAATATAATGTCTCACCAAATTTGTTGTTCCGAGCTCTACTACGCCGTTTTCATAGGGAATTAATACTGTAGTATGAAATAATCAGATATCAGGATGGGCAGCGAGGAAGAGTACCAATCAATGAATCACATTCAATTAAATTCATCTTGCCACGTGTATGAAACGAGACAAGTGAGTATAAACACTCACTTGAATACCGATGACCTGCATACAAGATTCTAATGAGAGAGACAAAAACAATAAATTCATGGCCATGGGAATCATTTTCTATAACAATTTGAATGTGAGATGAAATGGAAAACTAATTAGTTTACCTTGTAAAAGAGTTCTTGGCTTTCATTAGAGCTGAAGGGCAGGAGCTCATTTACCGTTAACCAAACATATGACGGTTGATTCAATGCCAAACCTAGAACTATGAATTGGACCATGCACTACATTGTATCAAAAAATTTCTAGCATTCTATTTACGATATATTTTTGCCAATTTCAATATACATGATTATATATCTTGATTATTTATAAAATTTGGAAAATATAATTTTTACTTGGAAAATATAGTTTTTACTTGTCTTTATTTCTTTTTTTTAGGTGTTGTTTAGATGATTCTATTGTTTGGTTGAGAGATTTACTAAATTAAGTGATTGTATGGTTAATATTGTATGTCTGTTTTAAACCAACATTTACTCTATTTATATGTGATGTTTAATAGAATGCAATGTAGTTTTGGTGTGCATTATCCAAATTTAATTACAAATAATTAAAAAAATGATACATTTTTTAATTAGCTAAATAAAAAAAAAAATTAGTCTACTTATTAATTTAACACACAGATCATTAATTTCATTTATATATAAAATACTCTCTTAAATAGGCTATCAATATTTCTTGAGCTATAGCTCCATTAATACACGAGGAAGTATATATCATAAACAAGTACAAAATCCAACTAGGGACATATATTGCTCTGTGCATTAATGAAGCTATAGCTCCAGAAATATTAGTTGAAAAATCTCAAAAAATCAGAAAACCAAAGATAAAACTTATCTATAATTTTTAATTTGGTCTCACAAAACCTACATTCTGTGAGTATGTATTAAACTTACAATGCATTTAGAGCAAACCGACAAAGCTTGTACAAATTGAAAAGGTTTTGGCCTAAACTTTGGGTTGTGGATGATCCATATTCCATTTCTGGGTTGAACCATTTGTCTTTACATGCTAATTCTTTTTGGTAAAATTGAATACAACAAACACAGAGGAATGCGTTCCCCCGACACCACAGAGAATGAAAAATTACCATGGAATTAAAATTCACAGATAGACAACGTAAACACAGGAGAGGAACAATTTTGTTTTCTATTCCATCACTGTGAAAAATATGAAGTTACATAGTTTAATACAAAATGGCCGAAGCCTGAAGACTTGAATGCAATTCAATGCGGGATCGTATGTTTAAACAATAAAATCGTCCTTGACTATGTTTCTCTATTTCTACATGAAAACACGTACAAAACACGTTCAGAACACAAAACAACAGACTTGAAAACTTATGGATTTTAACTGTGAAACCACATCGCATCCGACACTCCATCGAAGATCGCAGATCAAAGATCTTAACATTTACCATATGCACCTACGGATAAACTCAAAAATTTGCGATGTGCGATGTGATGTGGCACAAATCACATCACAAAACAAAAAAGTTAATCTTGCAGGCACTTATCCATTATCTCCTAAGCTTTAAGATGTGAACTTTGTGCTGCCCTCCTGAGCTTGACACGTGCCCCCTCTTGCGATCGCATTACAAAAAAAAATAAGATAACTTGCGAGTGGCATAAAGTTAAAAATTAAAACTTGCGTAGTGTGCACTGTGGGTGGCGGAAAAGG
This sequence comes from Pinus albicaulis, assembly GCA_034641835.2. Taxonomy (NCBI): domain Eukaryota; kingdom Viridiplantae; phylum Streptophyta; class Pinopsida; order Pinales; family Pinaceae; genus Pinus; species Pinus albicaulis. The sequence continues at coordinate 48,675,860 of CM076569.1, read as the reverse complement.
TTAAAACATAAAATGTGTGAAGTGCGGGCTGCGGTCGGTATAAAAAGTAAGTGGGAAATATTTCAAAGTGTGATGAGGTTTGTGGGTTCTACTAGATCGCATTGGTGGAATTTTAACTTCGTCGAAACGTTAAGAGTTGCAACTTAAAAGTTGCGGGTTGCGATCTGCCGGGAGATAAACTGTGGTGAGTGCGAAATGCATAATACAAAGGTTTGCTAGACGATTGCAAATGTGGTAAGGTAAGTGGCGGGTCCTGTTGATATCACATCGGCAAGGAAATAACTTATGTGAAGGGATTAAGAGTTAAAACAAGAAATTTGTGGGCGCGAAGTTGCGGGCGTGAAGTTGCGGGCAACTGTAAGTAAATGAAGCAGGTAAGAAATAAAACACAGAGTGTGTGGCTCGGGTACTCTATTTGATTTTTGCGTGGATTGAGAGAAAGCGTCTCCAGATTTGCAAACTGGGTTGTGTCCTTCCCTGCAACAAAAATTCAATTTAGTGTGGGCTGCTGCCACTTCTTATTCATGGCGGTGGTTGGGAGTAATTCCAACACTCCCTTAATCACAACTGTTTCCATCAGTCATTACCAGACACAGTTGAGATAAACAAAACTTCTCTATCCCAATATCTTTGTGAGGATATTAGAAAATTGTTCCTCTGACCTATAATGCTTCAAAACAATTTCACCATTGTTAATCAATTCCCTTATAAAATGATAATTTTGCATCAATATGTTTTGTTCTCATGTGGAAAACAAATTTCTTTGACAATGAAATTGTTGAGTTTTTATCACAATAAATTATGGTTCCTTTGTCTTTCTCATGACATAAATCTCTCAGCATCATTCTCATCCAAACAGCTTCACATGTTGCTATTGTTGCTGCCACATATTCAGCTTCTGTTGTTGATAATGAAACTATTGGTTGTTTCTTGGAAGCCCATGAAATGGCTCCCGATCCCAAATGAAAGACATACCCTGATGTGCTCTTTCTGTCATCTACACTTCCAGCCCAATCACTGTCAGTGTAACCAATCAACTTAAAATTATCAGATGTGGAGTATAGAGCACCATACTCCTTTGTTCCATTCACACACCTCAATATTCTCTTACTTTCTTTCTAATGTGTCCTTGGGTGTCCCCATGAATCTGGACATCAAACTTACTACATACATTATATCAAGCCTAGTTGTAGTCAAATACATTAGACTTCCAACCATGCTCTTGTACAATGTCAAATTGACATTCTTGATGCAATCTTCCTTGCTCAGCTTCAACCCCATGATAGTTGGAGTTGATGCTGCTTTGCTATTCTGCATATTGAACCTCTTTAAAACTTCTTCAACATATTTTTCTTGGGAGATAAAAATCCCCTTTTCATTTTGCTTTACTTCTAGGCCCAAAAAATATTTCAATAAACCCAAGTCAGTCATTTCAAATTCACTCTTCATGAATGCTTTAAAATCAACAATGACATAAACATCATTACCTGTGAAGATTAAATCATCTACATATAAAACAACAATACGAATTTTACCGTCATTTTCTTTGATGTCGGAGTGTGGGTTCACCGTCACACTTTTCAAACCCATTGTCCACTAGTTAAGCATCAATCATACAGTACCATGCTCTTGGTGCTTGCTTCACCCCATAAAGAGCTTTCTTCAACTTACACACTTTGTGTTCTTGGCCTTTTATCTCATAGCTAGGAGGTTGTTCAACATACACCTCCTCTTTCAACACTCCATTCAAAAATGTTGACTTCACATCCATTTGATAGAATTTCCATTTTTTTTGTGCTGCTATGGACAACACTTTCCACACTATCTCCATCCATTTCTAATAATTCTAAATGTGCAAACAACTTTGATACCAATCTGATCTGAAATGTGTGAACAAAATATTTGTTATACAGAGATAGACAATAGCGGCTTTTACTGGTTATTTCACCTTTCAAAGAAAGGATGAAACCAGAAGCTTCTGGCCCTCTTACTGGCTCTGCCTAAAGAAATATGAAGTAAACACTGAAACGATCTGGCAATGAAAATATTTTTTTATGATTGCAAAGTATTCATTAACCAATATTATGAGTGTACAAGCATGTTAAGGTGTTCTGCAATGGAACAAATGTGGTTTGGAATGGAACAAATATGTTTCGATAACTGTATAAGTGTTTTTGTGTTAAGAGGACTTATTTAAATTTACTGTTTCAGGTATTAAACTATGGAAATAAGCAGCAAGAATTCACAGCATAATAAAAAGCATCTGATAAATCAGTTCACCCCTCTCTTGGGCTACATCTGCTGGGTCCAAAAGCCCCCAAAATGGGCTTTTCCCTTCTCTATTAATGCTCAAAAATAGTTATACACCATGAAGAAAGCTTCAATATGCTGAAATAGCTGCATAAGCAGAATCAGAGTGCTGGGAAAAATAAAAATTGACTATTCATTCACCTCAAATAGATGAATATAGCCCAATACAGTTGATCATTCACCAAGCCCTGGTGGCTCCACAAGCAAATCCGCTGATAAAACCTCTGAAAAAGTGCCCTGATGGCTCTGCAACCTGTTCCAACAGCTTCAGAATGTTCTAATACCCCCAAAATAAAAAAAAACAATTGTCCTAGCCAAAGTTATGACCAAAATTGACTTTGCCCAGTTAGGGCTACAAACCCACCACCAAATCTGGTGGAACTGTAGTTAGCACTGCTAAAATAGGGGTCCGGCGCCAATTTTAGAAACTCCTCCATAACTCCACCAGTTCGTAGGTGCTTATGGATAGGGCCACGTGACCGCGCCCGTCGAAAATGTGGTTGAGACTTTGAGTTATACGCGGCATGTATTAATGTTGCAACCATATTATATAATGGTGCCGAAACTCACATGACCATGACCCAAACCTGTTTTATGTGCCAATAGATAGCAGCTAGTTTCGAGCCTGTGGTTGTATGCGGAGGGGGCTGGCCCCCTTTGGGGCCGCGCCCAAACCAAATTTAAACTTTATAAATAAGTTTCAACCACAGGTTAATAATAATTGCTCGTGGCCCGACGATTGGGCCACTTGGTTGCTACCACCCTGACCCGGGGTCGATTCCTGCCTGCACCAATATAAATTTTGCCACAACAATTTCGTTCGACCCTTGGGGCCATGTGGCGCCCTCCAGGCAGGCCACGTGGCACCCTGCTATTGGCTGCCTCCACGGAATATTCTGCAAAATATTCTGTGGAATATTTTTTTTAAATAAAATTTTTTATAAAGTCAAACTGGGTCAAACTAGCCTTTTTTACCTGAAATTGAGAAAATTAAAATTTCAATAACTTTCTCATACAACATCAGTTTTTAGTGTCATTCACGGCTACATGATTGTCTTTTCGAGAGCTTTCCTGTCATTCTAGTTTGGACCATTTATGAGCAACTAATTTTTTGAGCATTTTTCCATTAAGGACTTGATCACCTGATCATGTAGCCTTTCGAAACTAGCCTTGCTTTGTGCCTCTATCTTGCCTTCAATGTTGCTCTTGGTATTATAGACCCATTTCACTCCAATAACTTCTTTTCCTTGTGGGATGTCCACTAACTCCCATGTGTCATTATTTTCTATTGCTCCTATTTCTTCATTCATTGCTTCAACCCATTTCTCTTCTTTGAATGCATATTCAAAATGGATTGGGTCATCAACATGAAAAAATAAAGAAAATAAAGAATTCATATCAGCATTACTATTAACTTCTTCTTTCTCATAAATTTCACTTAAATTTCTGAGTTTTGGTCTTCTTGTATTTGCCGAAGATGAGCTTGGAGTTGCACTTGAGCTTGAGGGAGTTGCAGATCCCTGTGGTGTGCTTGGAGAAGAACTTCCTTGGTTTTTCATTGCTACTCTATTGCTTGCTTGCGGTGTGATCTGTTGAGCTTGTGTAGGTGGAGGAACCACCATTGAGGAATTATTTCCTGCAATCAATTCCTCCTTATCTTCATGTGAAATACATGTCTTCACATTCACTCTTCTCTAAACTTCCATCCCAAGCTTCTTCTTCTATGAACTGAACGTCTTGGTTCATTATTACCTTCTTGGTTGATGGATTATAGAGCTTTTAAGCCTTGGATTCATCACTATATCCAACAAATGTACACTTCTCCCCCTTTCTGTCCAACTTCTTCCTTAACTGATTCGATACATGTGCATATGCCACACATCCAAACACCCTCATGTGAGTGAAAACTTGCTTTGTTCCACTCCATGCTTCTTTTGGAACTTTGTTCATAATAGATTTGGTTGGACATCTATTTAAAACATAAGCTGCACAATTGACAGCTTCCTCCCAATACTCATTTGGCAAATGTTTTTCCTTCAACATACTTCTTACCATGTCCATGATGGTCCTATTCTTTCTTTCTGCTACACCATTTTGCTAAGGTGTATACCTTGTGGTAAATTGCTTCTGAATCCCATGCTTCTTGTAGAAACGTAGGAAGTCTTTGTAGATATATTCTCCACCTCGATTAGTTCTCAACACTTTTATGTAGTGTCCACTTTTCTTCTGAAAAAGAGCTTTGAAATGGTAGAACTGTTCAAACACTTCACTCTTCTGTTTTAAGAAATAAAGCCATGTCCTCCTTGTGTAATCATCTATAAATGTCAAAACATAATGATTTCCAGCTAATGATGGTGTCTGCATTGGTCCACATAAATCTGAGTGGACAATCTCTAAAGGTGCCTTTTCCCTTATACTCTTTCTTGTTGGAAATGATTCTCTGTGTTGTTTTCCCAAGATACAGCTTTCACATAGGCTGTCTGGTTTCTCTATGAGTGGTAATCTCTTTACCATCCCTTTTCTCAGAAATAAATTAAAACCTCCAAAATTGAGATGTCCAAATCTCAAATTCCATAACCAATTCTTATCTTTCTTTTCTTCTTGAAAGATGTCTTGTGTGACTACTGCTACAACACCTCCTTCCTTCAGGTCTGTTCTGATCTTGAGAGGAAACATCCTATTGCATTTCATATGCAATGTTTCAATGACATGTCTACTTGGAGGTATATCCATGATTGTGCACAAATCATTCTTAAAAAACACATTGTAGCCTTATTCACGAGTTTTCCAATGCTTAGAAGGTTACATTTCAGGTCAGGTACATAATATACATCTGGCACAAAATTATTCTCTCCCTTCTTTGTCAGTATTTTTACTCTTCCTTTCCCCATGACAAAGAATTTAGTATCAGTCTCCGTTTTCACTTCAGATTTCACACTCTCATCCATATTGGAAAACATTGTTATGTTTCCAGTTGTTACACAACATTTTTTCACTATCCCTGCAATCCCCATCTCGCCCATTAGAGGGTCATTTCTGTGATCAATAAGTAGTGTCATGCATTGCAAAGACCATCATTATATCCCTTTACATGAGAGTAATATTCCTTCTGTTGACAATTCCCTGAGAACAGATTCAAAGACCTTGTTTTTGCCTTGGTGCGAGTAGTCAGTTATGCCCTTGCGCTGAAGAGGAAGATTAACATTAGGCCCTGCGCTAGTTAATGATCTATCTCAGTTAGCCACCTGTGCCAAGCTATTTATGGAATGTTTTTAAAAAATAGAGGTGGAGATTCCACTCCAAAAACTTCGAGGATGAGTCATTGGGAGTGGTTGAACTGAATAAACCATGCACTCCCTCCTTTAGTTTATGGTTTCCACCTCTTATGGGAACTTCCTAAAGGATAGGCCTCCCTCCCACCTTTTTAGGGATCCTAACCTCCTCATTTTTCTCTATAAAAAGAAGCTATCTCTCTTTGCAAAAGCTAGCTGAACATGGAGAGTTGAGTATACTATAGTTGAACTATTGAAGAGATAGAATAAGAAGGAACTTCGTTGAGAGAGCTTGAGTCCATGCCTTCATCCCGTCTGAATTCCCTAATGAGCATCTAAGACGCACTTCGGCTGAACCCCGTTGGAGGAGACTGTGACGTCAAAGCATTGGTTGTAACTCTTCCTTATATCAATACATATATGTGACTATTTTTTGGTTCCCATTTTGTATTATGTCAGATGTTTAATGCAATATGCTTAGCCTTCTTTAAATGGCTAATAGTTATGAATGAATTTATTATGTCATATGATGTTCTTGTTTTATTTTCTATGTGTAGGTATCCGAGCATAACTGTAGAAGGATTGTGACTTGCTAAGGTAGGATCGAGAGACCACCACCATTACAGCCACGACGACAGCGTTGGATTCTAGGTAAGTCGATCTACTGTGTCCTCTTTTCATTCTGTAATTAGGAATCAACACTCTAGCATGTCTCTTTGTTTCTAGACCCACTCTAGGGCTAGAGGGATCGTCTTTGTCCACAGAGAGGATTTACATGCTTAAAAAATTGGCGACTCCACTGGGGATCAGTCTGAGTTTGTTGTTTCATATTGTTGGGAACATTTATATCAATGATTTGCTTATCTGTCTTTTTATGGTTTGCTTGCTTAGTTTATATCCTCTGTTCAGCTCTAGAGTGTCAAGATTGACCTCTGCTCATTGGATTAAGGTTTTTCTTTTTTTTTTATTACCATATTTATCTGGCTTGGCGCACTTTTCGTCTGAATAGTCACACCAATTGGTGCAGGTTGCTTTTGTTGCAGTCATGCCAACCCTTGTTTGGTGCGGATTGTAGCCTTACAGTCGTGCCAAATCCTATAATATTTGGTTTGACCTCCTTGATGAGTCGTTTGGTTAGTTGTGCTTGCCTCTGGATTATTTTTGTGTGTAATTATGCCTTTGGGACTGTTTTGACTGCTGTCGACTTGTTTTTCTTAGTCGTTTGTCTATTTTCTTATCAATGTAAATTAATGCCTTAGGGTTTTTAAGTGTCTTGGTGAAATGAGCTTTATGTTTGGAAATCAAGGCTTTTTGATCATTTTCTGTCTCATTCTCGGATCGATTGCACTAATTTTTCTTGATCCTTTTGAGTGTTTTCTTTGATTGAATGATCATTTCATTTTTCGATTGATTCTTCTCCTAGTTGCTCCAAGCATAGATTACATTACTCGTTTTGGGTCGTTTTGAAAATTTTCTTTTGGTTTGGAAGATTGCAGCATTAGTTTGAGTGCTTTCTTGTGTTTGCTTTGCATTTGATTGAGTCATTCAATTTCGATTCTTACACAATACTCACGCTAGTGTTTGTTTTCTTTTTTCATGTAATTAGTGCATCATGTACTTCTTTTCATTAAAAAAAAAAAAAAAACATATTTTGCATTCTTTCTTTTGCATCGAAAGTGAAATATTCTTTTGCATAACTAGCATTTGATAGTCTAGGAAAGAGTTTTCATTTTCATTTGATTGTGTTAGATGCATTAGTGGATTTCTTCACATACATTCATTGTTTGCTATTGTTTGAAAGATCTCTATTTTTCTCGTAACTAGGATTCATTGAATAAAAAATGATGTTCAATTTCATTTAGCTTGCATTTAGGAAATCTAAGATCCAAATTAGATAGGGACTTGAAAATGAAACATAATCCAAGATAAACTTTAAAATTCATTCAATTAACCTAAGGAAGCATTGAAACCTAACAAAACTTTTTTTAGTGGTCTAGGCTAGAGACATGCTCTGGTGTCTTAAAACCTAGTAGCTGTCATTCGCCATCTGGCTTTAGAAAGCGCTAGTACGGACTTGTGCTTCCCATACCGTCAAGTATATAAAGAGAGACCCCTCTAGGTTGCAATCTTTTTTTCCATAGGAAGCCGAGTCTGCCATCTTGTAACCGTGATACACCGAACACAGCATTCGGGGAGACTACCTACATGTATGTTAAGTGTTTGGTCATTTCTCTTTCATTTGATCACCAAAGTGCATATGGAAATTCACAGAAACCTGGCATACCCTCTTGCTTAGAGTAGCAGAGTAGTCATTGTAATATTTTCATGGCTCTTTAAAAAGAGAATAGATCATTGAGCAATTATCCTTTCATGCTCGTTTAAAATTGAAAGTGACTAGAGTCATCTTTTGCTTGTTTCTCGACTCTTAAAACATGAAACAACAAAATCTGGTTTCAGTGTCATAAAATTAATCACCTACGATCACACACCCATTAAATTTTTTATTACTTGGCCTGTTGTTTTTTTTCCTTAGTTTTGATCTTGGAGCCTTCGATTGGTTATCTTTTTCCTCTCTGTTTTGATATACAGTCATGGTGTCGGAACCACCATTTTTTCATCCTCACTGCTTCCTAGTGGTAGTTCTTTCGCGGACGTTTCTTTTGAAACCCCTCAGTCCACTAGGTTTTCCGAGTTGTTGCAGCCTATTCTCTCATCTGTCTTACCTATTTCTACTCGATCTCCTCCTAAAGATCCAGTTGAATTCAATTTTCCTCCTTCTGATGCTTGGTATGGTTTTCAAGAAGAAGGATATTTTCCTCCTCCTACATTGGGCTCACCATTTTTTGCTGCTGCTATACCTCTTAGTCTCCATAGTCTTTTCGAAGATCTTACGGCGGAGTCAGACATGGATTCATCCAGCCCTATTGGTAGTTAAGGAATGCCTGTTTCTGCAGGATAATATCAGCTTTTTCCGGAAGATGTCCCTCATGTTTCTACTCAGTCTTCTCCACCATCAATGTCACTTCCGCCTGGATATAGGTCCTTAAGTCAGATTATGTTTGGTGTTGCCTTCGTGGCACAATACAGTACATTAAATCCTCCTTAGAGTTCAGTCCTCCCTTCGTTAGGACTATACCCTTCGACCCCTGGTTCGTCGATTATTGTTACATCCATTCTAGTTCAACTGATTGTCTATGTGGCTTCATCCACACCAGTTATTACCACTCAGTTTTTAGGATATTTTCACACTCGTAGGTATATTTTTCTCAATCCTACAAGGCCTGTTAATCCTGGTCCTAGTAGATCACAATCTAGTGCCACAGAAGCCCCACCTGCTTCTAGTGCAGTTCCCACTACCCCGGTGATTCCTGGAGGCCTTACTTTTGAAGAGTATCTATTGGCTATTCAACAACAGAGCTCTCAAGGTTCTCAACAACTCCAAGCTCCTGGAAATCCTCGATTCCATCACTGTGATGTTGTTGGTAATCCCATCTATTCATTCCCGCATCATTATGATGTATATGGTAATCTTTTCTATTTTCCTCCTATTGATCCTCATCAGGCTGTTTATGATCCTTATTAGATTTTTTCTCATCTTGGACCTACCTTACTTGTGCAACCCTCTAGCTTGCAAGGACAACCCTTATTGGGACAACCTTTAGCTCTGCAGGGCCCTACCTCCAGTCCACAGAGACAACCTTACGGTCTACAAGGCCAACCTTCACAAGGTCAACGTTTGGTCCAACATGGTCAACGCTACGGTCCATCTAGTGAACCTGAGAATCAACCAGGACCATCTTATGCTCATGGGGGGAAAAAATATCTGCCATAGGGACAACCTTTGGCACCACAACCACTGCCACACGTTTCGTATGGCCAAAACTTTTTTCCACAAGGAAAACCCTACGCTCCTCCTCCGAGTCAACCTGGTCCATCACAACCATCAGGCCAACCTTTCCCACAAGGGAAACCTAGTGGCCCTCAGTACTTGGTTCAATCAACTCAACAACCGATTCAACCTGCTCCTCAGCCGGTTCCATTATTTCAACAGCCAGTTCTACCTGCTTATAGTCAACCAGGTTTACTCGCTCAGCAGCCCGCTCAACCTGCTCAGCCAGGTCCGCCTGCTCAACCACAAGGCACTTACTAGCCTCAAGGTTCATATCAGCTGGGATATAGTGTGCCCCAGGTTTCTTACCCTCAAAATCAGCCTCTATATCATCAACCTCAAAGCCATGCTTACATTCCGCAGCAGACTCCATATGTTGCTTAGCAAGGACCTCAATGGTCTACTCCGGCTTAGTATCCTGGTCCTCAACCCCAGTATCAACCGAATTATCCTGCTTCTAACCCCTATGATCTGAATCCTCTAGGAAAGAATGTATGGGGACATAATCTTACTCAGACTCGGTGGAATGTAAACACGGGTCCTTATTAGATACCTCCGATGACTTTCAACACTCAATTACTGTTTCTTGCTACATTGGAATTACCAGATGTGTCAAAGTTAACGAATGATCCCATTCTTCATAACCCATATTGTCCTCCAGTTCTGACCAAGATTCCTGGTGATTGTCCTGAAATTGAGGGCAAGTCTGGCGAAGACCCCCAAGCGCATGTTATGACTTACCATATGTGGTGTTCCTCTAACTCTTGGGCTGATGATTCTATTCGACTCTGTCTTTTCCAATGAACTCTTACTGGTGCCATTGCAAAGTGGTACATTGAGATATCTCATGGCGTCTTCCAAGACTTCAATTCCTTAGCCATGGAATTCCTTATGCATTTTCAGTTACCAGTCCGTTATGAGACCAGGACGCACCTCCTCACTTCATTGAAACAAGACCGAGCTACTCATATCTCGGATCATATTCATGAGTGGTGAAGTCATCGTCACATGATCAAATTTGAAATTCCTGATCAGCTTCTGACTCATTGGTTCACAACCTCCTTTTTCAATCAGATTGCAAAAGAAATAGCTATGCGGGCATGTGTAACCGAGGAACAAGCCATTGCTTATGCCCAACACCTTCATCTTGTGTACTCTTAGTCTGGCGCATTGTATGATATCTTTCCTGATGCTCCTCGACCTAGAACTTCTAAACCACCAAAAACTCCATCCATCGATGGTATTATTGTTTCCGTGTCTTAGACTTCTCAAAAGTCTTCTTCTTCAAACTCTGAAAAGACGAAGTCTACTTCTTCCAATAATGTTGCTTCTCAGTCCACCTCAAATTTTCGTAAATCCACATAATCTAATTCCGTTCAAGCCGATCCTACGGATAATGCTTCTAAAAGTAAAAAGAAGGGTAAAGGTAAGGCCAAAGCTGATACCCCGAAACAGGATTCTCAGAAACCTCGTGCTGACGATGGTTCTCAACGCAAGCTGAAGTACCCTTGTTTGATTTGTGATGATGATCACTTCACCAAGGACTGTCCTAGATGATCCGAAGTGAGTCGATTGCTCAAAGGCACCCAGGGAACTCTGGTCATTCTTAAAGAACCCTTCTCATCTCAGCAGACCCAGATGGTAGAGCAACCTCAGTCCTCTACCCCATTTGGCTCTTAGGTGTTCATGATGAATGGTTTTGCAACCATTTATATTGCTACTCGGTCGAAAGATTATACTAAATCGTGTTAGGCCATGGGGAAGGAGATCATTGATGGTCCTCCTCCTCCGCCTATTTCTGGCCCTCTTTAAATTGAAAGGCCTAATGTTGAATTTTTTGTATGGCCACCATCAAAAGGTGTACTCCGCAAGTCTTCTTATAATCCCAATGCCCGTGCCACTCACCATTACAATATTGTTGAGGATTTGGCTCAGGCACCATCCACGATGTCCATGTTAGAAGTACTTCAGAGTTTTTCGTCTCATCAGAAAGCTTTGTTATCTGCGATTGGTGGGATTGATCATGTTGATACTAGCCTTCTTGATTTCGATTTATAGAATTTCATTCCATGACTTCTACATAAGATTGTACTCATTATTCAAGTTGTTATTAATGGTCTCGATATACATCAAGAAACTGTGGACGAGGGTGCATCAACCTATGTCATGTCATCTTTGTGCTGGAAAGATATTAGTTCTCCATCCCTGAATTCATCACCAAATGCCCTTGAAGCATTTGATGGAAGAGAATCAAAACCTTTAGGTGTTCTAGCTAGTTTACCTATTACTTTGAAAGGGAAGACAGTCAATGTCAAGGTTTAGGTCGTTGATGCTAAAATCAATTATAATCTTCTCCTCGGCTGTAGTTGGACTCATGCCATGCTATGTGTTTCATCCACTCTTTTTCGTGTTCTGAAATTTCCGCACGAAGGAAAGATTGTTACTGTTGATCAATTGTCCTTCTTCACCTCTTCTTTTGAGAAAAAAGTTCCGTATGTGGATCAAATTCCTACTCCCTATGAGAGCGTAGGGTCGGGACTTTTTAAAGATCCTGCCCTCATGGGTATTTTTCCTCTTCCTCCGCGAAAAACTATCCAGATCCATATGATATCTCGGTCTGATGACCCATGGTTTATTCCTTCGCCTGAACAGATCGATTCCTTTGGAGATTCAATGTCATTGAGTCCAATTGAGATTGAATAATGTGAACTCATTGCGGCTTCAGGAAATCTATCCTCTGATCATGTCTCTTGAAATTTATTCTCAATCCCCCTGCTTGGCGATTTAGATTCACCTCATCCTTTGAAAGAAGTGTTTCCCTTCGATGAATCCATCATGGAAACCATGTCTCTCGAGGATATGTTGTGGGATGATGGTCATCATCATTCCTTGTTCATGCCTGGCCTCGGGGCCATGTCTACTTTTCTTGAGCGTTCTGCATCTCAGGTTCCTTCTCCTCTGCTTCAAATGCATGTTCTGACACATGATGTCTTTACAGAAGGTAACTTGAGTAATATTACACATACGATGACTATTGAAATTTCCATTAAACAGGGAATCATTGAGAACATCCATGTCAGGGTCACTTGTTCTTCCGAAAAAGTACAAGTTTATACTAGCCTTGTCTGCAAGTTCCGTGATGTCTTTGCATGGTCCTACGAGGAAATTCCCAGAATTTCTCCTAGTATAGTGGTGCATGAAATACCTACTTACCCTGGTTCGAAACCTATTCGCCAGCATCTTCATCCTGTGCATCCTAGAAAAACTGCTGCCATTAAAGGTGAAGTTGAAAAGCTTCTCAGAGCTGGTTTCATTTATTCGATTCCTTTGGCATAGTGGGTCTCTAATATTATTCTTGTAGATAAGAAACAGGGAACTATTAGAGTTTGCATTGATTATCGTGATATTAATCGGGCTTGTCCCAAGGATAATTATCCTACTCCTTTTATCGATAAAATCAAATGACTATGCTGGGAGTGAGATTTTTTCCCTCATGGACGGTTTTTCTGGTTATAATTAGATTAACATTCTCCTGACTGATCAACATAAGACTACCTTTATTTGTCCTTGGGGTACTTCCGCATATAAGAAGTTCCCTTTTGGCTTAAAGAATGTTGGGGCCACATTTTAGTGAGTGATGTCGTATGCTTTTCACGATATTCATCACATTTTTTAGCCTTATTTGGATGACCTTCTTGCTTGTTCAGTTAAGCATATGGACCATCCTGACCATCTTCGTCAGATTTTTCTTCGTTGTCCATGTTACAATATTCAGCTTAATCTGCAAAAGTGCGTCTTTTGCATTGATTCCGGTAGACTCTTAGGGCTTATCGTGTCCAAAGACAGAATTTTCCTTGATCCACTCAAGGTTGAGGCTATTATCAATCTCCCCTCTCCCTCCTCATTGCATCAGTCGCAGAGTTTGCAAGGGAAGGCTAATTTTCTACGTCATTTTATACCTAACTATGCAGGAGTGGCTAAAAGATACACACGAGTATTAAATCAGGGCATCCCATTCTGTTGGGATGAAATTGCTCTAAATTATTTTGAGGCACTGAAAGTTTCTTGTCAACGCTCCTATGTTGCGTCCTCCCAACTATCATCATGATTTTTCCCTGTATTTAGCCGCCACTTTCAGCACGATTTCCATGGTTCTGGTACAAGACGATGATGATGGTGATGAGTATGTTATCTATTACTTGTCTCATAACCTTACTGATCCTAAGAAACGCTATGCACATGTTGAGAAGTTAGCGTTAGCTGCGGTTCAAGAAGTTCAATGTTTTCGTCATTATATTCTTTTGCGTAGTATGACTATGATTTCTGATTGCAACCCTATGACCTATATATTGTATCAAAAATTGCAGGGGGGAAAATAATCGAAGTGGATTGTCATCCTCCAAGAGTTTGATTTCGAATTTACTGCGGCCAAGTCGAAGAAATCATTAGTCTTTGTTGATTTGATCTGTTCCCTCCTTTCAGAATCTCCTCTGTCTCATTCTGAGGAATACATTCCAAATGATACGCTTTTCTTGAATAGCACCCTCGATCCGTGGTATGGTGATATCATCATCTATCTCCAGACTTCTACTTTTAGATGTGAGTTGACGAAGGATACCCGCTGACGCATCCATCATCAGTCGCAACCTTATCATATATTCGGAGATACACTCTATCGTGTCGGAGTGGATTCCATACTCTGCTGATGTTTGAATCTCGAGGAAGATGAGAAAGCCCTAAATGATTGTCACAGTGGTGCCTATGGCGGTCACATTTCTAGTTATGCCACTGCACAAAATATTCTTCATGCTGGTTATTTCTAGCCTTCTATCTTCAAGGACTGTATTGTCACGATTCGTAAATGTCATGATTTCCAGATCTATCAATGCAAGATGTGTGCACTACCTGTACCTATTCATCCTGTGATTACCATTGGTCCCTTTGCAAAGTGGGGCATCTATTTTATGATGTGTAACCCTCACTCAGCCGGGGGGCATGCTTATATTATTGTAGCTGTGGACTACTTCACCAAATGGGCTAAAGTAATGCCTACACTTTCCGCTGATGGTAAGACAACTACTCAATTCATATTCAATCAAATCATTGCTAGGTTTGGTGTCCCTTAAGCCATCGTTACCGATCATGGTTCCCATTTTTGACACTACATGGTGGCAGACTTGACTTCTAAGTTGGGTTTGCATCACGATAGCTCAACGTTGTACTATCCTCGGGCCAATGGCCAGGATGAAGCTATAAAAAAAGTTCTTGTTACCATGCTTCAACATAAGATTGGGATCCACAAATCCAATGGGAATCTCATGTTATTTTGGGCTCTTGGGCATACCGAACCTCAGTTAAGAATGAAACCAGATTCACTCATTTTCAGTTGGTTTATGGTCTGGAAGCTACTCTTCTGATTGAGTGTGAAATACCTTCGCTCAAGTTGGCTGTTGAATTACTGCTGAAAACTTTTCCAGAAGAAGAGCTTCTCCTTTACTTAGAAAGGTTGGATGAAACCCACTGCTTTGCTGCTCTGGTTATCGAAGCACAAAAAAAACGGGTCAAAGCTCATTTTTACCAATCAGTTTCCCTCGTTTCTTCGTTGAAGGAGATCTCGTCCTCCTATATGACCAAGCTCATGATAAGCTAGGGGCAGGAAAATTTCAACCCATGTGGCATGGGCCCTACATTATTAAACATGTGTTGTAGAATGGGGCCTATGAGCTCATTAATTACGAAGTTCATCCTCTAGAAAAACCCAAAAATGGGTTGTATCTCAAAAAATATTATGCATGAGTCATTCATGCATGATTTGTGTACATAGGTGTTTTTGTCATTTTTGTACATGTTTTTATTTGGTGTGCTTTGCAAGCATTTTCCTGCTTATTGGGTCTTGCTAATTTGTGCATATGTCTATTACCCCTTATATCAGTTTCGCGGATGGTGCTTCCCGCAGTACCAGGAATTTGTCTTCAACAGCCTGGGTAATCCATGATCCAACTGGTGAGTTGATAGAACTACAAGGTATTTGTCTAGGATGGACTACAAACAATGTCGTTGAATATAGTGTTGTCCTTGAACTATTGACCGAAGCAATCAACCTTGGCATACATGCATTGCTTGTAAATCTAGATTCACAACTTGTTGTTCTGCAACTCAATGGTCATTATTTGGTCAGAAACCCAAACATTATGAGATGGTATTTACATGTTCATTTGTTGGAAAGACATTTTAAATTATCACATATCAACATATTCCTAGATGAATGAATGCATTAACTGATACAATGGCTAACATTGTATTAGATAGACATTTGCGTAATTTGTAAAATCATCATCATATGTAAAAGATCCATGTAGGAATATATATATAGATATATATATATATATATATATATCGGGTGTTTGCATTAGTGTGCATCATAAATTCAAAAAATATGTGTGTTTATGTTACATCTCGAGACACCATGTCTCTCAAAATATGCAGATATAAAACCTAGGTGTATAATCGACGTGATGCTCATGGTAGAATGTCATTGCCTGTACGAGCTGCCTAAATAAGCATTGAATACGGCTTGGCACCCCTACAGTATGTCTCTGGTAGGCATGAGGAACATCGTCAAATCGTGCATAGTCTGGGGACTCCACGTGTGATTCTCTCTAGATTGCACACGATCTCCTCCTCCTTGCCTCCCTCGCCATGAGGGTCGAAACCACGAGGGATTCGCCTCACTATCAGAGACATGCCTACTGGTCTCTCTGGGACAACATCTACAAATGAATGGATTTAATTTCAAAACATACATAATTAAAAAAATCATAACACTCATGAAAATTAAAAATGAGTCTAACACAAATCTTCATCCAAATCCTCTCCCTTTGAGAGGGGGAGGTCCGGATCACCAGTAAAATCTGTACCAGAGTAGGGCCAGTCCTCCATGACAATCAACTGTCGGCAGAGCCAATCAAAGAACTCTGGTCTCTAGGACATCTATTGACCACCCCCTACCCTTGGAATCAGAGCTGCCCATCGAGCCATCCATGGTTCACTTGCTGGTGGTGTCGGGACTATGACCTCCTGACGCTGAAAAATTGGTAGTTGTTCCAGGAAGAATGATACCAGGATAGACCCATAACTGAATTGCTTCAATTTGGTATTCTTACATTTTGTTAGCTGGTGTTAGCCATCAGTATTTCTTACATGTTAGTGATGACTATATCTACAGCTGAGTTTTCTAGAAAATAATTTCCTTATGTCAATATGTCATCCAGAAAACCCTCCCAAAAATTTTTTCGCCCTTCTACCTATTCATTCCACCCCTGGCGAAATCAAAACCTCATTATCACAATCCTATCTAGCTTCAGCCTTATTGGTCTACCCATTAGATTTAAAAGGCAAATCCACATCTGTTTCAAGAGTCTCCCCTATGTTAGGAAGTGGCGCTTTAAGACATTTCACCCTTGGCAATCATCAAAAAGCCGAAAAGCCTCCATCTGCAACAGACCTACCATGACTGACCTCTTACTTTGCAAAATAATTTGACAAGCAGCCCTAAGTCGCGCCACTCATATCCCCTAGATCTCAGCACTACAAAAACCCCAATCTCAAGCTGACTATTAGGTTTTTCACAGTGTTCTATGGTTTCTACAAAGGCAGGAAATATAACTTCATCTCATGGAGTAAATGCTTAAATTTACAGTTAGAGGAACAGCTGCTTCTAAATGTAACTTGAGCTTGAGATATGTCTGCAAAACAGAAAGCTACTCATTCAGACTTTACAGCTCTTTCCAGCATGAAAATCACAGTAAGAAAGACACCACTGTCACAGCAAACTGGCAAATTGTCATGGCCCAGAACCTCCTTCAATTACAAGCAGAGGGTTAGGGCGCCTCCTTCATCCACAAGCAGAGGGCGCTGGCCAATATTGACTTGGAAGATTGCAAAAATCCAGGTTTGCCTTGAACTGAACAAATGAAACAAAGACTCCAGGTTTTATGAATGTGACTGATGATCATAACAGGAATAGAGTTGAAATATGCTAGCTCAAAAGAAAAGGGAGTCTGGTCTGATAAAGGAGGTCATCTGAAGCTTTCAAGTCATGTGAATTGTTGAACTTTAGAAAAGCATGTCATCAGTAAACATTCCAATCATAAGAAGCCTGTTTGTCCACAAGATCAAATGGAATAGATGCTGACAACAAATGCCATTGCACAGGCAGAAAGAAAGTTCTTGGTTTCTCAAAAGACACTGACCTCCATAGTCACAAATATTATCTGTCAAGTAATTTGTCAGGAGATGACCAAAGAAAATAATGATATTTCAGTCACCCTTAGAACAGTGCAGGGAGACAGTGTTACTTTGGCTAGGGTTTTTGCTGAAACACAGTGATGCTTACAAGAAGAGATGCTAATATTGATGTTTTTCAAGAGGTTCACTTACCATCACATCCAGAGAAAAGCTGTGTCAAACAGAGTTGTCAAAAAACCTTCAGATACCTTACTTGATGAAGAGCCTCCTCCATATATGAGCAGATGGCCAAAGCCATTGCAGGTTGTTGAAAACTGATTGGTCTAAAAAGTGCAGAGAAAGGACACAAAGAAATTAAATAGAAGCCATTGCACAGGTAAGTGATAGTGTTTATGATGCAAAGGTATTGGTTTTTCTATTCAAAAGAGTTGTCCGTCAGACTGTACCTATAGCGGAAAGGAGAAAATATTGAATATATATATGCCATTGATACCAAAAGGGGGCAGTTACCTTAAGGGAAAAGATCAAACAACAAACCAATATCACATGCCAAAAGTCCAAAGGGTGCTTTTCAAGAAAGCAGAGAATTATGATATGAAGGGAAATAGCCAAAGGATAGCACTTACAGTCCAGAGGGAAGCCTATAAATCACCTAAGAGCAGAGATTATTAAACAAGTTGTAAGGGCACAGGCGATCTCCTGTTAAGTGATAAAACAGCTTTCAAATGCCTTTGACAGTTTTTGGATGACTTTTCTTTGTTAACATTTCACCTAAATTGTCAAAACAGGGGATAGAGTTAAGGTTTTGGAATGTCTCTTTTACAAAAAGGGGTCAACACACTGGTCAAAGAAAAATGGTGACTGTGTATTAAAAAGCCTTGTTTTTCCTGTTTTACAATCTTATCTTTCAGATGGACAAGGTGAATAAGCCTACCAGTTGATGTATAAGAAAAAAGTTGTTTTTATGAACAGACAGTATGGATAGTTTGAAACAAACAAGTTTCCATTATTAAATAAACAGAGATGTGGCATAATGTGTTGACAAGCAGAGGATTGCAGTGAAAAAAGCTCCTCTTTGAAGACCAAAAGCTGTCAGAACAAGTTGGCAAACTAGCCCTGTCATTCAAAGAACAAAGCAGTATTCAGGTATTTCATTGACAATTTTAAAAAGAGGTTGTTATGCATCATAACTATGACCAGTATTGTTGAAAACAGTGGCAGAAATAGCATAAATATTATGGAGACAGGTTTCAGAGTTTAAAGGGTTTGGTGTCGAAATGTCCCCCAAAGGACAAAGCTGGAGGTCCTCCTTCTAACACCTGTACAAAGGTAAATCAAAGTTCTGGTTTTTTTTTAAGGCCATTGTTGTCACTATAAAGAAGCAGGTCCATGATAGACACGTCCAAAGATATGGCAAATCTCCAAAGCAAATATGGAACACAACAAAGTTAAAAGAATCAAAGGGTTTTTCAAAACAAAAACGCCTTGCAAAGGGCAAACCAAAGTTCCGCTTCACATTTCAAAAGATAGTGACCGTTTTAAAGAGTTGAAATAACATAAAGATTGAAAGGTGCGAGCGAGAGCTTCATTTTCAGAATTTCAAACTATTTTCCATGCCTCCATAGCATCAACACAAAGAATTCTGGTCGAAATAGCACAGTTTGCACGTTTTTGCACCGAGCGACGCGCCTGCGGGATTGCGCGACGTGCCTGGCAGAGGATTTACACAGGCCGCCTGTGTTAGCGCGACGTGCCTGTACGTTGGCGCGACGCGCCTGTACAAGCCGCCCGACCACCCGACAAGTCGACCCGACAGGTATTTCCTTGCGCGACGTGTTGTCTTCAAAGAGTGTCGCGTAGGATTAAAAGGCTCCGATGCTACTCAAGTTTTCTTCCAAAGGTTTTCCCATCAAATTCAAGAGGTATTTCAAACTCCGCCCTTGAAAATCTCAAATACCAAAATTGAACTATGTATGCCTTGATTTGTAACTATGCTGGAAGGATAGATGTATTGTTGAAGAAGCCTATGGAGGAAAGCGTGTGTTGAAACCACTACAAATTTTTCACACCCCAGCATACAAGACCTTTCAAAACCTTGTCACGATAGCTAAAATAGAAAGGAAGAACAGTGTTTTGCTGTGTGAGGTTTTGAAATGTAAAGCTGTAGGGGTTATTGTTCAAGTAGAAACTTATAGATTTAAGCTGCAGAAGAAGATTTTGTCATAGAGACAGGGCTTAGGTCTGTCAGGTGTAACAAAGGTTTTCCCTTCCAAAAGCTAGGGTTACGTGTATAAGGGGCCCTTGACTGTTTTGAAAAAGAAAACACACATAAGCCTCTGCCCAAAGCTCTGTGGTTTTTTAAAGGGTCTGTCATCTTGGCTCAAGATTATGCCAAGTGACTTTTTAATTGCACAAACAGTTGTTTTCACACATGAAAGCTGATTGGCTGTTGGTATACTTAGTCAAGGCAGATTTGGAATAATTGGAAAATATTATGTTGATCCAAGACACAAGATGTGTTGCTTAAACTTTCAAAGATCACCAAGCAGGGAAACTTTGGCATTATATACAGCCTGCCTCATATAGTCTGCCCCTCTTCTTCACTACATTATTTCATACTGAGAATTTGTTGACAGAGTTTTTCCAAAGATGAACAGGACACCTTCTGAAATGCAGGTTGTTGATGGTTGAAATTTAACATTGGAGACAGAGGTATAGATGTGATAGTTAATCTCTTAAATTCACAAGCAAAGAGTGTTTTTCCTAAAACACTGTGCACTAATATTTCACCTAACCTAGGTCTGCCTTTTCTTTTCACTATATGGTATCATTTTGAAGAGTTGTTGACAGAGAGATTCTAAGGGTGAATAGGGCCATTTTCTAAAGGACAGGTTGTTGATGATTGAATTTTACATTGAAGACAGAGATGTAGGTATGTGGATTGGCCTCTAACAAATCCACAGGAAAGGTGATTTTCATTACTGTGCACAGGGAATATACACAGCAGTTTGTTTGCCTGGCTGAGGTACAATCAAAAGTAGAAAGTTGTTTTCAAAGGGAGCAGAAGTTGTGTGCTACAAAAGCTTGTTGCATTTCATCCAAACCACATTGTCCATATCTGTCCAAACAGTCTAGTGACCAGTTCCAATCCAGGAGAGCATTTTTACATACAGTGAAGGCAGTTTGCCTCTTCCAAAGCTTGTTCAAGTCAGAATGCCTCCAAAGCAAGATCACAGGAGCGGTCCACATAAGAGATATGAGCCTATCTCCATTGAAGAAATCAATGCTCACCCATCTGTGCTTTTCAATTTCCATGAAGTAGGTTGTCTTGATTTTTTCCAGAGGATAGAAGAAGTCAAGAGTTTTTCGCCACTAACACATTTGTGCGCTTTGAGATTCAAGGACAAACACTTCCAATTGGCGGGTCTTGATTTCAAAATTTCTCCAAGGTATGTATCCAAGGCTACCAAGATCCTGTATCATGGTGAAAAGTGGTTTAAACAAGCTCATCTTGATCTAGAGGATTATAAACCTTTCATCAAGCCTGAACATAGGGAAACCATCACTGCTATTTTTCCTTTTTCCTATCTTCTTGACAGTTATGCTCCGCTGATGAAAGCCATAATGAGATATTTCACTTGTGAAGGGAGGTTTAACCGGATTTATGCCTATCATGTCCGCTTGTTGATGCATTTTACCAGAAGCAGGCAACTAAACCTTCCATACTTTTTGTCCAAGAGCATAGAGAAAATGGCATCTACTGTCCAAAAGAAGGCTCCACCTCAGCAAATTCCTTCTCTCTTTCATCATTCCTTGATCAAGATTATCTTCTTACACCAACTAGAGAAGAAGGGGGTTTCATGGGATTCATTCATCATCCATTCAGATTTTTCCACTGTCCCTCCTGTTCATGTGTCTCCTACTCAGCCTGTCCATCGCCCAGTGCCTTTGTCTAGTAGGCCTACACCTAGAAAACTCAAAATGACTACTGGGCAGCCAAGTCAGCAACAAGAAGGAGAAGGCAGTGAACAGCAGCAGTTGGAGGTTGAGGAGCAGCAATATTTAGAGGTTGAGGAACATCAGCAATTGGATATTGAAGGACAACAGCAGATACAGGAAGAGGAACAACAACAGACAGTAATTGAGGAGCAGCAAGTTGGGCAGGCAATTGAAACACCTTTTGAGCCACAAACTGGACAGGATATTGAGGAAGGACGGCAAGCTAAAGCTGCCACCTTAACAGTAGCAAGGATTGTTCCTAGTAAGAGGAAATTGCCCAAAAAGATACTTTCTATTTTGCCAAGGAGGAAAAGTGCCAGATTGGCTTTCAAAGGCAAAAGTAAAATTGGAGAAAATACAAAGCATGGAGGTGAATTAGCTATTATCCCTATCCAAAGCGATGATAGTGACAATGAGGCCCGCCTCCTTGAAAACCTCCTCATTCACAAAGAGGGGCAAATTGAGGTATTACAGGAAGATCTTCAAAGGGCGAGGAATTTCAACCACTTCTTGGAAGTTGAAAACAAACAGATGAAGTTTCATGCAGCTATTCATGAGGCAAGGGCAATCAAGTATAAGAAAGAGGCAGAAAGGGCGCAAGTAAGAATTGAAGAGCTCATTGGCGAGTTTGATGATGAAGAGGAGGAAGACCAGCCTAGGCGGAAGAGGCCTAGGACCATCGGGCTTAGAAGAGCCTTGGAAAAACAGAGAGCAGAAAAACAAGCTCATTTCGAAGCCTTTCCTCTCACTGCCCTCCTTGAGCAGGAAATTGAGGAAAACAAAGAAGCATGGCTTGAGAGAGCTAACCAGCATTTGGAAACGAAGCTTGAGAGGGCGAACAGGGATCTTGAGCTACAAAGAAAGAGGACTCTTCACTTTGAGAAGCTAAATCAGTTTGCCAGGCGAAAATTAAAGGTAGCACAAGAGAAATTGAAGAAGTTGAAGGAGAAGCGCCTAGCACGGAAGGAAGGGAAAAGCATATCAGCCCTTGATATTTTGGCCTCAGCTTCGGAGCATGTTTCTTTGGACCCTTGAGGGTCATGCTTGCCAATTTTGGGCCTTTTTCGGCAACTTTTTGTTTTTTGGCATTTTTTGGGTTTTTGGCCAAAAACTCATAAATTCGCCATTTCAGTTTGATGAGTTGTCAAGGGAGGAGAATGATACCGATAGATGCCATAATTCCATGAGCAGGTCTCCAGCGATTTTCAGGGCATTTGAAGATCATTCGCCCCCTCAAATTGGCGAAAAACACCCTCATTTTGCACATTCTGCCCGCCATATCAGCAGTCTGCTATTTTCTGGGTTTTTTCACACAGGTACAGTTTTGGATGACTTCCGGACCTCGGATTGAGTTGGTTCTAGTTGCGCTGGAAAATAGACACAGAAAGCTTTCCAGCAAGCCCTCATGAGCCTCATTTCGACATCGGGAAGGCTGCCATTTGCATCCAGCAAGTCAGGGGACCTTTTTCAGGCATAAATATGAAGTATTTTTGTAATTTTTGAACTCCAAAAATCTGTTTTTCCCAAATGTGCGTTAAGCTATTTTTATCATTGGGAAATCATGTAAAGTCAATATAATTTCCGTTTTTAGCAGTTTTTTAGATATTTTATGGGATATTTTGTGCCTTGGGCTTTGCAAAGCCTCAAGGAAAAGTTTAGATATTTTGACTTGGCCAATGGGATAGCTAGTTGCTCCATGAGGTTTTCCTCCCTCAAGCCTATTTATTCCATTGTTCTCATTGTAAATCAGAGGCTGAACTTGAGAGAAGAATTAATACATTGGTCATATGAGCTTTGAAGAATACACTTGAGTTATGATTTTTGGACTGCCTCTTGGATGCTTTTGAGGAATGATGAAGGATTGTTGATGGATTCCTTGACATAGTAGAATGGTATAGTGTCTCTTGATATGTTTTGTCTTCTAGTTTTCATTCATAATACATATTTCTTGCTGCTATAGATCAGTAAAGATTGATTTTGAGATATGCCCATGGAGGCACCTCAAAATCCCTGAATCTTCATAGCTTGATGTTTTCTTCTCCCTTAGTTATGCTAAAGAATTCTTAGCTGCTCTTTAGTAACCTAAGGTATTGTTGCTAAGTTTTATTCATAAGTTCTATGTATGTTGAGTAGGATGTATGGTTTTCCCTACCTACCTACAAGTTGCCCATAGTTCTGTCCATAAAACTTTCTCTTTGACTGATTTTTTGATCATCTTGTTGAACCAAGGAGGCCGAGTCCCGATCTAGCCCTTTGCCTAAAACTATGAAAACTTGTTTGTCAAAGTGCCCAATGACTTAAAGACTATTTTTAGGCGTTCCGGCGTAGTTTATGAGTTGTTATTTTGTCTTATGTGTTTTCCCCAAAGATTGATAGCCATTTCCCGAAGTTAGAGGGTCTTATACCTCTATGTATGGCTGGAATGTTTGATTTCTATGTATTAATTAGCTTATAGTTATACTTAGCATGATTAATGGCTTGCTATTACATGTTTATTGTCTGCTATTAACTAGTTACACTTGAAATCCCTTGTCTTTCACCAACTTGTTGTCCATTCAATCCATTTTGCCCAGAGATCCCTTCTACCGTGAATCAAATCGGCCCTACAGCAGCTTTACATCATCACCTCATAGCTTCCTTGACCCGTTTGACCCCATAGCCCAATTTATCTACATCTTGTTATCCAGTTTATGTATTTGATCAGTTTCATCCCTCACAAACTTAAAAAACCAAAAAACTAAAAACATATTTCATAACTAGCCTAATATCAGAACACCGCAAGTAAAACACACCGACATCTTTTACACATATAGAGAGAGCCCTCTCTGAGTCCAGGAAGGCTAGGTCCTTGGGCTCCAAAGCTTGGTTTGATGTTACATCGTCATTTGGCTAGCCAATTGGCCAAATCACGGGACCCTAACAGCTGGAGTTTCATGTATATTGTCAGGGCCTCTACCCAGTTGTAGATGGTCAGTGTCAAGCAGTCTACAACAAGAAGAAACTGTGTCTTTGTTGCTTCGTGCGGTGCTTGTGATCCCACAAATCGTGTGATGGTATGTAACACTAATTTTAGTGCCAAGTTTGGGATAGTATGGATATCAGCTTTCCCACTTCTTGTTCCCTTCCGTGCCCTTTCAAATACCCTGTCAATTACCATGGAAATTCTCTCCATGCAAGGTCGGGTGTTGGTTAGGATCGGTGCTGCTCCCCTCCGTGATAATCCTGTTATGAAGTATACATCAGAAAAATTGATCTCAAGTTCTTGATCTCGAAGGATGAAATTTTACTGATTCTCATCCTATATACTAATCAAATACTATAACAGCTCTGGTTGAGCTTAGAGACATGGTGTCAAGAAGAACTTATTTATTCCATAGTCTCTAAGAGCTTCCATGCATCTCTCATTTTCCATGGCAAGCTTGTCCTCTTCGTTGTGTTCCCGTTCTTTCCATTCGATTACCATTTTGCTGCTTTCTACCTAAAAACATGTTCATATAGATAATATTAGCCATTTTTGAAGCTTGGATTTGTAAAATTAGGTATTTAACTTGCATTTTTTGCACAAAAAGGGTCTGTGCTGTTGGTGCGACTGTTTCTCAAACAGTCAGCGATCAATGCAAGTTCGTGCCCGAAACCCGCGCTAACGGCCGTGCCCTAAAATTTGCATTTCCTTCCCCAAAAATCAAAATTGGAGGTTGCAGGTAGTAAAAGATGATTTAAAATGAAGGGAGAGATATCGACTCTTACCTAAAACTGACGGATTTGAGATTGGTCTGCCGGATCGTCCGCTCTCGTCGCCGCAAGATCACACTGTAAAATGGGTAACTATTGATCCACAAGAGGTAAAAAGTGAAAAGTAATTATTTTTACCATTTTTGGAATTTTATAACTTTTCACAACCCTAATTAGGTTTTAAGACATATTTTTCAATTATTTTATTATATTATTTTCAAGAAATTGGTTTTACACATGTCTCTTGTGCATTGATAGGTTTTCAGGCCATAGTGAGGAAGTAACGAGTTATATTTTATATTTTTTCAGACTCGGTAAAAACACGAAAAGTCACTACTGGAGTCATCTTTTAGCTCTTTTATGACTCTCTAGAATTGAAAATATTTCCGAGAATCTTGTCGTTTCGAACTCGTTAAATGGCTGTGAAGTGATATCTACCCAGTATACGTTTACCCATTTTTCGGGCTGGGATGGATTATTTACGAAAAAGGGATACCTTAGCCTATCACGACTAAAAGATTCTTTTAGATGTTGTTTTCTACCTTTTTGGATTTGAGAGAATATTTACGAAAAGGGAAATGATGGAGCTTTCTTTTCTGCCTTCTTTTCAAACTCTCTAAAAATGAAATGATGTCAAGTTCTCCCTTTGTCAGACTCGTTAAAACCTGATGAAATCAGACTTTGTCACCATGATGTTACTTGAGTTCCTCCTTCCTAGGGATCGTAAAATGTACTAGGTTGGATTTGTCTGAAGGAAAAACTTACAACACAAGCATATGGTATCCCCTTCAAGCTTGTTTTAAAAAATAATTGGGGTACTCTTCAGAAATGGTGGGGGAAAATGGAACCAAATTTTAGTTATGTTGGCAGTATGTCACTCTTGAAGATGGCACTTGTCTGCATTCATGTCGGGTTGGGGACATCTCATTTCATCACTTTTGCCTCCATGGGTTTGGGTAATCTCTTTTGACCTCTCATTTGCTCTTTTCCACATCATCATGACCTCAAATCCTTTGATGTCAAATACTGCCAAATCCAATGTCCTGTCTCTGATATGTTCAAGAGAATTCTTCCTCTATAGTTTTCAACCTTCCTCTGATTCTCTGTTGGTCCTAATTCACTACTATCATGTTCCTCTATCTCATATCGATGATGTGGGAAACATTATGGCCCACCTTCGATTAGGTCATTTCCTGTCGACTTCAGCTCATTATCCAGGAATTTGATTTAGAGACTCCCTTCTGGTACCTTGGAGCATGCATGCCTTAATGGCAGACTTTTTGCATTTGATGCAAGGTCCACATCCTTGGTATTAAATCGAGTGATTCTACAGATGTTCGACAATAGATCACTGTTCACATTCTGTGGATTGTACCAGTTGTACCTTGAGAGCCATTGTCATTATTCGTGGTTTCTCTCGTGCTTGTTAACAACTTTCATCATTGGCTGGTAATCAGGTGATTTTCTTGCATGTTCAACTTTAGCTCATATATTTTCATGTTTGAATTTGTACTTGTTCAGGTTGATATGGAGCGCAAGACCCTGGGTTTTTTCTGATAAAATCCAGGCTGGATTCTTGTGGATTATCATGAAATATTGCATGAATCTTTTTATTGGATGGCTGCGACCATACCTGAGTCTATTTGTTGATCCTTACTACTGGATGGTTGCGTCCATACCTCAAATCTCATTTTTTATGTACTCTATTATGGATGGTTGCGCCCATACCACATGTTCATGTATTAGAGATATTATTTGTATTTGTAATTGTAGGTTTTCTGACAGTGGTGTTTGGTTTGAATGCATTTTCTGACGTTGGATTCCAGGTAGGTCGATCTACCATGTCCTATTTTAATTCTGTAATTAGGAATCAACACTCTAGCATGTCTCTTTGTTTCTAGACCCACTCTAGGGCTAGAGGGATCGTCTTTGTCCACAGAGAGGATTTACCTGCTTAACACCAGTCATATGGTTACTACAACCTGAATGTAAGAACCATACATCTTCTTGTTTTTCTTGTGCTACATTACAAGTTAAAAGCACATTACCATGGTTCTTATTTTCTTTTGTGAAATTTACACTATGTTTATTACTCATGTCATTTTGATTTACTTTCTACATTCATTGGCATAATTCCCATACTTTTTGCAATAATGACATTGGACTTGAGATTTATCATACCTCTATCCTTCTGCTTAATTTTGGCTTGAGCCTTTGCTTGGATTCTTATTTCCACCCCTTCCACTAGTGCTTGCAGGGCTTCTTCTTCTACCTCTGTGTGGGCTTCTTCCTCTTCCTCGGTAGTTTGATCTTCCTCGGCCTCTACCTCAACAAAAATACATTTGTGTCTTGAATGCATGATCCAATTAGGAGTTTGTTGCTTTGTTCAATCTATGCTCATGATACATCAATGATCCATGAACCTCATCCATTGAAAATTGTGAGAGATCCTTTGTCTCTTCTACGGCCACTACTATGGCATCAAATCTTGATGGTAGACTTCTTAACACTTTCTCAACCATTCTTATTTTCTCAAGTGTATCTCCACAAGACCTGATTTGGGTAACCAACCCAATCACATGTGTGAAGAATGAGTCTATGCTACCAGAATATTTCATGCAGAGAGTTTCAAAATATCTCCTCAACATTTGAAGTTTTGTTGTCTTTAAATTTACCATACCTTGGTAGGTTGTCTGGAGGGTATCCCATGCCTCCTTAGAATTTGTTGCTGCTGCAATCCTTGGGAAAATACTCTCATGTACTACGTGGAAAATATAGAAGAGGGATTTGGAGTCCTTCTTCCTATTTTATTTCAACAAATCTCTTTGTGCTTGTGTCAAAGCATTAAGTGTTGTTGCATCTGCTGGTTCTTGGAAACCATTATCCACCAGCTCCCAATTATCTTGTGAAGAAAACAGGGCCTTCATTGTAATGGCCCAATAATCATAATTCTTACCATTGAACTGTGGTAATTGTGGATTTTTCAGGCTTGTGCCTGCTGCTGCCATCTTGACTGTGTAACCAAAAAAAAACTCTCACTATTGTAAAAGCTTTATCACTGCTGGAGACTTCTGCTTCTACAAACAATCTTACAGCTTCTTCAGTAAAGAGAGCTCGTTATTTCACTGAGAGCCTAGACCTACTCTAATACCATGTTGGTAATATTGAATACAACAAACACAGAGGAATGTTTTCCCTTGACAACACAGAGAATGAAAAATCACTGCGGAAATTAAAACTCACAGAGAGACATCATAAACATAGGAGAGGAACAATTTTGATTTCTATTCCATCACTGTGAAAAATATGAAATTACATAGTTTAATACAAAATTTTTGAAGCCTGAAGACTTGAATGCAATTCAATGCGAGATCAGACGTTTAAATAACAAAATCATCCTCGGCTCTCTTTCTCTATTTCTACACAAAAATGCATACAAAACACGTTCATAACACAAAACAACGAACTTGAAAACTTATGGATTTCAACTATGAAACCACATTGCATCTGGCGCTCCATCGCAGAATGCAGATCGAAGATCTTAACATTTACCATATGTGCTTACGGGTAAACTCAAAACTTTGCGATGTGCGATGTGACGTGGCACAAATTGCATCGCAAAACAAATAACTTAATCTTGTGGGAACTTATCCATTATCTCCTGAGCTTTGCGATGTGCACTTTTCACTACCCTCCTGAGCTTCACATGTGACCTCTCTTGCGATTGCATCGCAAAAAAAATAAGATAAATTGTAGGTGGCATAAAGTTAAAACTTGAAACTTGCGAAGTGCGCACTGCGGGCTGCGGAAAAGGTTAAAACATAAAATGTACGAAGTGCGGGTTGTGGGTGGTATAAAAGGTAAGTGGTAAATCTAGAAAAGTGTGATGAGGTTTGTGGGTCCCACTAGAATGCATCAGCGAAATTTTAACTTCGGAAAAACATTGAGAGTTGCAACTTAAAAGTTGCGGGCTGTGATCTGCGGGGAGAAAAAATACAGTGAGTGCGAAGTGCATAATACAAAGGAAATGGTGGAATAAAAATGTTTTCTTGTCGGTTGCAAATGTGGTAAGGTAAGTGGTGGGTCCCGCTGATATCAGATAAGTGGGGAAATAACTTATGCGAAGGGTGTAAGAGCTAAAACAGGAAATTTTTTAGTGCGAAGTTGCGGGCAACGGTAATTAAATGCGGTAGATAAGAAATAAAACACTGAGCGTGTAGCTCGAATACTATGTTTGATTTTTGTGTGGATTGAGAGAAAGTGTCTCCAAATTTGCAAACTGGGTTGTGTCCTTCCCTGCAACAAAAATTCAATTCAGTGTGGGCTGCTGCCACTTATTATTCGTGGCGGTCATTGGGAGTAATTCCAAAAATCCTCTAAAAATGTGATCGAAAAATTAGTTACCAAATGTAACATCCTTAATTTTTATTTGCCTTATATTAATGATACAAAACTCATAAGAATAGAGGGAATGAAACTTACAGTGCGTGCTAATCCAACGACCACAGCGAAATATAAGTCCAGTGTAAAGTTATAACTATGCTTCCCATTATTTCTTGCAGGGACACATCATCCAAGTAGAAAATGAATTCCATCATTTCGATAGCATAAAATTTGAGAAGAAGAAAGCAAATCCTATGGATCTCGCCGACGTAGAAATACATAGCCTCGAAAATTGAAATGGGCACAAAAGGAAATTAGAGGTGATTTGAGATTTATAGGGTGGAAAGGGTTTAAGATTTGTGAAGGTAGGAGGTGTTGAGGTGAGATTTGGTATGATTGTACACATGGTAAATGGTTAAATAGTGAATAAGTCACGTGGGAAATATGGTTTTGTGGTGGGGGCTCCCGAAGTTGAAAACGTGTGTAAGGATTTGATGGGGCTTTGAATTTTGTATTAAAGGTCATTGTAGTCCTTCCTTTGGTCGCACAGGGAGTTTTAGTCGCCATGAAAATATCCCAACAACCAAGGGAAACTCATTATCTCATTAAAAATGCCAAAAAAATACTTTTGTGCCGTGTTTCACGTCTTACGATTTAATAATAATTATCTCAATAAAAGACAAAAAAAAAGACTTTTGTGTCGTGATTCCCATCTTATGATTTAATAATTATTAATTTTAGTCGATGTCATTTTCGAATATTTACTTTCACATATAACTCAGCTATCAAACATTTTATCATTGCTAGAAATTTCATTTTATATAATCTTTTATTTTATAAAAAAAAAAATACAAATATGCATAGATATTTAGTAAATTAATATGTATATATTCATGTTTACCTGTATATATATACAACATAGATGTATTTTAAATATGGATCTAATATAAGTTCAGAGATGGATCAAATTTCTTCATATGCAAATTTCTTTAGAGTGCAAAGAGTATATATGACCAAATAAATGTTTTAATCATAAAATTTCTAATTATTTTAAAAGTTTTTTTTTTCGTTATTATAGCCAACATTAATTTTCTATTTAGAGCATAATTTATTTATATTTTAAAGAGCCAAGTGTCAACTATATGGACGAATGGACGAAACATAAACATCCCCTCATATTGGGTTGTATAATGAGCATCTCTAGTCAATAAGCCTCTCAGCTCAACACATGAAATTTGGAGTAGATATATATATATATATATATATATATATATATATATATATATATATATATATATATATATACATATATATATATATAATCTAACTGTATTTAAAATTTTAGAGCTGAAATTTGAAAATTAGAGAGTTTATCCTCATTCTTTATATACATAAGTTCTTCAATATAACAATGAATCAAAATGGTTTTAAAGTATGGATTGAAAGTTCCATTATTTCTATTTTTAAAAGTGGCGATAAAACTAATTCCATTAATTATAGGATCATTATTATTAACTAGAAGTATTTTGGGAAAAAAAAGATAAATATATGGCTTAAAAATCATGAAAAAGTTGAAGGACTATTTGAAATTAAGAGATATCATTCACTATGAACCATCTTATTACATTGACAATCATTTCCAAAGAGTGTCACAATGATAAAAACAAATCTTATTACATTTGAAATAATTGTCAAAGAGTGTCACGATGATAAAAAAAATCTTCTTTATTGTTTCTTTCAAAAAGCTTGACACTATGTGCCCAAGACTAACACTTGGAATATGTTAGAAGAGCTAAAAAAAATTATGGGTTGGTAGGTGTTGTTATAAGGCCATATGAAAGTGTTATTGACAAGTTTAGGCACACTACTTCAAGTGAGTGGAAGAAGTTAATTATAATATAGGATTTAATCAAGGTTGTCCTCAATCACTCCCTAATGGGGTTGACCACCAATGAAATTAATATGGATGCCATACAACTGGCCTTGAATGATCAGAAGTTCATAAATTTTGCTCAAAATTCA
This sequence comes from Pinus albicaulis, assembly GCA_034641835.2. Classification (NCBI taxonomy): domain Eukaryota; kingdom Viridiplantae; phylum Streptophyta; class Pinopsida; order Pinales; family Pinaceae; genus Pinus; species Pinus albicaulis. The sequence continues at coordinate 48,644,006 of CM076569.1, read as the reverse complement.
AAGTTACAAGATTGGGTTGAAACTAGGATGGCTGCATAGATCTTGTCTTCTTGATTACCGGTGCTGCGAACGGTTCGAAAAACTGATGTCGTATGAGGAAGATATCGTGTTCTGGTCAAAATGCCAAATAGGAAAAATTGCGACAGTTTGACCAGGTTTGACTGGGATGCACAGTCACAAATTGGATTCACAATCAGTAAAAGAGAATGTTCCTTGGAATATTCCTTTCTCAGGACCAATCATTGGAGGACAAGTGTCAATTTTATATTTGATGTACGGGTTCCAGGATCTAATTAGAAGTTGCCACGTGGCCAGCCGTGAGGCCTCCACATGGCCCTAAAGTTACAGTGTAAAATTTTTTGAGCGTCTACAAGGCTCGACCCCCAGACCTCCCACTGGGCATGCATACACTCTACCGTCTGTGCTACACATTAGTTCTTAACCATGTTAGGCGACGGGTTATACTTAAGGTTTAGTGAAAAATCATTTGGGGGTTTCGAACCGCCAATGGTCCCAACCCACCAGTGGTCCCCATATGTTTGTCACATGGCAATGTTAAATGACAACTCCAACCGTGCGTATAAACATTAACCCGGTAGCACAATCCACAGTTCAAACCTTTCAACCGAAGTTCCTACCGCAAGTTCTGCTAACCGTCCTATCCTGTAGCAGTTTGGGGGTGCGCATGTGGCCACCACCCAACCACAGACATTTAATATGCAGTCATTTTCAATGGAACAGGTTAGGGGCACACCATTTTTGGCGGCTTGTGCACTTTTAGCGGAGCTTTCCTAGGAGATATTGGGAAAAAGAGTAGGAGACTCAATTTTTGACCATTCAAAGTGAATGAAGAGTCATTTTTGACTAATTGGAGAATTATGGAGCCATTGGTGCAAGTAAAACAACAATTAGAGAATTTTAACTACATGTAATAGAAAAATTTTGAGCATAATGAAATATGGACAAGCCATTGGGAGCTGGACCAGCAGATGTAGCCCAAGAGGGGTGAATTGCTTCATCATGCCTACTATGTAAATTTGATGTGGTGACTTATTTCTCTGTTTTACACTACTATTTAGTGTTATTGATGCTTATTTTATGCTTCTAATTCACCAAAATCATCTACAAATCAAGAAAAAAATCCTTAATCCTTATGCAAACTAACGAGGTAATTATGCACATTTTTTAAAATTGAAAGACACTTACCAGAAAAAAACTAATACAGTAATTTTCAAATTAGGTTGGTATCAGAGCTAGATTTTATTCTCTAGTGTTGTTTATGCTGGGTGTGGAGCCTGATTATCTTGCTTTTTTTCTATCACAACGTTGGACCCCTGTACCTTAATGGGGTGGCAACACCGCTCGTAATTAATTGCTACCTCGGGGGTCCACGGGGGGCGGCTGTGAATTTATGGAGCCCCCCCCTTGTGGGGGGTTTCGGGGGTAGTGCCCCCGAAGCTAAAATAAAAATAAAAATTTCCTTGTAAAAGTATAGTAATTTCTAGTCAATCTGGGCCGTTCATAAGGCAGATGATCTGAAGGTAGAAGTTATGTTTAGTTTAGGGTTTTTTCCCCTATAAGGCAACCCCTCGTTTGTATCAGGGTATTGTATTGTGGCTGTGTATGGTATGAGTATTCTCAGAGCGAGAAACAGATAGGGAGGCTGTGAGAGAGAAAAAAGGATATTACAACGGATCTCCTGTAGGTTGTCTCTTCATTTTGTTGGATAATAGAAAGGATGGATTGGTTGTTCGGGGTGGACGTAACCCAAAATGGGTGAACCACGTATATCTGTGTCTCCCTGGTTTTATGTGTTTTCTGTGCTTGTATTTTTCGCATATTTTATGTGTTGCATTGCTCTGTAATATTTAATTTTCTAACAACTGGTATCAGATCCGAAGGTCTATTTGGCTGATAATCTCGCAGGAAAGAAGGGTTTCTGGTTTGAATGGGAGAAATGGTGGAAGATGGTAAGTTTAGGGGCGAGAAAATTAACGGCCAAAACTTCCCGTTGTGGAAGATGCAGATGGAATATTATATGTATCAGAAAGATCTATACCTACTACTAAGTGGAAAAAAAAATAATTCGATGGCTATGAAAAACACAAAATGGGAGATTCTCAATAGAAAGGCACTCGGAATAGTACGGTTGTGCCTCGCGGCGTCGGTAGCCTTCAATATTTTGAAGGAAACAACAATAGAGGGTTTGATTAAGGCATTGGCGAAACTATATGAAAAACCCTCGGCCTCAAAAAAGGTATTTCTCATGAAACTTTTATTTAATATGAAGATGTCGGAAGGTGGATCTGTTGCAGACCATTTAAATGATTTTAATACAGTTACCAGTCCGTTAAGTTCTATAGGGGTAAACTTTGATGATGACGTTAGGGATATTTTATTTATGTGCTCATTTCCAGAAAGTTGGAACGGTTTAGTTATGGCCATTAGTAACTTTGTCTCTGGATCTATTACTTTAAATTTTGATGATGTTGTCGGTGCTATCCTTAGTGAGGAAATGTGACAGAAAAGCTCCGGTGAGACATCGGGTAATGCTTTGAGTGCAGAGTCTAGGGGAAGAAGAATGGAAAGAGGAAAGAGCTCAAGATATCACAGTAAATCAGGGAAAGGAAGATCCAAGTCTAGATCTGGGATAGTGTGTTGGAAATGCGGAAAGAAAGGACGCCTAAAGAAAAACTGTAGATCTCGGAAGGGAAAAGAAGGAGACGCACAACAAGAAAACAATCATGAAGCAAATGTGATAGGTGATGTGTTACAAGATGCTTTGATTCTTTCTTTCGAAAATGTTACTGATTCTTGGGTTGTAGATTCAGGGGCCTCATTCCATGCCACACCTGATAAGAAATATTTTCATGAATATGTTCAAGGAGATTTTGGACAAGTCCGTTTGGGTGATGATAAACCCTGTAAAATTGTTGGAATGGGTAAAGTTCTTGTAAAACAATAGAATGTAAACCAATGGCTATTAAAGGAAGTAAGGCATGTTCCATATCTGAAGAAAAATATGATTTCAACAGGGTAGTTAAGCGGTGAAGGTTGTGTGACAACTTTCATAGATAAAACTTGGAAGGTCACCAAAGGAGCCCTGGTAATAGCAAAAGGAAAAAAGGTTGGTACATTGTATTTATGCAATGGTATTTCTAACTCTGTTAATGATTTAACTTCCAAAGGAGTAGATGCAACATTATGGCATCATAGGCTTGTACACATGAGTGAGAAATGGATGAATATTCTTCACTCAAGAAATTTGTTGCCGGGTTTGAAGAATGTTGATTTGGATTTCTGTGAGAATTAGATTTATGGAAAACATAAGAGAGTCAGATTTATCAGAGTTGGGAAAGAAAAGAAGAGAAAAAAATTAAATCTTGTGCATAAATATGTATGGGGACCTGCTTAGGTATCATCTCTCGGTGGCTCTCGTTATTATGTTACTTTTATTGATGATGCAACTAGAAAAACTTGGATTTATTGTATTCAGAATAAATATGATGTATTTGATACTTTCAAGAAATGGAAAGCTTTAGTTGAGATTGAGACAGGAAATAAGTTGAAGCATCTCAGATCAGACAGTGGAGGTGAATATTGCAGAAAAGAGTTTGATAGGTACTGTTCAGAGCATGGAAATCACAGAGAGAAGACAGTTCCAAGAAGACCACAAGAAAATGGTGTGTCAGGAAGGATGAACAGAACAATCATGGAGCGTGAAAGGTGCATGAGATTGCATGCAGGATTTCCTTTACAGTTTTGGGCAGATGTTGTATATACTGTCGTTTATCTAATAAACAGAGGGCCTTCAATTTCCTTGGATGGTGGTATTCCAGAGGAAGCATGGACAGGTAAAAAGGTAAACTAATCTTTTTTAAAGCCTTTTGGCTGTGAGGCCTTTGTCCATATTAATAAATAAAACAGAACAAAGCTTGAGGCAAAATAAAATAAATGTACCTTTATTGGATATGGTGTTAATTATGTTTGTTATCATTTATATGATTACGAAAATCACAAAATCATTAGGAGAAAAGATGTAATATTCAATGAAAATGTCTTGTATAAGAATCAGTTGAAGGAAAAGAAACAGGAAAAGGAAAACAAAGAATACACAGTTCTTGATGAGATCACAGAAAAAGTAAAGGTGCCTGAAAATAATAATAATCAACAGCCACACCAAAAAAAACCACCAAAACAGCAACAGGCACCTCAAATGCCTAAAAGTGGTGTCATAAGATCTACCAGGATAAGTAGACCCCCTGAACAGTACTCTCCTTCATTATATTATTTATTGTTGACTGATTCTGGTGAACCCGAATGTTATGAAGAAGAAAGGCAGGTTGAAACTAGGAAGAAGTGGGAGCTAGCCATGGAAGAAGAGATGGACTCCTTAATGCATAACTAGACTTGGGACTTAGTCAAGTTTCTTGCAGGTAAAATTACATTGAAAAATAAATGGGTTTACAGGCTGAAGGAAGAAGATGGAGGAAAACAGAGGTACAAAGCTAGAATTGTGGTGAAGGGGTTTGTACAAAATAAAGGTATTGATTTTGATGAAATATTTTCTCCTGTTGTTAAGATGACTTCAATCAGAACTATTTTAAGTCTTGTAGTAGCAGAATATTTACATCTTGAATAGTTAGATGTAAAGACAACATTTCTCCATGGATATTTGGAGGAAGAGATCTATATGAAAAAACCAGAAGGATATGAGGTCAAAGGGAAATAAAAATTATTGTGCAGGTTAAAGAAGAGCTTGTATGGCTTAAAACAGGCTCCAAGGTAGTGTTATTTGAAATTTGACAGGTTTATGTCTGAACAAGGTTATACTAGATGTCACTTTGATCATTGTGTTTATCTGAAAAAACAAAATGCTAGAAGCTATATTATATTGTTATTGTATGTAGATGACATTCTTGTTGCAGGGTCTAACATGAAGGAAATAAATGTGCTTAAAAGAAAATTGCAAATTCATTTGCAATGAAATATTTGGGAGTTGCAAAACAAATCCTTGGTATGAGAATAACTAGAGACAGGAAAAATCACAAATTAACACTGTCTCAGAATGAGTACATACAAAAGGTGTTGAAAAGATTTAATATGCAGAATGCAAAACTAGTTAGTACACCTTTTTCTAGCCATTTCAAACTTAGTAAGGAGATGTTCCCCAAGACCCAAGAAGAAATGGAATATATGTCTAAAGTTCCATATGCATCAGAAGTTGGAAGCCTAATGTATGCAATGGTCTGCACAAGGCCTGATATTGCACATGAAGTGGGAGTTCTAAGCAGGTACATGAACAATCCAGGAAAAGAAAATTGGATGGCAGTGAAATGGATTCTCAGATATTTGAGAGGTACCACAAATCAATCATTATGATTTGGTGGTTCAAACATTGCTCTATAGGGATCTGTTGATGCAAATATGGCAGGTGACAGAGATAACAAGAGGAGCAATACAAGGAGCACTACAGGATATGTATCTACTGTAGGTGGAACAACTGTCAGTTGGGTCTCAAAAATCCAAAGTGGTGTTTCACTTTCAACAATAGAAGCATAGTATGTTGCTGCTACAGAGGCTAGTAAAGAAAGGATTTGGTTACAAAGGTTTATGGATGAATTGGGTAAGAATCATGATATGGGCACGTTATACAGTGATAGGCAAAGTGCCATTCATCTTGCAAAGAGCTCAACATTTTATTACAGGACTAAGCACATAAAACTCAAGTACCATTTCATACTGTCAGTATTGGAAGATGGATAGTTGAAGCTGGAAAAGATACACACTATCCAGAATCCTACAGATATGCTAAAAAAAGTTGTAACTAGGGAGAAATTGAGAATATGATCAGTTTCAATTGGTTTTCAAGGATGAAGATGAAGATGAGAAAAAACCAGGTCCAAAGAGGAGTCATTGTCCAGCAAATGAAGCAGCGGTGGAGTTTCTACAATTAGTCTCCAAGTGGGAGATTGTTGGGTGTGGAGCCTAATCATCTTGTTTATTTTGTATCACAGCGTTAGACCCTTGTACCTTAATGGGGTGGCAACGCCGCTCGTAACTAAATGTTGCCTGGGGGGTCCAGGGGGGTTGCGACTTTATGGAGCCCCTCCCTAGCAGGGGGTTTCATGGGTAGCACCCCTGAATCTAAAAACAAATGTAAAATTTCCTTGTAAAAGTATAGTAATTTCTAGTCAATCTGGGTCGTTCATTAGGTGGATGATCTGACGGTAGAAGTTATGTTTAGTTTAGGGTTTTTTTCCCTAGAGGGCAACCCCTCGTTTGTATGAGGGTATTTTATTGCAGCTATGTATGGTATGGGAATTCTCAGAGCGAGAAACCGATAGGGAGACTGTGAGAGAGAACAAAGGATATTACAGTGGATCTGCTGTAGGTTCTGTCTCTTCATTTTTCTAGATAATAGAAAGGAAGGACTGGTTGTTTGGGGTGGATGTAGCACAAACTGGGTGAACCACGTATATCTGTGTCTCTCTAGTTTTATGTGTTTTCTGTGCTTGTGTTTTTCGCATATTTTATGTGTTTCATTGCTCTGTAATATTTATTTTTCTAATAGTTTAGTGAAAAGAATTGTTTAACTATTTGGAATTTTTAGATGCTTACAAGGCTCAAGCTCAAAAGAGGAGAAGGAAAATTGGTGGGAGTAGGAGGGTCTCAAAGTGATACAAAGCAAAGGAGAGCAAGATTGCCACAATCTCCACCACCTAGTTCACCTCCTAAAGAAGCAGAAGCTCCATTAAGCATGCCTCCTGAGGAAGGAGAAATCCATGAAGAAGTTGACCTTAAGGAGGAAGAAAGAGTGTTCAAGAGAGAATTTTTTGAAATTATTGAGATGGTAAGAATTATTTATCAGGAAAGGAATGAGAGAATGGAAGGAGAAGGATCTAAACTTCAAAAGGAAGGACAAGGATTTTCACGAGGTAAACATGATGAAGATAAGTTAAAGAAGGGAAATGCAGGAAATGGAGGCAATGGAGAGCCACCATCTTCACCCTCATCATCATCATCATCATCCTCTACTTCTTCTTCATTACATCAGCCACATAAGTCCAAGAACACTGGTAAACATTCTTTATTAAAACTTGATGTTAAGTTTGAATTGCCAATGTTTAATGGTGAAGTAAATGCAGACAAGCTAGATAATTGGATTCGACAATTGGAGGTCTACTTGAGAATACAGAACCTTCAAGATGATGATACAAATATTCAATTAGCTTCTTTGAGAATGGAAGATGCAGCTCTTGTTTGGTGGGAAGCCAAGACAAAGGAGGAAATCAAGAAACATGGTAAGATTATTCTATCATGGTCATATTTTATTTCTGCTATTAAACAACAGTTTTATCCATTAGCTCATATGTAGAAATTCATCATGAACTGGAAAAACTTTAGGCAGTTAAAGGGACAAAATGTGAAAGAATACACCCAAGAATTTAGGAGAAGATCTCTTTTATTAGGGTGGATTTGTAGAGCCAAAATAATTTTCTAAAGAACATAGGAGGCTTACATAGGTACCTAAAACATACTATTTTCATGTTTAACCCCACCAGTCTAGATGAAGTTTGTGTTCAGGCCACACATCTAGAAGCTAGAGGGAAGAACATTTCTGAAGAGGGTAGGAAGAAAATTTTAAAGGGTAAATCCAAGGAAAAGACCTCAAAAGGTATAAAAAAAAAAAGTTCACCTATTAATAAAGAGGGAGAAAAATTGACTTGTAAACATTGTTCAAAAGAAGGCCATGATGAAACTCATTGTTGGAAATTACATCCTGAATTGAGGCCAAAGAAACCCAATAACAAAGGGAAACATAAAATTGTTGCTACTACTCAACATGATTTAGGATCTGATTCAGGTGATGAAACTAAAATCACAACCATGGGATTGAAGAACATGAAGGGAAAATAAATTGAAACTAAACCCAGTACCAGTACATCAAACTGTCACATAAACACTCCAAATGCAGAAGAAAGAATAGAATTGTTTCATGTGAGGGTCATATCCAAGCATACCAAGATTGACACATTGTTTGACACTGGGTCACAAGAAAAATTAATCTCTGAAGATTTGGTCAAGAAAATTAACCTTGAGACCATAACACATCCAAAACCATATCCATTCGGTTGGATTTGTAAGGATGCAAATCTATAGGTTACAAGGAAATGTATATTGAGGTTTGTAATCACTACAAGCTTTGTTGACACAGTTGAATTAGATGTGGTTCCACTTGACATAACTGGTATTGTATTAGGGAGTCCTCGTATGATAGGAAAGAAATATTCTTTCACCATGAGAACAAGTATCATTTATTCAAATATGGCAAGGATTTCATTGTTAGAGCACATCGCAAGAAGACAAACATTGCTTTGGTAAATGCTGGACAGGTAAAGAGGCTGGTAAATTCAAGTAAGAATTTTTTTCTTCTTATGATTAAGCCTAAATTTGATATTAATCATGAATATTTTGAAGGATGTGATCCTAAGTTGAAATCAAAATTATATGATGTGGTTAATGGACATCATGAGATGTTTGAGGAGCCAACGGGATTGCCTCCAAAAAGGGAAATTCAACATGAGATTCAGTTGCAGTAGGATTTTCCTCTTCCAAACATTCGTATGTATCGCATTTCGATAATGGAGAATGATGAAATAAAGAGGCAAATCAAAGAGATGTTGGATAAAGGAATCATAAGGCCAAGCACCTCGCCATGCAGTTCACTCATAGTCTTGATACCAAAGAAAGATGGGACTTGGCGCATGTGTGTAGATTTTCAAGCTTTGAACAAGATTACGATAAAAAATCATTACCCACTCCCAAGAATAGATGATTTGCTTGATCAACTGAAAGAATAATTTTTTTTCACTAAGTTATATTTACGAAGTGGACATCATCAAGTCAGAATTGCAGAAAGTGATATATGGAAAACTGCATTCAAAAGCAAACAAGGACTCTTTGAGTGGCTAGTTATGCCTTTTGGTTTATGTAATGCATCGACAACTTTCATGCGAGTTATGGATAATGTTTTGCGACAATTCCTTGATGAATTTGTTATTGTGTACTTAGATGACATTCTAATTTTCAGCAAAACAAGAGAAGATCATGTCTTGCATGTGAATAGAGTGCTTGATATTTTTAAGAAAGAGAAATTGTTTCTTAAGATGTCAAAATGTGAGTTTGGAAAGACTTCTTTGGTCTATTTAGGACATATTTTTGGAGGAGGAGAATTGAGGATTTATCCTTCTAAATTGGAGGCCATTGTGAATTGGCCCACAGCCAAAATAGTTACCGAGGTAAGAAGTTTCTTAGGTGAAACTCAATATTGGAGGAGTTTATTGCTAACTTTTCTTCCATCGTAGCTCCTATGCATGCAGTGACAAGTGTGAAGAAAGGCTTCCAATGGGGAGGGAAACAACAAAAAGATTTCGAAGATTTAAAATACAATATCAGTTCAGTTCCAGTCCTTGCATTACCAAATTTGAGACAACCATTCGAGATACAAACCGATGCTAGTGATTATGCCATGGGCGCAACAATTTTGCAGCAAGGCAAGCCTATTGCCTTTCATTCAGAAAATTTTAATGGTGTTGTGAATAATTATCCTACATATGAAAAAGAAATATATGTGTTGGTACAAAGTGTCAACAAGTGGAAACACTACTTGATGGGTAAAGAGACTATTGTACACACCGATCACCAACCATTATAGTGCTTGCAGTTGCAAACAAAATTGCAGCAATCAAGACATTTCAGGTGGATGGGATTTGTTCAACAATTTCACTTGGTTATAAGGTACAAAAAATGTATTTTCAATAAATTTGTAGACATACTTTCGAGACCAATCATTAGTGCTTCTACTTTACTCAAAAATGATTCTATTGTACATGAGAGTTACATAGAACAATATGCACATGACATTGATTTCCAAGATGCGTATGCTAGTTTGAGTGAAGGGAATCAAGTTGAAGAAAAATATTATCACATGCATAAAAATTTGTTGTTTCATTTGGGAAAGTTATGTATTCCACAAGGAGAGAGGCTAAGTGTCATGAGAGAAGCTCATGATTCTCTTATTTTTGGACACTTTGGGGTAAGAAAAACAATGGCACATCTACAAAGGTATTTTTATTGGCCTCGTGTGATGGATAGTGTGTCATGTTTTATAAGAGGTTGTTCTATGTGTGCAACAAGTAAGCCTAGTAATAGGAAGCTTGGATTTTACACAGCACTACCAGTACCATCGAGGCCATGGGAGAGTGTCTCCATGGACTTTGTTGGAGTTCTACCTATGTCAAGAAGCAACATGATTGTATTTTTTAAGTTGTGAATAGATTCAGTAAAATGTGTATACTTATGCCATGTAAGAAAACCATTATTGCTGAACAAACTGCTGAACTTTATTTTCAAAATATTTGGGTTCATTTTGGATTGCCCACTTCTATTGTTAGTGACATGGATTCTAGTTTCATTGGGAATTTTTGGTCAAATCTATGGATAATGATGGACACAAAGTTGAAAAAGAGTACCACTTTTCATCACAAACAGATGGACAAACCAAAGTGGTGAACAAAACAATTGTGCATCTATTGAGAGGATATTGTAGCAAACATCCTAAGTTGTGGGATGAACAACTACACTATATTCAGCATGCTTACAATCAAGCAAAGCACTCTTCAACACAAACCTCACTTTTTGAAGTATGCTTTGGGTGTTTTCCAAAATCGCCATTTGACTTCATCTTTGGGAAGGATGTTGCAATTTATGGCCACAATGATATTGATAAGGCTCTAAAGTTCATTGAGAAAATTTAGATGATACATCAACAAGTTCAAGAACATCTTGAGAAAAGTCATAGCAAATACAAAGAGAGGCATGAAAAACACCGGGTTGATCACAATTTTCAAGAGGGAGATGAGGTATTGTTGCACATTAGAAAAGAAAGGATGTAAGGGGAAGGTAAAAATATCAAACCCATTTGATATGGTCCTTTCAAGATCATAAAAAAGTTGGTAATAATGCATTCCAACTTGAATTGCCTTCTTACATGAAAATGTATTCAGTTTTTAATGTTGAAAAATTACGCTTGCATGGGCCACCTTTGATCGATGATCAAGGAAGTGATTTTCAGCTACCTTCTATTGAATATTTTTCACTAGAATTTCTGGATGAGCTCAAAGAAGATACAATTCTTGACAAGAGGACAAAAGCATCAAAGAGGGGAAGTGTTGACTACCTTCAAGTTGGGCTGAAAGGCACTAAACCAGGCAAGGCAAGATTGATGGAGGTTGGAAAGGTGAGGGAGTTGTACCCTCATCTACTGAACAGGTAATCAAGTCTTTTGAGGTCCAAAAGCTTCCCAATGCGGAGGAATGATCAGGAGCTCACAATTTTTTCTCAAAATTCAAAATTATAGGATTGGTTTGAAACTATGATGGTTGCGTAGATCTCGTCTTCCTGATTCTAGTGCCATGAACGGTTCGAAAAAATGATGTCATATGAGGAAGATATTGCATTCTGATCGAAATGGCAAACATGTAAAATTACGACAGTTTGACCAGGTTTGACTGGGATGCACAATCAGAAAATTGGATGCACAATCAACAAAAGAGAATATTCCTCAGATTATTCCTTTCTCAAGACCAATCATTGGAGGACAAGTGTCAAGTTTCTATTTGATGTACGGATTTGAGGATCTAATTAGAAGTTTCCATGTGGCTAGCCTTGAGGCCACTACGTGGCCCTGAAACTGTAGTGTATACTTTTTTGAGGGCCTGTATGGCTCGACCCCTAGACCTCCCACTAGGAATGCATACACTCTACCGTCCACACTATGCATTAGTTTTTAACCATGTTAGGCGACGGGTTATACTTAGGTTTAGTGGAAAATCATTTGGGGGTTGGGAACCGCTGGCGGTCCCCGTATGTATGTCACATGGAAACATTAAACAAAAACTCTAACCATGCATATAAACATTAACTCGACAACACAACCTATGGTTCAAACATTTCAACCATAGTTCCTACCATGAGTTCTGCTATCCATCATATCCTGTAGCAGTTTGGGGGTGCACATGTGGCCACCACCCAACTGCAAACATTTAATATGCAGTCGGTTTCAGCAGAAAAGGTTAGGGGTGTGCCATTTTTGGCGGCCTGCCCATTTTTGACTTCAATTAACTGGAGTTCTCCACTTTTAGTGGATCTTTCCTAGGAGATACTCGGCACAAGTGTAGGAGACCAAATTTTCAACCATTCAAAGTGCATGAAGAGTCATTTTTGACTAATTGGAGAATTCTAGATCCATTGGTACAGAGAAAACAACCATTAGAGCACTGTAACTACATGTAATAGAAAAATTTTGAGCATAATGAAAGATGGAAAAGCCATTGGGAGCTGGACCAACTGATGTAGCCCAGGAGGGGTGAACTGCTTCATCATGCCTGTTGTGTAAATTTCATGTGGTGACTTATTTTTCTGTTTTACACTGTTTTTCAATGTTATTTATGCTTATTTTATGTTTCTAATTCACTAAAATCATCTACAAATCATGAAAAAATTCTTTAATCCTTATGCAAACTAATGAGGAAATTATCCACATGTTTTTAAAATTGAAAGACACTTAGCACAACAAAACTAATACGGTCATTTTTAGATCATCGACTCCAGGCAACAACCCCCTCCAACGTGCCACCCAACTTGTAGAAATATTTAATCAAGTCTTCAATGAGTTTCTTTCCAACCTGCATTGATTACAATTCCTCCTTAATTTGGTCCTCACCTCTAGCTTTTCACTTGCCCTCATTTAAGTTGAATGTTTGAAAAGGGCACACAAAAGTGATATCTAACTCAACCTTTTTTCCCCAGAAGAGAATCAACCTCTTATTTTACATGCACTTCATCTATCATTTACCTCTAGAGAATCTTTGTCCAACCCACTTCTTTCTGTCCTCAACCACGATGACTTGCGAGAGAGACAAAATTCATAGAGGTGGCAGAGCATGCAATAATGTGGGGGGTTTGAGAGCTTGCTTCCATGTTGAGGTTTTTTCACATCATTAGCAATAGAGTATTTTGTACTATTAGTTATTGAATAGACTTGGAGCCTAGATCCTTAACATGGGTAATACCAAGAGTACACATAATCATTATCCATATATTGTGGACTTATACAAACATGTAAAAAGTGTTTATTGATAAAATAGATTCCAGGAATAATTTTCTACATAAGTTTGATGAACCGAAGTTAATACTGATGGATGTTGAGGGATGGCTAACTCACCTCAAAATGGTCTTCCCTCCAAGCTCAACATCAACACCCTATTGCAAGTATGCAAACAATCCCATCAAATTTGACACTTCATTATCTTCATGACTTACATGTTTCTTTTATTTGTTGTTATTTCTATGATGTTTAGAACTCTAGGTACTCAGGTTACTACTTTATTGGTTGGTTTTTTCCACATTTGGGACAATTATCCTCTTTTTTCTACATTGTTATCATACCTTAGCCTGTGTTTATTATCTAATGGAGGTGTATTAGTAAATTATTTGCTAAGTTATCCTTCAAAACATAAACATGCTTTCTTCTTACGTGAATAATATTTTGAACTGAACAACATGTTATTCCAAGAGTTTCTTTTAAGTGCTTTTCAAATGGTAATTCCATGAAAAAATTTTCAAACATGAAATCATCAAAAATTGAATGGAAATATGCATCAAACAGAAATACACAATCCATTATTGAAGGATTTCACCCCTCCTGGGCTATATCTCCTTGAATCAACTCTCAAGGCATGATTCATATTCATTATGCTCAAAGTTTCAATATGAAGCGTACATCAAAGTATTGAATTGGAATGGTAATTTTCTCTTACAAAGAAACAACTCCTACAAAGTTTCTATTACCATGAACTTTCCAACCTGTTAGAGTCAGTCTTGACATCCCTCCGTCAGAGATCAAATCTCTTTGTTGCATTTCATTTTTTAGGCGTCTCATTCATTTCAGTCATTCGCATTCCATTAGGAGCATCGGTTTTCTGACGGAAGGGTTTTGTCGCTCATACCCCTCGTGCTTTGTACCTTTTGGCTTAGTTCTATTTATCAAAGTTCATCAAAATCAATTTTAAGGTCATTTACAGTCCTGTTTGATCTCTCGGTCAGCAAAGAGTCATTTTAGGGTTTTAGGTCTTTTTAGGTCTAGGGTTCAGTCTTCAAAACGTTTAATAATGTCAGCAGGCCAGAGGGGGGTTCAAAATAAGTTTTCATTTCAAATATTTCATCGTCAATATGCTTGATCATAACTTTTCTTCAAAACTCTGGTTTGAAGAAAAATCGTCATTTTATCATTTGAAATAAATTGCCATGTAATTCAAAAATTTTCAGTTTTCAGATTCTTCAAGGCCCAGCCCTGGTCGCCCTTGCCAAAACATGCCAACCATCCCTGCAAAAAATCGACAAAGGTTTCATCATTCAAGTCAAAAAATCAAAATGGAAATCAAAACAGAGTTTGTATTAAATTGTCAAAGTGCCAAAATTCTACAACTTTACAAGGTGGGTTATTTCAAATCAATAATTCAAACCTGTTGACACCTAATCCTATGGGATGGGTGTGGATATGTAATTTTGTATAATAAATAATAGTAGGAAACAAGGAAGGCCAAGAGTCATTGGGAGATGAATCCCAATAGCCTCAACTCCATGTATAAATGCATGTACATTCTTCAGCTAATACACATTCTGATTTGAGGAGTTACCTCCTAGTTTGACATGGTATCAGAGCCAGTCCCACTATTGGCATTTTTTCCTATGGTGTAACTCCCTCATTCCTTTTCTCAGTCAATTTTTAATAATAGTTTTGCTGCTCCTATTAAATTGTTGTACTGTAATTTTGCATTTTTTTTAATCTTTGCCCAGTTCTATTTTTGCATCTTTTGGAAATTCTGCAATTCTGTAGACCCTGAAATTTTGCAAATTGCAGCCCCTGACACTCTGCAATTCTGTAGTCCTGCAACTCTGCCATTCCAATTTTTTTTTTTAAATGGCCTCTTGGCCTCTCCATCGCTCATACATCGCCTGCACATAATCTGTTATCTCTTCCCATTACCTGCCCTCCCCTCACTGCATACTCCACCTGCATACACCTCCCATCGGTCATTCATATCATAGTCATACGAATTGATAACACCGCTTTCTCACATTTATACAACGCTCTGTCCCATTTAACACCGCGTTGTCTATATATACAGTCCACCTCCAATACATATTACGTTGTTTTAAACTGCATATCCACGCTGTTTTAACTGCATATCCAATATACAATACACTATCACCACTTGTATACAACGTTGTCTCTACTTATTCATAACTCTGAATATCATAACACGATGTCTCTGCTTATAATACCTCTCTCACATACGCGCTGTTCATTCCTCTCTGTGGCCTTTCGGCTCCTCTCTTCCACGCTGCATATATTCACATAGGGTAATTATTACTGCGTTGTTTGCATATATGTCTCCTCTATTATTACCGCGTTGTCTATATATATGATACCGCCACCATAATACCACCCTCTATCCATATATACCACTCCCATTATATATAAAACAGTTTCATATATATAAAGCGTTGTTATTGATATCTGTCGATATAGTCCGCCCCTCCTCATATGACATTATGACATTAATATCCGTCATCCCACGTACTCTGGCCGCATTCACTCATAATACCACCGCCTATTTTATCATTCATCTGCCCCTCATATAACATTCCATTTAACTATATCGCCCCTCCTCATATAACATTATCCCGCCCTTCATAACTTTTGTCCATTATTCAAAAGCGCCCCCCCACCATACTTTCAATACAAATTTTCTTAAAACACAAAAAAAAAAAAAAAAAAATTGGTGTAGAATTCAGTCTTCTCTTTTTAGCAAGAGTTTTTGTCCCGTTTAATTGAGCAAATTTCCAGAATTGAAGATTTTCTAGAAGAATTTTTCCTCTTCAAAAGAATTTTTTCCAGCAAACTAATGCATTCTCTCGTATCTATTGTTGGGGTGGTTCTCTTCGGCAAAGAGAAATATCTTGAATGGTCTAGCAAGATTAAACACACACTCATTTTTAATGAGTTGTGGAAAGGAATCTATGAAGGACAAGAAGGAAATCCACCAGCAAAGCCCACTTCAGACAAAGAGCTCACCATTTGGGAAAACAAGAAATGCAAGGCCTTGCCTTGATTACAGCTTCCGTAAATGAGAAGGTGAGTCGCCATATTTAATCATTCTCAAATGCCTATGATGCCTTGAGCAAGCTAAAAGAACTCTATGACTCACATTCAAAATTAGAAAATGTTCAATTGATGATTAAGCTCTTCAATCTTGAAATGAAGAATGATAATCCCCTTGCTTTAGCTTCAGAAGTTAGATCTATCATGCATGATATTGATAACACTAGTGTAAAAATGGACATACCTCTCATAACATATGTTAAGGCATTATATCCGACTTACTCACATTATCTTGAGTCTTTGCAAGCAAGTGGGAACCTTGAGCATATCACCTTTGATACACTTGAGAAAAAGTTTGCAGAAAGAGAGAAAGATTTCGAGAAGATGACAGTCCCTTCGTCTTCCGAAGAGGCTGCATACTTGGCACATAGAGAAAAGATTCATGCTCCAAATTCATCCAGAGGAAGAGGTGGCAGAAGAGGAAGAGGAAGAAGAAACTTCACAGAAAGGGGGGGCAGACAATCTGACAAATCCAATCTTCATTGCACACGTTGCAATAAAGATGGACATGATGCATCCAAATGTAGAACACCTTGGGAGAAAATTGAGCAACAAAGAAATCAAGACAAAGGTAAAACTAATGACAAAGACAAAGGTAAAGCACCTGAATCCGCTCACTATGTTCTAGCACATTGTAACAATGGAGTAACTAAAGACTTATTTGATGTTTCATTTACTTCATGGAGAGATGATTGGTTGCTAGATTCAGGAGCAACATGTCACATGAAATTTAGAAAAGATTTTTTTGAAGAATTCACTGACAAAGTTGATGGAGCAGTATATTTCGCAGATAAATCCAAACTCAAGCCATCAGGGCTTGGCACAGTCAGGCTTAAACTGCCTGGTCTTCCAGATCATATTCTACATGAGGTTCTATACCTCCCTGAGTTGAGGAGAAACTTGTTGTCCCTGGTCCAAATCCGCCAGCAAGGACACTCCGTTCACTTGTTTGATGGCAAGGCAGAGGTCAGAAAAGCATCAGCTCACTCACTTGTCATGGAGGGAATAGAAGAAGGGAGACTCTTGAAGATGAAAGGTTCATCGTCTCATGCTCAAAACTTTGCATTCAGTTCACATCATGATGAAGGTACATTCCCATCAAGTCTTTTATGGCATGCTAGATCTGGACACTTAAACTATGAAAGCCTTCGTTTGTTGAAGAAAAATGGTGTTAATGGACTGCCTACAATTCCTAAAAAACCTAAGGAATGTGATGCTTGTATTCTAGGAAAGCATAGCAAATAGCCATTTCATGATTCACACTCCAGAGCACATAGAAAACTTGAGCTTGTTCATTCAAATTTATGTGGCCCTATGCCTATTTCTTCTGCAAATGGAAATAAATACATGATGACATTTATTGATGACTACACCAGAATGTGTTGGATTTACTTATTGAAGAACAAGTCTGATGCTTTTCAAACATTCAAGAATTTTCATGCATGGATAGAAAATGATGCACAAACTCATATTGGCTCTCTACGTACTGATAATGGAAAATAATACACTTCAAACGAATTTGAAATTTATCTTCGTCAACATGGAATCAAACATCAAACAACTGTGCCATATAATCCCCAACAGAACGGTGTAGCTGAAAGAATGAACAGAACTATTTTAAATATGGTTCGCTCCATGTTATTTTTCAAGAATGTGAAATTGATGTTTTGGGTTGATGCAGTTCTATGTGTTGTTTACATAAAGAATAGGTGTCCTTCAAGTTCAATTAGAAACAAAACTCCTTTTGAAATGTGGCATGGCCACATTCCTTTGGTAAATCATTTCAGGGTTTTTGGGTCCACCTGTTATGCCTTGATACCCAAGGGTCAAAGGAACAAACTTGGTGCTAGAAGTAGAAAATGTATCTTCTTGGGGTATTCCAATACCTCCAAAGGATATCGTCTCTATGATGAAACAAATAAGAAGTTTTTAATAGCAAGAGATGTCATATTTCTTGAATCTTCCAAGAGTGACAAGGTTGTTTAGCAGCAACTTGATCGCCTGGATAGATTCACACATGCAAATTCCTTCCAAGAATTTGATAATGTGATTCCACATCTTGAAGGGGGGATTCCGATATTGAATCAAACTGTGGAATCATGTCCTAAAGCACTCTCTCCCCCACATGAAGAAACAACCACGGATGACACATTGGATGATGTGATTGACAGAATTGGGATATTGAATCTTGAATCAATCCCAACTCAGTCAAATGACCAGCCTGGGCCATCTCAGAAAGGTCCTCCCAAATGGCTGACAAAGACACTGGAGAATGTTCATCCTGATGAGGTTGGAAAAACAGGACCAAGAAGTTCCACTCAACAAATTGAAGGTGATGTAGATAATTTTGATTCTCCTGTTGATATGGATATTGCTTATAACTGTGAATTGAGTTTGTCTACAGATCATGAACCAACTTCCTTCAAATAAGCCGCTTCTCATGATGAATGGAAAGAAGCGATGCAGAAGGAGTATGATGCCTTGATAAAGAATGGCACTTGGAAGCTGGTTGATCCGCCTTTGGGAACAAAACCAATTGGCTGTAAGTGGGTCTACAAGAACAAGTACAAAGCAGACGGCTCACTTGACAAGCACAAGGCCAGGCTTGTGGCAAAAGGTTTTTCACAAAAAGAAGGAATCGATTATGAAGAAACTTTTGCTCCCACAGCAAAATGGACCACAATCCGGACTCTCTTTGCACTAGTAGCTCAAAATGGATGGAAAGTCCATCAGATGGATGTAAAAACAACATTTTTCAATGGAGATATAAAAGAGAAAGTTTATATGTCCCAGCGAGAAGGATTTTTTGTAAAGGGTCAAGAAACCAAAGTTTTCAAGCTTATAAAATCCTTGTATGGCCTCAAGCAAGCACCACGAGCTTGGTATGAGAAATTAACCGAGCATCTTCTGAAACTTGACTTCAAACATTTTGATCTTGATGATGCAACTTTGTTTGTTAAGAAAGTTGGAAAAACAGTTGTATATCTTGTGGTATATGTAGATGATCTTTTGATAACAGGAAACAATGAGAGCTATATTGCATCCATGAAGAAAGAGTTGAAGAAAGGTTTTAAAATGACTGATTTGGGTCATGTTCATTACTATTTGGGTATTGAAGTAATTCAACATCCTAAATTCATATTTCTTTCTCAAAAGAAGTACATTGGAGATCTCTTGAACAAATTTGGCATGGATGAATGTAAACCCTTAAGCACTCCAATGGAACAAAACTTGAAGCTCACATCTATTGAAGGGAAGGAATTTGAGGATGCAACTAAGTATAGACAGCTTGTAGGAAGTCTTATCTATCTGACCACCACCAGACCTGACATTTCATTTGCTGTTGGAATCCTCTCAAGGTTCATGCAAAAACCTTGTGAAGGACATTGGTCTCCTGCAAAAAGAGTGCTAAGGTACTTGAAAGGGACTCAAGACTATGGACTCAAATATACACAGGTAGGCGACTTCAGCTTGATTGGATACTCTGATTCAGACTTTGATGGCGACAAAGAAACAGAGGTGTCTACTACAGGTTACACCATGAGTCTTGGATCAGGAGCTGTCTCATGGAGATCACGCAAACAATCAGTTCCAGCAGATTCCACGACCGAGGCAGAATATGTGGCAGCAGCTGAAGCAACAAAGGAAATTGTGTGGCTCCGGAAAATCCTGGAAGATTTGCAGATGAAACAGATGTATTCCACTCCACTCATGATCGACAACACTTCTGCAATAAAGTTGGCCAAGAACCCAAAGTTCCATGATAGAACAAAGCACATCAATACAAAGTACCATCTCATTCGACATCATGTTCAGGCCAAGACCATCCATCTACATCATTGTTCCACAAATGAGCAAACTGCTGACATCTTCACCAAAGCACTTGGAAGAGAAAAGTTTGAAAAGTTCAGATCGATGCTTGGGCTCACAAACATCCCTTCGGATTAAAGGGGGGAATGTTGACACCTAATCCTATGGGATGGGTGTGGATATGTAATTTTGTATAATAAATAATAGTAGGAAATAAGGAAGGCCAAGAGTCATTAGGAGATGAATCCCAATAGCCTCACCTCCATGTATAAATGCATGTACATTCTTCAGCTAATACACATTTTGATTTGAGGAGTTACCTCCTAGTGTGACATGGTATCAGAGCCAGTCCCATTATTGGCATTTTTTCCTGTGGTGTAACTCCCTCATTCCTTTGCTCAGTCAGTTTTTAATAATAGTTTTTGCTGCTCCTATTA
Source organism: Pinus albicaulis (assembly GCA_034641835.2). Lineage (NCBI taxonomy): Eukaryota > Viridiplantae > Streptophyta > Pinopsida > Pinales > Pinaceae > Pinus > Pinus albicaulis. The sequence goes on along the minus strand of CM076569.1, from coordinate 48,623,468 downwards.
AATTGCTGCACTGTAGTTCTGCATTTTTTTTAATCTTTTCCCAGTTCTATTTTTGCATCTTCTGGAGATTCTGCAATTCTGCAGACCCTGAAATTTTGCAAATTGCAGCCCCTGCCACTCTGCAATTCTGCAGTCCAGCAACTCTTCCATTCGATTTTTTTTTAAATGGCCTCTCGGTCTCTCCATCGCTCATACATCGCATGCACATAATCCGTTATCTCTTCCCATTACCTGCCCTCCCCTCACTCCATACTCTACCTGCATACACCTCTCATCGGTCATTCATATCACAGTCATACGAATTGATAACACCGCTTTCTCACATTTATACAATGCTCTGTCCCATTTAACACCACGCTGTCTATATATACAGTCCGCCTCCAATACATATTACGTTGTTTTAAACTGCATATCCATGCTGTTTTAACTGCATATCCAATATACAATACACTGTCACCACTTGTATACAACGCTGTCTCTGCTTATTCATAACTCTGATTGTCATAACACGTTGTCTCTGCTTATAATACCTCTCTCACATACGCTCTATTCATTCCTCTCCGTGGCCTTTCGGCTCCTCTCTTCCATGCTGCATATATTCACATAGGGTAATTATTACCACGTTGTCTGCATATACGTCCCCTCTGTTATTACCGCGCTATCTACATATATGATACTGCCACCATAATACCGCCCTATGTCCATATATACCACTCCCATTATATATAAAATAATTTCATATATATAAAATGTTGTTATTGCTGTCTGTCGATACAGTCCGCCCCTCCCCATATGACATTATGACATTAATATATGTCCTCCCACGTACTCTGGCCGCATTCACTCATAATACCACTGCCTCTTTTATCATTCATCTTCCCCTCATATAACATTCCATTTAACTATACTGCCCCTCCTCATATAACATTATCCCGCCCTTCATAACTTCTGTCCATTATTCAAAAGTGCCCCCCCACCATACTTTCAATACAATTTTTCTTCAAACACAAAAAAAAATATTTTTTTTGGTGCAGAATTCAGTCTTCTTTTTTTAGCAAGAGTTTTTGTCCCCTTTAATTGAGCAAATTTCTAGAATTGAAGATTTTCTAGCATAATTTTTCCTCTTCAAAAGAATTTTTCCAGCAAACTAATGCATTCTCTCATATCTATTGTTGGGGTGGTTCTCTCCTGCAAAGAGAACTATCTTGAATGGTCCAGCAAAATTAAACACACACTCATTTTTAATGAGTTGTGGAAAGGAATCTGTGAAGGACAAGAAGGAAATCCACCAGCAAAGCCCACTTCAGACAAAGAGCTCGCCATTTGGGAAAACAAGAACTGCAAGGCCCATGCCTTGATTGCAGCTTCCGTAAATGAGGAGGTGAGTCGCCATATTTCATCATCCTCAAATTCCTATGATGCCTTGAGCAAGCTAAAAGAACTCTATGACTCACATTCAAAATTAGAAAATGTTCAATTGATGATTAAGCTCTTCAGACTTGAAATGAAGAATGATGATCCCCTTGCTTGAGCTTCAGAAGTTAGATCTATCATGCATGATATTGATAACACTGGTGTCAAAATGGACATACCTCTCATAGCATATGTTAAGGCATTATATCCGACTTACTCACATTATCTTGAGTCTTTGCAAGCAAGTACCTTCAGCATATCACCTTTGATACACTTGAGAAAAAGTTTGCAGAAAGAGAGAAAGCTTTTGGGAAGATGACAGTCCCTTCGTCTTCTGAAGAGGCTGCATACTTGGCACATAGAGAAAAGAGTCATGCTCCATATTCATCCAGAGGAAGAGGTGGCAGAAGAGGAAGAGGAAGAAGAAACTTCATAGAAAAGGGGGGCAGACAATCTGACAAATCCAATCTTTACTGCACACGTTGCAATAAAGATGGACATGATGCATCCAAATGCAGAACACCTTGGGAGAAAATTGAGCAGCAAAGAAATCAAGAGAAAGGTAAAACAAATGACAAAGACAAAGGTAAAGCACCTGAATCTACTCATTATGTTCTAGCACATTGTAACAATGGAGTAACTGAAGACTTTTTTGATGTTTCATTTACTTCATGGAGAGATGATTGGTTGCTAGATTCAGGAGCAACATGTCACATGACATTTAGAAAATATTTTTTTGAAGAATTCACTGACAAAGTTGATGGAGCAGTATATTTCACAGATAAATCCAAACTCAAGCCATCAGGGCTTGGCACAGTCAGGCTTAAACTGCCTGGTCTTCTAGATCATATTCTACATGAGGTTCTATACCTCCCTGAGTTGAGGAGAAACTTGCTATCCCTGGTCCAAATCTGCCAGCAAGGACACTCCGTTCACTTGTTTTATGGCAAGGAAGAGGTCAAAAAAGCATCATATCACTCACTTGTCATGGAGAAAATAGAAGAAGGGAGACTCTTGAAGATGAAAGGTTCATCTGCTCATGCTCAAAACTTTGCATTCAGTTCACATCATGATGAAGGTACATTCCCATCAAGTCTTTTATGGCATGCTAGATATGGACACTTGAACTATGAAAGCCTTCATTTGCTGAAGAAAATGGTGTTAATGGACTGCCTATAATTCCTAGAAAACCTAAGGAATGTGATGCTTTTATTCTAGGAAAGCATAGCAAACAGCCATTTCATGATTCACACTCTAGAGCACATAGAACACTTCAGCTTGTTCATTCAGATTTATGTGGCCCTATGCCTATTTCTTCTGCAAATGGAAATAAATACATGATGACATTTATTGATGACTACACCAGAATGTGTTGGATTTACTTATATTGAAGAACAAGTCTGATGCTTTTCAAACATTCAAGAATTTTCATGCATGGATAGAAAATGATGCACAAACTAATATTGGCTCTCTACGTACTGATAATGGAAAATAATACACTTCAAACAAATTTGAAAATTATCTTCGTCAACATGGAATCAAACATCAAAAAATTGTGCCATATAATCCACAATATAACGGTGTAGCTGAAAGAATGAACAGAACTATTTTAAATATGGTTCGCTCCATGTTATTTTTCAAGAATGTTAAATTGATGTTTTGGGCTGATGCCGTTTTATGTGCTATTTACATAAAGAATAGGTGTCCTTCAAGTTCAATTAGAAACAAAACTCCTTTTGAAATGTGGCATCGCCACATTCCTTCGGTAAATCATTTCATGTTCTTTGGGTCTGCCTGTTATGCCTTGATACCCAAGGGTCAAAGGAACAAACTTGGTTCTAGAAGTAGAAAATGTATCTTCTTGGGGTATTCCAATACTTCCAAAGGATATCGTCTCTATGATGAAAAAAATAAGAAGTTTGTAATAGCAAGAGAAGTCATATTTCTTGAATCTTCCAAGAGTGACAAGGTTGTTTAGTGGCAGCTTGATCGCCTGGATAGATTCACACATGCAAATTCCTTCCAAGAATTTGATAATGTGATTCCACATCTTGAAGGGGGGATTCCGATATTGAATCAAACTGTGGAATCATGTCCTGAAGCACTCTCTCCCCCACATGAAGAAACAACCACAGATGACACATTGGATGATGTGATTGATAGAATTGGGAGATTGAATCTTGAATCAATCCCAACTCAGTCAAATGACCAGCCTGGGCCATCTTAGAAAGGTCCTCCCAAATGGCTGACAAAGACACTGGAGAATGTTCATCCTGATGAGGTTGGAAAAACAAGAACAAGAAGTTCCACTCAACAAATCGAAGGTGATGTAGATAATTCTGATTCTCCTGTTGATATGGATATTGCTTATAACTTTGAATTGAGTTTGTCTACAGATCATGAACCAAATTCCTTCAAAGAATTCGCTTCTCATGATGAATGGAAAGAAGCGATGCAGAAGGAGTATGATGCCCTGATAAAGAATGGCACTTGGAAGCTAGTTGATCCGCTTTTCGGAACAAAACCAATTGGCTGTAAGTGGGTCTACAAGAACAAGTATAAAGTAGATGGCTCACTTGACAAGCACAAGGCTAGGCTTGTGGCAAAAATTTTTTCACAAAAAGAAGGAATCGATTATGAAGAAACTTTTTCTCCCACAGCAAAATGGACCACCATCCGGACTCTCTTTGCACTAGCAGCTCAGAATGGATGGAAAGTCCATCAGATGGATGTAAAAACAACATTTTTCAATGGAGATATAAAGGAGAAAGTTTATATGTCCCAAGGAGAAGGATTTGTTGTAAAGGGTCAAGAAACCAAAGTTTGCAAGCTTATAAAATCGTTGTATGGCCTCAAGCAAGCACCACGAGCCTGGTATGAGAAATTAACCGAGCATCTTCTGAAACTTGACTTCAAACATTTTGATCTTGATGATGCAAATTTTTTTGTTAAGAAATTTGGAAAAATAGTTGTATATCTTGTGGTATATGTAGATGATCTCTTGATAACAGGGAACAATGAGAGCTATATTGCATCCATGAAGAAAGAATTGAAGAAAGGTTTTGAAATGACTGATTTGGGTCATGTTCATTACTATCTGGGTATTGAATTAATTCAACATCCTAAATTTATATTTCTTTCTCAAAAGAAGTACATTGGAGATCTCTTGAACAAGTTTGACATGGATGAATGTAATCCCTTAACCACTCCAATGGAACAAAACTTGAAGCTCACATCTATTGAAGGGAAGGAATTTGAGGATGCAACTAAGTATAGACAGCTTGTAGGAAGTCTTATCTACCTGACCACCACCAGACCTGACATTTAATTTGCTGTTGGAATCCTCTCAAGGTTCATGCAAAAACCTTGTGAAGGACATTGGTCTGCTGCAAAAAGAGTGCTAAGGTACTTGAAGGGGACTCAAGACTTTGGACTCAAATATACACAGGTAGGCGACTTCAGCTTGATCGGATACTCTAATTCAGACTTTGATGGCGACAAAGAAATAGGGGTGTCTACTACAGGTTACACCATGAGTCTTGGATCAGGAGTTGTCTCATGGAGATCACACAAACAGTCAGTTCCAGCAGATTCCACGACCGAGGCAGAATATGTGGCAGCAGCTGAAGCAACAAAGGAAATTGTGTGGCTCCGGAAAATCCTGGAAGATTTGCAGATGAAACAAATGTATTCCACACCACTCATGATCGACAAAACTTCTGCAATAAAGTTGGCCAAGAACCCAAAGTTCCATGATCGAACAAAGCACATCAATACAAAATACCATCTAATTCGACATCATGTTCAGGCCAAAACCATCCATCTACATCATTGTTCCAAAAATGAGCAAACTGCTAATATCTTCACCAAAGCACTTGGAAGAGAAAAGTTTGAAAAGTTCAGATCGATGCTTGGGCTCACCAACATCCCTTCGGATTAAAGGGGGGAATGTTGACACCTAATCCTATGGGATGGGTGTGGATATGTAATTTTGTATAATAAATAATAGTAGGAAATAAGGAAGGCCAAGAGTCATTGGGAGATGAATCGCAATAGCCTCACCTCCATGTATAAATGCATGTACATTCTTCAGCTAATACACATTCTGATTTGAGGAGTTACCTCCTGGTTTGACAAAACCCAATGGTCATATAAGATATTTGTGGAGTTAAACAATCCATTGGTATGCCGAGCGATCACATTGAAGTTGATTCAAAACATGGAAGAGTAAAACAGAGTATTGGAGGCAGAGCTGTGGGAGGAATTCAGTGGCACGGCGCATAGAAGGGTGGCCGTGGGGCACTATTTTCACGCGGCGCACAAGGCCATTCTGCACCGTGTAAATTTATTCCAGCACGATGCATATAAAGTGTGCGGCGTACTGGGTTTTGTGCGCAACGCACGAGGCTGATAAGTGAAATTTTCACCATTTCTCCATAAAATTGCAAATGATTTCACCTCCCTTGTTCCAAGTAAGTTTGTGATGACTTTAAATTGAAATTATTTTGTGTTTGGTGTGGATTCAAGATTGTTTATAAATAGTTTCAAGGGTGAAAACGTGAACCCTATCATTTTGTCAAAACTTAGGGTTTTAAATTGCTGTTTTACAAAACAAATTTGGTGCCAAAATAATCCAAATCCATTCCCCTTTTTCCCTCTCACTGATATAATGTCATTTTTGTTCCCCCTATTCCCTTAAATCCCTAAAGCTACTTATACCATTTAAGCCCTATTTCCCTAAACCCTACCATTCCCTATCACTCTCCCTCTCTCATTTCACTTATAAAATCCTCAAGTCCCCAAGCAATCAAGTGACTTTCCTTACACTTTAAATCTCACTTGAGAAAACCACATTATCTTCACTGCCTTATTTCCCTCATTCCTTTCTTATTTGGCACATATTTGGCAATCGAGACAAAGACACCAAACTCTTCATATTCAACTCAGGTAACATAGATGAGGAGGGCACTGAAACGTCGAAAAAGGCCTGATCCACTTCGAATCTTGGCCGAAGCTTCTTTGTCTGAACATGGCACTTGATGGGGGACCTTCACTCCAAATTTCAGCAAATTTGGAGAAAATTTTGTCATTTTTGAATTTTTGGTCGCAAAACAGATTTTCCTGCTCAACGCGTAGCGCCACCTTACGCGCGCTTACATTTGAGATATCTTCTGGAGGAAAAATTTACATTTTTGGATTTTTTATGAAACTTTATGCATGATTAGGAATGGCCTAAGGATTTCATCAAGTTCTGGGTGGCCTAAAGGGGCAAAAACACCCAACAATTGACCTTTCTGCCACTTTTTGCACCCACAGTAAGCAGTCTTGGGCGATTGAAGTTTTGGAGGAGACAATGACATCCAAATCTAGAAATTCCACTTGGGTTGGAAATTACACAGGTAGGGCTTTCCAATGAGCTATCATGAGCTCAATTTTGACTTCGGGAAGTGCCTCAAAATAAGCTCCAAACTTGTGCTACGCATATAGATTTTGGGCACGGTGCATAGAGAAATTTGGCCTCATTTTCACTCTTCAGCTCAGAATTTCACCCAGTTTTGACTAGTTTCACTTTTTCATCTAATTATTGATCTACCTTGATGTAATTTGATGACCATGATGTAAATTTTTCACTTTTTTACTTGTTCTATAGGATTCATTCACCAAAAGGTGAAAATCAAATGAATGAATCAGTTTCCTACCATATAGAGGCAAGTTGTTTGATTGCCTAGATTTCAGTTCCTAGTTTAGAATTGGTTGAAACAGCTCCTAGAAGGATGAGCTCGACCCATAGAGGCATGGGAAGGGGTTAGTCTGGTCTATATTATGTATTTTCTGAGTCATTTTCAGGGTTGGACTCTTGGGATTAGTTTGGCACCTCATTGTATATTCATTTCAGCATTTTTGGCAAAGGAAAGACGAGGGTTTTGCAGCACTTGTTGGGATCCTTGTGGCTCTGAGTTTTGATGGTGTTTTTATTCATGTAATTTTAAGTTCATTAATTTTTTTATGTATGCCATTTACCTTCTCTTTGCTTCTGAAATTAAATAAATGAGTAACTAAGGTAGAATTCATTAGTTTGCTCGTGCTCTGCCTTTAAATTTTGTTTAGTTTTATATGTTTTCATCTGTTTGAAGAGGATCCTTGCAGCCTCTTGCCCTATTAAGCTCCTTAGAATTATTTTCTATCCATTCATTCAAACTAAGACATCAAAGCCATTGCCTTCCTTGCCCCAACTTGAACTCTGCAAGATTTTGGCCTCATCCCCAAGCCCAAAACTGCCTTTCCCATTTTTCCAACGAAAACCCCCAAAATCAAAATCAAACTCCTTTATTTATATACCTAGCCTAAAATTAGCTTTTGTTTCAGTCATCTCAAGCCCTATTGATTACTTTTCACTGAGATTAACCCGGAGAGAGCCCTCTCCTGTTCTGGTAGGGCTAGCTACTAGACTGAGCATGGTTTGATGTTACCCTGAACTCTGCCTCCCTTCAACCTGAGGTAGATTCAGGCAATAACATAGTGGCGACCATACTAGGGAAGAAAATGATTTTCTTGTTGGTGTTATTTGTTTTATAAGCTACAGACAGAGCCTGAAGTTATGCCAGCTAGCCTTCGAACTGCTCTTGCTCTGCGAGTGCATAGTAGATAAACACTGCTTCAGTCAATCTCTGGTCTAGTTTGTAAACGTAATATCTAGCTTATAAATTTCCTCAGTACATGTATCAAGTTCAGATCTGATTTTTGATGGTGGAAAACTATCACACATTAGAAGGTTGAAATCATTCACCTGGTGACTCCAACTCAATGTACAGACTCCACTGGAGGACCGACTCTTTCTCTGAGAAAATGGAAGGATCTTACACAAATTTCAGGTATCCACAGTGGAATAGTATTCAGGATCTAATCTTCTTTCTTGTAAATTACTTCTTTGTTGTTCTTGAAGTTGTCCTGAAAGCTTTTCAGAATTTTTTGTATGATAAAGGTGATCAAAATCTTCACTCGACCTATTCACAAAGTGTAAATACTGAGTTTCCCTTTGATCCTGGCCTCCTTACTTTTCCCACATCTTATCGTCATTTTATCATTTTAATAAATTTCCATGTAATTCAAAATTTTTCAGTTGTCAGATTATTCAAGGTGTAGCCCTAGTCGCCCTTGCCAAAACATGCCAACCATCCCTGCAAAAAATCGACAAAGGTTTCATTATTTAAGTAAAAAAATCAAAATGGAAATCAAAACAGAGTTTGTATTAAATTGTCAAAGTGCCAAAATTCTACAACTTTACAAGGTGGGTTATTTAAAATCAATAATTCAAACCCAATGGTCATATAAGATATTTGTGGAGTTAAACAATCCATCGGTATGCCGAGAGATCACATTGAAGTCGATTCAAAACAGAGTAAACCAGAGTATTGGAGGCCGAGCTGTGGGAGGAATTCAGTGGCGCGGCGCATAGAAGGGTGGTAACGGTGCACTGGTTGCATGTCGCACACAAGGCCATTCTGCACCCTGTAAATTTACTCCAGCGCAGTGCATATAAAGTGCACGACACACTGGGTTTTATGCGCGGCGCACAGGGCTGATAAGTGAAATTTTCACCATTTCTCCATAAAATTGCAAATGATTTCGCCTCCCTTGTTCCAATTAATTTTGTGATGACTTTAAATTGCAATTATTTTGTGTTTGGTGTGGATTAAAGATTGGTTATAAAGAGTTTCAAGGGTGAAAACGGGAACCCTATCATTTTGTCAAAACTTAGGGTTTTAAATTGGTGTTTTACAAAACAAATTTGGTGCCAAAATAATCCAACTCCATTCCCCATTTTCCCTCTTACTGATATATTTTCATTGTTGTTCCCCCTATTCCCTTAACTCCCTAAAGCTACTTATACCATTTAAGCCCTATTTCCCTAAACCCTACCATTCCCTATCACTCTCCCTCTCTCATTTCACTTATAAAATCCTCAAGTCCCCAAGTAATCAAGTGAATGTCCTTACACTTTAAATCTCACTTGAGCAAACAAAATTATCTTCACAGTCTTATTTCCCTCAGTCCTTTCTTATTTGGAAAATATTTGGCAATCGAGAGAAAGACACCAAACTCTTCATATTCAACTCAGGTAACATAGATGAGGAGGGCACTGAAACGTCGAAAAAGGCCTGATCCACTTCGAATCTTGGTCGAAGCTTCTTTGGATGAACATGGCACTTGATGGGGGACCTTCACTCCAAATTTCAGAAATTTTGGAGAAAATTTTGTCATTTTTGAATTTTTGGTCATAAAACAGATTTTCCTGCCCAACGCGTAGCGCCACCTTGTGCGCGGTTACGTTTGAGAGATCTTCTGGAGGCAAAATTTTCATTTTTGGATTTTTTATGAAAATTTATGCATGCTCAGGAATGGCCTAAGGATTTCATCAAGTTTTGGGTGGCCTAAAGGGTCAAAAACACCCAGAAAATGACATTTCTGCCACTTTTTGCACCCACAGGAAGTAGTCTTGGGATATTGAATTTTTGGAGGGGCGAATGACATCCCAATCCAGAAATTTCACTTGGGTTGGAACGTAGACAGGTAGGGCTTTCCAACGAGCTATCATGAGCTCAATTTTGACTTCGAGAAGTGCCTCAAACTCTGCTCGAAACTTGTGCTACGCATACAGATTTTGAGCGCGGCGCATAGAGAAATTTGGCCTCATTTTCACTCTTCAGCTAAGAATTTCACCCAGTTTTGACTAGTTTCACTTTTTCATGTAACTATTGATCTACCTTGATGTAATTTGATGACCATGATGTAAATTTGGCACATTTTTACTTGTTCTAGAGGATTCATTCACTAAAAGGTGAAAATTAAATGAATGAATCAGTTTCCTACCATATAGAGGCAAGTTGTTTGATTGCCTAGATTTCAGTTCCTAGTTTAGAATTCATTGAAACAGCTCCTAGAAGGATGAGCTCTACCCCTAGAGTTATGGGAAGGGGTTATTATGGTCTATATTATGTATTTTCTGAGTCATTTTCAGGGTTGGACTCTTGGGAATAGTTTGGCACCTCATTGTATATTCATTTCAGCATTTTTGGCAAAGGAAAGACCAAGGTTTTGTAGCACTTGTTGGGATCCTTGTGGCTCTGAGTTTTGATGGTGTTTTTCTTCATGTAATTTTAAGTTCATTAATGTTTTATATATTCCATTTCCCTTCTCTTTGCTTCTGAAATTAAACAAATGAGTAACTAAGGTAGAATTCATTAGTTTGCTGGTGCTCTGCCTTAAACTTTTGTTTAGTTTTATATGTTTTCATTTGTTTGAAGAGGATCCTTGTAGCCTCTTGCCCTCTTCAGCTCTTCAGCAGTATTTTCTATCCGTTCATTAAAACTAAGACATAAAATCCAATGCCTTCCTTGCCCCAACTTGAACTCTGCAAGAATTTGGCCTCATCCCCAAGCCCAAAACTGCCTTTCCCTTTTTTCCAACAAAAACCCCCAAAATCAAAATCAAACTCCTTTATTTATATACCTAGCCTAAAATTAGCTTTTGTTTCAGTCATCTCAAGCCCTATTGATTAATTTTCGCTGAGATTGACCCGGAGAGAGCCCTCTCCTGTTCTGGTAGGGCTAGCTACCAGACTGAGCGTGGTTTGATGTTACCCTGAACTCTGCCTTCCTTTAGCCTGAGGTATATTTAGGCAATAACATAGTGGCGACCATACTGGGGAAGAAAATGATTTGCTTGTTGGTGTTATTTTTTTTATAAGCTACAAACGGAGCTTGAAGTTATACCAGGTAGCCTTCGAACTGCTCTTGCTCTGCGAGTGTATAATAGATAAACGCTGCTTCAATTAATCTCCGGTCTAGTTTGTAAACGTAACATCTAGCTTATAAATTGCCCCAGTACATGTATCAAGTTCAGATCTGATTATTGATGGTGGAAAACTATCAAACATTAGAAGGCTGAATTCATTCACCTGGTGAATCCATCTCAATGTACAGACTCCACTGGAGGACCGACTCTTTCTTTGAGAAAATGGAAGGATCTTACACAAAGTTCAGGTATCCACAGTGGAATAGTATTCAGGATCTAATCTGCTTTCTTGTAAATTACTTCTTTGTTGTTCTTGAAGTTGTCCTGAAAGCTTTTCAGAATTTGTTGTATGATAAAGGTGATCAAAATCTTCACTTGACCTATTCAAAAAGTGTAAATACTGAGTTTCCCTTTGATCCTGGCCTCCTTACTTTTCCCGCATCTTATGTTGACTCTCTTCAGAGTGATGAGCCTGAAAACAAAACTGATCTCGTAGCTCTTGTATATACTCCTACACCTTATATAGTCCCAGATAGGTATAAACCTCTTGTTTTACCTTCTGTTCTTCATGCTTTCCCTAAAAATTATGACCTATATCTACCGAGATTTGACGGTGAATGTAACAATGTCAACGCTGAGCAACATGTGCAGAATGTTGAGAATTTCCTAGACCTTTTTGAAGTTGATGAAGAAGATGTTAGTATTAGACTTTTTTCTCTTTCTTTGCAAGGCAAAGTCAAGAGTTGGTTCAAAGCCCTGCCTGATGCGAGCATCTCAAATTTCCAGCAGTTTGTCGAGGTTTTCCTTGACAGGTGGGTGATCGGAGAGAATCCTTTCCTTATTTTAGATGAGTATGCCCAGCTGAAAAGATTACCAGGCGAGACAGTACAACATTTTTCTGCTAGATTCAATCGAGTCTATTATTCGATACCTGCCGATATAAGACCTCCTCCTAGATCTACTCTCTTATATTACCCAGGTGCTTTTCATCCGAAAATGGAGTTTTAGCTGAGAGAAAGGAATGTTGCAACACTTGTAGAGATACAGAACAGTGCAGTAAATGTAGAGGCTCATTTGCTGATCCGAAGGCCAATGTTGAAGGAAGAAGAGATGAAAAACATGGATCCAAAGAAATTGACATCTCTAGAGGTAAAGCTTGACATTTTGGTAAGTGCAGTAGAAGAGATGATGCAAAAGAAAACCACAAAGAATGAGTATAATGTTGAAGCCCATGGCTCACTGATCGAATAAGAACACGTTGCTGATCCAAAAAAATATGTTTCTTATCCCAGTTGTCATAGTGATTGTTTTATAGATCATCTTGAAGAAGAGAGAGCTGTTGATATGACATGTATGCTTGATGATGTGTTTTATACTGATGATTTGCCTTAGTTTGATCAGTACGATGATGATTATGTTCTCCAAACAGAAACTGATCTTGCAGACAAATCAACAGCTAGTTTGTGGAAGGAGGAAGTTCACTTTCAGCAGCTCGAGTACAGTGATCAGCCAATGCATATCAGGTATGAAAATGATGAGGAAAGTGTATAAAATTTTAAAGTAAGTGAAGGATCTTTTCCTTTTTGTTTTGATTTGTTTCAGTTCATCAGAGACAACTTTCATGCAATCAGAAATGAACTGTCAAAAAGTCTTGATTTGGACCATCTTGAGGGCAATGAAAACCTTGTTCAAGATTTCTCATTTTTAGATTTGCAACCCCCGAATGCCATTGATTGTCAAGTTGTAGATGAGGACATGGAAGCTGGCACACATGATCAAATTCTACAAGGTGACTCCGTACCATTCAGTTTTGAATCATTTCAGTTTTTGAGAGAAAAATTGCATAGTAAATCTTCAAATGAGCAGCCTGTAAGAAATCAACAATCTCTCAGTGTTAATGTTGAGGATGAGGTAGGTAACGAAATTCTTGAGCAAGTTGTTAATGAGAAATCTGAAATCATTTTGGATACAAAACCCTCCCTAGCTCCAGATTTGCAGCCACCAAACGAAATTGAAGGTCATATTACAGATGAAGGTGTGGAAGCTGAAATACATGATTTAATCATGCAAGAGAATTTTGTACCCTTTTGTTTTGAAGCATTTCAGTTTATAAATCAGAATCTTCATAATATCTCTCAAGAAAAAGATGAAAAGCTAGTAGGATGTCATACAGTTTCAATGGATACGTCGCAGTATTCTTGCAGTCATCCAGTGAATTCATGCTTTGCAAGTTTATCAGCAGCCCTCTTGATTCCAAGTTTCCATGGGAGTTTCCTTTCGATTCTTCCCTTTTCCTGCGTATCTGAAAGCATTTGGGAAGAAATCAAATAGCAGCCAGGACGCTTACATGGTTGCATTGGCTGTTCCATTACACTTTATCAGGTGGTGAAAAGAAAAATTAGAGTAGGTTTGCTGAATAAGCTCAATTATGAGCATCTTTCCAGTTTGTCAGTTATGTTTTAGTCATATTTTAACTCGGTTTGGTTTTATCATGGTTTTTAGTTTTAGCCTTGAGTCGGTTTGAGTCAAGTTTCAGTCAATAAATCAGTCAAAAGTCTTGTGTTGATTTGTCAAGTCAACGACTCCATAGCCCAATGGACGAAGGCACTATCTGCTCTCCCAAAGATCTGATGTTCTTGGCACCTCCAAGGAGTTGGAGCAACCATCCCCATTGGAGCCAATGTTAGAGTCGGTCTTGACATCCCTCCGTCAGAGATCAAATCTCTTTGTTGCATTTAATTTTTAGGCGTCTCATTCATTTCAGGCATTCGCATTCCATTAGGAGCATCGATTTTCTGACGAAAGGGTTTTTTCGCTCATACCCCTCGTGCTTTGTACCTGCTGTCTTAGGTCTATTTATCAAAGTTCATCGAAATCAATTTTAAGGTCATTTACAGTCCTGTTTGATCTCTCGGTCAGCAAAGAGTCATTTTAGGGTTTTAGGTCTTTTTAGGTATAAGGTTCAGTCTTCAAAATTTTTAATAATGCCAGCAGGCCAGAGGGGGGTTCAAAATAAGTTTTCATTTCAAATATTTCATCATCAATATGCTTGATCATGACTTTTCTTCAAAACTTTGTTTTGAAGAAAAATCGTCATTTTATCATTTGTAATAAATTTCCATGTAATTCAAAATTTTTCACTTGTCAGATTCTTCAAGGCGCAGCCTTGGTCGCCCTTTCCAAAACATTCCAACCATCCCTGCAAAAAATCGATAAAGGTTTCATCATTCAAGTCAAAAAATCAAAATGGAAATCAAAACAGAGTTTGTATTAAATTGTCAAAGTGCCAAAATTCTACAACTTTACAAGGTGGGTTATTTCAAATCAATAATTCAAACCCAATGGTCATATAAGATATTTTTGGAGTTAAACAATCCATTGGTATGCTGAGACATCACATTGAAGTCGATTCAAAACATGGAAGAGTAAAACAGAGTATTGGAGGCCGAGCTGTGGGAGGAATTCAGTGGTGCGGCGCATAGAAGGGTGGTCACGACGCACTGGTTGTGCGTGGCACACAAGGCCATTCTGCACCATGTAAATTTACTCCAGTGCAGTGCATATAAAGTGCGCGGCGCACTGGGTTTTGTGCGTGGGGCACAAGGCTGATAAGTGAAATTTTTACCATTTCTCCATAAAATTGCAAATGATTTCGCCTCCCTTGTTCCAAGTAAGTTTGTGATGACTTTAAATTGCAATTATTTTGTGTTTGGTGTGGATTCAAGATTGGTTATAAAGAGTTTCAAGCGTGAAAACGTGAACCCTATCATTTTTTCAAAACTTAGGGTTTTAAATTGGTGTTTTAGAAAACAAATTTGGTGCCAAAAAAATCCAACTCCATTCCCCATTTTCCCTCTCACTGATATACTGTCATTGTTGTTCCCCCTATTCCCTTAACTCCCTAAAGCTACTTATACCATTTAAGCCCTATTTCCCTAAACCCTACCATTCCCTATCACTCTCCCTCTCTCATTTCACTTATAAAATCCTCAAGTCCCCAAGAAATCAAGTGACTGTCCTTACACTTTAAATCTCACTTGAGCAAACCACATTATCTTCACTGCCTTATTTCCCTCAGTCCTTTCTAATTTGGCACATATTTGGCAATCGAGACAAAGACACCAAACTCTTCATATTCAACTCAGGTAACATAGATGAGGAGGGCACTAAAACATCGAAAAAGGCCTGATCCACTTCGAATCTTGGCCGAAGCTTCTTTGGATGAACATGGCACTTGATGGGGGACCTCCACTCCAAATTTCAGCAAATTTGGAGAACATTTTGTCATTTTTGAATTTTTGGTCACAAAACAAATTTTCCTAGAGGCATGGGAAGGGGTTAATCTGGTCTATATTATGTATTTTCTGAGTCATTTTCAGGGTTGGACTCTTGGGAATAGTTTGGCACCTCATTGTATATTCATTTCAGCATTTTTGGCAAAGGAAAGACCAGGGTTTTGCAGCACTTGTTGGGATCCTTGTGGCTCTGAGTTTTGATGGTGTTTTTCTTCATGTAATTTTAAGTTAATTAAAGAAATTCATTAAGGTAGAATTCATTAGTTTGCTGGTGATTTGCCTTAAACTTTTGTTTAGTTTTATATGTTTTCATCTGTTTGAAGAGGATACTTGCAACCTCTTGCCCTCTTCAGCTCCTAAGAAGTCTTTTCTATCCGTTCATTCAAACTAAGACATCAAAGCCATTTCCTTCCTTGCCCCAACTTGAACTCTGCAAGAATTTGGCCTCATTCCCAAGCCCAAAACTGCCTTTCCCTTTTTTCCAACAAAAACCCCCCAAAATCAAAATCAAACTCCTTTATTTATATACCTAGCCGAAAATTAGCTTTTGTTTCAGTCATCTCAAGCCCTATTGATTAATTTTCACTGAGATTGACCCGGAGAGAGCCCTCTCCTATTCTGGTAGGGCTAGCTACCAGACTGAGCGTGGTTTGATGTTACCCTGAACTCTGCCTTCCTTTAGCCTGAGGTATATTTAGGCAATAACATAGTGGCAACCATACTGGGGAAGAAAATTGTTTGCTTGTTGGTGTTATTTGTTTTATAAGCTACAGACGGAGCTTGAAGTTATGCCAGGTAGCCTTCGAATTTCTCTTGCTCTGCGAGTGCATAGTAGATAAACGCTACTTCATTCAATCTCCGGTCTAGTTTGTAAACGTAACATCTAGCTTATAAATTGCCCCAGTACATGTATTAAGTTCAGATTTGATTGTTGATGGTGGACAACTATCAGACATTAGAAGGCTGAAATCATTCACCTGGTGACTCCAACTCAATGTACAGACTCCACTGGAGGACCGACTCTTTCTCTGAGAAAATGGAAGGATCTTACACAAAGTTCAAGTATCCACAGCGGAATAGTATTCAGGATCTAATCTGCTTTCTTGTTAATTACTTGTTTGTTGTTCTTGAAGCTATCCTAAAAGATTTTTAGAATTTTTTGTATGATAAAGGTGATCAAAATCTTCACTCAACCTATTCAAAAAGTGTAAATACTGAGTTTTCCTATGATCCTGGCTTCCTTACTTTTCCCACATCTTATGTTGACTCTCTTTAGAGTGATGAGCTTGAAAACAAAACTGATCCCGTAGCTCTTGTATATAATCCTACACCTTATATAGTCCCAGATAGGTATAAACCTCTTGTTTTACCTTTTGGTCTTCATGCTTTCCCTAAAAATTATGACCTATATCTACCAAGATTTTACGGTGAATGTAACAATGTCAACGTTGAGAAACATGTGCAGAATGTTGAGACTTTCCTAGACATTTTTGAAGTTGATGAAGAAGATGTTAGTATTAGAATTTTTGCTCTTTCTTTGCAAGCAAAAGTCAAGAGTTGGTTCAAAACCCTGCCTGATGCGAGCATCTCAGATTTCCAGTAGTTCTTCATAGTTTTCCTTGACAGGTGGGTGATCGGAGAGAATCCTCCTTATTTTAGATGAGTATGCCCAGCTGAAAAGACTACCAGGGGAGACAGTACAACAGTTTTCTGCTAGATTCAATCGAGTCTATTATTCGATACCCGACGATATAAGACCTCCTCCTAGATCTGCTCTCTTACATTACCCAAGTGCTTTTGATCCGGAAATGGAGTTTCAGCTAAGAGAAAGGAATGTTGCAACACTTTTAGAGATACAGAATAGTGCAGTAAATGTAGAGGCTCATTTTCTGAACCGAAGGGCAAGGTGGAAGGAAGAAGAGATGAAAAACATGGATCCGGAGAAATTGACATCTCTAGAGGTAAAGCTTGACATTTTGGTAAGTGCAGTAGAAGAGATGATGAAAAATCAAACCACAAAGAATGAGTATAATGTTGAAGCCCATGGCTCATTGATCGAAGAAGAACAGGTTGTTGATCCAAAACATTTTGTTTCTTATCCCTGTTGTCATAGTGATTGTTTTATAGATCATCTTGAAGAAGAGAGAGCTGTTGATATGACATGTATGCTTGATGATGTGTTTTATACTAATGATTTTCCTCAGTTTGATCAGTACGATGATGATTATGTTCTCTAAACAGAAATTGATCTTGCAGACAAATCAACAGCTAGTTTGTGGAAGGAGGAAGTTCACTTTCAGCAGCTCGAGTACGGTGATCAACCAAGCATATCAGCTATGAAAATGATGAGGAAAGTGTAGAAAATTTTGAAGTAAGTGAAGGATATTTGCCTTTTGTTTTGATTTTTTTCAGTTCATCAGAGACAACTTTCATGCAATCAGAAATCAACTGTCAAAAAGTCTTGATTTGGACCATCTTGAGGGCAATGAAAACCTTGTTCAAGATTTCTCATATTCAAATTTGCAACCCTCGAATGCCATTGATTGTCAAGTTGTAGATGAGGACATGGAAGCTGGCACACATGATCAAATGCTACAAGGTGACTCCGTACCATTATGTTTTGAATCATTTCAGTTTTTGAGAGAAAAATTGCATAGTAAATCTTCAAATGAGCAGCCTGTAAGAAATCAACAATCTCTCAGTGTTAATGTTGAGGATGAGGCAGGTAGCGAAATTCTTGAGCAAGTTGTTAATGAGAAATTTGAAATAATTTTGGATACAAAACCCTCCCTAGCTCCATATTTTTAGCCACCAAACGACATTGAAGGTCAGATTATAGATGAAGGTGTGGAAGCTGAAATACATGATTTAATGATGCAAGAGAATTCTGTACCCTTTTGTTTCAAAGCATTTCAATTTATAAAGTAGAATCTTCATAATATCTCTCAAGAAAAAGATGAACAGGCAGTAGGATGTCATACAGTTTCAATGGATACGTCGCAGTCTTCTCCAGTTTTTAATGATCCTCTTGCTCCTGTGTTGGATGATGTTTGCTGTAAAATTTTTCCTCCGTTAGCTAACCATGTGCTGGAAAAGAATGTTGATGATAATCTTATTCAAAGGTCGCCTTCATTGTCTTGTTTAACATATTTTTCATTACAAAGCTCACACCAATGTTTGGATTTATATGAGGAGATTAATAAGGGAGACTTTTGTTCTGCTTGGAATCAGCTCCAGAGTTTGGTTATTCACGAAATTCAGGATCCTTTTGGCAGCTTGCTGCAGTCACCAAATAAATACAACACAGATGTGAGGAAACTCCTAATATCCAGCTATGAAGATTACCTGGACCAGAGCAGTGATGTGTTAATGGAAATCAATAACTATGTTTATGAAGATCCTTTCGCAGTATTCTTGTAGTCATCCAGTGAATTCATGCTTTGCAATTTTATCAACAACCCTCTTGATTCCAAGTTTCCATGGGAGTTTCCTTTCGGTTCTTCCCTTTTCCTGCGTATTAGAAAGCATTTGGGAAGAAATCAAATAGTATCCAGGACGCTTACATGGTTGCATTGGTTGTTCCATTACACTTGATCCGGTGGTGAAAAGAACAATTAGAGTAGGTTTGCTGAATAAGCTCAATTATGAGCATCTTTCCAGTTTGTCAGTTATGTTTTAGTCATATTTTAAATCAGTTTGGTTTTATTATGGTTTTCAGTTTTAGCCTTGAGTCGGTTTGAGTCAAGTTTTAGTCAATAAATCAATCAAAATTATTGTGTTGATTTGTCAAGTCAACGACTCCATAGCCCAATGGATGAAGGCACTGTCTGCTCTCCCAAAGATCTGTTGTTCTTGGCACCTCCAAGGAGCTGGAGCTACCATCCCCATTGGAGCCAATGTTAGAGTCAGTCTTGACACCCCTCCGTCAGAGATCAAATCTTTTTGTTGCATTTCATTTTTAGGCGTCTCATTCATTTCAGTCATTCGCATTCCATTAAGTGCATCGGTTTTCTGACGGAAGGGTTTTGTTGCTCATACCCCTCGTGCTTTGTACCTACTGGCTTAGGTCTGTTTATCAAAGTTCATCAAAATCAATTTTAAGGTCATTTACAGTCCTGTTTGATCTCTCGGTCAGCAAAGAGTCATTTTAGGGTTTTAGGTCTTTTTAGGTCTAGGGTTCAGTCTTCAAAATGTTTAATAATGCTAGCAGGCCACAAGGGGGTTAAAAATAAGTTTTCATTTCAAATATTTCATCGTCAATATTCTTGATCATGACTTTTCTTCAAAACTCTGTTTTGAAGAAAAATCGTCATTTTATCATTTGTAATAAATTGCCATGTAATTCAAAATTTTTCAGTTGTCAGATTCTTCAAGGCGCAGCCCTGGTCACCCTTTCCAAAACATGCCAACCATCTCTGCAAAAAATCGACAAAGGTTTCATCATTCAAGTCAAAAAATCAAAATGGAAATCAAAACAGAGTTTGTATTAAATTGTCAAAGTGCCAAAATTCTACAACTTTACAAGGTGGGTTATTACAAATCAATAATTCAAACCCAATGGTCATATAATATATTTGTGGAGTTAAAAAATCCATTGGTATGCCGAGAGATCACATTGAAGTCGACTCACAACATGGAAGAGTAAAATAGAGTATTGGAGGCCGAGTTGTGGGAGGAATTCAGTGGCGCGGTGCATAGAAGGGTGGTCGCGTCGCACTGGTTGCACGCGGCGCACAAGGCCGTTCTGCACCATGTAAATTTACTCCAGCGCGGTGCATATAAAGTGTGTGACAGACTGGGTTTTGTGTGCGGCGCACAGGGCTAATAAGTGAAATTTTCACCATTTCTCCATAAAATTGCAAATGATTTCGCCTCCCTTGTTCCAAGTAAGTTTGTGATGAATTTAAATTGCAATTATTTTGTGTTTGGTGTGGATTCAAGATTGGTTATAAATAGTTTCAAGGGTGAAAATGTGAACCCTATCATTTTGTCAAAACTTAGAGGTTTAAATTGGTGTTTTACAAAACATATTTGGTGCCAAAATAATACAACTCCATTCCCCATTTTCCCTCTCACTGATATACTGTCATTGTTGTTCCCTCTATTCCCTTAACTCCCTAAAGCTACTTATATCATTTAAGCCCTATTTCCCTAAACCCTACCATTCCCTATCACTCTCCATCTCTCATTTCACTTATAAAATCCTCAAGTCCCCAAGCAATCAAGTGATTGTCCTTACACTTTAAATCTCACTTGAGCAAACCAAATTACCTTCACTGCCTTATTTCCCTCAGTCCTTTCTTATTTGGCACATATTTGGCAATCGAGACAAAGACAACACACTCTTCATATTCAACTCAGGTAACATAGATGAGGAGGGCACTAAAACGTCGAAAAAGGCGTGATCCACTTCGAATCTTGGCCGAATCTTCTGTGGCTGAACATGGCACTTGATGGGGGACCTTCACTCAAAATTTCAGCAAATTTGGAGAAAATTTTGTCATTTTTTGAATTTTTGGTCACAAAACAGATTTTCCTGCCCAACGCGTAGCGCCACCTTGCGTGCGCTTACGTTTGAGAGATCTTCTGGAGGCAAAATTTACATTTTTTGGATTTTTTATGAAAATTTATGCATGCTCAGGAATGGCCTGAGGATTTAGTCAAGTTTTGGGTGGCCTAAAGGGTCAAAAACACCCAAAAAATGACCTTTCTTCCACTTTTTGCACCCACAGGAAGCAGTCTTGGTATATTGAAGTTTTGGAGGGGAACATGACATCCAAATCTAGAAATTCCACTTGGGTTGGAAATTATACAGGTAGGGCTTTCCAACGAGCTATCATGAGCTCAATTTGGACTTCAGGAAATGCCTCAAAATCAGCTCCAAATTTCTGCTACGCATACAGATTTTGAGTGCAGCGCATAGAGAAATTTGGCCTCATTTTCACTCTTCAGCTCAGAATTTCGCCCAGTTTTGACCAATTTCACTTTTTCATGTAACTATTGATCTACCTTGATGTAATTTGATGACCATGATGTAAATTTGAAACATTTTTACTTGTTCTAGAGGATTCATTCACTAAAAGGTGAAAATTAAATGAATGAATCAGTTTCCTACCATATAGAAGCAAGTTGTTTGATTGCCTAGATTTCAGTTCCTAGTTTAGAATTGGTTGAAACAACTCCTAGAAGGATGAGCTCATCCCCTAGAGGCATGGGAAAGGGGTTATTCTAGTCTATATTCTGTATTTTCTAGGACATTTTCAGGGTTGGACTCTTGGGAATAGTTTGGCACCTCATTGTATATTCATTTCAACATTTTTGGCAAAGGAAAGACCAGGGTTTTGCAGCACTTGTTGGGATCCTTGTGGCATTGAGTTTTGATGGTGTTTTTCTTCATGTAATTTTAAGTTCATTAATGTTTTATGTATGCCATTTCCCCTCTCTTTACTTCTGAAATTAAACAAATGAGTAACTAAGGTAGAATTCATTAGTTTGCTGGTGCTCTGCCTTAAAATTTTGTTTAGTTTTATATGTTTTCATTTGTTTGAAGAGGATCCTTGCAGACTCTTTCCCTCTTCAGCTCCTCAGTAGTCTTTTCTATCCGTTCATTCAAACTAAGACATCAAAGTCATTTCCTTCCTTGCCCCAACTTGAACTCTACAAGAATTTGGCCTCATCCCCAAGCCCAAAACTACCTTTCCCTTTTTTCCAACGAAAACCCCCAAAATCAAAATCAAACTCCTTTATTTATATAACTAGCCTAAAATTAGCTTTTGTTTCAGTCATTTCAAGCCCTATTTATTACTTTTCGCTGAGATTGACCCAGAGAGAGCCCTCTCTTATTCTGGTAGGGCTAGCTACCAGACTGAGCGTGGTTTGATGTTACCCTGAACTCTGCCTTCCTTCAGCCTGAGGTAGATTTAGGCAATAACATAGTGGAAACCATACTGGGGAAGAAAATGGTTTGCTTGTTGGTGTTATTTGTTTTATAAGCTACAGACGGAGCCTGAAGTTATGCCAGGTAGCCTTTGAACTGCTCTTTCTCTGCGAGTGCATAGTAGATAAATGTTGCTTCAGTCAATCTCCGGTCTAGTTTGTAAATGTAACATCTAGCTTATAAATTTCCCCAGTACATGTATCAAGTTCAGATCTGATTGTTGATGGTGGACAACTATCAAACATTAGAAGGATGAAATCATTCACCTGGTGACTCCAACTCAATGTACAGACTCCACTTGAGGACCGACTCTTTCTCTGAGAAAATAGAAGGATCTTACACAAAGTTCAGGTATCTACAGTGGAATAGTATTCAGGATCTAATCTGATTTCTTGTAAATTACTTCTTTGTTGTTCTTGAAGCTGTCCTGAAAGCTTTTCAGAATTTGTTGTATGATAAAGGTGAGCAAAATCTTCACTCGACCTATTCAAAAAGTGTAAATACTGAGTTTCCCTTTTATCCTGGCCTCCTTAATTTTCCCACATCTTATGTTGACTCTCTTCAGAGTGATGAGCCTGAAAACAAAACTGATCCCGTAGCTCTTGTATATACTCCTAAACCTTATATAGTCCCAGATAGGTATAAACCTCTTGTTTTACCTTCTGTTCTTCATTATTTCCCTAAAAATTATGACCTATATCTACCAAGATTTGACGGTGAATGTAACAATGTCAACGTTGAGCAACATGTGCAGAATGTTGAGACTTTCCTAGATGTTTTTGAAGTTGATGAAGAAGATGTTAGTATTAGACTTTTTGCTCTTTCTTTGCAAGGCAAAGTCAAGAGTTGGTTCAAAGCCCTACCTGATGCAAGCATCTTAGATTTCCAGCAGTTCGTCGAAGTTTTCGTTGACAGGTGGGTGATCGGATAGAATCCTTTCCTTATTTTAGACGAGTATGCCCAGCTGAAAGACTGCCAGGGGAGATAGTACAACAGTTTTCTGCTAGATTCAATCGAGTGTATTATTCGATACCCGTCGATATAAGACCTCCTCCTAGATCTGCTCTCTTACATTACCCAGATGCTTTTGATCCGAGAATGGAGTTTCAGCTGAGAGAAAGGAATGTTGCAACACTTGTAGAGATATAGAACAGTGCAGTAAATGTAGAGGCTCATTTGCTGATCCGAAGGGCAAGGTTGAAGGAAGAAAAGATGAAAAACATGGATCCGGATAAATTGACATCTCTAGAGGTAAAGCTTGAAATTTTGGTAAGTGCAGTAGAAGAGATGATGCAAAATAAAACCACAAAGAATGAGTATAATGCTGAAGCCCATGGCTCGCTGATCGAAGAAGAACTAGGTTCTGATCCAAAAAAATTTGTTTCTTATCCCAGTTGTCATAGTGATTATTTTATAGATCATCTTGAAGAAGAGAGAGTTGTTGATATGACATGTATGCTTGATGATGTGTTTTATACTGATGATTTGCCTCAGTTTGATCAGTACGATGATGATTATGTTCTCCAAACAGAAACTGATCTCGCAGACAAATTAGAAGCTAGTTTGTGGAAGGAGGAAGTTCACTTTCAGCGGCTCGAGTACAGTGATCAACCAATTCATATCAGCTATGAAAATGATGAGGAAAGTGTAGAAAATTTTGAAGTAAGTGAAGGCACTTTGCCTTTTTGTTTTGATTCATTTCAGTTCATCGGAGACAACTTTCATGCAATCAGAAATCAACTGTCAAAATGTCTTGATTTGGACCATCTTGAGGGCAATGAAAACCTTGTTCAAGATTTCTCATATTCAGATTTGCAACCCCCGAATGCCATTGATTTTCAAGTTGCAGATGAGGACATGGAAGCTGCACACATGATCAAATGCTACAAGGTGACTCCGTACCATTCTGTTTTGAATCATTTCAGTTTTTGAGAGAAAAATTGCATAGTAAATTTTCAAATGAGCAGCCTATAAGAAATCAACAATCTCTCAGTGTTAATGTTGAGGATGAGGCAGGTAGCGAAATTCTTGAGCAAGTTGTTAATGAGAAATCTGAAATCATTTTGGATACAAAACCCTCCCTAGCTCCAGATTTGTAGCCACCAAACGAAATTTAAGGTCAGATTACAGATGAAGGTGTGGAAGCTGAAATACATGATTTAATGATGCAAGAGAATTTTTTACCCTTTTGTTTCGAAGAATTTCAGTTTATAAAGCAGAATCTTCATAATATCTCTCAAGAAAAAGATGAACAACCAGTAGGATGTCATACAGTTTCAATGGATACGTCACAGTCTTCTCAAGTTTTTAATGATCCTATTGCTCCTGTGTTCGATGATGTTTGTTATTAAATTTTTCCTCCATTAGCTAACCATGTGCCGGAAAAGAATGTTGATGATAATATTATTCAAAGGTCGCCTTCATTTTCTTGTTTAATAGATTTTTCATTACAAAGCTCACATGATTGTTTGCAGTTATATGAGGAGATTGATAAGGGAGACTTTTGTTCTGTTTGGAATCAGCTCCAGAGTTTTGTTATTCATGAAATTCAGGATCCTTTTGGAAGCTTGCTGCAGTCACCAAAGAAAGACATCACAGATGTGAGGAAACTCCTAATATCCAGCTATGAATATTACCTGGACCAGAGCAGTGATGTGTTAATGGAAATCAATAGCTATGTTTATGAATATCCTTTCGCAGTATTGTTTCAGTCATCCAGTGAATTCATGCTTTAGAAGTTTATCAGCAGCCCTCTTGATTCCAAGTTTCCATGGGAGTTTCCTTTCGATTCTTCCCTTTTCCTGCATATCAGAAAGCATTTGGGAAGAAATCAAATAGCAGCCAGGACGCTTACATGGTTGCATTAGCTGTTCCATTACACTTGATCCGGTTGTGAAAAGAACAATTAGAGTAGGTTTGCTGAATAAGCTCAATTATGAGCATCTTTCCAGTTTTTCAGTTATGTTTTAGTCATATTTTAACTCAGTTTGGTTTTATTATGGTTTTCAGTTTTAGCCTTGTGTCGGTTTGAGTCAAGTTTCAGTCAATAAATCAGTCAAAAGTCTTGTGTTGATTTGTCAAGTCAACGGCTCCATAGCCCAATGGACAAAGGCACTGTCTGCTCTCCCAAATATCTGCTATTCTTGGCACCTCCAAGGAGCTGGAGCTACCATCCCCATTGGAGCCAATGTTAGAGTCGGTCTTGACATCCCTCCGTCAGAGATCAAATCTCTTTGTTGCATTTCATTTTTAGGCGTCTCATTCATTTCAGTCATTCGCATTCCATTAGGAGCATCAATTTTCTGACGGAAGGGTTTTTTCACTCATCCCCCTCGTGCTTTGTACCTGTTGGCTTAGGTCTGTTTATCAAAGTTCATCAAAATCAATTTTAAGGTCATTTACAGTTCTGTTTGAAGAGAGTCATTTTAGGGTTTTAGGTATTTTTAGGTCTAGGGTTCAATCTTCAAAATGTTTAATAATGCCAGCAGGCCAGAGGGGGGCTCAAAATAAGTTTTCATTTCAAATATTTCATCGTCAATATGCTTGATCATGACTTTTCTTCAAAACTCTGTTTTGAAGAAAAATCGTCATTTTATCATTTGTAATAAATTTCCATGTAATTCAAAATTTTTCAGTTGTCAGATTCTTCAAGGTGCAGCCCTGGTTGCCCTTGCCAAAACATGCCAACCATCCCTACAAAAAATCGACAAAGGTTTCATCATTCAAGTCAAAAAATCAAAATGGAAATCAAAACAGAGTTTGTATTAAATTGTCAAAGTGCCAAAATGCTACAACTTTACAAGGTGGGTTATTTCAAATCAATAATTCAAACCCAATGGTCATATAAGATATTTTTGGAGTTAAACAATCCATTGGTATGCCAAGAGATCACATTGAATTCGATTCAAAACATGGAAGAGTAAAACAGAGTATTGGAGGCCGAGCTGTGGGAGGAATTCAGTGGCGCGATCCATAGAAGGGTGGTCGCGATGCACTAGTTGTGCATGGCGCACAAGGTCGTTCTGCACCATGTAAATTTACTCCAGCGCGGTGCATATAAAGTGCGTGACGCACTGGGTTTTGTGCGCGGCGCACAGGGCTGATAAGTGAAATTTTCACCATTTCTCCATAAAATTGCAAATTATTTCACCTCCCTTGTTCCAAGTAAGTTTGTGATGACTTTAAATTGCAATTATTTTGTGTTTGGTGTGGATTCAAGATTGGTTATAAAGAGTTTGAAGGGTGAAAAATTGAACCCTATCATTTTGTCAAAACTTAGGGTTTTAAATTGGTGTTTTACAAAACAAATTTGGTGCCAAAATAATCCAAATCCATTCCCCATTTTCCCTCTCACTGATATACTGTCATTGATGTTCCCCCTATTCCCTTAACTCCCTAAAGCTACTTATACCATTTAAACCCTATTTCCCTAAACCCTAACATTCCCTATCACTCTCCCTCTCTCATTTCACTTATAAAATCCTCAAGTCCTCAAGCAATCAAGTGACTGTCCTTACACTTTAAATCTCACTTGAGAAAACCACATTATCTTCATGCCTTATTTCCCTCAGTCGTTTCTTATTTGGCACATATTTGGAGATCAAGACAAAGACACCAAACTCTTCATATTCAACTCAGGTAACATAGATGAGGAGGGCACTGAAACGTCGAAAAAGGCCTGATCCACTTCGAATCTTGGCCGAAGCTTCTTTGGCTGAACATGGCACTTGATGCGGGACCTTCACTCCAAATTTCAGCAAATTTGGAGAAAATTTTGTCATTTTTGAATTTTTGGTCACAAAGCAGATTTTCCTGCCCAACGCGTAGCGCCACCTTGCGCGCGCTTACGTTTTTGAGATCTTCTGGAGGTAAAATTTAAATTTTTGGATTTTTTATGAACATTTATGCATTCTTAGGAATGGCCTAGGGATTTCATCAAGTTCTGGGTGGCCTAAAGGGTCAAAAACACCTAAAAATGACCTTTCTGCCACTTCTTGCACCCACAGGAAGCAGTCTTGGGAAATTGAAGGTTTGGAGAAGTAAATGACATCCAAATCCAAACATTCCACTTGAGTTGGAAATTAGACAGGCAGGGCTTTCCAACGAGCTATCATGAGCTCAATTTGGACTTCGGGAAGTGCCTCAAAATCAGCTCCAAACTTGTGCTACGCATACAGATTTTGAGCGCGACGCATAGAGAAATTTGGCCTCATTTTCACTCTTCAGCTCAGAATTTCGCCCAATTTTGACTAGTTTCACTTTTTCATGTAACTATTGATCTACCTTGATGTAATTTGATGACCATGATGTAAATTTAGCACATTTTTACTTGTTCTATAGGATTCATTCACTAAAAGGTGAAAATTAAATGAATGAATCAGTTTCCTACCATATAGAGGCAAATTGTTTGATTGCCTAGATTTCAGTTCCTAGTTTAGAATTGGTTGAAACAGCTCCTAGAAGGATGAGCTCGACCCCTAGAGGCATGGGAAGGGGATAGTCTTGTCTATATTATGTATTTTCTGAGTCATTTTCAGGGTTGGACTCTTGGGAATAGTTTGGCACCTCATTGTATATTCATTTAAGCATTTTTGGCAAAGGAAAGACCAGGGTTTTGCAGCACTTGTTGGGATCCTTGTGGCTCTGAGTTTTGATGGTGTTTTTATTCATGTAATTGTAAGTTCATTAATGTTTTACGTATGCCATTTCCCTTCTCTTTTCTTCTGAAATTAAACAAATGAGTAACTAAGGTAGAATTCATTAGTTTGCTGGTGCTCTGCCTTAAACTTTTGTTTAGTTTTATATGTTTTCATCTGTTTGAAGAGGATCCTTGCAGCCTCTTGCCGTCTTCAGCTCCTCAGCAGTATTTTCTATCTGTTCATTCAAACTAAGACATCAAATCCATTGCCTTCCTTTCCCCAACTTGAAGTCTGCAAGAATTGGCCTCATCCCCAAGCCCAAAACTTCCTTTCCCTTTTTTCCAACGAAAACCCCCAAAATCAAAATCAAAATCCTTTATTTATATACCTAGCCTAATATTAGCATTTGTTTCAGTCATCTCAAGCCCTATTGATTAATTTTCGCTGAGATTGACCCGGAGAGAGCCCTCTCTTGTTCTGGTAGGGCTAGCTATCAGACTGACCGTGGTTTGATGTTACCCTAAACTCTGCCTTCCGTCAACCTGAGGTAGATTTAGGCAATAACACAACCTATAGTCAAGCATGCAAATATCATTACCTCATGGGCATATTGCATCAATATCCCTTACTCCAATTTGAAAATGCATCAATATGTACTAAAACACTGCAAGTACATAAACAATATTTTTCTCTAAAACACATATAGAGAAAATATGAGAAATACCTACAACACTGTTGCAAACATATGGAGCTTGGAAGACCCTAGCAAAATCATCTCCATCTCAAAACCTTCCAAGAACTGGTTCAACAGGCAAGTTGTCCATAGCACCCATAGGCTTCACTTTGCTAGAAACCCATCCAATAGTGCTTAAATGGTTCTGAAACTTATTCCAATGAACTCAGAGTGTCCAAGAATGGCTATCTAGCCTCTTCTTGCTCTTCAATTGGTCTCCAAGTGAAGCAGATATGGCCTAACCCTTAGGTGGCCCTCGACATCCTTAAACTTCAAGCTGGAAAAATCCAATCTAGAAGTTCTCCATTACTTCTAAAACCTACACAAATGAGTCCATAATATGAAAAAAGGGTAATCTAGCCTCTTTCTAAGACTGATTTGGTCAAAAATTGCCTTAGTTATGACTTCTGCCAGTTTCACTTAGAAAAACTCCCCCTAAATCTGGAAAACTGCAACTAAACTGGCAGTATCGGCTGAATTTGGGGGGTTCACCAAGTTAATCCGTAATTAAATTTAAGTGGGAGTCTTAGCACTAATTACACACACTTAAGCGCTAAACTTGTGCTTAAGTTAATCCACAATTAAAATGGGATTAGGTGCATAATAAGCAAGGTTAATGCTAATAAATTGGGGTTAATGGTTTTAAAACTCTGTATTAATGGAGCTCTACCGGTGGTCCTTGCATAATGGTTCTATGGATCGGGGGCTATCCCCCACCTTACCCTACCATGCAACACGACATAACTTAATTATATGCGCACTCCCATTGTAGTTAAGAACTAATGTGCCGACGGACGATAAGACGTTGCATTGGCTTGTTGGAGGTCATGGGGTCGAACCCCAACACCTCTGCCTAAAATTTTGACCAATGTCCATTAGGGCACGTGGTGGCCTATGGGCTTGCCACGTGTCATAATCTCATTGTTCCAAATTAACTACAATAAGCAAATCAGATGTCGACACTTCTCATCCATTGAATGCTCTAACTGTGGGAATATTTTGAGAATATTTCGAGGAATATTCCTTGGAATATACCTTTTTCTGACTGGACTGTAAGGATGCCTAGTTAGCATCCCTGCCATCCCTGCACAAAATTTGTCTATTTAGAAAATCGAACAAATCATGTTTCTGAGAGCATATGGAGACCATTTTTCATGTAACGAAGTGCACCAAATTTAGAACGATGAGCACTACACCGTCATTCAGGTTTCATGTTATTCTGAGGAGTTTTATTTTTAAGCTCCTGATCATACCTCCCAACTGAAATATTTTGGTCTCCAAAAGAACACTTTTAGTTATCAAATTGAAGAAGTAAAAACTCAAAAATATCCAAAAACTGAATTGCAATGTAAAAATTTCAATTGGTACCCTTCAAGCCCCAATAAAGGCTTTTCATTTATCTTCCTCATGAAGACTTGTTGTCCTGTTAAGAATTGAGCCATAATTCTTATCATTTTTGCAGAAAAAAAACTAATGAGTGGAATCTGAATATTCTCTTAAACCTCATCTTTACACAGCTCCAAAAAACACTTCATCTTGAAGCTTCTCTATTGAAGACAAACTTGACCCCATCCTGGAGATCAGAAACAAATCATCTTACTTTGGCGTCTTCAGCTTGTACATATAAGTAATCTGCTGTGAAAATTTTCATGATGTTTGGCTTTGCCTACAAAACATAGTTATATTTAAACAATCTTAACAATAAGATTCATTCACACAAGTTTCAACATGAATACTAGTATGGTGAATATGAGACAACAAGTAGACAATTTCTGAACGAAAATTTGTACATTCACAAAGTCCATAAACATGTGGACTATCAAGCCAAAAAAATTACATCAAAGAAAACAACATCTACTTTCTTAACATAGTGGCAATAATGTTCACTTTACAAAACTACCTTCGAAAGGTAATGACGACAAATAATTACAAAACTTTCAAAAAACTCTACAAGAAGTCTACCCAATCTTGACTCTCTTAGGCTTATGGATTCCACGGGGGCTTCACTGGGGGACTAATACCAAACCACGTGGGTTCATATTGGGGGATGTATATTGAGGAAAAAATGGCATAATATATTGGAGGATATATAGGGTGTAAAGGGTTTTTGTATTGGCAGGTATAAAAAATGGAGCTCAAAATTAATGAAAAAATATAAAGGGGTATAAAAAATGCTAATGAAAAAATGGATACCTATAATATCTAGTGAAATTAGGGGTTTTTTAAATTGGGAAGGTGTATTGGGTTTGTACTGGTAGGGGTTAAATAATGTATTATTTAGATGTTTTTTCCAATATGTAGTCAAATTAGGGGTATTGTTTAATATGCCATGAACACACATGATATGTCATAGGTTCATTGAGTGATGCCCCTGTGGTGGGTTATCTTTTTGCACCATCTTGTCTTGAGGAGGTCACTTAGGATTGTGAAGGACCATTTTATCTACCTTTTGTATCCCTTTAATCACGTGACATAACCCATTTACCTTTCCTCGAACGAATTTCTGGATGTAGCTTCCAACAACGTTCAATATCACGTCCATGAACTTGGCAATGAACTCAGAAGAAATTCTTGTTGTTCACAGACATAGAAGTTCTCTCTTGTGAAAGGGAGTTGATATTCTTGATGCCCAAAATTTGGTCCATCCTCTTAACCATTACCATGCATTGCTCACACATAAACACACAATGGTCAAAATATTCACAAAAATTACAAGGAAATTTCTCCAACAAATAATCAAAATTACCATGTTTGCATAAGCCTCTTGAGAGTTATACCTGTCCTTGGTGCTATTGCTACAACGGTCTTCTCCTAGTGATGAAATATCCTTCTTGGAGGCTTGATGTAGTTCAAGATTTTTAGAGCACCCTCCATACTCATGGTGACCATAACCCAATCCCATGTATTTTGGCCTTTCCTCAACCAAAATAGGATTGGTAATTCCTTGACCATTTATGCCAAGGCCTCCACCTTCGTAGCCCATATTGGAGAGAAAAATCATACCCATGCCCTTGGTATGTTGCTCAAATGTTGCAAAGGTGTTATTTTGTACATGGATAGAAGAAGTAGTATAGGAAATATGAATAACCTCTTTAAACTTACCATTCACATTCTCACCCTCTAATGATGATGATGAAGGCCAACTTGTAGATGACTCAAGCCATCCACTTTCATTCATTGGCATGCAGTGTGTGTTTGGATGAAGTTTGCAAAAATCACATGCAACATATCCATTTGCACCATGACCACATACTTGCTTACCTTTAGAGGTTTCCTTCGTTGGTACGGGAGTAGAGCTTTCTGGAATTTTCTCATCAAGCACTTGTTGCATTAAAAAACACATGTGCCTCTTCTCCTCTTCAGAATTTTCCAAAAAACTTCCCAACTCCATGTTCTCCATTTGAAGAGCCAATTTTTTCTCCTCTAACTCTTGGAGTCACTTTTTGCTGCCCATTCTTTCCAAGAGCTTGGGCTCACTGCCTCTATTGTGTCTTTCAAAGGCTGCTTCCTTTGTTGGAGAATCTTCTCCTCTTGAATGTCTAGAGCCTTCACCTTGCAGTTGTGAGTTCCTCTCTTTGACATGGTTAAAACCATCAAAGAGGGAAACAATCCACTTTCTTGGTGTAGACATTGTTTTTAGAATTAAACCTAGAAAATCCATTATCTAAGAGAAAGTTATCCATTTTAGCATACCAAGCCCGAGGAGCTTGTTTGAGACCATAGAGGGACTTCCTAAGGCTGCAAAAAAGGCTAGTGTCATTTTGGATAAAGCCAATGGGTTGTTCCATGTAGATTTATTCATCCAAATATCCATGTAAGAAGGTAGATTCAACATCCATCTGATGGAATTCCCATTTAAAGGAGGTAGCAAGGGAAAGAACAATGTGGATAGAATAAATTTTGGCAACAGGGGAGAAGGTTTCATTATAGTCAATGCCGTCAACTTGTGAAAAACCTTTAGCAACCAGACGAGATTTATGTTTATCCACTTTTCCATCTGGTCCAAACTTTGTTTTGTAAAAACATTTGAATTTGACAATTTTTCTTCCCTTTGGAAGAGGAACAAGATCCCAAGTATCGTTTGAAAATAAGGAATGATATTCTTTATTCATAGCTTCATCCCAATCTGGATAACCTGAAGCTTCTTCAAAGGTTTCTGGATCGATATTTTCTAGAACTTGAGCCAATAAGGAAGAGGCTCTTTCAAACTAATAACGTGTACGACATTGATCTACAGGGTCACCTGCAAGGGAGCCTACTGCATCCCAAGTAGAGCAGACCCATCTTGGAAGCTGTGGAGCTGAAGGAATATCTTGAGGAGGTAGCGGAGGATTGTCATCCTCGTTTTCATCATCCAAACTAGAAGGAGTGATGTCAAAAATAGAAGAGATAGAGAGAGGTGGCACATATGCCGAATCGGGCTCGCAGGCTAAAGGTGGTACACCCGCCGAACTAGGCTCGCAGGCCAATATATTTTCATTAAATTTTACATCTCTTCTAATGATTATATGTTTGGATTTTGGTTGAATAAGTATATATCCTTTGACATCTTCAAAATATCCAACAAAAATGCATTTTTCACTCTTAGGTTCTAAGGCTTTATGTTTCGCATCTGTAATATGGGCCCAAGCTTCACTTCCAAAAATACGAAAGTGACTTACATCTGGTTTGATTGAGCTTCAAGCTTCTTCTGGAGCTATATTTGTTAAAAAATTAGTAGGAGTGCGATTTAATATGTAATTTGCACAATTAATTTCTTTTGCCCAAAAATTAAGACTAAGCCCTTTACATTGAAGCATACCATTAGCCATTTCTTTTAAGGTGTGATTCTTTCTTTTAGCTAAACCATTTTGCTGTGGATTATATGGAACAGTATGATGCAATTGAATGCCATGCTCAATGCAAAATTTGATAAATTTGTTGTTAACATATTCTCCTCCATTTTCTGATATTAACTTACGAATTTGATCTCCAGATTGTTTCTCAAAAAAGGCCTTAAAGGCCAAGAACATGTTAAAAAATCCACTCTGGAGTTTTAAGAATTATACCCAAGTGCATCTAGAAAAATCATCAATGAAATTTAAGAATTATTTGTAGCTAGATAAAGAAACAACTAGAAGTGGACCACATAAATGACTATGCACAAGCTGCAAAGGGGCTGAAGTGTGCCAAGAGGCACGTTTGTCAAAAATATCCCAATGATGTTTTCCAAGTACAAAACCAGAACAAACACCACCTCGGAAAGATACCATAGGAAGACCTGTCACCATATTTTGTTTACATAGAGTTTGAATAGAGTGATAGTTTAACTGACCAAATTGTTCATGCTAAAGTTTGCTCACTTCATCATTATGAGCAAAAAAAACGGAGGGAAGACATGATGACCCAAATTTGTTAAACGTATACAGCCTTGTGGAATCATCAACAATTCCAGTAGCTAAACTATGTTTAGGATCTTTGAGGTCCTTAATTACAACATCATGAGGTGAGAATTCTGTTGTTTTCCCTTCACTTGAAAGATTTATCTGATAAAAAAATAGAAGGTTGCAGGACAAGGTAGGAACACAATACATCATTAAACTGACCATTATCTAGATGAATGGTTCCAGAACCAACAACACTAAAAGATCTATCATCACCAACATAGATGTTTTTGGTGTTACAATAATTTAAAGAAGAAAACATGGCTTTATTTTTTGCCATGTGGTAAGAGGATCCAAAATCAATGAGCCACTCATGAGAATGAGAAGAATAAGATACATTTAATGCATAACTAGATCTTAATGCTTCATAACCACAAGCAGAAAGTGTCATTCCTGAAGATGAATTTGAAGAGTTATCCAAATTGACGTTGTGCTTCTTCATTGCTACTTCCAAGGCTTCCATCTTCTTAAAACATTTAGGCTCTACATGGCCGTCATGATTACAAAATTTGCAATGTCTACCTGTTTTCTTCCCTTTGTTTTTATTTGCCTTATCAATTTGTTGAGTTTCTTTTTCAGTTTGCGGCTGAAATTACTTAAGACCCTTGTTTGGTTTAGGACCATTCCTTTTAGGAAGATGCTTCTTAGGATTATTTTGATATGGTTATTGCTGTGCTGCTAAGGATTTCTTAGAAGAGTTGCCAATATTAATAAGACCAAGGTGTAAGAGTTTTTCTTGTTCTCTTATCAAAGAATCAAAAAAGGAATCAAAAGAGGGGGACTTGTAGGCTGTTCTTTGAGAAATGAGGGCTTCTCTAGTGAAATCGTGGTGGAAACAAATACAAAGTATGCAGGGCCAAGCTTAGAAAAAATGGAGTGGATAAGGCTACCATCTTCCTTTTTGACCTTACAACCTTCTAAAAGAAGTCTAAGGGTATTAAATTGGAACAAAAAATATTCAATAAAGGAGGGATTATTGGGCTCCAAATTAAGCAACTCATTTTCAAGTTGGTGGGCCCTGATTTCATTTTGAATGCCAAAAATAGTATTTATATTTTTCATAGTTGTATGAGGGGTGTCAATTTCTTGGATACGAAATCGAAGATCTTGAGCAATGGACATTCCTATCAACCCTTGTGGTTGATCTTTTCTATTTTCCCATTTAGCGGCTTTATCACCATCGGTATATTTAGTTTCTTGTCTAGTGGATTTTCTATAAAGTGCTTTACTTCTACGTAAGTCTATCATGTAGGATATCCATTGGAAATAATTGGTGTTTTTAAGAATAATTGAGAATGCAATTTCCATTTTTATTTATTTTTAAACCCTGAAGCTGAAAAGGCTGAAACTAATTGCTCCAATGGAAAGATCTCGAAAAATTAGACTGGTTAGAAAAAATGGCTCGGAAAACAGTTTTCGAATGAAGAAGTTATACATTTTTTAAAAACATGTGTTCTAGATGCCGAATAGTTACGTGAAAGGTTGAAATTTGATGATGAAGTTCTACTTTTAAACCCCCCCCCCTTTTCCAAACTTAATACAATAACCTTGCTTTAAAAAAACTACTTTATGTGACCCACTTTTATAAATAAGTGAGAGTCACTTTTACAATGTTACTTTTACATGTGTTTTTTAAGTAAAACCCTCTTTTTAAAATCGACAACTTTCCAAGAGGCTTTATAAGAAAAAATAACTTAACAAAAATATTTTAAAAAAAAGAAGTTTGAGAAAGAGACTTAAGCCCAAGACCTCTATTCTCATAAACTAACTTTACACCAAGTGAGCTAGTAAAATGATTCTATAATTGTTTGAAAGAAGGAAGGGGGGGTTTTGTTTTGTTTTGTTTTTTTTCTCTTCGATGTGCATGCCTTTTCCTAAAAAAAAAAACACAAAATCCATGCAAAAAATAAAACAAGCCTTATGGAAAAACTTCAGATTTTGGGTTAGTCTTACCAGAAACTATCTATTTTTTCACTATTTTTGATTTCCCGAGATCTCAAAAATACGCGGGGAAAGAGCATACGTAGCAAAAAAAGGTCTTGCCCTCATGTTTCTAATTTACCAAGATCGCACATAGAGTAGAGAAAATAGCATACACAAAGAAGAGGATACAGATCCGACAATAAAAAATATAAATCGAAATAAACAAAGGGAACCAAAATAAACAGAAGGATTAATAAATATAATAGCAAGATATATACTTTATACCTCAATATCTAAATTGACATAACGTGGGCAACCGGAAACCTTTTCACATGAAACGAAAGGGGTTCATCACTATAACAAACGCTACAGACACAACATAGTAGTTATCCTAGCCCGAAAGTGGTCAGAAATAGTATATCTGGAAAATGACAATCGCATGCAGTCAAACTGGCTTTGGATTTGGATCAACAATGGATGCGGCCCTAAAAATGGCTCTAATACCATGTAATAATTTCAAAGGTAAGTTCCTTGTATCAAACACCAAAGGTCATCATTCAAAAATAGATCACATATTAGTACATCAGTATTTGACGTGGTCAAAACCCTCAAAGAGGGAAACAGTCCACGACCTGAGGCAACGCGACCATTTCAGGAAATTTATTAATATAAAGAAAGAATATTTACATAAGCTTTTCTCATAAACGATTATCAGACAAATGAACCTCCATTCTCTTTAAATAGAGATCATGGACCAATCGGGTGTTAAGCCACGGATCAAGTGTCGGTAATAATGAGGAGAGAGTGAACCGTCAGATCACTACATATCTTGATCGTCAGATTATAAGTTACAAATGTACATAGTAAAGAAACACACTTTACCTAACTCTACGCTAGACCAAGTTATACTTAACTATTTCCTATGTGTCGGAATATCCTAACAAGAAATAGCTACAACACTGTTGCAAAGATTGTTGCTGCAAACATATGGAGGCTAGAAGACCCCTGCAAAATCATCTCCATCTCAAAATCCTCCAAGAACTGGTTCAACACTCTGGTTGTCCATAGCACCCATAGGCTTCAATTTTCTAGAAACCTATCTGGAAGTGCTCAAGTGGTTCTGAAACCTATTCCAATGAACTCAGAATGGCCAAGAATGGCTATCTAGCCTCTTCTTTCACTTCAATTGGTCTCGAGGTGAAGCAGATATGGCCTAACCCTCTGGTGTCCCTGGGCATCCTTAAACTTCAAACTGGAATCCCATTTAGAAATGCTCCATTTCTTTTGAAGCATGCACCAATGAGTCCATAATACCTAAAAATGGTAATCTAGCCTCTTTTTGAGATTGATTTGGTCGAAAACTGCCTTAGTTATGACTTCTGTCAGTTTCACCTAGAAAACTACACTAAATCTGGCAAACTTCCACTAAACTAGCAGTCTCCTCCAAATTTGGGGGGTCTGCCAAGTTAATCCGTAGCTAAAGTTAGGTGGGAGTCTTAGCGCTAAACCTGCACTTAAGTTAATATGCAATTAAAATGGGATTAGTCGCATAAAAACAGGGTTAATGTTAATAAATCGGGGTTCATGGTTTTAAAACTCTGCGTTAATGGAGCTCCATCGGTGGTCTTGGCAGAATGGTTCTATGCATCGGGGGATGGACCCCACCTTACCCTGCCATGCAACACGACATAACTTAAATATATGCGCACTCCCATTTTAGCTAAGAAATAATGTGCGAGTGGGCAATAAGATGGTGTGTTGGCTTGTGGGAGGTCGCGGGGTCAAACCCCGATGCCTTCATCTAAAATTTTGACCAACGACCATGAGGGCACATGGTGGCCTCCGGGCTTGCCACGTGTCACGACCTCATTGGTCCAATTCAACGCCAATAAACAAATTAGATGCCAACACTTGTCATCCATTGAATGGTCCACCTGTGGGAATATTTTGAGAATATTCCAAGGAATATTCCTTGGAATATACCTTTTGTTGACTGGACTCTACAAATGCCTAGTCCGAATCCCTATCATCCTTGCATACAATTTTTATCTTTATAAAAAAGAAAATTAAAACTAAAAAAAAAAAAAAACAACAAAAAAAAATTATTAAATTAAAAAAAGAAAAACAAATTTAAAAATAAAATAAATTTAAAAAATAAAATAAATTTAAAACATACAAATTAAAATTAAAAAATAAAAAAGGAAAATTTTGTCAAATTAAAAAAATATATATTAAACTTTAATAAATTTAAAAATTTAAAATAAAAAAATAAATTAAAAAAAAAACATTATTTAAATTAAAATTAAAAATATGAAAAATTAATTAAAATTTAAAAATGAAATATATATATTAAAAATTTTTATTAAAAAACAAATAAATTTAATAAATAAATAAATAAATTTAAAATATAAAATTAAATTGAAAAAAATATTAAGATAAAAAAGTTAAATTTAAAAAAAAAATTACTTTAACAAATAAATTAATTAAAATAAAGAATACTTTTAAATTAAAATTTAGAAAAATTTAATTTTTTTTTTTAAATTCAAAATTCAAAAATTAAATATATTAAAAATGATGATGATGATGATGATGGTTAACGTCCACTGAGACCAATCTTTGGTCTATCAGACCTAAATAAAAGAGTTGTTTAATTTGATTCAAGATTTTATTCCTATGCTCAAAAAGCTTGGAGAGAAGCCTCCCAAGCACACTATAATTTTGACATCTTAAAAGGCTAGGAAGGTTAGTATTGCAACAAATATTATGAAATTGAGCTCTAATGTGGTTGTACATGGAGCACTCTAAGAGGAAGTTATTTTCATCCTTGATGTTCATATTCTCGCAAAGACGGCAGATCCTTCCCATCCATGGTGTTTAATAACTGTCCAACGACCTGCTTCACTTTGGAGTTCATGAGAATTCATTCTAATCTTGGCAAAATTAATTTTCTTCTTTGAGCTAGTTAAAATAGAGAGATACTTTTGATCTTCGAGGTTGGGGTTGATGACCTCCTTATAATATCTTAATTTTATTTTAGCTTCTAGATCTTTCTCACACCACATTTTTTCTTTGAACTTAGAAGTAACAATTTTTTTAATGTTATTGATGTTTTTAATGCGACATTCTTTGCTGATCTCCCAGTCAATAACCGCACTGTGTCTTTATACCAACCTCGTTTAAGCCTTAGGTGGTTTTGGCTGGAATTTAATGCTAGCTTAGGAAGTCTATGGTCTCCTATGATATTGAGCTTGTGCTTGTACAACAGAAGCCTAGTCATAGCTAGGCTCTCGATAGGGAAAATACACACTTCTATAAAGAGAATACGATAGGGTGTATTGATTTTAATTTTAAGGTTATACATTATAAAATGCTTCTGGATTTGCTCAATCTTTCTCTAGGATTCTTTAGAGATGTTGCAACCCCAAACCTCACATCCATATAGGATAATAGGAGTGACTAAAGTTCCAAAGAGGAACTTCTTTCTATCCCACATTACGAGGTTTGTAGTTTTACAATTATTTTCAAGACCAAAATAAGCTTTCCACCCCCCCATTAATCCTTTTCAGATACTTTAGTTCCGGGCTGAGCTTGTGATGAATATCAATTCCTTTGTGGTACTTGTAAGAAGACACTTCCTCCAACATATTGGCTATACATAAAATTAGTGTGTTGTCTCTTGGATTTGATAATCATAACTCTTGTTTTGTCGCAGCTAACAGACATACCCATGGTAGAGCAAGTAAACTTTAAGAATTCTAAGTTGCTTATCAAGATCGATGGGCGCCTGCGAGAAGAACAATATCATCAAGATAGAGAAGAAGGATAATGACTATCCCACTAAGATCATGCTAGCACATCCTTCAGCTTCCAGTAGACAACTCCGTAGCTTAATGGGAGTGTAAAGGACAAATAGGGTAGGGAGAGGGAGAAACCTTGTTTAACTCTGATATTACACTTAATATCTTTCGACCACCCCTCATTTCTCTTTAACTTGGCAATTACATTCTCGTATAGCCTTATAGTAGCCGCTCTTAGCTTGAAAGGAAAATTTAGTTCTTCTAATCTATTCCATAGGTCATTTCTAGGAACTGTATCGAAAGCCTTTCTAAAGTCCACAAAGCAACAAAAGAGATTGGATTTATAATTGCAGCATTCTTCCATAATGATCCTAAGCGTAACGAGGTGGTCTATTTTTGAGTGATGCCTTCTAAAACCCAGTTGGCCTTTAGCCTGCTTACCTTCACTTTCCAGCCAGCAGCTCAACTTCTTTTCCAAAATAATACCATATAACTTGGCTAAGAGAGGGCTGACCATAATTGTTCGATAATTAGAGGGGTTATTTGTATCTGCACTTTTAAAAATATGGATAATGAGGCTCTGAGTCTGAGTTTTAGGGGACCCTTGCTTGACTTCTTGGTTGAAAATCTTGTGGATGTGGGGGATGAGGACAAGACCTCCAATTTTTAAGATTTTCTCCTGGTAACCTTCGATGTATTTAGCTTTCGCATTTTCCAAGCGATTAACCCCAAAATCAATGTCTTCTAATCAGAAAACTTCTTTTGTCATGAGTATGGTTTCAAAATCCTTGGCATTTGGAGATTCATAAAGGTTTTTAAGATAAGAATTCTAGTCGTGTAAAGAAATTTTATTATTATCTTTAGTTTTCCTAGTTAGAATATGCCTCTAGAATTTCTTAGGAGCCACCTTAGAGACCTGTAA
Organism: Pinus albicaulis; assembly: GCA_034641835.2. Lineage (NCBI taxonomy): Eukaryota > Viridiplantae > Streptophyta > Pinopsida > Pinales > Pinaceae > Pinus > Pinus albicaulis. The sequence continues at coordinate 48,582,591 of CM076569.1, read as the reverse complement.
GAGATTATCTTGTCTTTTACAAATATATTACCTTTTTTCCTTTTAGTTAGGGCTTTGTAGATTTTTATTATGTTAATTTTGAGAGATTCATCAACAGCTTCCTTAATTTCTCTCCTCGCACTTTTACAATATTTGTCATACCATGGGTTGGTTTTTCTAATTCTTTTATTACTTGAGACTTCAATTGAAAACTTGTTAATAGAATATGAGAGGGTTGTAGTAAAATTATGATAGAGGTCATCTATGTTGTCTATACTAGATAAAGGAAGCCAATTAATTTTTAATTCATTTAGAAAGAGATCATTTTTATTTCTATCAAATATTAAGTTCTTTTGACTATATGTATTATCTTCTATGGGATCTCTATGAATGAAAAAATTGAGAGTTATGAGTAAAGGCCTATGATTAGAGTCACGCTCGTGTTCGTCTAAGATGTCAAAATTTATTATTTCGTTGTATAAAGGGAGATCGGAAATAACGTAGTCTACCACGCTCCTGCCAAGCCCATCGATGCATGTCATCTTGCTAGAATTGGGCCACTTCTTTAGACCATTGCAAATTATGAGATCCTGAGCACTACAGATTTGACTATTCTGAGCTGGATAAGCTAAGCAGTCATTGATGTCAACCCAAGTAGCACTAGGGGCCTAACCAATATTGCATGAGAATATTTGGACCTACTAAATTACTTTCTTTTCACTTGAGAGATATTCATGTTTGAAGTTTATACCCCTAGTTAGTGGGCTAAAACCCCATGTGGTTGTACATGGGTCATCAAAAGTCATAATTAATATTTCCTAAGTTCCTAAAATCCCTCCCATTTTCACTTGTTGAAGCCCCTCTCAACCTAAGCATTTATATAAATTGTGATCCTCATTTCCTCCTTAGGTAAGGGATTTCGCCATCTGAAACAGGTCATCATGGAATTTTAGCTCTAAATTTTTTATAAAAAGGTTCAGAAATTGAAATTTTTATGAGACGAAGAAGAAATCCTAAGGAAGCTGCTGTGAAAATTTCAGATCAAGGTGCGCAATATTTTCGGAGATATGATCTGTGGAAGTCAGTGTTTTTACAGGCTCCTAAAATTCATCTCAAAGAAGTGACCTTGGGAACATCGTCATAAGTCTCTCTCTGAGTATTGGATTGGAATTCTGTAAAAAATAGCAGATATTGCACAGTCTATAGTTTCCACTCTATCAATTTCAAAGCCAAATGAAGAAACCGTGACACATGTCACGCCGTAAATGTTATCTCTGCTGAAACAACCCATAATTAGGGAATTGTGAGCGATTGGGTATAACCCTCTCTTGAAGAATCCAAATTGGGTCAGACCCGTGGCATTGGAAAGAAGACTTAGAGGACTACTACATTACCGAATCCGATATTTGGGATCTAAAATAACAAAGATACACCGTATTCAACATCGTACTCAAGGCAAAGAAAAGCTAGATCTAGTGTTGTCATACGTAAAGGAAAAGAATTTCTATGGAAGTAAAGAAAAGTAAAAAGAGGTAGCATGGTAAGAGAAACAACTATGTACATAACAACATCAAGTGAAACATCACATGAAGCCCTTCGCGGGGGCAAGATCATACAACAATTGTAAAGGTATCATTGTACTTAATCATTGTAAATACATTATTGTACAAATTGTACTAGTATCTATCTGCCAATGGTTGAAGAGGCAGTGTTGGGATGTCTAGGATCATCATTAGGTGGTTGCGTCAAAGTTGGGGTTATGGTCTAGTATATCTTCTTCTTCTACATCATTCTATATCATTGTAAAGTGGACCATTTTCCCTGGTACGGGAGTCCATTCTTCTTTTATTCTTCTATATGGTGGTAGGGTGGTGCTAGGGTGAAAAACAGAATTAGTACCGTTGGGGAACCACCATTGACAATACTATCGAAGAATCTCGTGCATTGGAGCGTCCATCCAGTGGAAGCTGGAGAAGAATGCTTTTCTAGATTCTAGGAAGTTGGAGCTTTATTTTCAATTGGAGTTGAATATTAAAGAATTATTAGAAAAGCATTAGGTGGTTTTTGTCCCGAAGTGGGTTTCCGCCTTAAAAACTGTGTGCATTTGTGTTCCTCTTGTTTGCTACTATTGTACAAACACTGATAATAATTTAAGATTAACTAATTCTCTAATTGAAAGGAATATTGATTCACCCCCCCCCCCCCCCTTCTCAGTATTTCCAACAATTGGTATCAGAGCTTGGTTCCTTCAATAGCAGCTTAACAACTGGAAGGAGGTCATGGAGCATACCAAGAATGGTGTACCTCTATTTAATGAAAATAATTATGCACTTTGGAAAGTAGGAATGGAGGTATATCTCTTGGCGCAAGGTTACGAAGTATGGGACATTGTTCAAAATGAATTTACATCAACCGCAAATGAACAAGGTAAGAAGAATTTGGTAAATGATGAAAAAACAAAGAATATTATTATCAATGGACTTATTGAATCTGCTTATCATAAGGTGTTGGGTTGTAAAACCGCCAAAAAAGTATCGGACAAGCTTGAGAATATATAGGCAGGTGACTCAAATGTCAAAGAAGCAAAGCTTCAAATCTATAGAGCAAAATTTGGTTAACCCACTTGTGCAGATTGCAACATTTCTCGTATACTTCCGCGTTGATGAAATATTTACTCTAGAAGGATTGGGAGAGCTGCCAATCTAGAAGACTATTATATGAAAGATTATTAGAATGTTACCAGGGAGATTCAACCCAAAGGTATCGGTCTTAGAATACAGTGAAAATCTGGACAAACTTAGCAAGGAAGAATTACATGGAGTTCTCATAGCATATGAAATGAGAATTGATGAAGAAAAGGGTACTTAAAATCTAGAAACTGCGTCCATTGCATCTAAGAAAACCAATAAGGAAAAACAACCTTCAATTAAAATGACATGCACCTACAAGTGCGAAGAAAATGGAGATGATGGAGAAGGTCTTTCAGATGAAGAATATGCTTAATTTACGAGAAAACTAAAACCTGGTAAGGGAAAATTCAAAGGTAAACTTTCATTGATATGTTTCGGTTGTGGTGAGGTTGGGAATTTCATAGCAAAATGTCCGAACAAAAGTGATGGCAACTCAAAAGGAAAGAAAGGCTTTAAGAAATTCAACAAGCAAGGCAAAAAGAAAGGATCCAAAAGGAACTTTCTCTCTAAAGAAGATATCTCATCATCTGATGAAGAAAGTGACAACAAAGAAGAAGCCAATGAGAAAGCATTGTTTATGGCCAAGCACAATACAATTACAAAGTATCAAACAATGAAGAAGAAGGTTTCATCATAGAACAATTTTCTCTGAGGAGGCAACTGCTTATAAAGAGCTCAATGTTGAGAAGATCCGTTCCAATACTCTTGAAGAACAAGTTCAAGGTCTCAAAATTGAAGTTGAAGAACACAAATGTATTGAAGAGTCACTTCAAAAGAAGTTGGAAGAAAGCAACCAAAAAAGGGAAGCATTAGAAGCCGAAGTACTCTCACTGCGTAAGGAAGTGAAGAAGGAAAAAACTATCCAAAACTATGCCAACAACTCAAGGGAATTGGAAGAACTCATCAACAATCAACGATCTTACAATGACAAAAATAGCCTTGGTTACAAAGAAGAAGAAGTAGGACCTTCTACAACAAAATACAATGAACCTATGAGATTTGACATACATTTAGACTTCATTGGAAAATATTCGCAATCATATCCTTGGAAGATGATTCCTCGACGAAGTTTTCCATCTAGGTACCAACATATTTTTCATGGCTATTGTTATTCATGTGGAAAATTTGGTCATAAAGTTATAGAATGTCGCACGTACCCTAGGAACCAATACAATTCCGGGAGATCCTTCAAATATGAACCTCCCAAGGCTCAACGAAACATCAATAGATTTGAACATTTAAGAAATAATATGGAATTTTACAAATTTCAAAACTTTGGACACATAGCTAGAGACTGCAAACTTAAAAATCCTTTAGAAGAATCTTCAAAGTCACAGAATGAACGAACATGGAAGAAGAAGAAGATTGATAATTGTGCTCTCGCTCTCAAGGCTCAAAACAACAAAGATGTGTGGTATGTTTACAGTGGTTGCTCAACGCATATGACTAGAGAAAGAAGGAAATTTGTATCTCTGAAAGAGAAGAAGGATGGAACCGTATCTTTTAAAAATGATGGATCTTCAAATGTTATAGGATCAGGTACCATCACTCTTGGAAGAAAATATGTTATAGCCAAGAATGTTCTATTGGTTGAAAACATGAATCACAATCTACTTAGCGTTGGAAAAATGTGTGATCAAGGACACAAAATGCTATTCAACTCCACAAAATACAAAATCAGGAAAGGTAGGTATGGTAAAATTGTTGCTACAACAAGTCAAGCTCCAAACGACATATATGTTATGGATGAAGTAACTAAAGTATGTCTACTAGCTAAAGAAGATGAAAGCTGGTTATGGCACAAACAAATGAGTCACATAAACTTTGACAATCCTGTTAGGATAAGAAAGAAGGAAGCAATATGAGAAATGCCGAAAATATCAAAACCTTCCAACACACTATGTGAGGCCTGCCGGCATTGTAAGCAGACAAAATTCTATTTTAAAACAAAAGAACACTTTGCATCACATCCACTGGAATTGATACATACTGATCTATGTGGTCCTATGAGATCAAAAGGCTTAGATGGAGAATTATATTTCATGTTAATGATAGATGACTATACCAGGATGACAACCGTAAGTTTACTAAAGAAAAAATCTGAAGCATTTGAGTGCTTTAAGATCTACAAGGAGTTGGTTGAAAATGAAACTGATTTGAAAATAAAGTGTCTAAGATCAGATAATGGTGGAGAATTCACTTCCAAATTATTTCAGCAATACTGTGACGAAAATGGAATAAAAAGACAATTTTCAATATCACGAACACCTCAGCAAAATGGAGTTTATGAAAGAAAGAACAGAACTGTACAGGAATGGGTAGAACAATGTTGAAGGACTCAAAATTGGATGAAAATTTCTGGGTTCAAGCAATTGATACGACAGTCTTCATTATCAACCAAAGTCTTCTCATAAATAATTTCAACAAGACTCCATATGAATTATCGAAAGGAAAACCATCTAATGTAAAATATTTCAGAATCTTTGGAAGCAAATTTTATATCAAAAGATAAGATAAAAATTTGGGTAAGTTTGAATCATGTGTTGATGAAGGTATCTTTGTTGGTGGAGAGCATAAATGTATTTGACGAAGATGGTGTTCTAGCGAATAATGATGAGGATCTAGAATCTTCGAAACTTGAGATAGAGGCTAAAAAAGGCACATATAAAATTGTAGAACAAGAAGCAACTATCAACGAGGAAGAAGTAAATAATGATCATCAAGATATACCAGAACAACAACAAGAAGCTCCTCCAAGGAGAACAAAAGAATGGATTCAAAAGAACCATCCATCAAATCAAATCATTGGTGACATAAATGAAGGTCGAAAACTTCGTTCATCACAAAAATCTCCCATTGCTTTTCTAGCAACCATTGAGCCTAGTAGTTTTGAGGAAGCCAGCCAGAATGAACATTGGGTAGTAGCTATGAATGAAGAATTGGATCAAATCAAGAAAAATAACACCTAGGAATTAGTTCCATGACCAAAAGATAAAAATTTCATTTGGAGTAAAAGGGTGTTCAGGAAAAAATTGAATGAAGATGGGCAGGTTACCAGAAATAATGAAAGATTGGTTTGCAAAGGATAGACACAAGTGGAAGGAATTGATTTTGATGAAAAATTTGCACCAGTTGCCAGAATGAAGGCTATCCGAATGTTTCTCACCTATGCATGTTCAAGAAAAATAAAATTCTACCAAATGGATGTTAAGTCAGCATTTCTGAATGGAGAATTAGAAGAAGAAGTTTACATCGAACAACCTGAAGGTTTTCTACTATCAGAAAAATAAGACTATGTTTGCAGGTTAAAGAAGGCTCTATATGGTCTCAAGCAAGCTCCCAGAGCATGGTATGGTCGTCTTGATGGATATCTACGTCAACAAGGGTTCAAGAAAGGTACCGTTGATAGCAATATTTATGTACAAATAGATAAAGATAATTTAACAATCATTGAGGTATATGTGGATGATATAATATTTGGTAGCAATGATGATCGACTAAGTAAGAACTTTTCTACAAATATGCAAAGTGAGTTCGAGATGTCTTCACTTGGTGAGCTGACATACACTAGTAGAAAATGATGAAATTAGTGACTAGGTGACTAAAAAAGTTAGTCACCACAATTATTTGAAGTGAATTACTACTAAATTTGAGCAATTTTAAGTGACCGAACTAAAAATGGCTAACTTAAACTACTAATTTAGTCTAAGGATAAAATATACGACTAGATAATAAGTGACTAAGCTAAAAACGACTAACTTAAATGACTAATTTAGTCTATGATTAAAATATATGACTAGATAATAAGTGACAAAATTAATAATGTTTAACGTAAATGACTATTATAGTTCAAGAATAAAAATATGACCAAATAACAAGTACAACAAGTATATGAATTAGTTATTTATGTAATTTTTAATTGTGTCACTCCATAAATGGAAAATTGCAATTTTGATGCTGAAGTGTTACATTTCACTCCAGGGGTCTCTAAATCCAATTACAATGTTAAAATTAAGAGAAAAACGGGTCTCTGAATCCATCTAAATGTTAAAATTATGAAAACACTTTTGTTTCTAAAGTTTAACACTATAGATGGATTCAAAGAACCTTTTCTTTGAATCCATCTCTAGTGTTAAATTTAGAGCAAAAAGGTCTTTGAGTCCATTTGAAGTGTTAAAATTTAGATACCCTCGTCTTTAATGTTAACATTTAGTTAGATGGATTCAACGACCCCCTTAAATGGGTGTCCATCAATCCATTTATAATGCTAAAATTATAACACTTTTATACAATCACTACTAAACCAATGTAAAAGTTGCTATTAAAATGGTTAACCACAACACATATTGACATAATCAATATCCTTGTCATAAATAGAAAAAATAAAATGAGAATTTGGTGGTCATGCAAAATATATATAAATATATTCTGCATGACCACTAAATATTCATTGTAATTTAGTTTTTAATAATTAAATATATAAATATAAACTATAACAAAACCCTCTTTGTTTATTCCCTCCATATTTTGTAATTCTTCCCTCTATATTCATTTTAAATTTCGGTTTCTTAATTCTTCCCTCTATATTCATTTTAAATTTTGGTTATTGAGGAGCTATTTCTTTGCTCAGTGTTAATGGGACCCTCTTTGTTTATTCCCTCCATATTTTGTAATTCTTCCCTCTATATTCGTTTTAAATTTAGATTTCTTAATTTTTCCCTCTATATTCATTTTAAATTTTGGTTGTTGAGGAGCTATTTCTTTGCTGAGTGTTAATCGGATTTAAGACTCCGTTGATCGCATGGAATTGGCAGCTTCACTTCCAATTGCCTCTCAATTAGAGAAGTTGTGGGTGTTTCACGCAGTGGTGATTGTTGTACAATCGAACCTGCACCACATTGGAAATAGACAAGTGACACCGAAGCCATGACCAACCTAAGACCCCGCCATGGGCCATAAGTTACACCATGAGTGGCTTTTAGATGTCCATATCGACTTCTCTCGTACTCCATAACATCATTTACAAATGGCCGTGGGAGAAAATGAACAGTTGAAGTTGAATTTCTGAGGTCTTCTATTCGAACTGTCACTCGACACACAGATATCTGACACCAGATAGTCACATATGATATCAGTAAAAGAGATTTTCACTGCCTCAAATTAAGCCTTTTTAGTAATAATAAATTTCTTTGTAGAAATAGAGCTTGGAGTTAGTGAGCTACCTTTAGTTTCTGTATTAATTGTATTAACCTAGCCTCATGATGAGCGTTTTCCCCTTTTTTTACTAGAGCTCAAACGGAAATCTATAACAATTTAGATGTGTGCTCTTTCATTAATCCCCATGCACCATGGCAAGGGCATCACCAGCTAGCCATCAAGGCAACAACCTGCGTATGGGTATTGGGAATTTGAACATCAGCAACAACAACAACCAGTGATTGATGAATACAAAAGGAGTCGATTTGGATTAATAGCCTACGTATTGGGAATTTGAACAACAACAACAACAACCAGTGATTGATGAATACAAAACGAGTCAGATTGGATTCAAGCGGCAAAAAAATTATCAAGGTGAAGTCCCTGACATTATTCCGGTGAACAATTTGGAGATTTCGCCCACTGCCGAAGAGTATTCGGGGCCTATTAATTCTTCCAAAAAGAAGTATTTTCATAATGCGATGGAGTGAACCAGGAGGAGAACATTGAAAGTAATCTACTCCCCAGCTACGCTCTTTGTTGCGCCTAATCTAAATCCAAAGGTAAGCCTCACCCCCATCTCCCTCTGAGATTGTTAATAAAAAAAATTTCTATTGATTTTTGGAAAATGGAATAAATTTTATCATTAGACCTGTTAGAAATCATTTTCCGTAGTGTGAGGATGAGAAGCACTTCAAAACTATGAATCCGTAAACTTTGAATGCAATATTATTTCTTACGAGTTCATAAAATTATGGTTTGTGTTATTTATTGTGTTTGCATGGAGAAAAGTGAGGTTCTCTTACAACCTAGGGTAGAATATATGCGATCCGTGCATGTTTCATGCTAATAAAAGAAAATGAAAAGAAGGTCAACAATATCTGATGTCTAATGCTGGCAAAAACTATTGGTGCTTTTAGTGATTGCAACATAAGTTTATTTTTTGGCAGTACAAAGAGCTCTCCTTTTATCGGGCAAGCAAAAAATCCATTCATTCTCAAAAGTATTTGGACAACATGGAAGAAGGTAGTTGGTTTGGTGTGCCTTCTGCATTACATACGATGCATAGTTAGTGACAGTGTTGGGTGTTCGATCTAATCCATCCCATTTATATTGATACTGCTATCGAATCTAAATTCACCCACCGATCTATGTCTGAAAACACCCCTCATGAAAAGAACTAGAAATTTGGATACCAAAAGAAAGTGGAGAGGGAGCCTGGTGGGTTAGCTAATGGTTGAGTGTTGTGGCAAGTAGGAGCTCTTAAGATCAAGTCCCTGGGTTGGTGGCCTCTGATAAATTCTTGATATTAGCGGGCCTCACTCATCTCCTACCTACCTGGGGTAGGTACCAAAATTTTGCTAGCTAGTTTACCTTGGGTGTCATCCTCAGAATGAGGGGAAGTCCCTGGAGTAACATGGGATATGTATTTATAAGGAAAATAAAATTCTAATGTTTGCAAAAGGAGAAAAAGATAAGAAAAATAGTAAATTTCAATTTTTTGAGGGATATAGTAAATTTCAATTTGTTGAGGGATATAGTAAATTTCAATTTTTTCTATGCTACGCTAATTATATTTTTATGTTTTTTTTCAAAGTCAGGAGGTAGATTTTATATTAAAAAATATATGGCCATACCATACAGCTTAAGTTTACAAAAAATATGTAGTCCTGGGCAACCATGATCTGGAATTCCCAGCTAAGGATGAAGGTTGAAGTAGCAAAAAATAATACTATGGAGGCCTATCCATATCTACCTCTTAGAAGTCCACAACTATACTACTTAACACACTAGAATAATGTAAATGGTACTCAACAAACACATTAGGTTACTAAAATAAAATTAAAAATGTAATGACCATTTTGGGCTTTAGTTACTAGGTCCACATGAATTTTTAGCCTCTAGGTCTTAATATTTCATTGTTGTAGAGCTAGTATCAAAGTAGATAGCCACATGTTTGTCTTTAGTGAGGCCTTATAGCAGCTTTGAGATATGGGAAGTTAGGGTGTATCCATTGAATGATGTATGGAAAAAGAGGTAGAGTCTACAGAGGTGTTTCTTAATTTGAGAGTGAGAGCTAACTCAACCTCTAGAGGGAGGTTGAAGTGAACAAATTTACACCCAACCATCATTTATAGGCTCCATATTTGAGGCCATTTCCAACTAGTTCCCTCTAAAAATGGTCATGGTGGCCTGAAGTTCATCCTCCCATTCCCTCTAAGCTAGGAAACACTTAATAATATTTCCAGAAATTCCACCAATCAATGCACTCATAATCCTACAGAAGCACATAAAAATGAGTTACCAATATTTAACCCTGGCTCATAGCCAAAGCCCACTTGCAATTATGATGGAATTCTCACAATTATTATGGCATAAAAGGGTATTAGCCCTAACATCAAATCCATTCCCCACAAAAAATTGCAAATCATTATACATTCAAATACTTATCCTTCTCACCAAGGATTTCTTTAATGTAACATAGGACCAATGCTCATCCTTTGGATGGATCAATTAATCCCACATGTAGGAATCAGGATCCATTTCCACCAAAATATAGTTCTTTAGAGAATGAATTAAATAAACGTGCATAAGATTAGAAGGTGAGGTCGTTTTAGCCCTGTCCTCCACATTTTCCTCATGATATGATAGGTATCATGGAAAGGGTTTATTGTCTTAACAATTTGCTACTTCATGTGAGTGGGCACATGGAGCTCAGGTCTCTTACCCCCTCCTTTACACACAAAACACCTCCTTGTATTTGAACCCTTTAATCGACTTTTTAGTTTTCTTCAACATTTAGAATTTAACATATTTTGGCAAGCTTTAGGTTTGTAAGTAGGGGGAGTTTGAAGGAGGCATTAGATAACCACCATTTAGTTTTTGATCACTGTCACCTTTCAAACACATTTGTCTTTTAGTACATTGGCCTTTTAGTTTGCTTCAACATTTTGAATTTAATACTTTTTGGCAAGATTTAGGTTTGTAAGTAGGGGGAATTTGAAGGAGGGATTAGATAACCATTATTGAGTTGTTGATCACTATCACCTTTCAAACTTTTTTTTCTTTTAGTACATCAAATCCTTGATGGACTTTAAGAGCTTCTGGTTCATTGGAAATTGGAATATGCTGAAAATAATTGTAGTTGTGCTTAGATTCATGTCCATATCTCAACAATTAGAGAAAATCTCTAAAATTTGTGATTTTACCTGATATCTAATAGTGATATCCATATGTTCTGTAGCACATTGCTTAATAATTCAATCTGTTTGATAAATAGATTTATTTTTTGGAGTTGAATTCAAAGGGAAAATGTGGAGACAAGTAGTGTAGAACACTATGTATTTCCTGCTTTGCTAGGTTGTTGCATTCATCAATTATGTGCTAAGTCTCTTTCCAGAGCTAAATTTAGGAGTAATTTGTAGAGTATATGGTGTTGTTTATCAAATATTTTGTAGAATTGAGAGTAGATTTCATGCAAAGAGGGGCTAGAAAATATTAAGAGTTGAATTGAAAAGGAAAATGTGAAGACATAGTAGCATAGAAGACTATTTATTTCCCACCTTTCTAGGTTGGTGCATTAAAAAATTATGTGTCACAATTTGTGGGAGATTTCAACTCTTCTATATTTGTTAGAGAAGGGAAAGAGTCTATTAGAATAGGGAATCGACTTGGAGTAGTGTGCTTCAACCTTCAAATGTGGGTAATACCTAGCAAGTGAATTGTTGTTGGATCCAAGTAGCACATATGTATTTGGAATGTTGTGAAAGACAGTAAAAGTGAGGTTGTCTTTCACATGTGAAACTTGAGGTATGCTATTACAAGTTATGAAAAATTTCAAAATATGAAATGAATTTTGGGACAACATGCATTTCTCTGTTTTTGCAATTTTTTTTTGTATCACTTAATAATCTTTCTAGAAATTTCACCAATCAATGCACCCATAATCTTGCAGAAGCACATAAAATGAAATACCAATATTTAACCTTGGCTCATAGCCAAAACCCACTTGCAATTCTGATGGAATTCTCACAATGTTTCTGGCATAAAAGAGTATTAGCCCTAACATCAAATCCATTAACCACAAACAATTGTAAATCATTATGCATTTGAATCCTTATCCCTCTCATCGAGGCTTTCTTGAATGTCACATAGGACCAACATTCACCCTATGCTCTCTTGAATTTAAAATTTGATTTTATTATTTTCTCATTGTTAAGACTTCCTTTCAAAATTTCTCTACTTCCCATAGGGTTTTAGTTTAGTAGTGAAGGCAGTCCCTTTCCTAGTTTCCCACTGCTTTCAAATCTCCCATACGCATATGCCCAAGCGTCGCAGACCGATTTTCCTACATAAGTAGGCCACTTTGTGGTTCACCCCTTATGGGCTGAGGGCTATTAGCCATGTGGAAGTGGGGCCATATGTAATATCTAGCTTGTTGAAGCATCATGCACAAGGAAAAATGTTGCACCACTGTGTACTCAGGCAAACCAAAATCATTGATTCCCACTAAGCCAGATCTAGTTTTTTCATGCGTGCCATATGTGTGCGTCGGCATGTTTGTGCACATATATTTCTCTAAGCTAAGTATCATATATGAGAGTTAACAAATCGAGACTTGTCTAACATTTGTAGGTTACAAATGCCGATTTTTTTTTTTCTAAACTATTTCAAACTCTGAGAAGGTAATTTCACTTACTGTGTTGACATTTTCTTTAATCCAAAATTGTGATCTACTTGATAAGGCATTACAGTGCTTATTTGTTAGATATATTTTTAAAATATAGAATGGAAAATTATTGAAAGTTTGTCATATATTTCAAAGCCCAAAAATTGTCAGGTTAAATGATATAAATCATAGTTTAGCTAGTTAGCATTCAGTTTGAGACTGTACACAGTCAGTTGTACAGACATCTGTGCCATAGTAGTCCAATTTTCAAACATAGAATATTATGCATATTCTATCATTGCAACAATCCATAAAGAGATTCATAAGGTATATAAACATTCAAAAATACCAAGAGGCTAGTTTGAATTCAACTGATACTTATTTTTCTTACAATTAGTTTGTTAGTTGATGCTACCAACCTCGTTTTGTTTGCAAACAAAACTCATCTCAATTACAACCTGTCTACTAGACAGATTATATGATATTTAGATATTTTACTACAACCGAATGGTCTCTATGCATTATATGAAACAGAAAAAATCTTAAATACTATTCCCAAACAAAGTATTGTTTTTAGACTAACTAGATCATCTCTTATGCAATACTTTGAAATGCATAAACTGTATACCTCCCTCAAACAAAATTCTGCTTTTAGATTTCAAAATTTTGCAGAAGCCATTCTTTGTGACACCATTTTCAAGAATATTTGCAATGCTTATAGGGGTGGCAAGTGAGGGGGGAAGGTTCTTTTCGGTTTCGAAGGACAGATTGAATTAGGCTACTCTTGGAATCTAGGAAAAGCTTCTAATCCTTCAAGGCCTTATTCTGGCTGCTTCTTCTCCAATTAGGTCCCTCATTATAATAGGAGACTCCAATAACACCTTATGTCATCTTGTGTTGAGAAATTTTTCTTCAGACTCTTAGCTGTGACATCTCCACACAAGAATCATGGGAAATCTATCCATATTACCAATCACACAAGTAAATCATGTTCTAAGAGACCTCAATGCTATAGCTAATAGGATGGCCAACCAAGCCTTATCACTAGCACCTGAAAGCATGCATATTAAAGGAACAATAGCTGGAGGAAATGATAACATAATTCAATGGATATGTATACTCAATTAAAAAGCATGGAAGTATTACTTTCTGCATGCTTAAAACGTGGCAATCACACACTGTCTTGTGACAAAAGTGATAGAGTTAATTTGAACTACCATATTGTGATAAGTAAGTCAGAGTAAAATGTTTCCAAGTCTTGGGAATCCATGAGAGGTACCAAACAATCATGTATGCAATTGGAATACCTCAATAGGTGAAGAGAGGAGTTTCCTTGTGTGAATGGCATGGTATAGCTAGTTCTGGCCCATCCCTATAAGTAGTCACCCCATGCAAGCTGGTATTGGGATATATTCAACACAAAGAGGGACTACAAAGGCAAGGTCATGGAGGATTAGAGAAGTTAAGTTTTATATTACCCCCTCTCCTTGCGCATCAATCAGTTGGGAATTGAAGGAACTCAGGGAGGTAACTTGCTCAGGGGACCTCTTTGTTATATTTTTTTGGATTTGGTTCCAAAACACTCTATGGAAAGTAGGGTCATCAAGGTAATTGGCAGAATCATTAACAGGAATGTCAGAGGAAATTTGGACAGGGGATGGAAGCTCATAAACTCTGTACATATTCTGGGAGGCATGGAAGATAAAAAAGGAAAGAAATGTAGTGCATGAAATAAATAGCGGGTGGTAGATGAGGATATTAGAATGGAGATAGTGGCATTGAGTAGGAAGCTTGATTATTTGTCAGCTTAGGTGGATGTGCTAACTAATATTCTCTCCACTCACTTCCAACAGATTCAAGATGTGAGTATGGAAATCTAGCATCTCCAACTCCAAATGAAAAATGCACAGACTATGGAATAGGGAGAAGCATGGGGAAGAGATCGTTAGGTGTCTTCAGTAAATTTAGTCCAAGCTGCTTCAATTGGATTTCCTGACGGACCTCAACCAGGTATCCTTAATAGATAATTTGCTTATCATAGATGATTAAGAATCCACCTTGGTTTAAATTTTTTTGAATTCGTTCAATTGCTATCACATATACGCCTATTCCATAAAATGTATCCTTATGGATTTTTTTGGACTCTTGAGCCTTGTAGTAGGATAGAGACAATCAACATGATCAAACATGTTTAGTTACAAAATACTATGCTACATTGTGCTACAGAATGCTATGGATGTACCTTCGTTGTGGTTCAACAACATTTTTCCAATTCAAACTACCTTGTTATTAAAAAAACGGAATATCTGCAAAACTTATATTTATATCAATTATTCAAACCTAGATATTTAGGTTCATCATCAATACATAAGTCCAAATGTTTCAAACCAGGATATCTTAGTTTCAAACTAGGATTCTTAGTTTTGAACCATGAGAATTGGCTTGCAAACCAAGCGGATAACATTCGTTAACTGCAAAATAGAGGGCGAAGCTGCTGGGATATCCTCCCTCTGCTTCGGCGCCTTTGCCTTGGCTGCAACTTTCACTCAAGATGCCTTATTCTCTTTATGTTCTCCTTGTCATGCCTTTGATGCCCTTCTGCACCAAACTTATGGGTCTCAGTGCTTATCTAATTTGACCCTTTCTAGATGCTCATATCTTTTTTTACAAAAAAAATTGCATGCCAAATTGCCCCAGTGGCCTTCTTCATCACTCAACCAAATTTTGGAGATTTTCCTCCTCGGAAAATGCTCAAGGTGCCATCATTAAATGTTGGTCATGTGGCACAGAGGGAGATGCTAGTCCATTTCTTGTGTGTCCATCATGCAGGAGTGTTCAGCCTCTGGATTCTTAAGTGAACTATTTTCAGATATTCGGTCTGTAAATCTTTGGACACTAAAACGAATATGAAATTTTTTTTTATGAGGAACCCCAAACACACAGATATATAAATATTTACTAATATATTACTAATACCATTGGGTAAGTTTTCTATTTAGTCTGGGTAAAAAATTTGTTGCAAGCAGGAGTGAAATTTATTATGTGGGCATGCTTCTCTGTAGGCAGCCAGAGTATGATGTACACACAAACGATCTGGAAAGAAAGTGCAAAGATTGGAAAAAGAAATTTCATCCTAATTTATTTCAGTGCAACTCTGAGGTTAGTTCTATTGTTCCTTTTGCATATTTCTATTGTTGTAATACATTGGTGGGTTGCAACTTTCTGTGACTTTTGCACTAATCTCGTGTTTTCATTATGGGACTTTGAGTAATTTTCTTTTCATTTTCTCATCTATTTGGGACCAGCAAGAGAAGGAGCATTATGCTCTGTATTCTACTCAAGTGATAAATTCTTATAATGTTCTTATTAAGCCTCTATCCATAGCATGGTATCTGGGACACAAGTCTCCCATTCCCAAGTCTTTGCTCTCTTGAATTTCAAATTTGATTTTATTGCTTTCTCACTGCTAAGACTTCCTTTGAAAATTTCACTGCTTCCCATAGGGTTTTAGTTTAGTAGTGAAGGCAGTCACTTTTCTAGTTTCCCACTCAATTCCAATCTCCCGAGAGCATATGCCCAAGCGTCGCGGGCTGGTTTGGCTACATAAGTAGGCTGATTTTTGGTTCAGCCCTTATGGGTCGAGGGCTATTGGCCATGTGGAAGTGGGACCATATGTAATATCTAGCTTGTTGAAGCGTCATGTATAGGAAAAATGTTGTACCACTGTGTACTCAAGAAAACCAAAATCGTTGATGCCCACTAAGCCAGATCTAATTTTTTCACACGTGCCATATGTGTGCATGGGCATGTTTGTGCACATATCTTTCTCTAAGCTAAGTATCATATATGAGAGTTGAAAAATCGAGACTTGTCTAACATTTTTAGGTTACAAATGCCAATTTTCTCTTCTAAACTATTTCAAACTTTGAGAAGGGAATTTCACTTACCGTGTTCAAATTTTCTTTAATCCAAAAGTGTGATCTACAATGACAAGGAGTTACAGTGCTTCTTTGTTAGATATATTTGTAAAATCTAGAATGGAAAGTTACTAAAAGTTTGTCATATATTTCAGAGTCCAAAAATTGTTAGGTTAAATTATATAAATCATAGTTTATCCAGTTAGCATTCAGTTTGAGACTGTAAACAGTCAGTTGTACAGACATTTGTGCCATAGTAGTCCACTTTTCAAACATCGAATATTATGCATATTCTATCATTGCAACAATCCATAAACAGATTCATAAGGTATATAGACATTCAAAAAGACCAAGATACTAGTTTGAATTCAACTGATACTTATTTTTCTTACAATTAGTTTGCTATTTGATGCAACCAACCTCATTTTGTTTGTAAACAAAACTCATCTCAATTGCAACCTATCTGCTAGATGGATTAGATGATATTTAGATATTTTACTACAACTGAATGGTCTCTATTCATTCTATGAAACACATAAAGTGTTAAATACTATTCCCAAACAAAGTATCATTTTTAGATTAACTAGATCATCTCTTATGAAATACTCTGAAATTCATAAACTGTATACCTCCCTCAAACAAAATTATCATTTTCGATTACAAAATTTTGCAGAAGCCATTCTTTATGAAACGATATTCAAGAATATCTGCACTGCTTATAGGGGTGGTAGGTGAGGGGGGAAGGTTCTTTTCGGTTCCGAAGGACAGATTGAATTAGGCTACTCTTGGAATCTAGGAAAAACCTCTAATCCTTCAAGGCCTTATTCTGGCTGCTTCTTCTCCAATCGGGTCCCTCATTATAATAGGAGACTCCAGTAACACCATATGTCGTCTTGTGTTGAGAACTTTTTCTTCAGACTCTTAGTTGCAACATCTCCAGACAATAATAATGGAAAATCTATCCATATTTCGAATCACACAAGTAAACCATGTTCTAAGAGACCTCAATACTATAGCTGATAGGATGCCCAACCAAGCCTTATCACTAGCACCTGAAACCATGCATATTAAAGGAAAAATGAGGGAGGCAATAATACCATAATTCAATGGATATGTCTACTCAATTAAAAAGCATGGAAGTATCGCTTTCAAGTTTCTGCATGCCTGGAACGTGGAAATCACACACTGTCTTTTGAAAACAGTGATAGAGTTAAGTTGAACTGCCATATTGTGATAAGTAAGTCAGAGGAAAATGTTTCCAAGACTTGGAAATCCATGAGAGGTATAAAACAATCATGTATGCAATTGGAATACTTTAATAGGTGAATAGATGCATTTCCTTGTGTGAATGGCATGGTATAGCCAGGTTTGGCCCATCTCTAGAAGCATCACCTCATGCAAGCTGGCAGTGGGAAATATTCAGTACAAAGTGGGACTACAGAGGCAAGGTCATGGAGGATTAGAGCAGTTAATTTTTATATTACCCCCTTGCCTCACACATCAATCAATTGGGAATTCAAGGCACTCAAGCAGGTAACTTTTTCAGGGGACCTCTTTTTTATATTTTTTTAGATTTGGTTCCAAAGCACTCTAAGGAAAAAAGGGTCATAAAATTAATTGGCACGATCATTAACAGGAATTTCAGAGGCAATTTGGACATGGGATGGAAGCTCATAAACTCTGTACATGTTCTAGGAGGCATGGAAGTCAAAAAAGGCAAGAAATGTAGTGCATGAAAGAAAGAGCGGGTGGTAGAAGAGGATATTAGAATGGAGATAGTGGTGCTGAGTAGGAAGCTTGATTATTTTTCGGATTATGTGGATGTGCTAACTAATATTATCTCCACTCACTACCAACAGATTCAAGATGTGAGTATGGAAATCTAGCATCTCCAACTCCAAATGAAAAATGCACAGACTATGGAATAGGGAGAAGCATGGGGAAGAGATCGTTAGGTGTCTTCAGTAAATTTAGTCCAAGCTGCTTCAATTGGATTTCCTGACGGACCTCAACCAGGTATCCTTAATAGATAATTTGCTTATCATAGAAGATTAAGAATCCACCTTGGTTTAAATTTTGTTGAATTCATTTCAATTGCTATCACATATATGCCTATTCCATAAAATGTATCCTTATGGATTTTTTTGGACTCTTGAGCCTTGTAGTAGGATACAGACAATCAACATGATCGAACATGTTTAGTTACAAAATATTATGCTACATTGTGCTACAGAATGCTATGGATGTACCTTCGTTGTGGTTCAACAACATTTTTCCAATTCAAACTACCTTGTTATTAAAAAAACGGAATATCTGCAAAACTTATATTTATATCAATTATTCAAACCTAGATACTTAGGTTCATCATCAATACATAAGTCCAAATGTTTCAAACCAGGATATCTTAGTTTAAAACTAGGATTCTTAGTTTTGAACCATGAATGAGGCGGATAACATTCGTTAAGAACAAAATAGTGAGCGGAGCTATTGAGATCTCCTTCCTCTGCTTTGTCACCTTCGCCTTGGCTGCAACTTTCACTTAATATGCCCTATTCTATTTATGTTCTCCTTGTCATGTCATCGATGCCCTTATGCACCAAACTTCCGAGTCTCAGCGTTTATCCTCCACTGTTCATTGCAGATTTAAATTTTGGTCATGCATACAAAATAAAATGATCCCTGTTTCTCTTACAGAGCAGGAAAAATTCAATACTAATACGAGTTATATTAATAGAACCATCTGGTGAAGCTTAGTAACTCTTGACTTGTCTATATTAGTTATTCTTTTTTTTTCTGTCAAGTCATTTAACTTGACAATCTCTAGGATCTGACGGGGGAAATTTTGTCCAGATATCCCTAAGAAATCAAAACAGTAATAAATTAGCATTAGCAAAGCATGTAATGGAACTATGTTTACTTTGTATTACAGACTTAAAACAAAAGCTCCTGGCAGTATCCTCATCAAAAAACTTTGAAATATCAATCAAAGTAAAATTCTGTTGTCAAATGAGCTAAACAGAAAAGTTATTTCTGTAAACAGAAAAGCTAGACAGGTTCATATGAGATTATGTCTATCAAAAAAATAATCTGTGGTGCTTAGTTTAATTAAGGAGCACTTGAATCCAACTAAAATAGGCCATTTCAATTAAAAGGTGCCCTTCCCTTAACACTGTCAAAACTTAGAATTTATGTTGGCATTGGGCAGGAAAGAGTTTCTTTCTGTGAGGGGGCATTGTGTTGTAAACTAAACTGCACATCAGCAGGGATGCTTCTCAACAGGAATGCAAGAGCTACATAAATACCACCTCGTTTGCCTCATTCATCGTTTAGTACAAATTGATCAACAAGCTATGTTTGAACCTGGTCAAGCAACCCTCTAGTCAAGTCAAGTCAAACTTCTGCCCTCTTTGCTCTGACCTAGGCCGAATTTCAGCCTCCAGAATATGCCCAGAAAACTCGGCCTGCCCAGAAACTGCCCAGAAATTTACATGTGCAAGTTAAAGTTCAAGTTCAAGAGAGAGAGAGCGATATTCTAGAGATGAATTCATCCTTCTTCTCCTTCGCTTGAATGCCCAGAAACTGTCTTTCTTGTGTGTGATCGAATGGTGCCTTTGTGGAGGAGGCCAAATGATTTTATATAGTGTTCTATCTTCACGAATGGGTCTGTCTCTTCACTGGAGCCGACTTGAATTGAGGAAGGGATGAATTGATTAGTTTGGAGCCAAAAATTCAAAATTCAAATTTCTTATAATATTTCTTTCAAGTGCTAATCAATAAAAATGACATGAAGAACATGTCTTACATTTACATTATAAATTACAAGGGCTTAAATATAAATTATGAAGACTGACCATAGCTACAAAATTCAACATGGCATGCCTTGCTAGGTAGGTTTAACATAATTTTTGTTGTTAACAGTAGTTCATCCTTTTTATGGATTTCAAGTGTTTTAGATTATAAATTGCAGCAAATACATTGGAATTATCTGCGAGAGTTATTTTGGATGTCTTCATAGAGAATCTAGATAACATCTTGATGTAAGAAGAATTATGGTCTCTCAGTCTGGTGATGGTGACTGTGTCACCATCAGGTCTAGTAGGATGTTTTCCCTCTTATTCCATTTTGTTATCCTTTAGCTACTGTATATTTTTTCCTGCATGACATCACTGCATGGAAACCAAGACATTATGAAGTGGATTTTTGCTTTTTCTTCCTTATATAATGTCAGTGTTTTGCCATCTTGGGGCCAATATGCTAATGTTTTTAGCAACAACGTCCTCAGAATCTAGAGATATGTTAGCTTCCTAGGTGTTCATCACGAGACTATTTTTTTTCCTACAGTGAGAAAAAATCGTAATTTCCATTCATAGTGGAATGGATAATTACATTATTTAGGTGCCTATAGCATTTTTCATAAAGAAAATTAGATATAGCAGCATATTCTAAGTCTCAAGGCTGTCTAATACATATAGGATAGTTGTAAATATAATTTATGTTCGAAAAGACTCCCACATATATATTCTTCGAGTGTTCTATCCAGTTTCCTGGATTTTATACAATCTCATCACAGATGGGCAGACTATATAATCCTGGTGGTTGAACTATTTTATAGTAACATATTGTTAGCAGGTGATTTAGAATAATATTTGAATGAATGTTACCTGTTGCATGTGTAATGGAATACGCTTTGGTCACGTTAACAGGTTTACCTCAAGAAAAAATAAATTTCTGTTGTAATGTGTTGTTTGAAAGCATAAAGATAGACATAATTGGATGATAATACAAAACATCATAGAGGATTCATCCAACACTAATATTTTCATCTTGATCAGTTTCATTTGTTGCTGATTAGTATACAAAATAAATTGGAGCCTGTGTACATCATACAACTAACTAAATATTTGCATTTTCATCCTCATAAATTCGTCCATTTGGTGTGCATATTGTCAGTTATTTAAGTTGTTTGACAGACACTATGGGTTCAATCTAACCACTTGAGTCCATCTAACAAATATGGTTAATAACTATTGGTTGTTATGTTGCAAAGTATGATATTTTCAATCTCATTTTGAACCAGAATCTAGACGGCATTTTGGATTTGTTAAGCATAGGCCTGATCCATAGTAGTGTTGATTTCTTTGGAAAAATTTCTGACAACTCTTTTGTGTTTCCTATTATGCTTTGCATTATGTTTTTCACACTACGGTCCTAGGAGTTGAGTTTGGTTTCTCAAATGAGACATTTTACAAATGTAGTATCTATATTATATAATCATCTTAGGCTTTGGACAAAATTTCTAGTACATAAATCTCTTGCAGAGGGACTATATTCAACGTTTACTCTCATCGCTTAGCAGCATGAGCTACAGATGTGCCATTGTTGGGATTTACAGATGACTAAAGGTAGAAATCCCCTTATTTACTAAGTGGACTCTGTTTCTGATTGACTTCACAAATTCCTTCCACATTTCTTGATGAGGGAAACAACCTCCTCCTCTGTTGAAGTAAACATCATTTATGCCTGGATTTTTGTAAGATTTCATGTATTGCCAAGACATTGGGAAAATTTCAACCTTACAATGTCATGGAATCCAATTGTAAAGGAGCTAATTGGTCCAGAGAACTACTCACTTGATTTTTACTACATACACTACAACTACATAAGAGATCCATGATGTAGAGAATGATGTCAAAGAACTCCTGTGGAAAATGGTCAGGTTGTGAACAAAGTGGTCAAGCATCCTTTGCCAACTCAACTGTCAAAGAAATATAAAATGATGATGTTGTGTTACCTTGGAAACCTTCTCTTGTGGATAGGATAATACTCTGGAGTCATTAACTAATTCTAGTTCCATTCGTGAAGATGTAATGGGTTCATGGTTGCACTACCCTATTGATGATTCATTAGATAAAAGAATATTGCTCTGAATTCTTTGGAGGGTTTTTCTTGCTGTATCTCTAAATCTAGGTCACTAGATCCAAGGTTATTTCATTTGCTATATTTTTATTTCACCCATTTACTTATCTTGGATCTAACACAAGCACTTATTTGAGTTGTCATGCTTGGGAAAATTGAATATATATTTCTCATTTGAGGTCAATTTACAATGACTTGTTTCAACATTGAGAATTGAGATATCTTTATGATCTACACACTCAAAGAAGACTAATCAATGTGAAAATGGGGTGAACAACCTACTTATTAATAAGTGGAACAATTCATTCTATTTGAGATTGATTTCTAGGGTTAAATTCAAGCCTTCAGATCTAATTTTATTTTTGGTGGATATTGCATGATCCATGGTATGACCAACTTCCTGTTTATTCATTTAACACCTCAACGCATATGATTTATTTCTTGTATGTCATTTTACTCACTCTGCAGCAAGGTCTGAAATGTGGCATGTTACACCTTGATTATTTCAATATTTGTTTTGCACAATGAAGTCTTAAACACCTTCTAATGCAAGAAAATGCAACAATGAGCTCAACAACCCACTTTATAATTCAACAACATACTCATATTTTTCACTGACATAAAAACTTGGCTCTAGTTCTCACTGTTTATCTACGTATTTTATGTGGTCAGGTTCTGAAGTTTATTGCACCATTGTTTGATGATATATATGCTCTGAAAATGAGTCATATAACACTTAATTTCTCATCTCTCAGCATTGGTGATGAGGATTACATATTGTGACATTGTTTAAAGTGTCCTTAAAAAAAATCAATACACAAGGTTCACAGAGTTTGAAGCAATTTAGGGTTTAAAGTCCCTCTTAAGGTAAACCAACAACATAATAAATCCAACAACCTAGCCTATAAGGTTGGTGCCACACCTGATCTTAGACTTAAGCACCCTTAATATACACCTAGCCCATCTAACACAAAACTGTGTGTTTAAACTTATTTTCTTCACTGTTGAGCATGACAATGACTTCTTCTAGTTCTAGGCTAGAAATAGTGCATACTGCAAATTATAAGCTGCAATAACAGATTTATCCTATTTGAAGATTTAACACAAAGGATCATGAACTTTGTTTGATATGGGTTTCAGAACTATAAAGGATATGGTCGGTCGTGCATATATGCTAAAGATGGATAAAGAGGTTATAGACAGTAATGAGAAGCTTGAAAATATCAATCTTTCTTTGCTACTTTGGCCTGCAACAGAGATTCACCCAGAAGCTACTCAATATTGTGTTTAGGAACAAGATCATGGTCTGGATATGGTACATTTGTGTGGGGCTCCTCCTTGACCCTGAATTAAACATTAGACCATCCATGCTCACCCTTGCATTTGGCTCTTCCTACAATTGCTCTTCTAACAGACACCCTTTACATAATTACTGTGTTATGTATCCTCCTTTCATGCAGCTGCCCTTCCACATCATTTTGAACTACCATTACTGTCAGACACAATTTTCTGATAATGAGGGGGGTCTATTGCCTTGGTGGTTTTGAGGGATCACAGGTAGGGGTTCAAATCTCCATCCCCCTCTCCATGGCCTCTTTGCTTTCTCTCTAGCATTTTCTTCACCATGATGTCTTGGTGCTCATAATCTTCAATCACAAGGTACTCGTCATTTATTGAACCAGGCTGTTGAGAGAAACAAAGGATGGCTGAGGTGAAAAATAAGCCCCTTGACTGCTTTAGTCTCTGAAGATTATGGCAAAGTCCTCTTCCAATTTAGATGAGGAAATCCTATTTGAAAATCCATTTTAAATCCCTTGATCATGCCTCTATCTTGGCTAGATTGTTACATTTTCCCATAGGTCTATTGTGTCTTAGCTATCCTCCTTATCTCTTAGTTTGAATGTGTATGACGGGTCCCACTTCCTTTGTCAGGGATGGAGGATTCAAGCTCCCTTGGTTTTTAAAGTCAACAGTCATCTGCTGGGGGATTTTCTCTCTCTAGACAGGGTGGCTTTTACTGTTTCAATTATAAATGTCCCCACACATGCTACTAGTATTTCTCAAGGGTTGCTTGATAGTCTGATATCTGAAAATACTTCTGTTTCTTTCTAACCAAACTTCCATAGCTGGTGACATGTTTCCAAATTGCTTTAAGCTTTGTGGATTGTGATATCATATGCCAGTTTTGAAAGAGATCTGGTAACAAGGTAGGAAAGCTCCAGCTGAGGTCATGTTTCTCTATAAAATGACTTCAAATATGGAAGGGGTACTCACACATAAGGAGAAAAGGAAAAGGGGGCATTAAGAAGGGCCAAGGAAGCATTTTCCTCAGGAGTTGATCCTATGTTAGGTTGTTTTTCAGTGGATAGATGTAAGAAATTCTTTGCTTTAGTCGAGTCCTCCTTCACCCAAACCTTCTTCCAGGTTTTGTTGAAGTTGCCCCTTCTTTCATGACCTTGCTTTACTATGTACAATTCAGTCTTGGAAGCTCTCCATTTTCAGTCATCTTTATTGATCTGAGTTTTAAATTCCTCCAATCTTTTCCTGTTTCTCTCCTTAAAGGTGTCCATCTTTAGCTTCATACCTAAAGTTCGAAAAAATAGAGCCAGACATTCTGGGGATATGGTTCCTATGTAGTTTTCCTTAAAGCTTTTTTTCTTCCTTGAAAATATGTTGGACCATATTTTCCATTAAATACTTATTAATCCAATCCCCCATAACATAGACCCAAGCCTCTGCAAGCCTTATACACATTCTTCCAGGCCAGCAAGATAATATTTCTTGGTCTGTTGTGTTCCTTAACGGACTACACATTTTCTTATATTTTCAGAATTGGCCAATTGTAGAATAGACTTTGACAGTTGTAGTTTTCCAGCTAGAGAGTCATTTCCCTTTCCAAATTGTTCCTTTACTAGACAATCCTTTAATAATATTTTTCCAAAAAGGCCCTTCTTAGCGTGATCATGAAGGAGAAGGATTCCAAGAGATTACCTGGTAGTTTGTTTTGTGCTCTTCCTGTTGTGTTTGTATTTGTTAATTTTAGACAGACTTACTAGGCTTCTGTAGCTAGTGACATGTTTCCAAATTGGTATAAGCTTTGGGGATTGTGATATCATATACCAGTGTTGAAAGAGATCTGGTAACAAGGTAAGAAAGCTCCAGCTGAGTTCATGTTTCTCTATAAAATGACTTCAAATATGGCAGGGGTACTCACACATAGGGAACAGAGGAAAATGGGTCATTAAGAAGGGCCAAGGAAGCATTTTCCTCAGGAACTGATCGCATGTTAGGTTGTTTTTCAGTGGATAGCTATAATGAAGTCTTTGCTTTAGTCAAGTCCTCTTTCACCCAAACCTTCTTCCAGGTTTTTTTGAAGTTGCCCCTTCTTTCATGACCTCTCTTTACTGTGTACAATTCAGTCTTGGAAGCTCTCCATTTTCAGTCATTCTATCCCCCCTTGTTGGAATTATGAATTTTTCTAGGATCTTTCTTGAGTGTTTTGATGCATCTCTATTGATCTGGGTTTCTAAATTCCTCCAATATTTTCCTGTTTCTCTCATTAAAGGTGTCCATCTTCAGCTTCATACCTAAAGTTCCAAAAAATAGAGCCCAAGGGCTATTGTAAGGGCCCCTTTGGACTTGCTAAATCTTCCATGCTAGAGAGCATTATCTTCAAATTCCATGAGTTCTCACAAACTTAGCCTTGGCTCCATCCTATCTATCCCAAAAAATATAATCCTTAATTATTTTCAGGTTGTATCAAATGAAGTACAGATGAACGAGCCGACATTCTGGGGATATGGTGCCTACGTAGTTTTCCTTAGAGATTTTTTTATTCCTTACAAATATGTTGGACCATATTTTCCATTAAAGCCTTATTAATCCAATCCCCCATAACATAGATCCAAGCCTTTGCAAGCCTTATACACATTCTTCTAGGCAAGCAAGACAATTTTTTTTGGTCCGTTGTGTTCCTT
This sequence comes from Pinus albicaulis, assembly GCA_034641835.2. Taxonomy (NCBI): domain Eukaryota; kingdom Viridiplantae; phylum Streptophyta; class Pinopsida; order Pinales; family Pinaceae; genus Pinus; species Pinus albicaulis. The sequence continues at coordinate 48,556,247 of CM076569.1, read as the reverse complement.
AACGGACTACACATTTGCTGATATTTTTAGAATTGGCCAATTGTAGTATAGACTTTGACAGTTGTAGTTTGCCATCTAGAGAGTCATTTCTATTTCCAAATTGTTCCTTTACTAGACAATCCTTTAATAATATTTTTCCAAAAAGGCCCTTCTTAGCGTGATCATGAAGGAGAAGGATTCCAAGAGATTACATGGTATTTTGTTTTGTTCTCTCCCTGTTGTGTTTGCATTTGTTAATTTTTGGACAGACTTACTAGGTTTACATTTCAAAGGAAGCGTAGTAGAGAAGGCCCATTTCAGTGAAATGGTAACTTGGTTCAGGAAGAAAGGACACTAAAAAGGGGGAAACTAAACAACATGAACATTTTCCTGGTAGTATGTCTGGTAAATCACCATAGAAACACAAAATGATTTTGTTGGCATCGCAAAAGTCTAGCTTGAGATAGATTAGATACAAAAAATTTACAAACCCGACGAGCACCTTACATCGATCGTCTATTGTCTCTAGAAGACTCAGCCTACATCTCAAGCTCAAAAAAAGAGGAAGGGTAGAAGGTGTTGGTCACCTGATCTACATCGACATTTTATAAATGTTGTTAAACAACTTGGTGGATCACAAGGTGAGGGTTTTCTTATAGTGGTATTTTTTTTACTCTATTTATTTATATTTTCTTGTCATTGTGGAATTAGTTTGTCATTGTTTACTTGGATGAGGAAGATGCAAGAGTATGCAACCTATCAAACCGTGATTCTGTTGGGATTTTTTGTAGTTGGGTTAGCATTGGGTGTGATCTAGCCCTGAAACTTTGTAGAGGGGCTAAGAAACACATCAACTCCAAAACCCAGAAAGCGTTTAGAGAAATTTCATCTGTTGTTAAATTTATTCAAATAATTAATTATTATAATGTATTCCCTAAGTCTAAACTTAAGGAAATTAAATAATTAAAGTGAATTAATTAACACATGTGCCGAAATGTTCTAAATGATGCGGATCAAATAGTGTTTTAATCTCAGTCGTTGATGAGTGATTTAATCTCAGTCGTTGATAGCTTCAACAAAAAAGTATAAGAGAAAGGCTTGAGTGTCAATTGGATACAAACACATAGAGGCAAAGAAGAGAGACTAATTTGGAATTCTACGGTAGGGTTTGCTAAGAATTTTCGGAAGATTTTTCTACAGTGAGGGGTAGTATTGGCTGAGGGGATGATTTGATCTCGGAGGAAAGAGTCAGCAAGAGGCAGAGGAGTAGCTTTCAGGGACATCACAGAGGAGTAAGGGCAGCAACAACAACTATGCAGAAGCTGCGCAGTGCAAAGGCTTCAGCCGCTACGCAGGTCCAAGAGGGGTAGCACTGCAGCTTCAGAGGGCTTCCAGAGTTATGCAAAGGCCTACAGAGGCAGCGTAAGGACTATGTCACAGGCTAGTAGTACTAATTTCATGGGCTAAAGCAAGTGTCTCTACTGTATGGACAACCTTACTCTAATGCATGTTTCACAAATAAATAACACTTTCTTGTTTTGTTTTCCATCCCTCCTACTGAGACGAGGGTTGGCCTTGGGAATAAAGAAAGATAGAAAGGAAAGACCCACTCTCGGGTTATGCAGTCCCCTTCTGAACAAAGCAGGGGCACGCAGAGCATAGCAGGGCTGGCGCTGGGGCTTAAGGGGCAACGCGGGGGTTTCTAGGGCCAGAATCGGGTTGTGTCTTGTAAATCCCATTTGAGGGTGTGGATTAGTCAGAATATTAGTCTTAGAACAATAGGTTAGCTACAGATCTACTTTTTCTCTGTCGGGTTAACCAGATTTGGTGCCCAGATTTGTTGTACTCATAATCTACTTAATAATAATAAACTTTCATATCTGCTGCATTGGTTTCCCGCTTTAGTTTTTTCCGGGGACTTATGTCCAAAAATCAACGTGTCACTTTGTTGAATGAGCGTAATATTCAGTAAATGATCTGCATGTGTAGGTTGTTAGTTGTGTTCACTTCGGTATTTTCTGAATATTCTTTCTGAAAATAACTTGTATAACTTAATCAAGTAGGAGAAACAAACCATGATACTATAGTAGGATTTCTGCATAACTGTATTCAAGAATTTTCACAGATTCCAAAATTCCAACCTAACTGGACAAAGAATTTAACAACCGAAGAAAGAGAAAGAATGAATGTCTATGGAAAATACTGTCATCTGGTATATTTTTCAAGTTAATGTGCTTTATACTGCAAAGTTTACATTCATAATATCATATTACTTTACACAGTTACTATTGGAATGTCGAGAGGTTTCTAAAGGAATATCCAATTGACAATTTTTTTGTTCATGTCACATAAAGCAGGGGAAAGGAGATGCCTTAATTCAGAGCTTTGGCGTGTCTGTGTCTGACCGCTTGTGTTCTTACTTGTTGTTGGGAGCAAGGTTGTTTATTTTCCACAGGGTTACAATGAGCAGGTGAGGTTGTTTCTCACTAATTTTTAATTTGCAATCTTCTTTTCGATACAAATGACTAAAAATAATGAATGATTATCTTATTCTTATCATAAAATGTGATTCCAGTATTTTGAAATTTTAATGTTACGTAATGAAACTGATCATAATCAATGTGATTTTAGGTAGCTGCTTCAAAAAAAAGGAGGTTGATGCTCATATATCCAATTATACGAATTTTCCAACTCAATTAAATAAGCCAACTTCACAATGTTACAATGCATGTGGGTTCTCTGCGTTTCATCCTTGCTTTGGTTGTGAGCACTTTTATTCATATCACTATATATACAAGTTTTAAAATTTAGTAAACACCTTATTGAATGCCAAGAATATGTGGAAACTGATGAAGTATATGCTCAAATGACATTGCAACCTCTTAATGTTCTAAGACATTTTCAATTTAATTATATGTTCTTTGTTGTAATTTCCAATTTTGGTGAGAAATGCTTTGGTACTAGTTCCATTTGTGCAGGGAACTAAAAATTGAAGATAATGTGCAACAAGAGAAAAAATATTGTTATTTTGGTTCAAACCTTGGCACACCAATCAAGAAACCGAATAATTACTTTTGTGAAACATTGAATGCAAGTAACACTAGCACCGATGATAAGTTTTATGTGCCACGACGTGCTACAGAAAAATTTTGTCCTCCACTTGTGCGATTTTTATTTTCCCATAATTGTTTTTCTATTTGTGATTTAATAGATAAGTGCTTAGAATTTTAGACATTTTTTAAGAGAAGGCTACATTCTTTGAAGGAGCAAAAGGTAAGGGTATTTGTCATATTTGTCTCTTATTAATTTTTGTTTATTTTGGGTAGGATTTCACTAAGCAACCACCTTTTCAGCAACTCACAGCTAAGGATATTCAGGACAATGAATGGAAATTTCGGCATATTTTTCAAGGTAAGTTATTACAGTTATTTGAATGCTGTTTTGGAATAAAAGTGGATAGTGAATATGTAATTATGTGCAATTTATTTTGACAATCTTATATCATTGCAATGCATTTTGAAATGTATAGAGGTTGTGCATATATCAAATTTTTTGCCACATTTGAGGTCATATGTGGCAGATATATTTTAAAATTCTTGTTAATGGTGTTAGTAGCTACCCATACACTCTAAAAAATATCTGATATAGCTAGTCCCAATTACTTTACCTTTGAATGTGGAGCCAAAATGTTTCGTTTTTATCTGGATATAATTTGTTGGCTTCTGGGAATTGGATTCCTTTCCCCCTGGAATAGTACGCCGATGATTGAAGATTGCTATATTGAAGCTATATTTCCGGTTAGTATTGAATTTACAAATTCTTATCTTATTCTTTTTTAGTTTCTTGTTGTAATCTTGTGTCAGCAATACTTTTCTCCACCCATTAGATTTCTACTGACCAATTTTATTGTTGAAGTGTCACTACTTCTTAAAGATAACTATATGAAACGATACAACTAAAAAAGTAGAGCATGAGAAATTCTTAGTAGAAATTTCTAGCTCTGCTGTGTTTGATTATATTGGATACAATCAAAGTTGCAATGTACCATAAGCATGAGAATTCAAAATACTGAATGTGTGCTATTTGCATTTATTACTTTAGTTTAAGATAACGTTTAATCAACAAATGTTGTACACCGAGAACACAGTAGGTACACAATTTATTCTATGGTGATGTTTTATTTTCTTTTTTTATGCAGGGCATTTGGCTAGATAGTGGCCACTATTTCCCAACTGAAGAAAACTTGTTCGAGTTTATTGCTTTTATGGGGAAAAGTGACATTAACAATATTTCTTATGTTGAGGTATATATCGTATAAATCCTTTATAGTCTACTTTAGTTTATATTCGAGTGTTCATTGACTTTCATGTCTTATACTCTGCATTGTATCTTTTTTTATTTTTATTTATTTTTCCAGAAAAGGAACTCAATATTGATGGCAAGAAGCATGAATTGAAGAAAGAGGAGAAAAATAACACTAGAGCGACAAAACATAAATTAAAGAGAGAGAAGAAAATTGGTCCAGTGGTGCTTGTAGAGCCAATATCCCACATAAGACACACATAGAGACTGATGGCCAAGCTTTCAGAGTTGGTGAATTCACCTGCAATGTCTTGGCAACAGAATGATAATGTTTTGAAGTGCTGAAACAATATTTCATGTGTAAATTGTACTCCAACCAATATTAAGTTGGAAACTCATATTGTAATACTTAACATTTTATATAATATAATTTATGTGTTATTTATAGTTGCACTTGATATTACTTAGTATTGTAATTAACATATGTAACTTTGTGTTTTCATATTAGATGAACATGTAGATTGTATGACATTATTTTTTTAATTTAGTTGCAAAATCATATTAATTAATATATGTTGATTAATAATAAACACATAAAATCAATCTAAAATTACTAAATTAGTAGTTGATATTTATTAATTATGAACACAAATAAAATGAATATACAATTAAATTATTAGCTTATTAAAATTGTTAATGAAAGTAAATGAAATGAATACAAACTACTAAAGTAGTCATTTATATAATGAATATGAAACTACCAAAAAACAGTAAATGACTATTGCAAATGATAAATTTATGATTGCAAATAGTGACTAAATTTTGCATATATACGGCTATTAGTAGCTAATTTACAGTATCTTATAACACGACTAAAATTTATTCATATTTCTTTTGTCATTAATTAGTTTCAAACAATGACTAAAATTTGCATATATATGACTATTAGTAGCTAATTTACAGTATCTTATAACACAACCAAAATTTTAGTCATATTTCTTTGGTAATTAATTGGTTTCCTCAGGTGATCATTTAGTAATATATTTTGTTGTATATTTGGTCATCAATTGTGACAATTAATAACCAAATCAATGATTAAATCAATAACCAAATCAGTGACTAAATTAATGAAAGTCAATGACTAAATCAATGATTAAATCAATGACCAAATCAATGACTAAATTAATGACCAAATATACTACTAGACAACAAAATTGAGACAACCAATTAATGACTAAGCTAAAAATGACTAAAAATTGGTCGCGTTATAAGATACTGTAAATTAGCTACTATTGGTCACTGACCGAAAAATAGTCGTTTATATGCAAATTTTAGTCATTTTTTTAGTAACTAATTAGTCATTTTGTACTAGTGATACTTCTTAGGGCTTCAAATATCTCAGCAAGAGAAAGGAATATTTATATGTCAAGCCAAGTACATCAAGGAAATGCTCAAGAAATTCAAAATGGAAGATTGCAAACCCATCCTTACTCCGATGGTAACAAGTTTCAAATTGAGCATAGAAGACTCATCTAAGGATGTGGATCAGAGGATGTATAGATCTACGATTGGTAATCTTCTATATGTAATAACCTCTCGGCCAGATGTTATGAAAGCAGTTGGACAAGTAGCAAGATTCCAAGCAGCACCAAAAGAATCACATATTATTGCCATCAAAAGAATTCTTCGATATCTAAAGGGCACAAAAGAATATGGCTTGTGGTATCCCAAGGGTAACAATCTCATTATTCAAGCCTTTACAGATGTATATTGGGCAGGAAGCGTTGATAATCATAAGAGTACTAGTGGAATAGCATTCTATCTAGGTGGTTGTCTCATATCATGGTTGAGTAAAAAAAAAACCTCAATATTGTTATCTATAGTGGAAGCAGAATACATTGCAGCAGCATCATGTTGTACTCAAGTCCTTTGGATGAAACAAACTTTACAAGATATTCAAGTACAATTTAGTGAGCCTATTCCCATATTCTTTGACAACACTAGTGCCATAAGTATCTCCAAGAATCTTGTCATGCATTCAAAAACAAAACACATTCCGATCAAATATCATTTTGTTAGAGAACAAGTCGCTGAAAAGAATATCAAACTTGAGTATGTTTGTACAAAAGAACAAATTGTTGATATCTTCACTAAACCTTTACCTCATGAAGCATTTGAATATCTTCGTCAGAATCTTGGGATTCTCCCAAGTTCTCATTAGATTACAGGCCTGCAGGATAGTTGTTTATCAAGGGGAGTGGAAGTGTGTACAGGTCCACAGGATGGTTGTGTTTCAGGGGGAGTTACCCTTTTCCATTGAAGTCAAAGGGGGAGAGAATGTTGTAGGAAGAGGTGTCATGATCGCAAGGGGAGTACTTGAGTTGCCATAAATACCAAAGGGGGAGATTTTTGATTAGTGGTTGTCATTGATGTCAACTCAAGCAGCATCAGGAGCTAACCCAATATTGCATGGGAATTTTTACCTACCAAATTACTTTCACGATTTGAGAGATGTTCATGTTCGAAGTTTATACCCCGAGTTAGTGGGCTAAAACCCCATAGAGTTGTGGCATGGGTCATTGAAAATTCATAATTAATATTTTTTAAGCTCCTAAAATCCCTCCCACGTTCACTTGTTGAAGCCCCTCTCAACCTAAGCATTTATATAAATTGTGATCCTCATTTCCTCCTTAGGCAAGGGAGTTTTCCATCTGAAACAGGTCATCATGGAATTTTCACTCTAACTTTGTTTCTACGAAGGTTCAGACGCTGAAATTTTTATGAGACGAATCTGAAATCCTAAGGAAGCTGCTGTGAAAATTTCAGATCAAGGTGCACAATATTTTCGGAGATATTGTTACACCATTTTTTGGTCATCTAACCTTTTATAACCATAACCAGAACAAATGGCACACCACATCATCAAAATGTGTTTAGATTCCCATTTTTCTAAATACATTTTGGCATGACCACACCATGCTTTGGGGCACCTATGCCCCCCAACCATAACCCTCCTCACTTCGTTTTTGGAGAGGAGGTTGTCTTACCAATTGAGTGTAAAATCCCTTCCCTTCATCTGGCTGTTGAACTTCTCCCTGCCACCCAACCTCTAGAACAACGACTTATCATGCTTGAGCGTGCCTCTGAATACCGCCGTGTTGCATTGCAAACCATGGAAGCGGCCAAGAAACACACCAAAAGCTCAATGTGACCGAAAGTCCAGCCTTGTCCTTTTCACGAAGGTGCCCTTGTTCTAGTATATGACCAGGCCCATGATGTCCTTGGTCACAGGAAGTTCGACTCATTATGGCTAGGCCCTTACATCATCAGTAAGGAGCTTGGTAAGGGGGCATACCTTTTAGAGGACTTTAAAGGCAATCCTCGCAATGCACTCTATCTTCAGAAATATTACCCTTAGCATTTCCCTTCTGAGATGCGTGTTTCTGTTAGATAGCCAGCATCTTTTTTGTACTTTCATCCTTCGCCAGGAGCTATTTTGCCCAAGAAGGATCACTTCACCTCTCCTTCAAATCGAACTTCCTCACTTACAACACTTGTACTTGGGGCACCATTTCGCCTCCTTACTTGTCTTTGTTCGTGTCGATTTTCGTCATGAATTACCATCTTGTACTCATGTTTTCATGGTCCCCCATTGGGGCCTTTACTGTGTGGCAGCACTATCGAGTCGCCCTTGTTTAGAGCATCCAAGTTGAGTCATCATCGCATTCATGGAGTCTATCCTGCGTCCCTTTGTACCCCACTATAGCCCTCCATCCTTCATTGCTTGGCTCCTCTCTTGTGTCGCATATTATGACCTTCAGTCCCACTGTCCCTTATCCCTTATGATCTTGTGTCAGTCGCTGCCATGTCATCCATGCTCTTTATGCTCTAACAAGGGAAGTCGTCCATTCGCTACTCAGTCCTTCCCATTTCCACTATCGTCATTAGTGTCAGTCTGTCCGTCGCTCTATTGTTTTCTCTCGTGCCTTAGTTGAGGATCTCTCATTGCCTCACCTATGGCAGACCTCCTTCTGTCGACATCAGCACATGCATTCCAGAAGCCAGGTCTAGAGGGTGGTGTACCTTGGTTCCAGATTCCACTCTTGTTCGGTGCCTCGGATCAGGCAAGGGGATCTCTCATTTCCCTTTGACTTGATTGTTTCTCCATCTCCTTTCAGCATGATCGAGATTCGTATACTTGACGGTCCAGTGATCCAGCAATAGCTCTTGATGATCCCCGGGTGTGTGTGAGATGTCTCAACCCTCATGAGGGGGTGGCCCTGCAGGTAGCCCCCCACATGCCCGGATGACCTCTTCTTTGCAGCCTTCGATGCAGCTCCAGATTTTGATGATGTTGGCCTTACCCACTTGCAGCACCTCTTCGATTTTCATGTATCAGTCAGATTTTGTGAGCCCTTCCCCATTTACAGGGGGCATTCGGGTTGTATTTATCTCATGTACTCAGATATTATTGTACTAGTCCTGGCTGTTATCCCAGGCACAACATGTATGTGAGATTCCTCATTGTATTTTTATCTGGCTCCTGATTATGCCAGCTGTACTCTATGGTTCGGTCCCTTGTTTACTGGATACACTATTCTTTTGTACTTTGTCTCGGCAGGCATAGGTATGCCTCCCCCGCCGCCTTCAGCACAGGTACCTTCTCATAAAAAGAGACTTGTTGCACCTGCGAGTCTCGTCTCCTCAGGGTCTAGTCCTTCAGCACACTATCTACCTCACCTTTCTCTCTCTGACTTCCCTTTTGTTGTCTAGTGATTGTGTTCTTACAACGTACTTCGGTCATACGATTTGCTCTTGACACTCGCACGCTGGGGGGCAATCTGTTACACCATTTTTTGGTCATCTAACCTTTTATCATTAGATGGACCCAAGTACACCATGTAAGACCAGTTTTACCCTAAGTAAAACTGCTTTCACTATGTTAAAATAGGAAACCCCTAAAGGAAATATTAAATAAACCTATATTTGTTTGATTTTCCTCATGGAATAATTAATTAAACCATAATTTAATTATTATTCCCAATCATGTTTAACCCAAAAACAAAGAAATTAATGAGATAAACCCTTAGTTATCTTGTTATTTTCTAGGAATAATTATTTAAATCTTATTTAGATAATATTCCTTGTTAAATATGACCAAATCACCCATCATTAATCAAATAAATCATTATTTATTTGATTATATCCCAACCACTTCCTTAAAAAGATAAATAAATCATTTATTTATTTATTTTTCACTAATCAAGGGATTTGACCCAAGTCAAACACCCTTTCCCTCCAACAAATATAATAAAATATTCCATAGAGGTGGATATAGATTTGGTTAACATTATTTTAATCATGCACCAAGATCTAGAATGACCCAATATTTTGATATAAATAGGAGGGTTTTCCCCATCATTCTTCACCTTTTGTTGCCTATTAGATCACTCTCGATCTATACACTTGGTCTCATTTTTCTACCATTTGCTCCCATTGAGCTCTACTTTCTACATCGGGTTTTCTACATCTACAAGAGAGAGAAAGCTTACATCTGAAGTGCTGAGGACTACAAAGAACCCATCCCATTGAGGAGATCTGGATACACCTTCTTGTTTCCTCCCAGGTGCCCTGTAATATAAAAATTCATTCAAAAAATCGTGTTCTTGTCTTGTCTGTTGGATGCATGGAGCAAACTCTTTACTTTACTGCTTAATGTCTTTCCATTTATAGATCTGTTTGTTGCAGCATTTTAACTACTAATCGCAGATCTGAAGATGTTCGGCAGCCTCTATTGTTGTTAGGGCTATTAGTTATGCGTAGCTAAAGTGGTTCTTTTTCGTACACTTCGACGAAGAATTCATACTAACAGATATGATCTGTGGAAGTCAGTGTTTTTGCAGGCTCCTAAAATTCATCTCAAAGAAGTGACCTTGGGAAAATCATCATAAATATTTCTCTGAGTATCGGATTGGAATTCCGTAATAAGTGGAAGATAGTGCACAGTCTGTAGTTTTCTCTCTGTCAATTTCAGAGCCAAATGAAGAAACAATGACACATGGAACTTCGTACAAGTTCGCTCTACTGAAATAGTCCATAATTAGAGAATTGTAGGAGATTGGGTATAAATATCTCTTGAAGAATCCAAATTGGGTCAGACCTGTGGCATTGGAAAGACGACTCAGAGGAATACTACAGTACCGAAAATATGATATTGGGTATCTAAAATAACAAAGATACACCAGATTCAATATCGAGCTCCTAGAAGGCAAAGGAAAAGCTAGATCATGTGTTGTCAAGGGCTACAAAGGACCAGACTTTCTAGGGAAGCAAAGCAAAGCAAGGTGTAGAAAAGGGTATCATGAAAAGAGCAACAAATAAGGTACATAACAACAGAAAGAAGTTCATCACATGAAGTCTTCAACTGGGCAGCACTGCATACAATCATTGTAAAGGTATCATTGTACTAAGTCATTGTAAATACATTATTGTACAAATTGTACTAGTGTCTATTTGCCAAGAATTGAAGAGGCAGTGTTGGGTGGTCTAAGATCATCATTAGGTGGTTGTGTCAAAGTTGGGGTTATGGTCTATTGTATCTTCTTCTTCTACATCATTCTATATCATTGTAAAGTGGACCATTTTCCTCGGTACTGGAGTCCATTCTTCTTTTATTCTTCTATAGGGTGGTAGGGTGGTGCTAGGGTGAGTTGTAGCTCATTGGGTGTTGGGGCATCCATTCAGTTGACTACTAAAGAATCTCAGGCATTGGAGCATCCATCTAGTGAGAGCTAAAGAAAAATTCTTTTCTAGATTCTAGGAAGTTGGAGCGTTATTTCAATTAGAGTTGAATATTAAATAATTATTAGAAAAGCATTAGGTGGTTTTTGTCCAGGAGTGGGTTTCCACCTTAAAAACTATGTGCATTTGTGTTCCTCTTGTTTTCTTCTATAATTGTACAAACATTGATAATCATTGAAGATTAACTAATGCTCTAATTGAATGAAATACTGATTCACCCCCCTCTCAGTGTTTCCAACAGCTCTGACCCAAAAAAATTATCCCCGAGGTCTTCAGAGCTCCTTTTGTACCGGCTATCCAGAGTAAGGTCTTCGTCTAACCAAAGAGGATTGGGATTGGAATGATATCTTAGAAGAATAGCTTGGTTACTTGAAGTGCGATCATTAAAGTCACCCATTAAAAGGATATTACCTTCATTCCTTAGGCTAGAAATATCATTCTATAAACCATTGTAAGGACTATTTTTATATAGATTCTTTTTCTTATAGAAGTTAGAATTAATGGGGGAAAAATAACAGATTTCTATGTAGGTATTTTTATCATTAATGTCAGTAATATCAATCCAACTATATTGGTTGTAAGGGTCGTTTTTATAAATCCTAGCATGGGGGGAGATGTTCTTCTTAATGTAGCAAGCTATGCCCCCAATGCCTCTACTGGAGGATCACTTGTTCCAGGTAGACCATAGTGCAAAGCCATCTATGTTAGGGACCTTAGATTCTTCGTGCTCCCAAGTTTCAACAAGAAATATAATATCAAAATCATTTGAGATCCAACTTAGCTTGGGGCCTTTGTTCCATGGGAAGCCTCGACAGTTCCAAGAAATAATTTGGAGCATGTTGAATTGCTATTTATTACTATCTTTTTGGTTTCTATCTCGAATAACAGCTTTTCTATTTCTGATTATTGCCCATTTTCCTTCTTTCCTAGTTATTTTACCTTTTGAACCTCCTTTCTTAATTCTGCTTGATCTTCTGGAATGAGATATTTGCCTATAAATATTCCCGTTTCTTTTAGACTTGAGATTTTACTAAGTATGTCATACTTATGGTCAGTAGAGCTCACCTTTATTCCGATCAACCTTCCTTTATTCTCAGTTAATTTTCCTAACCTTCTTGCTTCTGTGAGACACGTGGTTTCAATTTGTAATCTATTATGTAATTCTATCTGGGCTATGGCTAAAGTGTCCTCGTCTACCTCCTCTTTCAAACCGAATATTATAAGGTTCAAGGCCCTTTTATTATGCTCATGGTCTAAATCGATCAATTTTTTCATTTCATCTTTAATTAGTTTGATATCTAATTTACCTGCTCCACTATTTAGGGTGAGATTGTTGTTAACTTTTTCTTCTAGTTCTTTAATCATGTCCTTCATTTTAAGACTCTATATTATCAGCATCTCCTTGCTGGGATGTTTGGTTCATATCTTGGTTTTATTTTTCTGTGACCTGCAACCTAGTTTCCCTTGCCTCCATTTTATTCTCCAATAGTTCTATTTTATTTTCTATTTGTTTTTTGATCTTGTCTTCAAGAGATGTGAATTTGTTTTCCAGCATGGCTTCTAACTCAGTTTGTAGCTTGACTTCTCTTTCTTCTCTACATTTCTCTAAAGACTCTATATACTCATAAAGGCTCTATACAGTAACTGTGCTAGGTCTATCTTTGGTAATATTTGATAGCTATGGTGAATTATTCATACTTGAGAATATATGAGAAGATATGTATTAGAAAAAAGATAAGAAATGTGTGCACCTGAATATCAGCAAACCGGACAACAAACCTCAAGTGCCCAGATCTGAAAATTTATCGAGAAAAATCACCGCAGACCCAATTTGTAATGGAGAAAATTCACCGCAAAATTTTCACAACAGAATTTCACCGCAGACCCAATTATTGATCCAGAAAATTCACCGCATACCCAAGAATTAATTGAGAAACCCAAGTATTAATGGATAAAATTCACCGCAAAATTTTCACCACAGAATTTCACCGCAGACCCAAGTACTAATCCAGAAAATTCACCGAAAAATTAAAAAAAATAATTAAAAAAAAAAAACAAAATAAAAAATATATAAATTAAATTTAAATAAATTAAAAAATTTATTAAATGAAATAAAAAATAAAAACTAAATTTGGCAACTGAGGTGGTGGCAAATTGGCTGTCGTGAGGCCGTACGCATTCCCACCTGGCTGACACCCCCCACCACCTGAGTCCTAATTTATTTATTTTTTAATTAAATTAATTTTTTTTTTAATTTATGAAATTTTAATCATTTTTTAATAGCATAATTTTTTTTAATTTATTCAATTTAATATTATTTTTTTTAATTTAATTTTTTTTAATAGAATTTAATATATATATATATATATATATATATATATATATATATAATTTAATTTCTATATATATATATTTTTAATTTAATATTTTTCAGTTTTTTTTTTTTAATTTTTAATTTATTTAAAAACAAATCTAGATTTTGATTTTAAAAACGTTTTTTATTTTTTATTTTTACTTTTATTTTATTATTATTTTAAATTGGTTTAATTTTAAAAAAAAAACATATTTAGATCTTGTCGTGATGATGAAACACACTGGCTGGTTCAAAACGCGTCAACAAAATCTGTTTGAATGTGATTTTCACCAAAAGATTTTATACACAAGATTTTTTGTTTTTTTTTTGTTTTTCAATTATTTTAAAATGTTCTTTTTCATTTTTTTTGTTTTTAATCTTTATTTTTTTATTTTTTTATTTTAATTTTAATTTTCCTTTTAAAATTTGAATTTTTTTTTCTTAATTTAATTTCTTTTTATTTTAAAATTTTTATTTTTATTTTCTTATTAATTTTTTTTAATTTAAATTTTTAAATTTCAATTATTTTTTATTTTTGTATATAAAGTTTAATCATTTTAAAATTTTCTATTATATTTTTTATTTTTTTATACAGTTTTTTTAATTATGTGGTTTTTTTTCAATAACTAAAAAAAAGTGTTTTTGATGTTTCTTTTTTTTTCTTTAAATTATATGTTTTTTTCAAAATTTTCACCACTTTTTAATTTAATTTTTGGAATTCTTTTGTTTTTTGTTTTGTTTTATTTATTTATTTTTGTTTAGATTTTCTATTTTTACAAGTTAATTTTGTTTTTGTTTTTTTTTTTACATTTTTAATATTTTGATATATTTTTTTATATTTGAATTATTTTGTCATGTTTTTTAATTTTAATTTTATGTTTTATTACCAACATGAAAATCACCACTCTAAAAAAAAATGGTTGATGTTACCTCATCACTTTTCAAAATTAGCATGCAAATCACTAACATTTTAAAACAAATGTTCATACTTCATAAATAAAAAAAATTTAAATGTCAAAAGTATGCTAAAAAAAGGGTGATTCTGCATCACCACTTTTCAAAATTGGGTGTTTTTTTTGCTACCTCAAAAAAGTAGGTACCAGTTCAGTTACCTATTTGATCAAAAATTATGTTTTATGGCTTTGTGTGCTTTCACTTAGTAAAAATTTAACAATGTTGAATGCTACAACAACAACAACAAATGCTACCAATCAAACTATTGACGCACTTTGTGGGAGGCCTGAATTTCAGAAAATGACAACAAAAATCCAGTAGGGAAACTTTCTTCAGAAAATGCATTCCTGAAGACATATTTCAGAACCTAGTAGATGCAAAATTCCTCATCATGAAGAAAAAAATGTAGTCGATATGACCTACTAACGTATATAATAACCTTAAAAAAAACCCTCAGTACCTATACCAATGCCAAAGTCATGGATGCAAAAGAATTTGTTCGGATAAATAGTGTTTCGTTGCCATTGTCAAGCTCCAAATACCTATGTGAAACGCATAACAATGAAATTAATAAATTATCCCCTTAAATATATATTAGTGCTCGGCCAACAAAACATAGCTTTTCGCACTCCCAATAAGGCAAAGTGGGGTAACCACAGGATTGTCAATCTACAGAAGCGCCCATAACCCAGCAATACTGAAAAGGGCCACAACTAGGGGATACAAAGAGAATCAGAGGAGTGAAGTCACCAAGATGTAATGAACACAAAAATATTATGTTTTTTTTGGCTTCTAAGTTTGGTAGCATGTCAGAGTAATGTCTGATAAGGAATACATGAATGTTGCTTAGTATAAGGTCAATAGACAACAAACAAGAGTAAAGACATTTCTACGGAGGAGATGAGGGTTGTGTACATAATTTTTCACAGAGCAAATGAATGAGAAAATAGATAGAATCTAGGGTAACAACCAACATGGAGAATGCCATAGGCCTAACATGAAAACTGGCGCCACTCAAAGAAACAACCAAAATGGTATGTCTCAAATGTAGAACATGTATGTTGAAAAGGGCACCGTGAGGACACCTAAGTAGAGGCCACAAATCTAGGGGTTCATGCTAGTCAGTGGGGAAGTTATACACTTCTATGATACCATGTTAAACACACAAATTTTGATAGGCATGATGTAGATATATATAAATACAATTTTATAACCCTTGGTTTTCATCTTCTAAGAGGTCTCTTGGACTTCTCATGACCATTGGAATTCCTCCACGCCAACCTTAATAGATTAGGTGTACAACACATATAAATTAAATGGATAGTAAACACCCATAGGCATCAAAACATGTACTTCATAATACATCTCATGTTGCTAAAATTATAAAAATCATAAAAGATAACTAAACTATAACTTTATTTTAAATTACTATTAATTATAAAAAAAATTAATATGTAAGTTAAACATATATACATTTAAAAAATATGGAACAAGATTCTTAACCATTTTACCATGGATATTCTTAATCTTTGAATAAGCTTTGTTACAATACCATTAGCTAATACCGTGGCTTATCCATACCACATGTCCAAAAAACCATAACTCACTTCATAGAACACTTGTTTATTTAAATTTTTTTGAATTAATCTATTTAACTAAAAGAATAAAAAAAAATATAACTACTTTGGAGATAAATCACAATTATTGTGTTGTGTATATTATTTTGAATATTAAAAAATACTTCATGGCGGTTAAATCCTACCACCCACTTAATAATTATTTATAATTAAATTAAAATTACAAAAACATTATTCCACAATAAACACACTTATCAATATAATTAAAATTTACTATTTATTGTGTATTTTCAAATATTTCTTGTAGAAATTTATTAATACTGATGTATTACCGGATCCTCCTAATCTCACAATATTTATCTTCTTGCAAAATATAGAATCCTTCCACTGTTAAACTTGCGGAAATTTAAAACTCAATTGCAAACACATGTGAATAAATTCAATTGCACATAACATAGTTGTTTAACGGGAAAGCTTAAAGCTAAAAACCCCAACTATCATATATTATGTATATCAATAGAATCATGTAATAATCTCATACAAAGCTTAATACATCAAGCTCTCAGTACAATGTAGATTCATCACACACTGTCATGCAGAAATTTGCATCTCCATGCACCAATTTCTTGCCTCCTGACAGCTTGCCTCCATTGCACATCCCTACTGAAGAAAACCCCTGAATGAATTCGAATTGGCCTTGCCTTGACTGCGCAATCCTCATTGGAAACTCCAATGTGTGTCAGATGCATTGAATGCATAACTATACTCACAACAGATAGTCCATCTTACCCTTTCACCTATCTCTCCACTGGGTCTCCAATGGAACTGACATGCACTGTAGTTAACTGTTGTATCTGTTCAATTTTTAGTGAGTTATTAGTTGTAAATTAATTAACTAATTAATTCCCTTAGCTCTCACTAGTGTATCTTTCAGTTAGACTAGATACAAATAGCTCAACTGAGTTTAACTCACTTAACTGAGTTAAACTAAATAACAACTCTTGTAACTACTCTTCCAACCCTGTCATAACTTTTCCACTTCAGTTAATTAATTCACTTAGCTCTCACTAGTGTATCTTCCAGTTAGAATAGATACAACAAGCTCAACTGAGCTTAACTCACTTAACTGAGTTAAACTAAATAAAAACTCCTGTAACTACTCTTCCAACCCTGTCATGACTTTGCCACTTCAGTTCTAACTGAGTCCTCCATGCATGAGCCACTAATAAACCCTAGGAATTGTGTAATTCCTTTAGCCCACTGATTTTCCAAATATGTTCACTGAAATAAAGTGCTCCAAGAGAATAAGTTGATGTTTATTGTCAGATTATTATTAAGGGCTAATAATAATCGACATGCATCTATTTTTAGATCGACGATCTATAAATAGACTTCGCCCAATATTCTAAAAATAGAATTTCATCTATTTTTTACATTTGACAAACCATCTAAAAATAGCATACTAAAACTTATAGAATATTCTCACCATGTCTAAAAATAGACATACACCTAAAAATATCCCGCGGGCCCCACTTAGTGAAGGTGCTTACTTTTCACTAAGCTCATCATTTTGTTGAATCTCAACACTCCCTCTCAAAAAGATATGGATTATCCTTCACCTCGATCCTGCCTCTATGGTGTTCAAATTTGCTCCTACCGAGTGCATTCATCAAAATGTCTGCATCCTGATACTCCGTAGGAATGTACTGAAGCAACGTGATCTTCCGCTGCACACAATATCTGATATGATGATACCAAATATCAATATGTTTAGATATATCATGAAACACAGGATTAATTGAGAGCTTAATGCAACTCTGATTATCAAAATGTATCACTGTCGGATCTAAATGTGAACCTAAAAAACTGACCAGGATCTTCCTCATCCAGATAGCCTCACATGCAGCTTGACTTGCTGCCATGTATTCTTCTTCCGCTGAACTGAGTGCCATGGATATTTGTTTCCTGCTGTATCAAGAAACCATTATAGATCCAATACTGAAAACCCCTCCTGATGTGCTCTTTCTGGCCGTTGGGCTGCCTGCCCAATCTGCATCCATGAAGCCATGCAACTTCACCTCATCCGTCTGTCTGTACCATAAGTCATACTCAGATGTGACCCTGAGATATCTCAGGACATGCTTGCCTACCTTCCAAAAGAGCTTGGTAGGCTTAACAATCGCTTGTGAAAGCTCGTTCACCGCATAGCATATGTCCGGTCTTGTATTAACTAAATACATGAGCGAACCCACCAACTGTCGATAATCAGTGGCATCCACTACCTCTACCGATGTAGCATCCTCTTTCCTCCAATTTTTTGGAAGAGGAGTATCCATGGGCTTGTAGTCCTCCATGTGAAACTTACCAAGTATCTCCCGAGCATACTTTCCTTGAGACACAAACAGTTCACCTTCTCGCTTCCATATTTCCAATCCAAGGAAATAATGAAGGAGGCCCAAATCCTTCATCTCAAACTCCTTTACAAGATCTGCCTTGCATGATTGTATCAATTGCTCATCACCCGTTAGTATTAAATCATCAAAATAAAGAACAATGATTAAAATCTTACCCTCCACCACAATTTGGTACAGGTTTGCATCTACCTCACTCTTGGTGAAGCCAAGTCTAGTGAAATAGTTGTCGATCCATGTGTACCAAGCATGTGGTGCTTGCTTTAGCC
This sequence comes from Pinus albicaulis, assembly GCA_034641835.2. Classification (NCBI taxonomy): domain Eukaryota; kingdom Viridiplantae; phylum Streptophyta; class Pinopsida; order Pinales; family Pinaceae; genus Pinus; species Pinus albicaulis. The sequence goes on along the minus strand of CM076569.1, from coordinate 48,537,601 downwards.
CATACAACGCTCTTTTGATTCTGCACAAATGTGACTGGCTGCTGAAGATCTCAAATCCTTCATGTGGCTCATTGTACACCTCTTCCTCAATGATCCCACTATGGAACGCAGTCTTCACATCCATCTGTTGAATGTGCCAACCCATTTGCACTGAGAGAGCAAGGATGGTCCTTATGGAAGAATACCATGTGATAGGTGCAAAGGTTTTTTCATAATCAATCCCCTCGATATGTGAGAAGCCCCAGGCAACAAATATTGCCTTATACTTCTCGACGCTCCCATCAGCAGCTTGCTTTACCTTGTAGATCCATTTCCAATCTATCACTGATTTACCCACCGACCTTGGAACAATCTCCCAAGCACTATTTCTGACAATGGAGTCATACTCCTCCACCATGGCATCTACCCATGTGGGCTCCTGCGTTTCTTATTCAAAAGAAGATGGCTCTATCATGATACCCTTGCTCATATATATCCATGTATCCAGTCAATCAGTCAGGTGACTGTCTCTGTCTACGCTGTGATGTAGGGACTCCTACATTCTCTGCTACATCAAGCTTCAGTCTCTCAGCTTCTGTGGTACACTTTCTACCAGTTCTGATGTTTGGCTCTGCATGACTAGACTCCTCCACTCCATGAACTTCCTCCTGTGGCTGATCTACATCTAGAGGCTCATTTTGGGAACAATAAGTTCCTCCTCTGCATGCAAGTGCAGCTCCCTCTCAAGCGACAACTTCATAGATTTCACCTCATTGAATTTTATATCCCGTCGCACCACAGTCATTCAACTATTTGGAAAATACACATGATAATTATGGGGTGTTTCTATGTACCCCACAAATATCCCATCTTTTACAGTCAACTCCACCTTCTTCTTGGCGTCCTTTGTCACATGAATGTAAACAGATGAGCCAAAAATCTTCAAATGAGAAATATCAGGCTTCTTACCAGTAAAAGCTTCTTCAGGTGTACTCATGCCAAGTACTCTATGAGGACAACGATTTTGCACATAAACCACAGTGTTGCATGCTTCTACCCACAAGTGCATCGGTAGGCCTTGGTCATGCAACGTATCTTGTGCAACACCCATGATCATTCTGTTCTTTCTCTCCGCGACCCCATTCTGCTATGGGTTATGAGGCGCTATGAGTTCTCTTCGAATTCCTTCTTTGCTACAAAAGTATTTGAATTTGTTCGAGATATATTCACCACAATTATCAATCAGTAGAGCTTTCACTTGATTCCCCGACTCCTTCTCCACCAATGCTTTAAACTCACAGAAATTTGATAATGTTTCTCTCTTCTTCTGCATGAAGAAGATCTAGCATCTATGAGAATAGTCATCAACAAATATAACATAATACCTATGTTTTGTTGTTGAAGCCAATAAAATAGCCAATGAAACCATTAAAGTGAAATATCCAATGAAACCATTCAAGAATTATATACATTATATATATTTTTAAAATTTAATTTCTATATTTAATTTATTTATTTTTAAATTTTTTTTTTTAATTTAATATTTTTTAGTTATCTTTTTTTATTTTTAATTTTAATTTTTAATTTATTTAAAAAAAATCTAAATTTTGATTTTAAAAATGTTTTTATTTTATTTTTAAAATGAAAAAGCCAATGAAACCATTCAAGCATTATATACATTGATGGATTTTGTTGCATTCTCTTGTTTGATATCAAAACTGAAGTTCTACAATTCAATAGAAATTTTTCAACAAATATAAATTTGATAAGGAAATATTTAATTTCCTTTTTCGACTCTAGAAAATTTCCAAGGCATATGCACTAATGTTCCACTAATCCAAGAAAATGTACATTTGTTCAGGATGGCTTCCATGCCATGAAACTAAACTTTGTGATGACTTCCCTGCAGATTTCCAGATAAGCTTTGTGATGATATTTCTATTGATGGAAATTTCTGTCTAAAGAGAATTTTATCATCTTGATTCTGAAGTTCATAGTTATTTAATGGAGAAATATTTTGATTGCATTCATCATCCAACGCATCAGCTATTGGATCATGAAAAACTTGGAAGGATTGCTGCAACCTATTACATATGGGTTTCAAAGGGACTTCATAGATTTCTATAGGCTTCTCGTCCTTTTCTTTAGAGATATTATAAAAAAATATCTTTAACAACTGAAATGCTTCAAAACATAGTGATATAGAAGTTTCCTATGTCATTTGATCAAGTATTTCAATTGAATTTGATAACTGTAATTGTGAAACAGAAGAATCCCGATCAAGAGTTTCATTGTCTTCTTTGTTGTCAATAACAATACCTAAAGATTGTTGATTTTTTATTGCTTTAAAGTTGTCTCTGATGAACTGAAATGAAGCAAAAAAAAGAGGCAAAGAAGCTTCACTTATTTTGAAATTTTTTGTACTTTCTTATTCACTCACATAGCTGATATGTATTGGCTGATCATTGTATGTGAGTTGCTGAAACTGAATTTCCTCATCCCCCAAACTAGCTTCTGATTGCTCTGAAAGTTAGCTTGAATTTGGAGAACATAATTATCATACTTAGACAAATAATTAAAAGAAGGAATGTCATAAAAAATACACATTAGATCAGCAGATTGCTCCTCCACATATTGATCTATAAATCAATTTTCTGATCTATGGTAACTAGGATTAGCAGGAAAGTGTTTATGGCCAACAACCTCTTCTTTTTTTTGGAATAAGTGGGTCATGATGATCTTGAACTAAAAATCAATATTTCATGGTGATATTTTGTAGCATTTCCTCTATTTTACTTACCAAAATGTCAAGTTTTACCTCTGCAATGTTTTTCTTCTCTTCTTCTTCTTTCAAATTTTCCCTTCTAACTAGCAGATTAAATTCTACATCTAATGCAATGTTCTGCATTTGTTCAAGTGTTGCAGGGTTTATTTCTCTTAGCTGAAATTCTATTTCTAGATCAAAGGCCTTTGGATAATGCAAGAGAGTTGAATTAGGAGGAGGTCTTATATTTGTTGGCATTGAATAATAAACTTGATTAAATATGCCAGAAAATTGTTGTATTGTCTCATTTGGCTATCTTTTCAACTGATTATATTCTTCAATGATCATAAAAAGATTGAATTTGTTTATCCATCTATCAAGGAAAATTTTGACAAACTGTTGGAAATTTGAGATGCTTGCAATAGGTAAATTCTTGAACCAACTCATTACTTTACTTTCCAAAGAAAGAGAAAAAATCATGATTCTAACATCATCTTTATCAATCTCAAATAGGTCCAGGTAATTCTCAAAACCTTGAATATGTTTTTGGGCAGTGATGTTACCATTTTCTCCATCAAAATTGGGGAGATATTTGTAATAGTTGTCAGGGAAATCATGGAGTATAGGAGGTAAGATGAGTGGCTTATATATGTTAGGAACTTTACAAGGTATAGGAATATGTACAGGAATAGTAATATTAGTCTTGATTACTTGAGACTTACCAATCAGAAGATGATCATCATAAGTTTTAGAAGGAAGCTGCTCAAAGGGATAAGGATAATTTATATTTACAATCTCCAAAAGAAAGCAATTAAATACTAATCTAAGATATTTTCTAAAATACAATATACATTGAAAAAATTTCTTAATGAGAAAGAACTGTTGGGTATGTGTTATATTATTTCCACAACTAAGCACGCACGGGGGGGTGATAGTCCCCCCTATCGGGGTCCGGGGCAGCGCCCCGATGAAATTTTTTGGTCCTTAATTTCCGGTGGGTAGTCCACGTCCATGGTTTTTTTCATGGTTTTGCACATGGTATTGGGGTACGATGGTTTTCGACCCCTAGTATTTTTGTAGATCCAGTCAAGAGAACTATGGTTATGTTCTAATCCAGGGTTAATGGATTGGGGTTTATGTATGCTTCGGCATGTATATATTGTGTTGTAACACTAAAAGGATTATAATGAAAAATCAAGTTGGTCATCCCGATTTGGGATCCAGGGGAAAATCTCTGTGTTTATCTGTTTTATGTTTTATGCTCTCGCTATTGTTTATCTTCTGTTATAGGATTCGTGTGTAGATAATTTCTGTTCAGGGTTAAAACCTACATTTGGTATCGGAGTTGTTTCGGCTTCAAGGGGACGCCTTTGCTGCTGAGGGTTGTTTAGTTCGGGCCTGTGGTAGACCCTGTTCAGTGGGAGATCTGCGGGATCGATTCTTGTGGTGAAAGAAGATGGCGAGCAGTGGGAAGATAGAGATCGAGAAGTTTAATGGTCGGAGTTTTGAGTTGTGGAAGCTCAAGATGGAGGATTTGCTGGTGGATAAAGATCAGTGGATCGCAGTAGATCCAGGTACTAAACCAACGGGAATGTCAGATGAAGACTGGAAGAAACTGGATCGGAAGGCTAAGAGCACAATATGGTTTTGTGTATCAGATTCAGTATTGTTGAATGTATCTGGGGAAGCTACGACGAAGAATTTGTGGGAAAAACTTGGGACTTTGTACCAATCTAAGTCTTTGGTGAATAAGTTGTTCTTGCAGAAAAATTTGTATAACCTGAGGATGAAGGATGGAGACTCGGTGACAGAGCATCTGAATGCCTTCAATACTGTGGTAAGTCAGTTGTCATCTGTTGATATTAAAATCTTAGATGACGATAAGTGCATCAGTTTGTTGTGTTCTCTACCAGATTCGTGGGACAGTCTAGTTATTGCAAAAGGTAGCAATACAACTACCTTGATTTTTGATGGCATTGTCTCAGCCTTGCTGTCGGAGGAAATGAGACGGAGAAATATGGAGGTTCAAAATGGAGATGCCTTATCTGTACGAGGAAGGTCCCAGAATAGAAACAAGAATAAGGTTTCGAGTGGGAGATCCAAATCTAGAGGGAGATCTAAATCTCCTGGAAAGTTTGTAAATGTGTGCTGGAAATGCGGAAAGGAAGGGCACTACAAAAGGGAATGCAGATCTAAAGCTCCTGAGAAAGGAAAGGGATCTGATGAAGCTCCTTTTGCAGAGGCAAAAACCACCTCAGATGAAGGTGGGGATGTGTATTTGGCTTCTTCTTCAAATACACATGTAGATCATGAGTCATGGTTGATTGACTCAGGTGCATCCTTTCACTTCACTCCCCATAGGGAATGGTTCTAATAGTATGAGAAATATGATGGTGGTGATGTCTTCCTAGGGGATGATAGGAAGGCCAGAATCGTCGGACGTGGAAGAGTCAAGCTGAAGCTGCAAGGTGGAAGGATTAGACTGCTTCCTGGTGTTCTGCATATTCCTGCATTGGCCAGAAATATGATTTCTGTAAGAAAGATGGATGATGCAGGTGTAAAAACAGTGTTCAAGAAAGATGCCTGCAAGATGGTTTGGGGAGCACTGGTATTAATGCAGGGAGTTCGGACTGGAACTCTATACAAGCTACAAGGTAGCACTGTTATTGATGGGTGTAACAGTTCTGTGGTTCCTGAAAGTGGGATGGAAAGTCTAGCTGTCTCTGGAGAAAAGACCATGCTATGGCATCAAAGGCTTGGACATATTGGAGAGAAGGGCCTTCGGATACTGCATAGAGATGGTATGGTAGAAGTTATGTCTAATTGCTCTCTGGATTTTGATTTCTGTGAACATTGTGTATATGGGAAGCAGAATCGGGTGAGTTTTCCTTCTGGTGCTAAGAGGGCAAACAAGATATTAGAACTTGTGCACAGTGATGTGTTTGGGCCCATGTCAGTTCCATCACTGGGAAAGTCTGTGTACTATGTTTCATTCATAGATGACTTCTCAAAGAATACATGGATATATTTCTTGAGGAAGAAATCTGAAGTCTTTGACAAATTTAAAGAATTTAAGGCTCTGGTGGAAAACCAGACAGAGAAGAAGATAAAGGCGCTGAGGACAGATAATGGTGGGGAGTTCTGCAAGAAAGAATTTGAAGAGTTCTGTAAGAAGTGTGGTATAGCACGGCAGAAGACTACTCCATACACACCTCAGCAAAATGGAGTTGCAGAAAGAATGAACAGAACACTGATGGAAAAGGCAAGAAGCATGCTCAGTGGTATCGAGTTAGGACAAGAATTCTGGGCAGAGGCAGTGGAGACTGCATGTTACTTAGTTAACAGATCACCTTCATCAGCGTTGGAGGATAAGACCCCACATGAGGTATGGACTGGTAAGAAACCCTCTCTTTCACATCTAAGGGTATTTGGATGTGATGCATATGTACATATTCCAAAGGAGAAAAGGACCAAGTTGGATAATAAATCTAAAAGGTGCATCTTTATTGGGTATAAGGATGGTTTAAAGGGTTACAAGCTTTGGAACCCAGAAACAAGGAAGGTTGTGTACAGCCGAGATGTGGTGTTTAGAAAAGTGAAAGATGTTGTTAAACATGAAGTCCTACCAAAGGAACCTGAGAAGATAGAGTTTGAGCTAAAGGAGGATGAATCAGACTCTACAACAGAAGAAGACTCAGAAGAAGAAGAGCCACAAACTCCAGCTTTGAGAAGATCAGTTCGGGAAAGAAGGCAACCGGAAAGGTATAGTCCATCTGCTTTCTGTTCAGGTTTTGCCTTAACTATAACTGATGATGAACCCAGAACTGTCAGGGAGGCAGTAGATTCAGAGGATGGAAAACTATGGAAGGAGGCCATGGTTGATGAAATGGAATCCTTGCACAAAAATGATGCATGGGATTTGGTGGAGTTGTCGGCTGGAAGGAAGCCCATTGGGAGCAAATGGGTGTTTAAGAAGAAGATGAATGTAGAAGGCAAGGTGGAGAAATACAAAGCTCGGTTGGTAGCGAAAGGTTATTCCTAGGTGCTGGGAATTGATTTTGGTGATATTTTTTCTCTTGTTGCCAAGGTTACTTCTATTAGATTACTTTTATCTGTTGCTGCTGCATTTGATTTTGAGATAGAACAGATGGATGTGAAGACAAATTTTCTTCACGGGGATCTAGAAGAGGAGATCTACATGAAGCAACCTGAAGGCTTTATGGCGAAGGGTAAGAAAGAACTGGTATGCAGGTTGAAGAAGTCTCTGTATGGGTTAAAACAGTCACCAAGGATGTGGTATCAGAAATTTGATACCTATATACGGGGACTTGGCTTCACCAGAAGCAAGGAAGATCATTGTGTTTATTTTAAATTACTTGGTGATCGTGTTATATATCTGGTCTTGTATGTGGATGATATGTTGTTGATTGGAAATGACAAAGAAATTATCCAAGATTTGAAGACCCAACTATTCTCCAAATTCGACATGAAGGATCTTGGTGCTGCAAACTATATTTTGGGCATGAAAATTAAGAGAGATCGGGCAAAGAGGAAGCTCTGGTTAAACCAGAGGAAGTATGTTGAGACTATATTGCAGAGGTTCAATATGCAGGATAGTAAACCGGTGAATTTTCTTATTCCTGTAGGTGTAAAGCTATCTGCTGAACAGTGTCCCAAGACACAAGAAGAAGAGGAGGATATGTCCCATGTTCCATATGCAAGTGCAGTGGGTAGCCTGATGTATGCAATGGTCTGTACTGGACCAGACATTGCACATGCAGTGGGAGTATTGAGCAGGTTTATGTCAAACCCAGGGAAGGAGCATTGGACAACAGTGAAGCGGGTTTTCAGATATTTACGGGGCACTAGTGATTATGGTTTGTGCTACCAAGGAAGACCAGGATTCGAAAGGATGTTGGACATTCGTGGTTTTTTTGATGCAGACTGGGTTGGATATCTGGACCAAAGAAGATCTACAAGTGGGTATGTGTTTAGCTTATTTGGAGGTGCAGTCAGTTGGATGAGTAAAAGACAGTCTGTAGTGGCGCTTTCAACTATAGAGGCTTAATACATAACAGCCACTCATGCAAGCAAGGAAGCAATTTGGTTGCAGAGATTGTGTTCAAGTATGGGGTTGGTACAGCAAGCTATAAGGATAGACTGTGATAGACAAAGTGCAATTTTCTTGGCTAAGAACCCTACTTATCATTCAAAGACAAAACACATTGATGTTCAATATCACTTTGTTAGAGATATGGTTGAAACTAAAAGGGTGTTGCTGGTAAAAGTGGACACTTTGAAGAATGTTGTAGATGCATTGACAAAGTCTGTGAGCACTCAGAAGTTCTCTTGGTGTAGAGAAACAATGGGTGTTGAATAATTGGGCCAATGACTAAGCTCTCCTGTGGCCCCCTGTGGAAAGAAAACAACAAGTGGGAAGATGTTGGGTATGTGTTATATTATTTCCATGACTAAGAATACGGCTTTGAGAAGTGAACGGAGGCGTCGCCCCCACGCTGAAGATCGAGAAGCGGCCTTATTGAAATTTTGTTTCCGGTGGGTAGATCGCGTCCATGGTTTTGTGCATGGTTTTGCACATGTTGTGGGGTACAATGGTTTTCAGCCCCTAGTATTTTGTAGATCCGGTCAAGGGAACTATGATTATGTTCTAATCCAGGGTTAATGGATTGGGGTTTATGTATGCTTCGGCATGTGTATATATGTGTTGTAACACTAAAAGGAATCTAATGAAAAATCAAGTTGGTCATCCCGATTTGGGATCCAGGGGAAAATCTCTGTCTTTATATGTTTTATGTTTTATGCTCTCGCTATTGTTTATTTTCTGTTTTTAAGATTAGTTTGTAGATAATTTTAAACCAGAGTTAAAACAAAAGACATGATTTCTTGGATTATGATCCAAGTTAGAAACACGATCTTCATGTTTTTCTTGCAGTTCATTCTCATTGGTTCTTGGTTGATTTTTAAATTTATTTTGATTTGCCATGTGGACGATTTTAACCTTTTTGTGTATTTGATCATTATCCATGTGCTGGAATCAGTTGATCGTTGTATAATTTCTGAATAATATGTTTCGATGGAAGTGCTTAATATGTTATCACTAGGTAATTTCTCAAGGTCTAAAGAAAGATATCACCAAGGTAACTATCAACCTACTTTTGAGATCAGGATCTAGCCTTCCTAATGCTCAGGGAGGGCTCTCTCTTAATGATTTAACTTTGTTTTTTTATTTGATTTTAGGCTAGTTATGAATGCTTGATTTGTTTTGATTTTGATTTGTTGGTGGAATTACTGACTTAGATGGATAGGTGCTTGTCTATTTTCATTGGGTTTACTTAAAAATTTGAATAAGCTGATATCTTATCCACCAAGATTCTCCGGACACCACTATTTTATCTTCATTCACAATACGAATATCTTTTAACATTAGTCATTACATGCAGAAATAAAATCAATTGCATGCACACATTAAAACCATAAAAATTCACACATATGAACACAGTATGTAATGGGAAAGCTTAAAGTTGAAAACCCCCAACTATCTGTATATTATATATGTCATAGAGATCATGTAACAATCATCATACGAAGCTCCTCACAAGCTCTCAGTATAATCTCCACTTGCTACACACTAATCAGGCCCGATCTTGCAAATCCCATGCACCGATCTTTGACAGCCCTTAGCCTGCCTCTACTGCGCAATCCCTACTGAAGAATGCCTCTTGATGAGAATTAATTGCCCTAGCCTTGCTCACACAGTCTTTATAGGCATCTATACTAAGTTTTGGATGCAAACCATGCACCATTTATAGTCACAACTGATAGTCACACTTGCCCTTTCACCTATCTTTGCACTGGTCTCCACTGAAACTGTCCATGCACTGAAGTTAACTGATGTATTCTTTAGTTGATTAATGAGTTAATAATTAATTCACACCACTCCTACTAATTTTATCAATCAATTAAACCTAGATACACATAGCTCAGCTATGTTTAGATTAATTAAGCGAACACAACTCCATTAACTTCCTCAATCAACTCCACCAAACTCTATCACATGAGTTCTAACTGAAGTCTTCATGCAATATCTCCACATAACCCTTAGGAATAGCATAATTCCTTCTGTCAGCTTCTGTGCCACATCTGTGCACTTAATTGAAGTGCTCCAAGAGAATAAGATAATGTTTAGAGTCTAAATATTATTAAGAGCTAATAATATTCGACATATCTATTTTTAGACTGGAAATATAAAAAATAGATTCCGCCCAATATGTCTAAAAATAGAAATCCATATATTTTTCCAACTTGACCAACCATCCACAAATAGCATCCCGTAACTCATAGAATATGATCGACATGTCTAAAAATAGACTTTGCGACAAAAATCACCTGTGTGGGCCCCACCTAGTTTAGGTGATCACTTTCCAACTAGGATCAAGAATGAGGTTTCAGGATGCCTCCTTCACTGTTTCTTGTTTCAATCTTTAACACTCCTTCTCAAAAATAAAGGACTGTCTTTGCATGCGACATGCAACTCCATGCATTCACCCTGCAACCTTCACAAGCGCCATGCAACTCCATGCATCTGCTCTGCAACTCCTATAAAACTGAATAGGCTCCAAACAACTCAATCAGTTTGATGCATCTATCATCAAAGTATTCAACTTCTTCTAGTACCAACTACACATGTCATTAGGAACCACTGCACTGTTGAACTCTTGCACCCATGCACCTGCCCTTGCTGTCAACTCTGATCCATGCTCTAGTATCCGACACTATCACTTTGATCTGCCTGCATCAATCCAACTGATCATGATACTGCTGCTTTGTCGGAACCTCATAGCCAGGTTCAATTCATGAGATCCACACCATCTCAATGAATCCTGCCCAAAAATTTCTTCTTGGGATTATCCATGCATGTCGCCCCACCTCTCACCTAGTGGTATAGCTACATGCACTCCCTCTGCCCATCTGGCACGAAATTTCTCTGCATGAGTGGTTTCTTCCACTCCATGATCCTCATATTGTGGCTGCTCCACATCCCTAGGTTCAATATTACCTGCATGCAAAAGTTTCTCCCTCTCAAGCATCAATTGCATGTCTTTCTTGCACTTCCCAACAGTAGGAAGCTCCGTAGAAATCCCATCTACTTCAAGTCTGTAGAGATTCTTTGCTCAAATCCCAACCTTCTTGACATGTCCTTCCTCATCCACACTAACTCCTACACTCCCAAGCTCATCCCTGTAGTGGAAAAACTTTGTAGAGTATACCGGAATAGTGTCATTCTTCTCCATTTTTATTTTCCTGAGTTTATCCTAAAACTCAACCGCTTCAATGCTTTGCAATTGCTCCAATGATCAATATCGCTCTGATACCATGTAGAAATTTGAATAACTGATATATTATCCACCGATATTCTCCTAATCAGACACTATTTTATCTTCTTGCACAATACAAAATCTCTTCTACCATTGATCATTACATGCAGAAATAAAATCAATTGCATGCACACATTAAAACCATAAAAATTCACACATATGAACATAGTATGTAATGGGAAAGCTTAAAGCTGAGAACCCCAACTATCTGTATATTATACATGTCATATATATCATCTAACAATCATCATAAAAAGCTCCTCACAAGTTCTCATTATAATCTCCACTTGCTATACACTAATCAGGCCCGATCTTGCAAATCCCATGCACCGATCTTTGCCAGCCCTTAGCCTGCCTCTACTGCGCAATCCCTGCTGAAGAATGCCTCTTGATGAGAATTGTATTATATCAGACTTGCTCACACAGTCTTTATAGGCATCTCTACTAAGTGTTGGATGCAAACCATGCATCACTTATAGTCATAATTGATAGTCACACTTGCCCTTTCACCTATCTCTGCACTGGTCTCCATTGAAACTTTCCATGCACTAAAGTTAACTGATGTATTCTTTAGTTGATTAATGAGTTAATAATTAATTCACACCACTCTCACTAATTGTATCAATCAGTTAAACTAGATACAAATAGCTCAACTATGTTTAGATTAGTTAAACTGAACACAACTCCATTAACTTCCTCAATCAACTCCACCAAACTATGTCACATGAGTTCTAACTGAAGTATCCATGCAATAGCTCCACATAACCCTTAGGAATAGTGTAATTCCTTCTGTCATCTCCTGTGCCACATCTGTGCACTTAACTGAAGTGCTCCAAGAGAATAAGATAATGTTTAGAGTCCAAATATTATCAAGAGCTAATAATATTCGACATATCTATTTTTATACTGGCAATCTAAAAATAGATTCCGCCCAATATGTCTAAAAATAGAAATCCATCTATTTTTCCAACTTTACCAACCATTCACAAATAGCATCCCACAACTCATAGAATATATCGACATGTCTAAAAATAGACATAGTCAAAAAATAGACTTTGTGACAAAAATCACCTGTGTGGGCCCCACCTAGTTTAGGTGATCACTTTCCAACTAGGATTAGGAATGATGTTTCAGGATGCCTCCTTCATTGTTTCTTGTTGCAATCTTTAACAGGGTTATGGAGTCAATATATCAAGAAAAAAAAACATAAACAAATGATAAAAGCAGTGTTACAAGGTAAGTTAGTTGAGAAAAATAAGATATTTAGGGCTAAATGGTGAAGTGATTTTCAATCGGGATCAGGGAGAATTTAAGGTGTTATCACCAAAATAGGACCTGATAGGCTGCTGGTCAGGCTACCTCAGTGTAACTATTTCAAACCAGAATTTTATTTGAGGCTTAGCCTCCTCAACCTGAGAGGGCTCTCTCAAGGGTTAATGATTTTGAATAAAGATGTAAATAGATGGCTATCTCTATGGTTTATGATTTTTTAGGTTTATTGGCTGAAAGATGGAGACTAGCTACCATTGGGCTATGGAGTCAGTGACAGGGATAAAGATAACAAAATAACTCTTCTTATAAAACTGAGGCTTGTATATACTTCAATAAAAGAGTGACACATTCAGGAAAGTCTCAATATCTTAAGTTTCATACGAAGTTAGAGCATAATTGTATGAATTCTGAGTAATGATACCTCAAGATATTGAAAGGAAAGTATTTAACAGAGATCTATCAAATCTTAACACTTAAAGGAAGTTAGAGCATGAATGACCATGAATCTTGAGTAATAAGTATTAAACATTGAAAGAAACCATCCACAGATAAGACCTAAGAAACTCAATTCACCATAATTTAACACTTAAAGGAAGTCAGAGCATGTTCCCATGAATTCTGAGTAATAAGAATTAAAACTATGGAAGTAAAACATATGATAGAAGATAAATCTCACTGAAGTACACTAAGATTCACAATCTTAGAAAAGTTAAATTGCTTCTGTATATATCAGTGCATCTAAATCATTTACAAAGTACAATGTTTTGATAACCTTTTCCAACCTTGTGTACATCGAAGTCTACAGTATTTATAGGCTTTTAGCCTTTACAACCAGTCTTCCAAGTGTCTAGATCATTTAAATTTAAACTGACACTTCAATCTAACCATAAACTAGATTCTAGAGACTAGGAATGACACCTATTTGAAATAAGACTAAGAGTCCTACTAGGACTTAAACACTTATTTATTACATTTAAACTAAACTAATCCAAGTCTTCCTCGAAAGGAATCCAATATTTTTCCCATGCTGGCCATTAACAAAATATTAATACCATGATTGCATTCATGAAGCAACTTTTCCCATTATTTAGGAAAAGTTAGTTTGATGACTTGACACATGTATGATTAGTGTCTCCAAACTCTTCCTTTAACTAAAGTCTCCACTTGGAAAATCTGATACTCTTTGTCACCTTGATACTCTTTGACACCCTGATACTATTTGACACCCTGATGATTAACATCTTTAAACATGCTTGAAATTCCTCCCCCTTTCCATCATTTATCATGAAAATTCAACTTGTTGTCCAAAAACTTTGTTTTGAGCTACGAAATTAGCTTGTTTTAGTAGCGCACATAAAAGGATGATATGTGGTACCCTTCTGATGCTCTTTACCATTAGAGGATATTTGATGATAAAAAAAACTAGATATATCCTTCAAAACTTTTCATTTCCATCAGTTTAGGTCTCTCAAAACCAAAAAGAAATCTTCAGAAATTCCAGAGCAAAAACTAGGCTTCAAGCTTGACACTTGCTGCGGAATTGCCTAATACTTTGGAGATTTTGACAAAATTTGAATTTTTGGCCTAGAAAAGGTCCATTTCTATGTGAGATGATAATATGAAGCTTGATAAGGAAAATTTGGTTTAAAATACCTCTTACCCCAAGAAACAACCTTTTTACCTTCAACCACTTCATCAACCAATAAAAATAACTCTGTTTTTCCTGAAAAAAAGGTTGTAATCCTGAGCTCCTATATCTTGATCCCTGATAGTTGTTACAAAAATGGAGGAGGTTTTTGTAGATACGAATGTTTATAATAAAAACCTCTCTCATTTTTTTGAAAACCAGCTTCAGTTGTCTGAAATCTATATTATCAAAGCATGTATAAAACAGGAAAAATTCAGAATGCTGAAAATATGTCTCAAAGGAAACTTCGAATCTCCAAATTGGTAGCACCTGGGAAAAAATTGAAAGAGATTTTGTTCCTTGATCTATGCATAGAAAAAACCTCCTTCATTTTTTTTTTAAATTCATCTTAATTTTCCTGAAAACTCCTTTTGAAACAAACAACTCAAACAGTCCAAGAAAAACTAAAATCCCCTTGCAGCTCCTGGTAGAAAAACATGTATCATGTCTGAATGAAAGCTTTTGTGAGGCTGAGGTTTTCCATGATCAGTTAGAACTCCATAGGCTCCTATCCAAACACATAGCCTTCTTTTTATGCTTTCCTCTTCATGGCAATTTCCCTTTATAACCACAAACTGCCCTCTTAAAAATATGACAGCTGTAAAAAACTATTTGGACAGCAAGTTGTTATAGTAGAGGAGGCTGGCATGAAAAGGGATTTATATAGGAGATGTAAATGATAGCAAGGTGTTTTGGTACCAGATTGAAAAATCAGGAAACAAAGTATGAGGAATGAGGGATGACTTTGAAAAGAAAAATGGGATGGATTTCAAATGGTGGCTAATGCTAAAACGTGCATAGCTTTCAAATGATGACTCTAATCTAAAAAAATGACCTTGAAACCTTCAAAGGTTAACCAGTCATCATGATGTAGAAAACCGTGTCATTTTTGCTACAGAATTAATAGGTGTTTCCGTAGAAAAATCTTTTATTTTTTCACTAAAATTGATGCGAACTCCAAGGATTTATGACAAATGGCCAAATTTGAGACTTTAGGTTAATTTCAAGGTATCTACTCAAAAAAAATTCTTTTGATGTGGCTTGGGCTTATTTCTAAAATCCTAAGACAAAACTTAAAACTTAAGTTCATCATAAAATTTATCATTTCATGATGCCTTGCAACCTAACCAATTTAAAGGAAAAATTTGACAGATTTCATGTTGAAAATTTGAGAATTTTTGGGTGATAACAGTGGCTCCACTTGGGATAGTGTGCCCTTGTGGTACACTAAGAACCGGTAGTTCCAGTGCCATCCATCTTCTTAGAAATAAAAACTCTGAAATTTTTCCAAATCTTCTTCAAACTCTTATGGCCTTCACCTTGGGCTCAAGCTTGATGATCACTGTAGAAGAAACAAATCCGTACCTACTGAAAATATTCTCAGTCAACTTTGAGCTTATTCACACACTCCTACCTACCCTATCATCTGAAATCTCCATCTGTAACTCAATGAACATGAAACTTCCAATGAAGCCAGTCATTGATCTGATCTGACACTTGAATCCCTTGACTGTGCTTGAACCAAAAATAAACATGATACTGAATCAACCGAGGCAACATGAGATGTAACTGATCTTCAAGATGAAAATATAACTGGAAATATGAATAGTAAATATTTTCCATGTAGTCAACTATAGGGTCAAAGAATACATGATTAGTTTGATGATTCTCATATTATTTTGCAGCTTTGGACAACTCACCAACACCAATACTTTGATCATCTACATAAGGCTTCAGCTGTGTGCTCTCAAACTGATCCTCAAATTGATTATCAAAAACAATGTATTCTTCCTCAATCTCAAAAGAGAAAGGAAGAAACACCCTCTCTTTTTATTCTTCCATAGAAATCTTTTGAAAAGTATGATCATGATCATGAAGACTATATGATTGAATTTGACCTTGTAAAACTTCAATATCTTTTTCAATGTTCTTAGCAACTTCATCTAAAATTTTAATCTTATCTTTTGTCTTGCACTCAAAATATTTTAGATAAGAAGACAAGGACAAAAAAAAATTTTCATCTATTTCTTCATTAATATGATCATCATTCCATTTTTTGAAACCTTGAATTGAAGGAGAGTTTGCCACCAAATCTATTCTATCTATCCATTCCTCCAAAAACATAAGCCAAAATTCTGCGAATGACTTAATAGATCTGACAGGAAAACTTTCAATCCATTGTTGACATTTCCCTTGAAATGAATCATAGAACAACATAATGCAAACATCTTCATGTTTGACTCTAAGAAGCTCGGTAAAATCACAGAAATATGATATATGCTTCAAAGTCAAACTCAAATCATCTCTATTGAATTTTGGACCATTCCTTAGAAAATATGTATTCTTGGGAAAATGATTTTGGAAACCATGAATTCTTGAAAAATTTATGCATGCATACCTTGAAATAATAATGGCAGCATCTGAGTTCTTCATAACTCTAGTGGAATCACCATGAATCTATGAATTTTTAATTCTTCAACAATGGTGTCGTCAAGGTAGTTTTGCAGCCTAGAAAATATTTCTGAGCTCCTGCTACCTTCAAGAGTTCAGCTTCATGATTTTTTGGGAGATGTGTATCTTCAGACTCCTGGAAGATGCACCAAAATGTTATCACCAAAATAGGACCTGATAGGCTGTTGGTCAGGCTACCTCAGTGTAACTATTTCAAACCAGACTTTTAGTTGAGGCTTAGCCTCCTCAACTTGAGAGGGCTCTTTCAAGGGTTAATGATTTTGAATAAATATGTAAATATATGGCTAAATCTATGGTTTATGATTTTGTAGGTTTATTGGTTGAAAGATGGAGACTAGCTACCATTGGGCTATGGAGTCAGTGACAAGGATAAATATAACAAAATAGCTCTTCTTATAAAACTGAGGCTTGTATATACTTCAATGAAAGAGTGACACATTCAGAAAAGTCTCAATATATCTTAAGGTTCATAGGAAGTCAGAGCATACGTGTATGAATTCTGAGTAATGATACCTCAAGATATTGAAAGGAAAGTATTTAACAGAGATCTATCAAAGCTTAACACTTAAAGGAAGTCAGAGCATGAATGACCATGAATCCTAAGTAATAAGTATTAAACATTGAAATAAACCATCCACAGATAATACCTAAGAAACTCAATTCACCATAATTTAACACTTAAGGAATTCAGAGCATGTTCCCATGAATTCTAAGTAATAAGCATTAAAACTATGGAAGTAAAACATATGATAGAAGATAAAGCTCACTGAAGTACACTAAAAATCTCAATCTTAGAAAATTTAAACTACTTCTGTATATATCAGTGCATCCAAAGCATTTACAAAGTACACTGTTCTGATAACCTTTTCCAACCTTGTGTACATTGAAGTCTACACTATTTATAGGCTTTTAGCCTTTACAACTAGTCTTCCAAGTGGCTAGACCATTTAAATTTTAACTGACACTTAAATCTAACCATAAACTGGATTCTAGAGACTAGGACTAACACCTATTCGAAATAAGACTAAGAGTCCTACTAGGACTTAAACACTTATTTATTACATTTAAACTAAACTAATCCAAGTATTCCTAAAGGAATCCAATATTTTTACCATGCTGGCCATTAAAAAAATATTAATACCATGATTGCATTCGTGAAGTAACTTTGCCCATTATTTAGGAAAAGTTAGTTTGATGACCTGGCACATGTATGATTAGTGTCTCCAAACTCTTCCTTTAACTAAAGTCTCCACTTGGAAAATATGATACTCTTTGTCACCCTGATACTCTTTGACACCCTAATGATGAACAAATTTAAACATGCTTGACCTTTCTGCCCCTTTCCATCATTTATCATGAAAATTCAACTTGTTGTCCAAAAACATTGTTTTGAGCTACGAAATTAGCTTGTTTTAGTAGCACATATTAAAAGGATGGTATGTGGTACCCTTCTGATGCTCTTTACCATTAGAGGATATTTAGTGATAAAAAAAACTAGATATATCATTCAAAACTTTTCATTTCCATCAGTTTAGGTCTCTCAAAACCAAAAAGAAATCTTCAGAAATTTCGCAGCAAAAACTAGGCTTCAAGCTTGACACTTGCTGCAGAATTGCCTAACACTTTGGAGATTTTGACAAAATTTGAATTTTTGGCCTAGAAAAATTCCATTACTGTGTGAGATGCTAATATGAAGCTTGGTAAGGAAAATTTGGTTAAAAATACCTCTTACCCTCCTCAAGAAACAACCTTTTCACCTTCAACCACTTCATCAACCAATAAAAATAACTTTGTTTTTCCTGAAAACGAAGGTTGCACTCCTGAGATCCTATATCTTGATCCCTGATGGATGCTAAAAAAATGGAGGAGGTTGTTGTAGATAAGAATTTTTTTAGTAAAAACCTCTCTCATGTTTTTGAAAAACAGCTTCAGTTGTCCGAAAGTTGCATTATAAAAGCATGTATAAAACAGGAAAAATTCAAAATGCTGAAAATAGGTCTCAAAGGAAACTTAAAATCTCCAAATTGGTAGCAGCTGGGAGAAAATTGAAAGAGGTTTTTGTTCCTTTATCTGTGCTTAGAAACAACCTCCTTCATATTTTTTAAATTCATCTTCATTTTCGTGAAAAATCTTTTTTAAACAAACAACTCAAATAGTCCAAGAAAAACTAAAATCCCCTTGCAGCTCCTAGTAGAAAAACATGTATCTTGTCTTAATGAAAGCTTGTGTGAGGTTGAGGCTTTCCATGATCAGTTAGAACTCCATAGGCTCCTATCCAAACACATAGCCTTATTTTTATGCTTTCTTCTTCATGGCAATTTCCCTTTATAACCACAAATTGCCCTCTTAAAAATATGACAGCTGTAAAAAACTATTTGGACAACAAGCTGTTATAGTAGAGGAGGCTGGCATGAAAAGAGATTTATATGGGAGATGTAAATGACAGCAAGGTGTTTTGGTAGCAGATTGAAAAAGCAGGAAAAAAAGTATGAGGAATGAGGGATGACTTTGAAAAGAAAAATGGAATGGATTTCAAATGGCGGTTGATGCTAAAACGTGCATAACTTTCAAATGATGACTCTACTTTGACAACATGACCTTGAAACCTTCAAAGGTTAACCAGACATCATTATGCAGAAAATCGTGTCAGTTTTTCTATGGAATTACTAGGTGTTTCTGCAACAAAATCTGTTAATTTTGCACTAAAATCACTGCGGACTTAGAGGATTTCTGACAGATGGCCAGATTTGAGACTTTAGGTTAACTTCAAGGTATCTACTCAAAATCTATTCTTTTGATGTGGCTTGGGATTATTTCTAACGTCCTAAGAAAATAATTAAAACTTAAGTTTATCATAAAATTTATCATTTCATGATGCCTTGCAACCTAACCAATTTAAAGGAAAAAATTGACACATTTCAGGTTGAAATTTGAGAATTTTTGGGTGATAACATAAGGATTCCTTAAACCGGATAATGAAGTAAAGTGAAAGAGGTCAATCGGGATGGGAGAGAAATTAAGGATTCTCAGATCCGGATATCAGAGGAAAACATTAAAATTAATAAAATTTTAGAACATAGTGTATTTAAAAAAATTCTGCAATAATATTCCTGTTATAACATTTAAATTTGGAAAACATGCAAGTTTATGGAATACTTAAGAAATGAACATGAACAATTGAAATATACTTCACTGAAGTGGCTCAACACATGAATCCTATAAAGAGATGCTTCTATTATTTGTCCTCTCTGTCAACTGGAAAAATTACAATTAACCCTCAGGTTGTAGATCAATTCAACTATAGAAATGTTTAGGAATCCACTCTCAATATTTCAAATGAATCAATTATTTATACTAAACTTAATCCAAAATATCTTGTTAACTAACCAGGATTTATTCTAGGGAAAAAAATATTTGGATGCAAAAAGGTAGTGACACCTTTCTAACTAACTAAAAGTTGTCCCTGTTTTATTTGATTAATGTTATCTGTCTGTTTCTCTTATGTTGGTTTATCTCTCATGCTTTCTTCTTCCTCTGTCTTTCATTTGTTTACTCTTTCACCTGTCTTTGTTTATCTTCCTTTCATATGTAGTAAATCATACTAAATTTTTGGTGCTTATTTGTTTTTAGTCAAAATGGATTTTGCTAAAAAGACATCTGTAACTGTTACACAACATTTTGTCACTATCCCTGCAATCCCCAACTCGCCCATTGGAGGGTTATTTCTATGACCAATAAGCAGTTTCATGCCTTGTAAAAACCATCATTGTGTCCCTTTGCATGAGAATAACATTCCTCTTGTTGGAAATTCCCTAAGCAGAGACTCAAAAACCCTTGTTTTTACCTTGATGTGGGTAATCAGTTATGCCTTTGCGCCGAAGAGGAAAATTTACACTAAGCTCGCGCTAGCTGGGGCTCTGTCATAGTTTTCCACCTGCACCAAGTTGTTTATGGAATGTTTTTTAAAAATAGAGGTGGAGATTCCTCTCCAACCACCTAGAGGATGAGTCATTGGGAGTGGTTGAACTGATAAACCATGGACTACCTCCTTTAGGTTTATGGTTTCCACCTCTTATGGGAACTCCCTAAAGGATATGCCTCCCTCCCACCTTTGTAGGGATCCTAACCTCCTCCTTTTCCTCTATAAAAGAAGCTATCTCTCTCAGTACAAACTAGCTGAATGATTGAATAGCCGAATGACTAGAGAAGATAGAAGGAATTTGTGTTGAGGATCCTAACCTCCTCCTTTTATGGTTTGCTTGTTTAGTTTTTCATCCTCTGTTCAGCTCCAGAGTGTCAATATTGATCTCTTCTCATTAGGTTTGGGTTTTTCCTCCTTTCCCATAGTTACCTGGCTTGGCACGGTTTTTCTCTGAACAGTCGCGCCAATTGGCGCAAGTTTCTCTTTTTTCAGTCACGCCAACCCCTGTATGGCACAGATTAGAGCTTTACAGTCGCGCCAACCCCTGTAGGAATTGGTTTGACCTCCTTGATGAGTATTTTGGTCAGTTATGCTTGCTTCTAGGTTATTTTTTATGCATAATTATGCCTTTAGGATTGTTTTAATTACTGTCGACTTGCATTTCTCAGTTGTTTGTACATCTTCTTATCAGTGTCAGTTGAGGCCTTTGGGTTTCTAGGTGTCCTAGTGAACTAAGCCTTCTGTTTGAAAATCAAGTCGGTTGATTGTTGTCAGTCCCATTTGTGGCTTGATTGTATTTATTTTTCTTGATCTTTTGAGTGATTATCTTGGTTGCGGAGTCATTTTTTTTCTCGATTGGTTCTTTTCCCTTTTGCTCCAAGCATAGATTACATTGCTTGTTTTGGATCATTTTGAAAACTGTCTCTTGGTTTAAAAGATTGCGACATTAGTTTGAGCGATTTCTTGTGTTTGTTTCGTGTTTTATTGAGTCATTCAATTTCTATTCCTACGCAACACTTAAGCTAGTGTTTATTTTTGTTTTTCATGTAATCAGTGCATCATGTACTTATTTTCATTGAAAAAATAAAAAACATATTTTGCATTCTTTCTTTGCATTGAAAGTGAAATACTCTTTTGCATAACTAGCATTTGATTATCTAGGAAAGAGTTTCATTTTCGTATTATGTTAGATGCATTAGTGGATTTCTTCGGATAATCTCGTTGTTTGCTTTTTGTTTGAAAGATCTCTATCCTTCTCATAACTAGCATTCATTGAATCGGAAATGATGTTCATTTTCATATAGCTTGCATTTAAGGATTTTTGAGATCCAACATCGATAGGACCTTAAAACTGAAACGTAATCTAAGATTAACTTTAAAACTTATTTAATTAACCTAAGGAAGCATTGGAACCTAACGAAACATTTTTAGTTTTCTAGGCTAGAGACGTGTTCTGACGTCTTCAAACCTAGTAGTTGTCATTCTCCATCTAGCTTTAGACAACGCTAGTATGGACTTTCGCTCCCAGTACCGTCGAGTATATAAAGGGAGACTCTTCTAGGTTGAAATCCTTTTATCCATAGGAATTCGAGTCTGCCACCTTTTAACCGTGAGACATTGAACATAGAATTCGGGGAGACTACCTGCACGTACATCAAGTCCTTGGTCATTTCTGTTTCATTTGATCACCAAGGTGTATATGGAAGTTCACGGAAACCTGGTATACCCTCTTGCTTAGTATTCCAGAGTAGTCGTTTTGATATTTTCATGACTCTTTAAAAAGAAAAGAGATCATCGAGCACTTGTCCTTTCACGCTCGTTTAAAATTGAAAGTGACTAGAGTCATCTTTGGTCTGTTTCTCGACTCTTTAAAAATTAATCAACAAAATATGGTTTCAGTGTCATAAAATTAATCACCTACGATTACACTCCCGTTAAAGTTTTATTACTTGGCCAGTTGTTTTTTCCTTGGTTTTGATCTTGGAGTCCGATTGGTTTTCTTTTTTCCCTTTTTTTTTATATATGGTCACAGTGGAGGAACCACCGATTTCGTCGTCTTCATTGCCTCCTAGTGGGAGTTATTTCCTAAACATTTCTTTTGAAACTCCTCAGTCCACTAGGTCTACCGAGATCTCGTAGCCTATTCTCCCATCTGTCCTACCTCTTGCTACTCGATCTCCTCCTGAAGAGATATTTGAGTTCAATTGGCCTCCTTTTGGTGCTTGGTCTAGTTTTGGAGAAGAAGGATATTTTCCTCCTCTTACGTCGAGCTCACCATTTTTTGCTGCTGTTGTGCCTCCTAGTCCTCGTAGTATTTTTGAAGATCTTACGGCAGAGTTAGATATGGACTCATATAGTCCTATTGGTAGTGAAGAATGCCTATTTCTACAGGAAAATATCATCTTTTTTAAAAAGATGTCCCTCATTTTTCTACTCAGTATTCTCCACCATCGGTGTCACTTCTGCCTGGCTATCGATCCTTGAGTCAGATTATGTCTGGTGTTTCCTCCATTGTGAAATCCAGAACAGTAACTCCTTCTCAGAGTTCGTTCTTACCTTAATTAGGAATATCGCCTTTGACACCTGGTTCGTCGATTACTATTACATATGTTCCAGTCTGACCGATGGTCTATGTGGCTTCATCCACACCTGTTGAGGCCCATCGGCTGTCAGGATCTTTTCACACTCACATGCCTATGGTTTTTTCCCATGCGTTTGATGAGCATATGTTTGATATTCACCGACATTATGTTCCTTCGATGGAGGCCACACCTGCTTATAGTGTTATTTCCACTACCCCTGTGATTCCTAGCGGTCCTACTTTTGAATAGTATCTGTTGGTTGTTCAGCAGCAAAGCTCTCAGGGTTCTCAGCAGTCTCACACTCCTGGTAATCCTCTTTTTCATCATTCTAATGTTGTCAGTAACCCTTTTTATTCATATTCACTTCATTATGATGAGCATGGTAATCCTGTTTATTTTCCTCCTACTGATCCTTATCAGACTGTTTCTCGTTTTAGGCCTACCTTGCCTGTGTAACCCTCTGGCTTGCAAGGAAAACCCTCTGTGGGACAACCTTTAGCTTAGCAGAGCCCTGATTCTGGTCCATAGGGACAACCATATGATCCACAAGGCCAACCTTTACAAGGGCAACATTTGGCCCAACATGGACAACCCTCCAATATTTTCGGTCAATCTTCGAATCAACTAGGACTATCTTATGCTCTTGGGGGGGAATCTACCCACCATCGAGACAACCTATTGCACCACAACTGTAGCAACATGCTCAATATGGACCAAATTTTGTGCAACCAGGACAACCCTATGGTCTGTCCCCGGGTCAACCTGGTTATCAGGGAAAACC
This sequence comes from Pinus albicaulis, assembly GCA_034641835.2. NCBI lineage: Eukaryota > Viridiplantae > Streptophyta > Pinopsida > Pinales > Pinaceae > Pinus > Pinus albicaulis. Next base: position 48,513,746 of record CM076569.1, on the reverse strand, counting down.
TGGTCCATCGCAACCATCACGGCAACTTTTTCCACAAGGCTAACCTAGTGGCCCTCAACAACCGATTCAACTTGCTCCTCAGTCGGTTCCATCATTTCAATAGCCCATTCTACCCGCTCACCAACCTGCTGAACCTACTCATCTAGGTCTGCCTGCTCAACTGCAAGGTGCTTACTACCCTCAAGGTTCATATCAACTAGTATATACTGCACCTCGGGTTCCTTACCCTCAAAATCAACCTGTCTATCATCAACCTCAAAGCCATTCTTACATTCCAAAATAGACTCCATACGTTTCTCAGCAATGACCTCAATGGTCTACCTTGACTCAATATCCTGGTCCTCAACCCCAGTATCAACCAACTTATCTCTAATCCCTATGATCCGAATCCTCCAGGACATAATGTATGGGAACAGAATCCTGCTCGGACTGGATGGAATGTACATGTAGGTCCTTATCAAAGACCTCTGATGACTTTCAATACCCAATTATTGTTTCTTGATACGTTGGAATTACCTGATGTATCAAAGTTGACGAACGATCCCATTCTTCATAACCCATATTGGCCTCCGGTTCCAACCAAGATTCCTAGTGATTGTCCTAAATTTGAGGGCAAGTTTGGTGAAGACCCCCAAGCACATGTTATGACTTACCATTTTTGGTGTTCCTCTAACTCTTGTGTTCACGATTCTACTAGACTCTGTCTTTTCCAGCAAACTCTTATTGGTGCCACTGCAAAGTGGTACATTGAGATATCTCGTGGCATCTTCCAAGATTTCAATTGCTTATCCATGGCATTCCTTATGAATTTTCAATTACCAGTCCATTATGAGACTGGGATGCACCTCCTCACTTCATTGAAACCGGACCGAGCTACTCATTTCTCAGATCATATTCATGAGTAGCGACGTCTTCGTCACATGATCAAATTTGAAATTCTTGATAAGCTTCTAGATCATTGGTTCACCACCTCCTTTGACAATTAGATTGCCAAAGACATAGCTATGGGGGCATGTGTAACCAAGGAACAAGCCATTGCTTACGCCCAGTACCTTAACCTTGTGTACTCTCAGTCTGGCACATTATATGATATCTTGCTTGATGCTCCCCGACCTGGAACTTCTAAACCACTAGCGACTCCATCTGTCGATGGTATTATTGGTTATTTGTCTCAAATTTCTCAAAAGTCTTCATCTGCAAAATATGGTAAGCTGAAGTCCGCTTCTTCCAATAATGTTTCTTCTTATTCTACTTCGAATTCTGGTAAACCTGCAGAATTTAATGCCATTCAGGCCAATCCTACAGATAATACTTCTAAAGGTAAGAAGAAGGGTAAAGGTAAAGCCAAAGTCGATACCCCGAAACAGGATTCTCAAAAACCTCGTGCTGGAGATGGTTCTCAACGCAAATCAAAGTATCCTTGTTTTATTTGTGATGAAGAGCACTTCACCAATGACTATCCTCAACGGTCCGAAGTGAGCCGATTTCTCAAAGGCACCCAGGGAACTCTGACCGTTCTTAAAGAACCTTTCCCATCTCAGCAAACTCAGATGGTAGAGCAACCTCATTTCTCTACCCCATTTGGCTCTCAGGTGTTCATGATGAACAGTTCAGGCGCCGTTTCTATTGCTACTCAGTCCAAAGATTATGTTGGATCCCATCAGGCCACGAGGAAGGAGATCACTGATGGTGCTCCTCCTCCGCCTGTTACTAGTCCTCTTGAGATTGAAAGGCCCAATGCTGAATCCGTTGTGTGACCACCTTCCAAAGGTGTCCTCCGTAAGTCTTCTTATAATCCTAACGCCCGTGTCACTCAACATTACAATATTATTGAGGATTTGGCTCAGGCGCCATCTGCGATGTCCGCGTTAGAAGTACTTCAGAGTTGTCCATCACAACGAAGAGATTTTTTATCTGCGATTGGCAGTATTGATCTTGCCAATACTAGCCTTCTTGCTTTCGATATAGAGAATTTCGTTCCAAAACTTGCGCATCAGATTGCACTCATTATTCAAGTTGTTATTAATGGTCTAAATATTCATTGAGCAGTTGTGGATGAAGGTGCATCAACCTGTATCATGTTATCTTCATGTTGGAAAGCCATTGGTTTTCCAGCCTTGAAATCATCACCAAATGCCTTAGAAGCATTTGATGGAAGAGAATCAAAACCTTTAGGTGTTCTCCCTAGTTTATCGATTACTTTGAAAGGGAAGATAGTAAATGTTGAGGTCGAAGTCGTTGAAGCTAAAATAAATTATAATATTCTCCTCGGTTGCAGTTGGACTCATGCTATGTTGTGTGTTCTATCCACTCTCTTTCGTGTTTTGAAATTTCCACATGAAGGAAATATTGTTACTATTGATCAATTGTCTTTCTTCACCTCTTCTTCCGAGAACAAAGTTCCGTATGTAGATAAGATTCCCACTCCCTACAAGAGTGTAGGGCCAGGCATTTTTAAAGATCCTGACCTCATGGGTATTTTTCCTCTTCCTCCTCCGAATAATTTTCAGATTCATATGATTTCTCGATCTGATGACCCATGGATTATTCCTTCACCTAAGAAGATTGATTCCTTCGGAGATTCAATGCCTTTGAGTCCGATTAAGATTAATTATTGTGAACTCATTGCTACTTTGGAACCTTTTTCCTCTGATTGAGCTCCTTTGAGCATGTCTCTTGACATTTACTCTCAATCCCCCTGGCTTGGTGCTTCAAATTCACCTGAACCATTAATAGAGGTGTTTACTTCCGATGAGATCATCATGGAAACCATGTCTCTTGAGGATCCATTGTGGGATGATGGTCATCATTGTTCCTCGTTTATGCCCGGCCTTGAGACTATGTTTACTTGTCTCGAGCATTTTGTCACTCAGGTTCCTTCTCCTCCACTTCAATTTCCTATTTTGACACATGACGTCTTTACGGAAGATAACTTGAGTAACATTACACAGACGATACATATTGACATTTCTGTTAAACCGAGAATTATCGAGAACATTCATATTTGGGTTACTTGTTCTTCTGATGAAGTCCAAGTTTATATTAGCATTTTTCACGAGTTCCATGATGTCTTTGCATGGTATTACGAAGAAATTCCCGGAATTGATCCTAGTATAGTGGTGCATGAAATTCCTACTTATCTCTATTTGAAACCTGTTTGCCAGCATCTTCATCTGATGCACCCTAGAAAAGCCGCTGCCATTAAGGCTGAAGTTGAAAAAATTCTACGAGCTGGTTTTATTTATTCGATTCCTTTGACAGAATGGGTCTCTAATATTGTTCCTATAGATAAGAAACAGGGAACTATTCGTGTCTGTGTTGATTATCATGATATTAATCGATCTTGTCCTAAGGATAATTATCCCACTCCCTTTATTGATCAGATCATTGATGACTGCGCCGGGAGTGAGATATTTTCTTTAATGGATGGTTTTTATGGTTATAATTAGATTAAAATTCTTCTGACTGATCAACATAAGACTGATTTCATTTGTCCTTGGGATACTTTCGCATATACAAAGCTCCCTTTTGGCTTAAAGAATGCTAGGGCTACATTTTAGTGAGCGATGTTGCATGCTTTTCACAATATTCGACACATAGTTCAGCCTTATTTGGATGACCTTCCCACTCATTTAGCTAAGTGCATGGACCATCCTGATCAGCTTTCTCATATTTTTCTTCGTTGTCGATGTTACAATATTTGGCTTAATCCACACAAGTGCATCTTCTACGTATATTCCGGTAGACTCCTAGGGTTTATCGTATCCAAAGACGGAATTGGCCTCGATCATTTGAAGTTTGATGCTATTATTAATATCCCCTCTCCATCCACATTACATCAGTTGTAGATTTTGCAAGCTAAGGCTAATTTTCTATGTCGTTTTATACCTAACTATGCAGAAGTGGCTCGGGGATACACGTGCTTATTAAAGCAGGGCATCCCATTCTGTTCAAATGAGATTTCTCAAAAGTCTTTTGAGACCCTGAAGACGTTGCTTTTTAACGCTCCTCTGTTGCACCCTCCTAACTATCATCATGATTTTTCCCTTTATTTAGCCGCTGCTTTCAGTACGATTACCATGGTTCTAGTACAAGACGATGATGATGGTAATGAGCATGTTATTTATTACTTGACTCATAACCTTCTCGACCCTGAGACACGCTATGCACATGTCGAGAAGTTAGCATTAGCAGTGGTCCAAGCCATTCAGTGCTTTCATCATTATATTCTTTTGCATACAGTGACTGTGATTTCTGATTGCAACGCCATGACCTATATATTGTCTTGACAATTACTGGGGGGAAAATACTCGAAGTGGATTTTTATCCTCCAAGAGTTTGATTTGGAATTTATTGCGGCCAAGTTAAAGAAGTCATTTGTCTTTGCTGATTTGATTTTTTCCCTGCCTTAAGACTCTCCTCCATCTCGTCCCGAGGAATATATACCAGATGATACGCTTTTCTTTATTAGCACCCTCGATCCATGGTACGGTGATATCATCGTTTATCTCCAGACTTCTACTTTTAGATTTGAGTTGACAAAGGATGCCCGCTGACGCATCTGTCATCAGTCACAACCTTATTGTATAGTTGGGGATACCCTCTATCGTATCAGAGTGGATTCCATTCTCCGTCGATGTTTGACCCTCGAGGAAGCTGAGAAAGTCCTCAATGATTGTCACAGTGGCACTTGTGGTGGTCACATTTCTGGTTATGCTACTGCACAAAAGATTCTTCGTGCTGGTTATTTTTGGCCTTCTATATTCAAAGACTGCATTGTCGAAGTTCGTAACTGTCATGATTTCCAGGTTTATCAACGCGAGATGTGTGCACCGCCTGTACCTATTTATCCTGTCATTACCGTTGGTCCCTTTGTAAAGTGGGGCATCGATTTTATGAAATGTAGCCCTCGCTCGGCTGAGGGGCATGCTTATATTATCATAGTTGTGGACTACTTCACCAAATGGGCCAAATCAATGACTATACTTGCTGCTAACGGTAAGACAACTGCTCAATTCATATTCAATCATATCATTGCTAGGTTTGGTATCCCTCAAGCAATCATGGTTCCCATTTTTAGCATTACATGGTGGCCGAGTTGACTTCTAAGTTGGGTCTGCATCACGACAGCTCAACGCCATACTATCCTTAAGCCAATGGCCAGGTAGAAGCAATGAACAAATTTCTTATTACCATGCTTCAACGTACGATTGGGATCCATAAATCCAATTGGAATCTCATGTTATTTTCAGCTCTTTGGGCATACCAAACCTCAGTTAGAGTGCAACCGAATTCACCCCTTTTCAATTGGTTTATGGTCTGGAAGCTACTCTTCTGATTGAATGTGAAATACCTTCACTCAAGTCAGCTATTGAATTACTGTCGAACACTTCACCCGAAGAAGAGTGTCTCCTTTATCTTGAAAGGTTAGATGAAACCCGTCACTTTGCTGCTCTGGTTATCGAAGCACAGAAAAAGTGGGTCAAAGCTCATTTTGACCAATCAGTTTCCCCTCGTTCTTTTGTTGAAGGAGATCTCATCCTCTTGTATGACCAAGCTCATGATAATCTGGGGGCAGGTAAATTTCAACCCATGTGGAATGGGCCTTACATTGTTAAACATGTACTGCAGAATGGGGCCTGTGAGCTCATTGATTATGAAGGTCATCCATTAGAACAACCCATAAATGGGTTGTATCTCAAAAAGTATTATGTGTGAGTCATTCATGCATGATTTGTGTACATAGGTATTTTTTTTCATTTTTGTACATGTTTTGATTTGGTGTGCTTTGTGAGCATTTTCCTGCTTATCTGGGTCTTGATTATTTGTGCAAATTTCTATTACCCCTTATGTCGGTTTCACGGATGGTGCTTCCCGCAGTACCAAGAATTTGTCTTCAACAGCCTGGGTAATCTATGACCTTGTTGGTGAGTTGATAGAACTGCAAGGTATTTTTCTAGGACAACCTACAAATAATGTCATTGAACATAGTGTTTTTCTTGAACTATTAACCAAGGCGATCAATCTCGGCATATGCACATTGCTTGTAAATCTAGATTCACAGCTTGTTGTTCTACAACTCAATGGTCATTATTCAATTAGAAACCCATACATTTTTAGATTGTATTTACGTATTCGTTTGTTGGAAAGACATTTTGATTTTATCAGATATGAACATATTCCTAGATGAATGAATGCATTAATTGATACAGTGTCTAACACTGTATTAGATAGACATTTGCGTGATTTGTAAAATCATCATCATGTGAAAAAGATCCATACAGGAAAATAGATGTGTGTGTGTGTGTGTGTGTATATATATATATATATATATATATATATACATATATCGCGTGTTTTCATCAGTGTGCATCATACCTTCAAAAAATATATGTGTGTTTCTGTTACATCCTGAGACCCCATGTCTCTCAAAAACGTAGATATAAAGCCTAGGTGTCTAATCGACGTGATGCTCATGATAAAATGTCACTGCCCGTACAAGCCGCCTCAGCAAGTGGTGAATACAGCTTGAAACCCTGACGATATGTCTCTCGTAGGTGCGAGGAACATTGTCAAATCGTGCATAATCCGAGACTCCATGTGTGATTTCCTCTAGGTTGCGCACAAGCTCTTCTTCCTCGATTCCCTCACCATGAGGGTCAAAATCACAAGGAATTCGCCTTGCTATTAGAGACATGCCCGCAAGTCTCTCTGGGCTGACATCTACAAATACATGGATTTAAAGTCATAACATACATATAAAAAAAATTCATAATACTCATGAAAATTAAAAAATGAGTCTTATCCAAATCTTCGTCCCAATCCTCTCCCTCCAGGAGTGTGAGGTCCAAATCACCAGTAAAATCTGTACCATTGTAGGGCCAGTCCTCCACGATGATCAATTGTCGGCGGAGCCAATCAAAGAACTTTGGTCTCCAGGACATCTATTGACTGCCCCCTGCCCTTAGCATCAGAGCCGCCCATTGGGCCATCCATGGTTCTCTCACTGGTGGTTTCGAGACTATGACCTCCTGATGCTGAAAAATTGGTAGTCATTCCAGGAAGAACGATACCAGGATAGACCCATAACCAAACTGCTTCAATTTGGCCTTCATGCACTTTGTTAGTTGGTGTTTCATATTTATTGTCACGACCTCTGCCCAGTTGTATATGGTCGGTGCCAAGCAGTCTACAGCAAGAATAAACTGTGTTTTTGTTGCTTCGTGCAGTGCTTGCAATCTCGAAGCTCATGTGATGGTATGTAGCACTACTTTTAGTGCTAGGTTTGGGATAGTTTGGATATCAACTTTCCCACTTCCTGTTCCCTTCTGTGCCCCTTGACATACTTTGTCCATCACCATGGACATACTCCCCATGCAAGGCCGGGTACTGGTTAAGATCGGTGCTACTCCCCTCCGCGGGAATCCTGTCATAAAGTAGACGTCAGAAACATCAATCTCAAGTTCCTAATCTTGAAGGATGAACTTTTCTTGGTCGTCATCCCATATGCTGATCAAATATTGTAACAACTCTGGTTGAGAATGAATACACGGTGTCAAGAATAACTTCTTCAATCCACAATCCTTGAGAGCTTCCATGCATCGCTCATTTTCCATGGCAAGCTTGTCTTCTTCGCTATGTTCCCGTTCTTCCCATTCTATCACCATTTCACCGCTTTTTACTTATAAACACATTCATATGAATGATATTAGCCTTTTGGGAACTTGGATTTGTAAATAATTAGGGTTTGTGACTTACATTGTACAAAAAAAATGGTTATCATTGTTGGTGTGCCCTAGTATAAAAAATTGGGCGGTTGGCACGACTCCATTCCTGAAACCCGCGCAACCACCGTGCCCTGATTTTCATACTACCTCCCCCAGAATTAAAAATTAGAAATTACAGGTAGTAAGAAATGACTCAAGATGAAGAGAAATATCTTGGCTCTTAGATGGAACTGATAGATTTGAGATTGGTCTGCTAGATTGTTCACTATCATCATCGCAAAATCACACAGTAAAATGGGTAACTATTTGCTCCACAAGAGGTAAAAAGTGAAAGTAATTGGTTTTACCATTTTTGGAATTTTATAAATTTTTACAACCCTAATTAGGTTTGAAGACATGTTTTTCGATTATTTTATTATATTATTTTTCGAAAAATGGGTTTTACGTGTGTCTCTTGTGCAACAACAAGTTTTTTAGGACATAGTGATGAAGTAATGAGTTAAATTTTATACCTTTTCAGACTCGGTAAAAACATGAAATAGTCACTGCTGGAGTCATCTTTTAGCTCTTTTCTGACTCTCTAAAACTGAAAATATTGCTGAGACTCTTATCATTTCAAGCTCGTTAAATGGTTGTGAAACAATATCTACCCAGTATACGTTTACCCATTTTTCGGGCTGTGATAGATTATTTATGAAAAATGAATACCTTAGCCTATCTTGATTAAGAGGTTCTTTCAGATATTTTTTTGTACCTTTACGGATCTGAGAGACTATTTACGAAAAGGGCCATGATGGTGTTTTATTTTCTACATTCTTTTCAAACTCTCTAAACATGAAAAGATGCTGAGTTCTCCCTTTGTCAGACTTGTTAAACCCTGATGACATTGGATTTCGTCGCCATGACGTTACTTGAGTTCCTCCTTCCTAGAGCTCGTAAAATGTACTAGGTTAGATTTGTCTGAAGGAAAAAATTATAGCACAAGCATATGCTATCCCATTCAAGCTTGTTTTAAAAAATAATTGGGGTACTCGCTAGAAAATGGAACCAAATTTTAGTTATGTTGGTAGTATGTCGATCTTGAACATGGCACTTGTCTGCATTTGTGTCGGGTTGGGGACATATCATTTCATCATTTTTGACTCCAAGGGTTTGGGTAATCTCTTTTGACCTCTCATCTGCTCTTTTCCACATAGTCATGACCTCATATCCTTTGATGTCAAATACTGCCAAATCTAGTGTCGTGCTGTTGATATGTTCAATAGAAGTTTGCCTCTGTAGTTTTCAACATCCCTCTGATTCTCTATTGGTCCTCTTTCACTATTATCATATTCCTTTGTCTCTTATTGATGATGTGGGAAACATTATGGCCCACCTTCAATCAGGTCACTTCCTGTCGACTTTAGCTCATTATCCATGAATTTGATTGGGAGACTATATTTTGGTACCTTGGAGCTTGCATGCCTTAATGGTAGGTTTTTCGCAGTCGACGCAAGGTCCACATCATTGGCCTTCGATCCAGTGATTCTACAGATGTTTGACACCAGATCATTGTTCACAGTCCGTGGATTGTACCAGTTGTACCTTGAGAGCCATTGTCATTATTGGTGGTTTCTCTCGTGCACGTTAACAACTTTCATCATTGGCTGGTAATCAGGTGATTTTATTGCATGTTCGACTTTAGCTCATATATTCGCATGTTTGAATTTGTACTTTCTTGGGTCGAGATGGAGTGCAAGACTATAGATTTTTCCTGATAAAAGCCAGGCTGTAGATTTTGGTGGATTATCATGACTTATTTACGTGACTCTTTTGATTGGATGGCTGCGGCCATACTTGAGTCTATTTGTTGATCCTTACTGCTGGATGGTTGTGTCCATACCTCGGATCTCAATTTTTATATATACTCTATTATGGATGGTTGCACCCATACCACCTATTCATGTATCAAAGATATCAGTTGTATTTGTAATTGCAGGTTTTCCGACAGCGGTGTTTGGTTCGAATGCGTTCTCATAAAGCATTTTGCCCCTCCCTTTCCCTCAAACCTCATGCTTTAGGGGGCATCTGTTACACAAAATTTTGTCACTATCCCTACAATCACCATTTCGCCCATTGGAGGGTCATTTCTGTGACCAATAAGCATTGTCATGCCTTGCAAAAACCATCATTGTGTCCCTTTACATGAGAGTAACAATCCTCTTGTTGAATATTCCCTGAGAAGAGACTCAAAAACCCTTCTTTTTTCCATGGCGCAGGTAATCAGTTATGCCCTTGTGCCGAAGAGGAAAATTACCACTAGGCTCGTGACAGCTGGTGCTCTATCATAGTTTTACACCCGCACCAAGCTGTTTATGGAATGTTTTTTAAAAAGAGGTGGATATTCCATTCCAAAAACCTCGAGGATGATTCATTGGGAGTGGTTGAACTGATAAACCATAGATTACATCCTTTAGGTTTATGGTTTCCACCTCTTATGGTAACTCCCTAAAGGATAGGCCTTCCTCCCACCTTTGTAGGGATCCTAACCTCCCCATTTTCCTCTATAAAATAAGCTATCTCTCTTAGTACAAACTAGATAAATGGCTGAATAGCTGAATGGCTAGAGAAGATAGAAGGAATTACGTTGAGGAAGCTTGAGTCCATGCCTTCATCCTATCCGAATTCCTTGACGAGCATCGGAGACGCGCTTCGCCTGAACCCCACTGGAGGAGACTGTGACGTCAAAGCATCGGTTGTAACTCTTCCTTATATTCATTTATATACATGAATACTATTTGGTTCCACTGTTGTGTTATGAAGTTTGTTTAACGTAATATTTTTAGCACTCTTTGACTGGTTAATAGTTATGAATTGTAATGTTCCAAATTGGGAACCGCTCATGAATCTGGAAAATGAGAATCCTTTTTCGGAAACATTATCAATCAAAAACCGAATCTATTCTAGAGATTTACTGTTGGGTCATTTACTATATATGTCATCTCTGAAAAGAGGGTGAGATCTCGAGGCTAGCTGGCCCAGTACAGACTCTGTCTATAGAACTTTGTCGAAGGGTAATATCCCCTAAAGGGATTTCTCAGCAATACATGCCTGAAAAATGCATTTTTCAGGAATGTATGCTACAATAGCTAAGACCAACTCTTGGATTCCTTAGATCAGAGTATCTAAGACCGAAATCCAAGAGGAGGCTTCAAACAAATCAATCTAGGTGGGTTAAACAGATCTCCCACACCTAGTTGCCTTGAAAACTACAGAAATAAGGGACTGCAACAATATGGAAATTGTATAACGGTCCTAAATTGAAGACTAAGCTTTGAAACAAATGTAACAGACATAAATACATATTTGGAACTATAGTAGCAAGAAATATGTTCAATCCCTTCATCCAATAGTGGGGAAAAATGAGGAATATGGAGCGCAAGACCGTGGATTTTGCCTGATAAAATCCAGGCTGTAGATTTTGGTGGATTATCATGACTTATTTACATGTCTCTTTTGATTGGATGGATGTAGCCATACCTGAGTCTATTTTTTTATCCTTACTTCTGGATGGCTGCATCCATACCTTGGATCTCAGTTTTTATATATACTCTATTATGGATGGTTGTGTCCATACCACATGTTCATGTATCAAAGATATCATTTGTATTTGTAATTGCAGGTTTTCCGACAGCAGTGTTTGGTTTGAATGCGTTCTCATAAAACATTTCGCCCCTCTCTCTCCCTTGAACCTCATGCTTTAGGGGGAATTTGTTACACAACATTTTGTCACTGTCCCTGCAATCACCATTTTGCCCATTGGAGGGTCATTTATGTGACCAATAAGCATTGTCATGCCTTGAAAAAACCATCATTGTGTCCCTTTACATGAGAGTAACATTCCTCTTGTTGACAATTCCCTGAACAAAGACTCAAAAACCCTTTTTTTTTCCTTGGCGCGGGTAATCAGTGATGCCCTCTCACCGAAGAGGAAAATTAACACTAGGCTCGTGCCAGCTGGCACTCTGTCATAGTTTTCCACCTGCGCCAAGATGTTTATGGAATGTTTTTTAAAAAGAGGTGGAGATTCCACTCCAACCACCTAAAGGATGAGTCGTTGGGAGTGGTTGAAATGATAAAACATGGACTACATCCTTTAGGTTTATGGTTTCCACCTCTTAAGGGAACTCCCTAAAGGATAGGCCTCCCTCCCACCTTTGTAGGGATCCTAACCTCCCCCTTTTCCACTATAAAATAAGCTATATCTCTTAGTACAAACTAGATAAATGGCTGAATAGTTGAATGAATAGAGAAGATATAAGGAATTACGTTGAGGAAGCTTGAGTCCATGCCTTCATCCTGTCCGAATTCCCTGACGAGCATCGGAGACGCACTTCGCCTGAACCCCATTGGAGGAGACTGCAACGTCAAAGCATCGGTTGTAACTCTTCCTTCTATTCATTTATATACATGACTACTATTTCATTCCACTTTTGTGTTATGATTTTTATTTAACGCAATATGTTTAGCCCTCTTTGACTAGTTAATAGTTATGAATTGTAATGTTCCAAATTGGGAACTACTCATGAATCCAGCAAATGAGAATCCTTTTTCGAAAACATTACCAATCAACAACCGAATATATTCCAGAGATTGACTGTAGGGGAATTTATTGGATATGTCATATTTGAAAAGAGGGTGAGATCCAAAAGCTAGATGGCCCAGTACAGACTCTGTCTATAGAACTTTGTCAAAGGGTAATATCCCCTAAAGGGATTTCTCAGCAATACATGCCTGAAAAATGAATTTTTCAGGAATGTATGCTAAAAAATCTCATTCCAACCATTTTATTCCTTATAACAGATTATCTAAGACCGAAATCCAAGAGGAGGCTTCAAACAAATCACTCTAGGTGGGTTAAACAGATCTCCCACACCTAGTTGCCTTGAAAAGTGCAGAAATAAGGGACTGCAACAATCTGGAAACTGTATAACGGTCCTAAATTGAAGAATAAGCTTTGAAAAAAAATTAGCAGACATAAATATAGATATGGAATTACAGCAGCAAGAAATATTTTTAATCCCTTCATCCAATAGTGAGGAAAAATGAGGATTTATGCACTAAAATGGATGTATTAGGAAATATTCGTAAGAATAAGGGTGACATCTCTGGGATGTGTTAACTAGGGTTATATGGAACCTCCATGAAAAATTTCAGCAAAAAAAAATTCGTTTTTCTATGTTAAACATTTCCTCCTTCCCGACTAGTCAAGAAAAACCCTGATTCTCCATGACCTAAAGTATGCAGATTGGATTGAAGCTTCAGCAGCATGATTTTATGTAGGGATATTAGTACAGCAAGCTTAGAATATGATTAAATGGTTTCACATGAGAAAATACAGATCTATACATGAAGAAATGCCTCAGAAACCCAGCGTTATAGCATAAGAAACTGTAGGATGAACCAGAAAATGAAATATACAGGAATATGCAGCAGTATTACATTATATTACAGATATATAACATATTAGATTACAAAAAATCATATCAGAATGAGAAATATATGAAAAAATAGCTTTTAAGTACATTCCCCTTGGGGATCTCAGTTGAAAGTGAAGTACGTTGAATAGATCTGAGATCTACACCATGGATCTGTAGTAAAATTTAGAAGTTTTTGAAGAAAATTTTACACAGCAGATCAGATCTAAAATAAACATAGATTGGTTGGCCAATCTATGGACCACCACAGTGAAGGGAAAGGATCCCTTTCACCAGAGATCTCTCCTCCAATCTGAAGCAAAACCTCCACTGTAACTTCTCTTGCAAAAAGGACGTAGTTTCCTCAAGGGACTGCATATATGATGGTAATATACACTTTTTCCTGATGCCAAGATAAGGATCTGGAGCTCTAATCAGCTATTACACTCCTTCCAGTGAATTAGATGACTTCTCCATTGAAAATATGCAATAAAATTCTTCAGATCTAAGTAGATCTGATTCCACTTGCTGCAAATCTCTGAACAGTAAAACCCCTAAATAGGAATCACACTGTCAAGAGAGATGGAGCTTGGCCAAAATGCCGGATAGTGGACCACTGCAGCCAAATCTCCTCCAAGAGCTGCTCAAGGAAGGAGGGAGGGTTCCTAAACAGGAAATCCTCTCTTTCTCTTGCTAAATAGCGTAGAGAAATGGAGTTTCTTCAGCAACTTTTGAAATGAAAATTCCTCAACAACCCCTCCTTTATTCTTCTCCTTCCTTATGTAAGATTAGGGTTTGCAAAACTCTGAACCACCTTCATTCATTTAGCCCTTTTCACATGGAGGACCTCCTCATGGGACTGCGCTGATCATCTAGGAGGTTCATTGTACCTGGTCAGCATTATGATTTGGCCCTGTTGACCCATTCAAACAGCTTGAACCTGTTTCACATACAAGTAGATTTTATTGAGCAAGCGCTAATTTAATCTCTGTTCACATTGGGCATTGATTTATTCACATGTTTAAGAGTTTTTTATTTGTCCTCCTTTAAATTTTATTCATAAAACATAAAAATAAATGACATTGAATATTCCTACTAGCTTGGGCTAGTTAGGAATACTACAGTCCTCCCCCTTCAAAATGTTGCTTTTCCTCAAGCAACTACAGGGTAGAACCAAGCTTCTCATTCCCTCTTCTTGTGGCCTCATCAATGGACCCCACCATGGCTGAAAATGATAAGCAATGAATCTGTCCTCCAATGATTTCCTCCAAGCATAAGATAGCAAGTGTATATCATGAGAAAATGGAAGGTGCAAGTGGTGATCTTCTTGTTTCTCAATGGCCTTATTAAGGTAGGAGTGATGAAGAGCATGGGAAAATTTTTCCCAATGAGTGTCTCCCACACCCATGCTATCATCCATAGGAATCTAGTTACCTTCAAGTAAGGAAACTTCTGGACATCCTCTTCCACCTCAAGCTCCAGCAAAGAAGGTGGGTTGAAAACCTGCAAGTGGTAAGCATCATAGCCTACCCCACGTTGTTCACCTCTCCACTTATGGCAAGTGTAGAGTGAAGGCTGATCTTGGGCTGCAACAAGGTGGCCCTCAATTGGCAAGATGAGGTTTAGATTTCCAAGGATATTCCCACCTACATTGTGAATCAAGCTGGCCCAATGCTCCTCATATGTGATGGACAGGAGGTCATCATCATCATATGGCACCCTATAAATCACATGGCTCACCTCAAGAAAGAAAAAATGTTGAACTATGGTGGCCACATCATCTCCCATGCTCCCATTAGAGCATGTCCTGCAAAAAATATGGGGATCTTCTCCCCCAAAGGACACATTCAACCTATGTGTCTCTCTCCCAATCATGCTCCTGACAATAATGTGATATGTTAGCCCCCCCTATGAAATTCTTGACAAGCAAGCTGGGGGCTAGTCTGCTTTGGAGCCTTCAAGGAATTCCTTTTCCTGAAAACCCATCATCCTTGAAGTCTCTTAGTGTTGTGCCTAAAACAGTTTCCCCCTGCTAATCCATTTCTCAAAGGGCCTGTTTCCCCCCTTATACCCCTGCAATTTATCCCATTTTAACCTATGTGTTCCCTTTGTCGAATTCCCCTCTAATCCCCTGAAACCTCCCAAAGCCCCCTTCAAATTCTACCCATGTCCCTGGTTTAGCCCGATTTGCTATTTATCTTCCTACCGTTACCCTTATAAGGCTTCAAAATGCATTGAAAAGGCTTAAAAACCTACTCTGAACCTTATGTCAGGCCTAGCCCCTCTCCTGATAGCCCCGCGCTTCTTTACCTTCCACAAAACCCTGCGTTGTAACCATCCGCCAGTCTAAACGGTGCTTATTTCCCAATTTCCTATCGGGCGCGATGTCTGTCATTGATCGTGGTTGATTGGACGGTGAACGTTAAACCTGATACCCCCCTGGCCTATCCGCTCATTTTCCTCATTGTGCCATCGCCGTCCACTTCCACGAAGATCCGACGGCCCACAGTGCGTCTGATGCCAGTGGTCCCCATATGACTATTCCAAACCCGCCGGTTTCCTTCGCACTACTTATGCACGGTAGGCGGTTTCTCTCCAACGCCCAGCGATTCCATTCAGCGTCCAACGAGTGTCCTTGTGTACGATTTCCAAACCACCGTCCCTGCCTGTTAACTCCATCCATTGCGCGTTATTGTCTGGACACAGATGCCCAGCGAAATTGCCGTAGACCGTCTGATCTGGAGCAAGCCATCCGACGGCTATCGCTCGGCCAAGATGCACGAAGTTTAATGTAATTGTGCACGTGATAGCTCATGCCATGGCATACCGTCTGTCATTATCCACCGTTGATCTCGCCACGATTGACGGTCCCAATTTGTTCACCCACCGCTGACTTTTCCACCATCGCCCGATTCCGCCACGTCATCTCCACGTGCACCCTCCGTACGGTCTCCCATTCCATTGCATATATTGGTTCTTTTTCGTGTTTTTTAACGTTTTCCACGTATATTTTCTCTGCAGACCACCACCATCCACTAGAGCACGTTCCTCCATTCTTTTTCCAATTTTCTCCTCCGTATCGTCATCTACACGACCTTTCTCCGCCTCCCCATCATCTGCCACCTCATTCATGATTTCCTTAACTTGTTTGTGTATTTTGCAGGGTTATTAAGAGTCAATGGCCGCCATGATGCACATCTCTGCTACAAGGACAGAGAAATAAAAAAAGATCATTTACAGGGGCAGAATTGATGAAAAATGACCCGGGAAGGTGAGGACAGGACGTTCATTAAAAGAACAGGGTTTAAACTTTGTGGAGAACCTACTGGCACCATTAAAGCTCGAAATTCACGGACAGAGGCAGAGATGAAGCAGCATAATGTTTTAGTACAAAACAGAGAGATTAAGGCATTCCAATGAGCAATTTAAGCCTTAAATCAGTGGTTTAAAGAGGCAAAACACCAGTTTGAAGACCACGAGGACTGATCAAAGGTCTTGAACACAAGTAAGAGGTAACATCAGGGTTTATTCGTTAGCAGCATGTTTTTCTTCACTAAGGACGGGGCGCCCATGCAGCTTTCATTATGTGCCGTGCCCCTGAATAAATTTCCACCAGACAGCAGACCGAAAACTACTAGAGCATTTGATTCATATCATGGCAGATCCGAGTATCATTTACTTCCATTTTGTTTACTCACTAGAAGTACTACAAATCACCGCAGCCAAAGTACACCAAAGACATGCCTGGAGTAAGTGGAGATCTAAAGGAGACCATACTTTCGCCCAAAGAATGCTAGGGATTAAATGACCAGAATATTAAATAGAATGGGCCTCGACCCTCTCTCTTTTCAGAAATTTTATTACGGCATTTAGTTCCTCACCTACCTCTACTACTTCTCTTTAGCCATAAAACTTAGAAAGAAACATTGTAAAGGTTGTTGATGAGATATCAGAGAAATGTACGCATCTTCCTCTTGAGACAAGTTCTCTCTGTAATATGGTAAGATAGGCTGAGATTTGATGTATTCAGACTGAATGTTCAAGCTGTGGGCAATGATGTACTTGATTGGTGTTGTTTCTAATATGAAAAGCACGTTTCTTTGGATCCTGATCTAAAGCAGCTGATGATGTTTTCCTATCTCTGTGTCTGATTTCATTTCATTCCATTTCTACTGGCTCACATCAGAAGTTTGGCATAAGATTTACCCTTGATAGGTACCTTATTTTGCTGCTCTCCCAGCCTTTTATGTTTTCTGCTTATATGTGTATCTGAATATTGATTTCAATTGATTTAACCAGTGTAGTGGATGTTATTGCCTGCTCTCTAATGTATGAATTAATGAAATCTATGTTTAGATGTTATTGTGAGGATCTAGTTGGATGAGTTGAGAACACTGGGAGGTCTAGACCATGTCTTTGCCTCACTAGGATCTTTCCATCTCAATTATGCCTTTCAAAGATCCCTTGTATTTCCTCTGATTTTGTCCAAGAAGGTCTGGAGTTAAATGACCTCTGACCTGATCTATAGACAGGATTGGATGGTTCTCCTTCATTCATTTTCAGTCATTAATGTTCCATTTCGCCAATCATCCTTTAAGATCTGAATGCTCTAGATAACTAGCCCAACTGAAAGCTTGCACCTTGATTACAAGTAAATCCTCTCTTGACTCCATTTCCCAATGGCCTTGATTTTCTTTGAGTTATCTACCTCTGCCTAAATTTCCTCTTTTCTCGTCCTTGTCTTATACTGGACCCTTCTTTCCTGATTCCCAACAACCAAACACAAACAATCAAACAAACAAACCTTGTGCTTCATACCTAGCCTAATACCTTATTGTGAGCTTCAAAGACACATATACTTTGACAATCATAGAGAGATCCCTCTTTAGACCTAGGAGGGCTAGATCTTAAGGTCTGAAAGTGGTTCTATGTTGTCTCATCTTTTGGTCTTGTCAACCTGGCCAAAACATGGAAACCCCAACATAATGGCGACTCCACTGGGGAATTTCTGAGTTTTCCTCACTTTGCTACATCACAAACCCTCAGAAAACCTGGAATCTCTGGTTAGGTTGGTAGTTAAACATGCCCATTCATACATCAACCTCTACACCATTCTTGTGCTTCCTCATACTCTTGGACAGAATCTGGAAAGGGCCAGGTAGCCTCCGGATCTCACACTCTCTCTGAGGTGACACATCTGGTAAATGCCCTCCCAGTCAATCTCTGGTTAGAGTTTTCCATGTTGTGAAGATATCCTTGAAATAGGACATCCCACAAGCACTGTGGTGGACAGTGTACCCTCCCAAAACATCTCAAACCTTCCACCTGGTGACTCCAAGGCTCCATAAACGTTTCAAATACTCCACTGGTGATCGGTAGGCCTACTGATTATCTTGGTTTCACATAAGACTCCACTGGGAGACCAGCCTTTTAAACAACATCAACCACAATAGGAAAATCAAGTAGGGTTAGCTGCTTGGCTAGGAAACAACATTCTGGCTTTTAGAACCATTCACACAAGAGCTTATCCCAACCTTGACCCACCTGAAATAGTTGACAATCCGGAGAGTATTCTCAAGGGAGCTCCTACACCTAAAAGACCAACTATTTCCAGTCACATTCATAGAGCTAATTCTGAACCAGAAGAACTAGCAGCTCTATCACATTTTCTCCCTAACCTAGACCTACCTAATAGACTACCAAGAACTAGGTCATCCAGCGATCTAGACCAGAAAAATCTTGAGTTTCACAGTTCACCATCTCATAGTGGTCAACACACTAGGGACATAGGAACCCCTCCATCTACACCACCTGATATCCACTTCATTCAAAACATGGGGCTCTCCCATCCTAGATCTGCTCAACATACTTCTGTTGGTCCTAATATCCCTGTTATCCATATACCAGTTGCTCAAGCCAACCCTGTACCCCATCAGAACATTATCATGGCTGATTGGTATGCACCTTTGGTTTTACCTCAGCCCTTGTTACCCTTACCCAATGATTATCAGTCAAAAATCCCACACTTCACTGCTAAAGAATCCATCACAGCCCAGAAACATGTAGATAAGATGGAGGATTCTTTTGAATTTATGGAAATTGATGATGAAACAATCAAAATGAGAATTTTTGCACAAAGCTTAGCGGGTGATGTAAAGAAATGGTTTAAAGGTTTACCTCCTAGCAGTATCCAAGATCTCCCTGCGTTATATCAAAACTTCATAAACAAATGGGAAGTTAGGGAAAACCCTCGCTAGCTCCTAGCAGACTACATGACCCTTAAGAGGAACGTGGGAGAGAGCATCCATGATTACACCACTAGATTCAACAACATTTACAATGCTCTCCCTCCACACATGAAAACTCCTCAAGGTATGGCCCTAGCCAAATATCCTGATGGATTTGATGCTGACATGGCCTATGAGCTTAGAGATAAAGAATATAACACATTGGAAGACATGCAGAAAGGAGCCATAACTATAGAAGAAAACTTTATGGAAAAGAGGGCAAGATTGAGAGCTGAGAAGAGGGTAACATATAGGGATGACACTGTAGCTTCCACTTTAGACCCAAATTATGATAGAATAGATCAAAACGTGGAAAGACTACAGCAAATGATGGAAAAAATGGTTGTCACAGTTAGCAATCAGAACAGAAACCAGAACCAAAATCAGAACCAAAACTTTAGAAGAAACAACAACACGCCCAACAGACAGAAAGAATCAGATCAGCAAGTTATTCCCCCTTTCCAAAACTTTTTAGATGAGGATGAGGGAATCATAGAGGAGTCTGAAGGGAATGCGATAAACATGTTTGAAACAGAAGACTCAATCCTTAACTGTGATTCGGGGGAAGACCAGCCCTCACCTTCACATTGGGATGAGGAACGGTTAGAAACTGAAGCATAGGGGGAATTTTGAGGTATAAAATGGGCCTCCTAAAAAAATTATAAAATAATAGTGGAAAAAATCTAATAAGATTTGATGACATCATCAAATTTTAGAGGGAAAAATGAAAAAACTACTTTTTCAATTCATATTTTCAACTTATCTCCCAAAGTTTTTACTCAAATTTCGAGCGGGAGTACTTGTTGGATGCGAAATTTAATTCCCCATCCAAGGAGTACACATGTTGCATACTTTCGATGGGTCCTACTACACGAAAAATGAGAAATACATAAAACAACGTGATTATAATCACGTTTTTTTATGTATTTCTCATTTTTCGTGTAGAAGAGTTCATCAAAAGTATGCAACATGGGTACTCCTTGGATGAGGAATTAAATTCTGCATCCAACGAGTACTCCCGCTCGAAATTTGAGTAAAAATTTTGGGAGATAAGTTTAAAATATGAGTTGAAAAAGTAATTTTATTATTTTATTATTTTTTAATATTTTTACTTTTTTACTCCAAAAATGGTGAATCATCCATTATGGATGACATCATCATCTTGAATCCTATTGGTTGTTATAAATTTTATTTTTTTTGTACATTTTTCTTATGAGGCCCATTTTAGACCTCAAAATTTCCCTAATGATTACAAATTAGGATTTGAAAATGCCATGATGCAGGTCAGAGAACAATATGAACTTAGGAGAAAAAGGAACCAAGAAAACTCCAAAACTAAGACCCCTGATTTTACCATCAAGAAAAGACCTATTAAAACTTCTAAAGCATCCGCTGTAAATAGCAAATCAGCAGCTGGAAGTTCTGGAAAAAACAAGGAAAAAGACAACCAGGACACTGAAAAACAAAGCCAACCAACCAGTAGCACTAGCACTGCAGTTAGTTCTCCCGATAAAACAATCCTTGACCCTGTACATAGTGAGAAATCACAAATTGATTCAGCCACTAAGGCAGTGGCTAACAAGACAGAGTCGAGCATTTCCAAGAGTCAGTCCACTTTCAATTTGGAGAGTGAGATTGAAAAAATCAAAATCTTTGTACCAGTATCTGAGCTGGCCACTCAGGATGTATATAAAGGCCAAATTTTGAAAGTGTTGAATTTGGGGGAAAACAATGACACTGTAAATTTGAGTGATGATCAACCTGCCCTTCTATTCAGTCCAAAGATCGAGGGAAATTTTTAGGAGGGGGTAGTCCCACTTTTCTATATCAGTCTCAACATTCATGACAAGATACTTCACAATGCCATGCACGATTCTGGAGCATCACACAATTTAATGCCTAAGGTAGTGATGGAAAAGCTAGGCCTAGAGATAACACGACCTTACAAAGATCTATATTCATTTGACTCTAGCAGAGTAAAATGCCTAGGCCTAATCAAAGACTTATGTGTGAGCTTGACCCAGATCCCAACTAAATGTATGGTCATGGATGTTGTGGTGGCAGATGTACCACCCAAGTATGGCATGCTGCTCTCTAGATCATTGGGAGCCAAAATGCAAGGAAAAATGCAAATGGATGGCTCATATGCCACTATCCCTATATTTGGCCAACTTAGAAGACTGTATAGGGAGTCCCAGATGAAATTCCTAGTTAGTAGCCCTGAGAAACCTGAAAATTCACCATTATAATTTGTACACACAGACCTGGATTCTTTCATTCTTTATAACATCCTATCCTTAGGAGAGCCAGCGTCAGAAAAATGAAATACAAACAATAACATAGAGCCCATGGACTTTAACATAATGGCTACCCTATAAGAATACGATGAAGAAAACCATGGGCAGGGTACTGAAAATGAAACTCTGAGTGAACCAGAAACAGAAACAGAACGTAAACAGCAAGATAGCCAACCCTCTGAACTCCGCGCATGTCATGAGGAACAAAACAACCTGCAGCCTAGTACAAACCCTGTAATGAAACACAATGCCAAACCCAACTGTAGGGAAGGAAAGAATGAAGAAACGGAAAATGAACCCCTGTGGGAAATGAATTTCGATGGATCTTGTACTAGGAAAACTGCTGGAGCAGGGGTGTGGGTACGTAACGTAGAGAGTGATTATGCAGAGAGCCACGCTGTCAATATTCACTTCAAATGTGTTAGTGTCAGCCTTTGCAGCCTTCCTTCAATGATCAAACATGCTCTTACAAAGTGATTTTAAGGTGTCAAGGTCAAATTTTGTCATTTCAATAAGTCTTCAAGCAAAATTTGGTCACTAGGCATTAGGTCTAGGGTTTGCTTTCACTCCTTCCAAATTTGTCCAAATGTCGGTCCATGTCACAATTAAGCTGAGTGTGCCATCATTCAGAGGGTTTTCATCATCATGTCAAGTTCCATTGGGTCATTTTACAGCTTGTTCATGCTTCAGTTGTGCCTTGGTAAGGTCCATTTCCCTCTCCTAGGGTTTTGGAGGTAATTTCTCTTGGATGGTCAAATCATTGAAAAAACTTGTATCCTGATGTTCACACACCTTCCCATACCCTTAATATACTT
This sequence comes from Pinus albicaulis, assembly GCA_034641835.2. Taxonomy (NCBI): domain Eukaryota; kingdom Viridiplantae; phylum Streptophyta; class Pinopsida; order Pinales; family Pinaceae; genus Pinus; species Pinus albicaulis. Next base: position 48,491,164 of record CM076569.1, on the reverse strand, counting down.
TATTAAACACTTCCCATCACTGAGATCCCCCAAATTCCTCATTTTTGCACAAACCCTAGTTTCTTGCCACAACTTGGCAATTTTCTAGGCTAGGCCTGTGTTTTGCCCTTTTGGACCCCTTCCCCTCACTCAATCTCTGAGATTCTACTTTCCCCTACTTCCTAACATTCCTCCCTACTTCCCAAAATTTCCCCAAGAATTTAGAATCCCCTTATCCCCTTCATTTCGCTTCATTTCGACAAAATCCCTTGTTTCACACATCAGGATAGGTTTCACTCAAATGATGTTTCAGAGCAATAAAAGATGAATTTTGGAAACCTGAGAGAGGTTTTTGTCCAAAACATGCCAAGGACAAAAAATATCCTTCACGTTTTACACAGGTATAATGGTTTTGGAGAAATGTCAAGAATATCGTCGCCTCAGGAGAATTGATGCACCTGCTGGAAGTAGTGTTGGGAGATTTGATTTCTGACAGGGTAAATGAACACCAAATTGAACAATTCCACTTGGGCTGGAAATTATACTCCAAGCGCTTTCCAACGAGCTATCACATGCTCAATTTGGACACCAGGAAGGCCTCCAAAAGCCTCCTGTAAAATGCACTATGTAGCGCGCTATGCATATAAAGTGCGCGCTACGCATTGGGCCAGAACACAAAATTTTTGCCACTGCTCTTCAAAATTCAAATTCTCTCAGTCTCCTTTGCCCCATGTAAGTTTAAATCATCTTGCTATTATCTTTGGTCAGTTTTTGGAGTTTTTTGAAGATTGGTTGTAAGAGTTTGAATGTTGAAGAACACAAACCCTACTCTCTTGTTAAAAATGGCTCTTATTGGGTTGGAGTTTGATTGTTAAATTTTGATTTTGGTGCCAATTAGTTCAAAGTCCATTTCACACATGTGGCTCATTTCTCATCACTGAAATATTGTCATTCATTATTGTCAATCCCTTTTCTCCTTATATCCTAAAATACCACTCATATCACTCGTTCACATTCCCCAATTCTTTCATACACTCACTTTTCCCATTCTCCATTGATGAAGCCTAACTATCATTGCAAGGGCTGTTTCTTTGTTCTACATCACCTTATACTCCTTCCTATTCTCTTGTCAAACCCCATGTAGTCAAGCAGTGACTGTTGTCCATTCAAACTCATTTGACAGAACCCTTATCATTGTGGCTTTCCTATAGCACCTTGATACACATGTGACACATTTTGGATTGGAGCATACACCAAAATCTTGTTTTCATCATAACCATATCAGCATAATTTTCATACACATTTTGACACCATGACAGAGACCGACACATCACAACAGAGACAGTGTTTTCACTACTGAAACTGCATGCACCAGGAGGATACTGAAACGAGGTGAAACACATGATCCACTCCGGATTTTGGCCGAGGCTTCGTTGGCTGGACATGATACATGATGGACGGTCTTCGCTCCGAATTTGAGCAAATTCGGAGAAATTTTTGTCATTTTGAAATATTTTGGTCCAAAAACAGATTTTTCAGCTATATGAGTAGCGCGTCGACGTGCTCGCTTTTGTTTGGGACACTTTCTGAAGGAAAAATTTATATTTTTGGGTTTTTCACGGTAAGTTATGCATTCTCAAGTATTTCCGAAGAATTTCATCAAGTTCTGGATGATCAAAAGGCTCAAAAACACCATGAAAACCACCTTGCTGCCACCTTTTGCACCAGCAGGAAATACTTCTGGGAGAATGAAGTTTTGGAGGGGAAAATGAGCTCCAAATTGGGAAATTACACTTAGGTTGGATAGCCAACATCTAGGGATTTCCAACTAGATATCAGGAGCTCAATTTGGATGCCGGGAAGTGCCCCAAAATCAGGCTGAAAGACGCGCTACGCATATGGATTTTTGGTCAATTTTTCACTTTCCAGCTCAGAATTTCGGCCAGTTGAACCAGTTTTGCTTGTGGATGAAATTTTTGAGTTATCATTATGCAAATTGATGGTTGGCATGTAACTTTGACTCACTTTTACCTATTCTAGATGATTCACTCCTAAAAAAGTAAAAATCAGATGTAAGAATCAGTTTCCTCCCTTTTAGAGGCAAGTTGTTTAGATGCCTATATTCTAGTTCTTTGTTTAGAATTAGTTGGAACTGCTCCTAGAAGGAGGAATTTGATCCCTAGAGGTGTGGGAAGGGGTTAGGATGGTCTATATGATGTAATTTACCAATCATTTTCAGAGGTTGGAGAGGTTGGACTCTTGGGAAGACTTTGGCACACTATTGTACATATTTTTCATATTTTGGCTAAGGAAAGATCAGAGGTTTTGCAGCACCTGTTGGGATTCTTGTGGCTTTCAGTTCTTGATGGTGTTTTCTCTCAGTTTATTGTAAGTTATTTAATGTTTAATGTATGTCGTTCCCTTCTTATGCTTCTGAAACTAAATGAATGAGTAAATGAGGTTGAATCCATTGTTTCCAGTGCTATGCCTTTAAATTTGTTTAGTTTTACATGTTTTCGCCTGTTTGGAGAGGATCCATGTTCTCCCTTTCCCTCTTCGGCTCCTTGTCGTTCTAATCCATCCATATACCCGATCAAAAGCATCAAGACTACTGCCTACCTCGCCCCAACTCGAATTTTGCAAAGATTTGGCCTTATCCCCAGACCCAAAATTGTTTTTCCCATTTTTTCAACAAAAAACCCAAAAATCAAAATCAAACTTTCCTATCTCTTTACTAGCCTAAAATCAGTACCAATTATAAGTAATCTCAGCCCCTTTGAAGATCTTTTTCCGAGATAGACCCGGAGAGAGCCCTCTTCTGTCCTTGTAGGGCTAGCTACGAGGCTGAGCGTGGTTTGATGTAGCCTTGAGTTTTACCTTATTTCAGCCTAAGGTAGATTTGAGCACTAACAAAATTCACAAATAATATTGAAGAATATGAGGTTCTCATCCTGGGTATGAATCTATTGAAAAAATTAGGAGCCCATAGGATAGCTGTGAGAGGGGACTCAGAGTTAGTTATTAAACAGGTGAACGATGAATATACAGCGAAACATCCCTGACTAAGGGCCTACAGAAATGACGCAGTGGATTTGTTGAAAACCTTTGTAGAATACAATTTGGTGTTTGTGCCTTGGAGTCAAAACATCATTGCAAATGGATTAGCTTGCTTAGCCAGTTCTTATCCTAAGACTCCGGCTAACCCACACATAATCATTCAGACCAAATTTAGACCTGCTGTGCCAGACAACGAAAAATACTGGCAAGTCTTTGAAGGTGATAAACAGATTGAGGACTTACTGACAGGCAGAAATGAGTTTGAATTTTCCAGTTCAGACTCTAAAGACGAAGACGACTGCCTTAGTGAGGAACCCTCTGATGAAGAATCCCCACCTTGTCACATAGAAATAAACACCTTTTATGAAGAAACTGGAAATTCAACCATAGGATGTGAAAACGCGGAAAATGAGGAAATGGAGGTGCTGCAGGCCAAAGATAGGAACATACCCAGAGGCCTGGCACCCGTAGAGGACCTTTTTAATTTTGATGACGTAGAAAAAAATCCCACTATAGAACATGCAGACTCAGATATAGAAGAATGCAATATTGGCACTGAAGATAAGCCCAAAATGATTAAACTGGCTAAGTCTGTGCCTGCAGACATGAAGAAGAAATACATTGACCTGTTTAAGGAATTTATTGATGTGTTTACATGGAGCTATGAAGACTTAAAGGCCTATGACACCAACATCATACAACACAATATACCCTTGAAGGAAAATCAGAAGCCTTTCAGAAAAAAAACTCTGTGGGATCAATCCAAAACAATTGCATGCAGTAGATAAAGAAATTAAAAAGATGTATGATGCAGGCATCATAGTTCCAGTGAGGTTCTCTGATTGGGTATCAAACTTAGTGGTTGTGAGAAAGAAAACAGGAGAGATCAGACCATGCATAGACTTCAGAAACCTCAACAGAGCCTCCCTGAAAGACAACTACCCTTTTCCTAGAATGGAACATATCCTACAGAAGGTAGTGGGATCTAAGAGAATCTCCCTACTTGATGGTTTTTCAGGATAAAATCAAGTCCTTGTACTCCCATAAGATCAACTCAAAACAACTTTTACCACTCCATGAGGCACCTTCATGTATGTGAAGATGCCTTTCGGACTGATGAATGCTGGGGCTACCTTCGAGAGAGCGATGGATATAGCTTTCTCAGATGAGATAGGACACTTCATAGTTATCTACTTGGATGACTTGACTGTCTTTTCTAAAACTGAAGAAGAAAACCTGAAATATCTTAGGAAAGTCTTTGAAAAATGTAGAAGGTACGGTCTGTCCTTAAATCCTAAGAAAACTGTGTTTGGGCTGCAAGAAGGAAAACTTCTTGTCCACATTATATCCGAGGAAGGAATTAGGATAGACCCACAAAGGGTTGAGGGGATACTTCAAATCACACACCCGAGAAACATCAAAGAATTACAGTCCTTCATGGGGAAGATCAATTTCCTTAGGAGGTTCATTCCCAACCTAGCTGAGCACCTTATGAAAATGACTGACATGTTAAAAAAAGGTGCAGGAATTAAATGGACTGTGGAAGCAAAGAAATATTTTGAGTTAGTAAAACTTGCACTAACTCAAGCCCCTATCCTTATCAGCCCAGACTTCTCAAAGGATTTCCTGATCTTTTCATTTGCCTCTCAGCATACAGTGGCTGCGGTTTTACTGTAGAAAAATTCAGAAGGAAATGAACAGCCAATTGCCTTTTTCAGTAAGGCCTTAAGGGATGCACCCTTGAAGTACAACATTATGGAAAAGCAGGCCTATGCCCTGGTCAAGGCCTTAAAATACTTTAGGGTGTACATTCTGCATTCTCACACCATAGCCTATGTTCCAAATATAGTGGTTAAAGACATCTTGTCCCAAGACCCTGATGGGAAAAGGGGCAAGTGGATCGCTACAATTTTAGAATATGACCTCGAAATAAGACCCACCAAGCTAATCAAAGGCGAAGGCCTAGCATGATTAATGGCCGAGTCAAACTTGCAGGCCCTTGACATTAACATGGTAGATGCCTTGGATGAGCAGGAAGGATTGCCTGACCCCACTGTTGAGGAGTAGTTTCAAAACTCTCCTTGGTACTCTGATATCCTTTATGTGCTCACCAACCTCAATGCCCCTCCATAACTTTCCAAAAATAAGGCCAGATTCATAAAGATAAAATCTAGAAACTACTGCATTTTGAATGAAAACTTATATTGGAAAAACCCGAACGGCCTATTACTGAAATGTTTGCCTGAAACTAAAGCTGAAAGAATCAAACAAGAATTTCATGCTGGGGAGTGTGGAGGCCACCTGAGTTGGAAAGCCACTGCAAATAAATTACTCATGGCTGGCTATTATTGGCCCACACTCTTCAATGATGTCCATAAAATGGTAACTGCCTATCATAAATGCCAAATCTTTGAGGGCAGAAAAAAGCTCCTCCCCCTCCCTTTACAACCTATCACCGTAGAAGGTCCCTTCATGCAATGGGGCCTAGACTTCATTGGGGAAATCCACCCCTCTTCTTCTAGACAACACAGATGGATCCTAACTGCTACAGACTACACCAAATGGATAGAGGCCATACCCACTAGGAATGCCACCGATTCTGTCATCATTAGGTTCCTAGAAGATTACATCCTCTCTCAGTTTGGCTGTCCAAGAAAAATAATCACTGAAAATGTTGCTACTTTCGGATCCAAGAGAATGGTTGATTTCTGTCATAGGTATGGAATAGCCCTTGGTCATTCAATCGCCTATTACCCTCAGGGTAATGGATTAACTGAATCATCCAACAAAATCCTAGTGAACATCATTAAGAAGCTGCTGGAAGAGAACAGAAAGTCATGGCACAAAAATTTGGTGCATGCTTTGTGGGCGGACAGGCTCACAACAAAGAAATCCATTGGCATGTCACCATTCCAACTTGTCTATGGAACCGAAATAGTTTTTCCTACCAGCCTGGGAGTGCCAGTGATTAAGCTTGTCCAAGAGATTCAGATAGAGGAAAAAAGTATGGTAAGGAGAATAAATGAAAAAATCCATCTTCAGCAAAAAAGGGAGCAGGTTTATAGCAGAGCTATCAGAGTGTAGGAAAACATAAAGAGGTAGTTTGACAAAAGAGCCAAAGCTTCAGATTTAAAAGTTGGGGACAAGGTTCTGAAATGGGATTCAAGGAGGGAGGACAAAGGTAAACATGGCAAGTTTGATAGTTTGTGGAAAGGTCCATATATTATCCAAGCCATTGTGGGTCCTAATGCATTTTTCTTACAAGAAATTAATGGTACAGAGTTGTTTGGGGGTCGTGTCAATGGCAGGATGCTCAAGCATTACTCCTGCTAAATTTCAGTTTCCAATTTCCATTTCATTGTACATACCATTGCAGTGTTTTCGTTCGTTCAAAAAAAAAAAAAAAAGAGGTTCAGACATGCTCAAAACATGAACCTCCGAAAGGCAAAAAGAGTGGCTCAAACATGATCAAAATCTGAGCCAAAGGGAGCAGAATAGCTGGTCCTAATATGCTCAAAATCTGGACCAGCAGTGAAAAGAAGAATCAACTCTAACATGCCCAATACCAGAGCTGAAAGGAAGAAAAAGAAGTGACTCTAACAAGCTCAAAACTTGAGTCACAAAAAGAAGAAGGATGCTGCAAGTTTCATATTTTAAGCCTTCACAGTTTTGTTTTCTGCAAAATTCTATCCATGTGCAACTATTTTTATGCCTTGGATCCACAACAAGTCAGACAGTTTAATCTTGGCTTGGCTGTTTTGAATTTCTTGTCTTAAAATGTAGAGAAGAAATCTGCTGGACAGTTTAATCTCAGCAGATATTAGATTAGGTAGAGAAACATATGAGGCCAACAGTCGAACCTGGTCTCATGGAGTAATAAGGGTAGATTTAGAATAGCATTGTTTTGTGTTTTCATGAATAAATGATGTAAAGGGTCTGCTAGCTCAAATGCACCCTAAAAGAAGAAAGTGCTAGGATTTTAGTATGGGTAGGTAGATCGGATGGGAAAAGTATTTCTGCTGATTAATATATCTGACATATTGTGGCAGCTGAAAATAAAAGAAGAACGATGGCTTATAGCAGCCGGCATCTGGCCTACTCCAAAGATTATTTCTGGTTCTTGACTCCTTCAAGAAGAACCAGCTCCATGTGGAGCCACTGTTAGCCCCCCCTATGAAATTCTTGACAAGCAAGCTGGGGGCTAGTCTGCTTTGGAGCCTTCAAGGAATGCCTTTTCCTGAAAACCCATCATCCTTGAAGTCTCTTAGTATTGTGCCTAAAACAGTTCCCCCCTGCTAATCCATTTCTCAAAGGGCCTGTTTCCCTCCTTATACCCCTGCAAATTATCCTATTTTAACCTATGTGTTCCCTTTGTCAAATTCCCCTCTAATCCCTTGAAACCTCCCAAAGCCCCCTTCAAATTCTACCCATGTCCCTAGTTTAGCCTGATTCGCTATTTATCTTCCTACCGTTACCCTTATAAGGCTTCAAAATGCATTGAAAAGGCTTAAAAACCTACTCTGAACCTTATGTCAAGCCTAGCCCCTCTCCTGATAGCCCCGCCCTCCTTTACCTTCCACAAAACCCTGCACTGTAACCATCCGCCAGTCTAAACGGCACTTATTCCCCCATTTCCTATTGGGTGCGATGTCTGTCATTGATCGTGGTTGATCGGACGGTGAACGTTAAACCTGATACCCCCCTGGCCTATCCACTCATTTTCCTCATCGCGCCATCGCCATCCACTTCCACGAAGATCCGACGGCCCACAGTGCGTCCGATGCTAGTGGTCCCCATATGACTATTCCAAACCCACCAGTTTCCTTCACACTGCTTAGGCATGGTAGGCGGTTTCTCTCTAATGCCCAGCGATTCCATTCAATGTCCGACGCGTGTCCTTGTGTACGATTTCCAAACCGCCGTCCCCGCCCGCTAACTCCATCCATCGCGTGTTATTGTCCGGACACGGATGCCCAGCGAAATTGCCATAGACCGTTCGATCTAGAGCAGGCCATCCGACGGCTATCACTCAGCCAAGATGCACGAAGTTTAATGTAATTGCACACGCGATAGCTCATGCCATGGCCCGCCATCCGTTGTTCTCCACCGTTGATCCGGCCACGATCGACGGTCCCGATTTTTTCGCCCGCCGCTGACTTTTCCACCATCACCCGGTTCCGCCACGTCATCTCCACGTGCACCCTCCGTACGATCTCCCATTCCATTGCATATATTGGTTCTTTTTTGCGTTTTTTAACGTTTTCCACGTATATTTTCTCTGCAGATCGCCACCATCCACCAGATCACGTTCCTCCATTATTTTTTCGATTTTCTCCTTCGTATCGTCATCTACACGACCTTTCTCTTCCTCTGCATCATCGGCCACCTCATTCATGATTTCCTTAACTTTTTTGTGTATTTTGCAGGGTTATTAAGAGTCAATGGCTGCCATGATGCACATCTCTGCTACAATGACAGAGAAATCAAAAAATACCATGTACAGGGGCAGAATTGATGAAAAATGACCCGGGAAGGTGAGGACAGGACGTTCATTAAAAGAACAGGGTTTAAACTCTATGGAGAACCTACCGGCGCCATTAAAGCTCAAAATGCACGGAAAAATACAAAGATGAAGCAGCAGAATGTTTCAGTACAAAACATAGAGATTAAGGCACGCCAATGAGCAACTTAAGCCTTAAATCAGTGGTTTAAAGAGGCAAAACACCAGTTTGAAGACCGCGAGGACCGATCAAAGGTCCTGAACACAAGTAAGAGGTAACATCAGGGTTTATTCGTCAGCAGCATGTTTTTCTTCATTAAGGATGGGGCGCCCATGCAGCTTTTATTATGTGTCCTGCCCCTGAATAAATTTCCACCAGACAGCAGACCGAAAACTACCAGAGCATTTGATTCACAATAAGGCAGATTCGAGTATCATTTACTTCCATTTTGTTTACTCACGAGAAGTACTACAAATCACCGCTGCCAAAGTACACCAAAGACATGCCTAGAGTAATTGGAGATCTAAAGGAGACCATAATTTCGCCTAAAGAATGATAGGGATTAAATGACCAGAATATTAAACAGAATGGGCCTCAGCCCTCTCTCTTTTCAGAAGTTTTATTACGACATTTAGTTCCTCACCTACCTCTACTACTTCTCTTTAGCTATAAAACTCAGAAAGAAACATTGTAAAGGTTGTTGATGAGATATCAGAGAAATGTAAGCATCTTCCTCTTGAGACAAGTTCTCTGTGTAATATGGTAAGATAGGCTGAGATTTGATGTATTCAGACTGAATGTTCAAGCTGTGGGAAATGATGTACCTGATTGGTGTTGTTTCTAATATGACAAGCATGTTTCTTTGGATCCTGATCTAAAGAAGCTGGTGATGTTTTCCTATCTCTGTGTCTGATTTCATTTCATTCCATTTCTACTGGCTCGCATCAGAAGTTTGGCATAAGATTTACCCTTGATAGGTACCTTATTTTGCTGCTCTCCCAGCCTTTTATGTTTTCTGCTTATATGTGTATCTGAATATTGATTTCAATTAATTTAACCAGTGTAGTGGATGTTATTTCCTGCTTTCTGATGTATGAATTAATGAAATCTATGTTTAGATGTTCTTGTGAGGATCTAGTTGGATGAGTTGAGAACACTGGGAGGTCTAGACCCTGTCTCTGCCTCACTAGGATCTTTCCATCTCAATTAAGCCTTTCAAAGATCCCTTGTATTGCCTCTGATTTTTTCCAAGTAGGTCTAGAGTTAAATGATCTCTGACCTGATCTATAGACAGGATTGGATGGCTCTCCTTCATTCATTTTCAGTCCTTAATGTTCCATTTCGCCAATCATCCTTTAAGATCTGAATGCTCTAGATAACTAGCCCAAGAAAAAGCTTGCACATTGATTACAAGTAAATCCTCTCTTGACTCCATTTCCCAATGGCCTTGATGTTCTCTGAGTTATCTACCTCTACCTAAATTTCCTCTTTGCTCATCCTTGTCTTATACTGGACCCTTCTTTCCTAATTCCCAACAACCAAACATAAACAATCAAACAAACAAACCATGTGCTTCATACCTAGCCTAATACCTTATTGTGAGCTTCAAAGACACATATACTTTGAAAATCATATAGAGATCCCTCTCTGGACCTAGGAGGGCTAGATCCTAAGGTCTGAAAGTGGTTCTATGTTGTCTCATCTTTTGGTCTTGTCAACCTGGCCAAAACATGGGAACCCCAACATGATCAATAATAGAATAAGGAGCCATAATGAAAGTCATGCTTGCTTCCATATGTAGTAAATGAGTGGGGCAATGATCCCTCATATGCAACCAACACAGCTTGAGCATAAACTACAATAGAGAATGACAAAAGATGTGGTTTCTCAACCACCAGTTTGCTGCTACATTCTCCTCATGTATTTGGATAAAATGAGTGATGTATGATGCATGGTGAGCATGTCCTCCAAAATACAAATCTCCCCCAAGTCCGCCAAGGGAGTGGTTGTCAACATTGCTCATGGCCTCAAGTAGACCATGCAGCCTCAAAGTGAGAATGCTCCTGCTTGGAGCAACATCATGCACATATATGGTTAAGGAATCAATATGTAAATCAGCAAGTAAAAAAACAATGTCCTTACCATAGTTTTTGCTCATGCAAAAGGAGCAGCTCACAGATGAGTCCTCTTCCATCCTCAAAGAGAAGAGAGGAGACTACATTAACTCTTCCCAAGAGTCATGTGCATGCATATCTCCCATGCCAAATGTAGGTGTAGAAAGGCTTCTATCCTTCCCCTGCTTCTCCTACCACAACGCATAAACTAAAATGTGAGTGGGTATGGATGATGTTGAGAGACTGATTCTCTCCTCTTTGAGCCTACCCAAGACTCTCAGCATTGCATCAAGACCCTCCAAGGTCTCCACTCCTCTGAAATCGATGGGCAATGCCTCAACATGTGAAGCATTCACCTTCTCTTGCTGATCAAGTGGCCTCCTTGGTGCAATGTCTCTAGGAAATGAGACATCACAAAGTGGTGATTGAACACATGAATGGAGAAAACCCTCCATGCTTCCACTGTGCAGTCCAATCACCCTCTTAGGTGCATCAACCTTTTGTAATGTATAGAAATGAGATTGGCTCTCCTTCCTATCTCCTCCTTGTATCTCCAAGGTTTCACACCCTCTCAACAATGGCACAGGTGGATCATGAGATGTGCCTTGATCTCCATAGATGAGATCCTGGGGATTTCCTTGCCATGCCACAAGAATCCCTCTAGTTGGAGCAATAGCTCCCTTCTCCTCTGCTTGAGGTGCTAGATTAGATCTATATCCAACAACGTTGTTACCCTTTATCTCTACAACAAAATTAGGCAACCTCCCAATGGAATGACTCACCTTGGCCTCGCAATGCTCTGAAAAACAGAACTAGTTTTTGAGTTTCAGGGCTTGAGACTCATCTTCTTTCAAGAAACCACTAAGATTTTCCATCTTAGTCACCTCTTCTTCTTGTTATATGTGTCTCATGGCAGATCTGAGCTCATGACTGTGCTGTATATCACAGTATGTGGTTGCATGCTCACACCCACTGTGTGAAGATTTAGAGTTTGATTGAGATTCAAACCCTTTTGGAGATTCTTCGGAAATCTCCCTTCTTGCTTGATTAAGATCTTCATGAATGCTCTGAATAGATTTAGGAAGAAGATTTGTGAGCCTATCTTCCTTCTTCCTTCTGCCTTTTCTTCTTTCTTCTTGATTAAATAGGAAGTGCAGGGTAGTTCCTCTTCTACTTGCTCATCCTCCTTGGGGAGTTTCTTCATGGATCTGAAAAATGATGAAACAAAGCTCATCTTCTCCAGCTTTTGTTCTCTATTCTTCCCTTCTCACTGGATCTGAAAATATGATCTCACAATATGAGCTATAGATAATGCTTTGATACCACTGTAATGTTCCAAATTGGGAACTGCTCATGAATCCGACAAATGAGAATCCTTTTTCGGAAACATTACCAATCAACAACCGAATCTATTACAGAGATTGAATGTAGGGGAATTTAATGGATATGTCATCTCTTAAAAGAGGTTGAGATCCAGAGGCTAGCTAGCCTAGTACAGACTCTGTCTATAGAACTTTGTCGAAGGGTAATATCCCCTAAAGGGATTTCTCAGCAATACATACATGAAAAATGTATTTTTCAGGAATGTATGCTACAAAATCTCAGAAAATCCCTTTTATTCCTTATATCAGAGTATATAAGACATAAATCCAAGAGGAGGCTTCAAAAAAATCACTCTAGGTGGGTTAAATAGATCTCCCACACCTAGTTGCCTTGAAAACTGTCGAAATAAGGGACTGCATCAATCTGGAAACTGTATAATGGTCCTAAATTGAAGAATAAGCTTCAAAAAAAATGTAACAGACATAAATACAGATCTGGAACTATAGCAGAAAGAAATATTTTCAATCCCTTCATCCAATAGTGGGGAAAAATGAGGATTTATGCACTAAAATGGATGTATTAGGAAATATGCATAATAATAAGGGTGAAAGCTCTGGGATATGTTAACTAGGATTATAAGGAACCTCCATGAAAAATTTCAGCAAACAAAAAGGCGTTTTTCTATGTTAAACAGTTCCTCCTTCTCGACTAGTAAAGAAAAACCCTGATTCCCCATGACCTAAAGTATGCAAATTGGATTGAAGCTTCAGCAGCATGATTCTCTAAATGGTTTAGTGAATTAATGCAGTTATATCATTACATAAGGCTTAGAATATGATTCAATGGTTTTACATGAGAAAATACATATATATACATGAAGAAATGCCTCAGAAAACCAACATTATAGCATAAGAAACTGTAGGATGAACTAGAAAACGAAATATACAGGAATATGCAACAATATTACATTATATTACAGATATATAACATATCAGAGTACAAAACATCATATCGGAATGAGATCTATATGAAAAATAGCTTTTAAGTACATTCCCTTTGGGGATCTCAGTTGAAAGTAAAGAACGCTGAATAGATCTGAGATCTACACCATGGATCTGCAGTAAACTTCAGAAATTTCTGAAGAACATGTTACACATCAGATCAGATCTGAAATAAATATATATTGGTTTGCCAATCTATGAATCACCACAGTGAAGGGAAAGGATCCCTTTCACCGGAGATCTCTCCTCCAATCTGAAGCAAAACCCCCACTGCAACTTCTCCTGCAAAAAGGACGCAGTTTCCTCAAGGAACTACGCATATCATGGTAATATACACTTTGGCATGATTCCAAGATAAGGATCTCGAGCTCTAATTAGCTATTAAACTCCTTCCAATGAACTAGATGACTTCTCCACTGAAAAGATGCAATGGAATTCTTTAGATCTAAGTAGATCTGATTCCACTTGTTGCAAATCTCTGAATATTAAAACCCCTAAATAGGAATCACATTGTCAAGAGAGATGGATCTTGGCCAAAATTCCGGATAGTGGACCACTGCAGCATAATCTCCTCCAAGAGCTGCTCAAGGAAGGAGGGAGGATTCCTAAACAGGAAATCATCTCTTTCTCTTACTAAACAGCACAGAGAAATGGAGTTTCTTCAGCAACTTCTGAAATGAAAATTCCTCAACAACCCATCCTTGAGTCTTCTCCTTCTTTATGTAAGATTAGGGTCTGCAAAACCCTAAACCACCTTCATTCATTTAGCCCTTTTCACATGGAGGACCTCCTCATGGGACTACGCTGATCATCTAGGAAGTTCATTGTACCTGTTTTGCATTATGATTTGGCCCTATTGACCCATTCAAACAGCTTGAACCTGTTTCAAATACAAGTGGATTTTATTGAGCAAGCGCTGATTTAATCTCTGTTCACATTGGGCATTGATTTATTCACATGTTTAGAGGTTTTTTATTTGTCCTCCTTTACATTATATTCATAAAACATAAAAATAAAATGACATTGAATATTCCTACTAGCTTGGGCTAGTTAGGAATATTACATGAATGAAATGTTGTTATCTTGTATGTTGTTCTTTTTTCTTGTTCTTTTTGCAAGTGTCCAAGCATAATGGTGAATGGATTGTGACTTGTCGAGGCAGGAGAGAGAGGCCACCACTACTACAGCAACAACGACAATGTTGGATTCTAGGTAATTCGATCTACCGTGTCCCTTGCTCATTCAATAATTAGGAAGCAACACTTTAGCGTGTCCCTTTGTTTCTAGACCCACTCTAGGGCTAGAGGGATCTTCTCTGTCCGTAGAGAGGATTTACCTGTAGAACAATAACTTCATGTAAAATATGTCCTGGAGGGTTACTTTGAATAAACTTCGTTGTTACTGATGTAAATGTTCTCATCTCTATTTAACCATTAATGGTTATTAATTTTTCTCCATTGCTATACATAATATTCTGCTAAGTATGTTAGTGTCCCACGATTTGGCAGATTGGTAGACCAAATGACAGGGTAACATGGAACCAAGATTTGGAGTCTAAGGACCTAGCCTTCCTAGACTCAAAGAGGGATCTCTCTATATGGTGCAAAGGATGTGTTCTTTTTGCTCTAGGGTTTTGATTTTAGGCTAGTCGTTAAGTGTAGGGTTTATTGATTGTTTTGGTTGGGTATGATGGTGTTGAAGCCTCAAAAGTCCTAACTTCAAATATTGGGGAAAACCACCCAGTCCGGACCTTAGTAGAGCTCCTTTTCCGTTTGGGATGGTGGCTCCGACTGGATAATATGGGACCAATTTCCCAATGATATATGGGTTGATGATTGGTTATTCATATAATGAATAATGGAAGTAATAATTAATCTAATATATAACTTAAATAAATACAAATAATTCTACTTAACCCGGGTATCATATAATAAATGCAATTCTGGATTTGTTTCGATTAGATGAATAATCATATAGATGGCTTATTCGTCCAAAATAAAGATGTATACACATATAATAATTACTTTGTTTAAGAAATTAAACAAAGTAATGATGATAACAAAGTATTCGCATTCATATATTTATATTTCTCACATATATTTTGAAAGATGACAATTCTAAATTTTCAAAAATAATATAACAAAGGATTGTTTCTCAGGCATACATATGTAAACAATAGCAATTTAAAAAAAAAATGTTTCATTTCATAAAGAAAATTAAACAACATGATTATGATAGAAATACCAGATACATTTGTAACCTCTTGATGCAAATAAAACTGTGATCCCGTTTTCTTACTTAGAACAGCTTTCAGGAAAAACAAAAATGAAAATTATTGAAAACAATTTCTTCATAAAATTGCAGAATTGTGATCCACCATTAATAAAAATAATGTATTTAGAAGTACATAAATGTAACTTCTCAAGTAAAAAATTAATACAAATTGAGGACCCTTTATAAATACATGAAAGGGGTTTGAATAATAATAAACTTAAAACAAACTATCTAAACTATCGCTAAAAAAATATAAAGTCAGAGATCCGATTTCATAAAAATAGAATTGCGATCTCCACTGAAACAGGTTCATTGTATATCTAGTATGCACAGCTAGCAGATTGATAGCCTTTCTTTCACTTTGGGAGGATGAATCAATAGATAATTTAGCTGACTGGTATATGTGGCATCTGAAAGTTCTAGAATCATATAACTGATGGCATCAGAGAGGCATTTTGTAGTCATCTACTGGCTATGTGGCTTAACCAAATAGAGCCAGAATGTGTCCCATGTGATTCCTTGTATTGCATTGATCTGTTGGTCCTTATTAGCTAAGTATTGCTTCCATTTTTTCTCTATTTCTTTGACCTTTGGGAGTTTCCTTGGGATGCAATCAGAAATCAGGTTGGCCGCATACAAGCTGTCATTGATTAATTCCACTAAATTGTTCATTACAACTCTTGCTCTGGAGGTATCCCATTCTCCCTTAATCAATTGTGTCTCCCATTCTGCAAACAAAATTTCTTTGTGTGATTCTCGAATCTTGGGAAGATTGGTAGCGATGCATTGATCTGTGTCTTGCCATGTGAGGAATCCCGAAATTTTCTCATTAGCATCTTCAAATTCTAACCTTGTATTTTCTGCATTTTCTATGAGTGATGACGCTATTTCACATAGAGGGTCAGCCAGTGATATTTTATGACAAAATATCAAGTTGTTGTGACAAATTTTTACTTAATTCGAGAGCCTCTATTTTAGATTAATCAAGTCTAGGATACTCTTTAAATTTTTGTATTTGTGCTTGTAACAAAGCACTCTGTTCTTCTTTGGCCATCTTCTCCTGTTGAAGCATTACCTGTAATTTGTTTAGCTCTTGTGATAGCTGATGTTATTTATGTATAACTTGCTGGTCAATATTTTATTTCTCAACATTCAGTTGCTCTTTAAGCTGCTCAATCTTTTTACTTTCTTCAATTAGCTATTGTTCTAGCTGTGCTATTTTTTGTTGATCCGTTGTTGCCTTTTATTCCAACAGTGCTATCTTTTTATCTTTTTCCTTTATAAATTGACTGACTTCAGAGGCTTTGTCCATTGTTGCTGCCATATAAGCCCCCGCGTATTGAGATAATATAGTTAAATCCTCCGAGGGATTAACTTTAGAGTCCTTCCAGACAACATTCATTAATTCGACTTGGGGAGATGAAAATAGACCCTGATCAATTTTCCTTTTCTTTGTTTTTTTTCTAACTACAACCCTATGCTTTGGACTGTAAAAGACATCCAGGGGTGGTATATCTTCAATTTTTAATATAATTTCTTCAGAAGTATTTTATGGAATAATCTCAACATCTTGTCTATTTGTATTGCTGACTATTCCTTCAACTGTAACATTGGTGATCCGGATCTTGGGGGGGAGGCCCCCAAGATCTAAAAAGTTGAAATAGATCTGACAAGATCTGCAAAATTATAATGCCAAAAAAAAAAAAGAGAACACAAAGAACATAAAACCACAAAGAAACTTGTTTTATTAAAACAGAGAATAATTGTAGAAGCTACATTGTGGCAGACAATCTGTCCTTTTACAAAGTGAGGCTTGTTATTTATAGCCTTTTTTGAGATACAATACCATAGGTGGATACCATGGGCCAATACCATGGGTAGATACCACTTACAATACCATGGGTAAATCCTATGTGTGGATGAATACCATGGGTGGATACATACCATGGGTCACTTATAATACCATGGGTGAATAAATATCATGGGTGGATGAATACCATGGGTCGATGCCATTTACAATACCATGGGTAGATGGATAATATGGGTAGATGAATAACATGAGTTGATGCCATTTTCCATTCGGATCATTCCTCCCTCCTTAAGAAGCAATGGTCTCCATTGCGTGAAGTTCCCTCCTGAGAATCCTTTTTTGAATATGAAGAACCACCGAAGAGAAGGGTTTTGTGTAGTTAACCCATAACCGTGATGAACGAAGATCCGAGGATAGAGATACCATGTAACGCTTGTGACCAACTGTGATATTGACAGTGTGCGGCCTAGCAAATGGACTTCGATGAAGTGTGGGTTTGTGGATGAACCAAAATCATGACAAACGAAGATCCGAGGATAGAGATACCCTGTAATGCTTGTGACCAACTGTGTGACTAACAGTGTGCGGCTTAGCAAATGGACTTCGATGAAAATGATTTTGTGTAGTTGACCCATAACTGTGATGCTGATTGTTGATGAAGTAGCAGGTGCCTACATAGCTTGGGGTGGGAGGGCACGTCTCCAAATAACCCACGCCGAACACTGCTATGATCAAACTGATGAATGTGAAGCAGGTGCCTACTAAAGCGGGGTGGGAGGGCACGTCTCCAAAGGGAACCCGCTCCGAATGCTGCTCCAGATTTAAAATGAGCATAACTCGGTCAATATAACTCAGAATATTTATTATAACCTGTTTTTGGAAATTGAATGATCATTCTGCATCATTTCATGTGTTTGAAACCACTATCTGGAGACTCTAGACTCTCAAATTTGCGCTGGAACTGGCACGCCGTCACAAAATTTCTGAAAAAATAGTTGATTTTAAATCAACGATAACTCCCACATCCGGACTCCGATTCAACCGATTTTTTTTTTGAACTTGGGTGATTTTTCAAGAGAAGCTCAGATCTATCTCCATTTATTTGAAATTTTGTACTAAAAATGGCAAAAAATGACAGGAGAGCCGCCGTCCATGAATTGTCGTCAGAAAAATTGCTTCAACATTGCTGATTTTGAATTAGCAATATCTCCCTCATCCGAACTCCAATTTGGCCGATTTTTTTTTTTGAATTTGAGTATTTTTTCGCAAGGAATCCAGATCTGGTCTTTGTTTTTGCAAATTTTTTACCAAAATTTTCAGATCTGATCTGAAAACTCGCCGCCCAAAAACATTCATGGATTTTGCTGAAGATTGCTGCAAAACATTGAAGCTGAAATATGTTTCAAACCCTCATTCCCATGGAGGCGTAACCTGAATCTGATACCACTGATCCGGATCTTGGGGGGAAGGCCCCCAAGATCTAAAAATTTGAAATAGATCTGACAAGATCTGCAAAATTATAATGCCAGAAAAAAAAGAGAGAACACAAAGAAAATAAAACCACAAAGAAACTTGTTTTATTAAAACAGAGAATAACTGTAGAAGCTACATTGTGGCGGACAATCTGTCCTTTTACAAAGTGAGGCTTGCTATTTATAGCCTTTTTTGAGATACAATACCATAGGTGGATACCATGTGCCAATACCATGGGTAGATACCACTTACAATACCATGGGTAAATCCCATGTGTGGATGAATACCATGGGTGGATACATACCATGGGTCACTTATAATACCATGGGTGAATAAATATCATGGGTGGATGAATACCATGATTCGATGCCATTTACAATACCATGGGTAGATGGATAATATGGGTAGATGAATAACATGAGTTGATGCCATTTTCCATTCGGATCAATTGGTGACCAAAGGTTGTTGTGTTGCGGGTGATTGCATTGTACACACATTCTGGGATTCATTTTGACTCTTGATTTGCCGATTAAACTATTTCCATTCCTTCAATAAATTTGAATGATCATGTATATCCATTTCAGAGGAATCACCATCTTTTTTACCTTTTTTTTCTTGTTCATTTTGAATGTCAGCCTTACTCCTTGTATTCTTCTCTTCACTGTTTTCTTCCTGTTGCAGTAGAGTATTTCTCAATAGATAAAGAGCTTTTTTTAGTAATCTCTTGTTTCTGAACTATAGGAACTATTCCATGCCACTTGCTCCAAACTTTAAATTTTCTAAATGTTTAACCTGTGAAAATCCTTCAGCCGAGGCAAATAGATCATCAAAATCAGCATGTTCATGTTCAAATTTAGCAACCTGTACCATAGATTTAAAGTTATAGGCAACTTTCTTTGGATCATACTGTCTTTTAGGGATGGTTTCCAATCTGAGGTATTTTATTTTTTTGGCTTCTTTCTCTGCATGTTTAAAATCATTTAGAGAAAAAGATCCACATCGGAGGGGAAATAAGCCACATTAGCTTCTTAGAATTCTTTAGGTTTCTAGACATACCTTTCTCTGTTATTTGATAGGTTATTTCTCGGGCTAACAATTTATCGAGAATGTACAAGGGAGAACATGAGGATCAGTGATACTTCTGAATATCCAGATATAGGTGAATTTTTATTCTCAAAACTAGCTTCCGATTGAGGTTAGGTCAATGCTGGCCTCATCGGATAACCTTGGAGCTGGTTTTTTGAATATAAATTGATGAACTGGCAAGATAAATCCATGAAAAATTATATATATATGGTCTTTGTAATAGTCCATCCACGGATATTTGTGATAATTGTGAATAGGAATCAGGCTTTGAGGAGTCCACTTCTAGCCTAATATAGGGAATTCAGAGTTGAAACATATGGTGTCAATTATATAAGCACTCATGTAAAATGGGGGTATTATCCAAGTAGTTACAAACCTATTTTTCCTATAATCGAGGATTTTGCTTGCCATTTTATCAGATAAAATGGTTACCCAATCCATGATGTAGGAGTTAACAACGGCTTCAATTAAAGGTACCATCTCAATAGAAAAAATTTCTAAGGTGATGGTTCCAAATAATCTACACATCATAGCTATAGCATAGAAATAAGGAGATGCTAAGGATTCCACGAAGTACATACCCGAAGATTCATGCTTATGTTTTTTCTGGAAAATGCCTCCAATCTTTAATGGGGTCTGACTCCACCTCATTTTCTTTGGTGAAGTCTTCCAAAAATGCTTTTTTGTATATTTTCTGAGGGTCTGGTAGGTGATACATCTTCTTGATATATTGTGCTTTGAAAGACCTGAACATCATTTTGTCTGACGTAAAGAATGCTCTGTCTATTATATTTATGCTTTCTATCGCCCATCTTACCAAGTCATTATATGGGAGAACATTTGCGCGAGATGGTACTTTGTGAAGATAGGAGGTCACTAGATCCTTAAGAGTGCTTTCTGATTTTTTATCTGAATCTACCTCCGACTCTTCTTCCAATATTATAGTTGGATCTTCTGTTTCTAGTAGATTTTAAACTCCTTCCCATGAATTTTTGTTGAGACCCAGACAAGTAGTATCGATTACTAATACCAATTTAGCTGGTTGATCTTTTGGAACGACGGGAACCTTCACTTTTCTAGATTTCTTAGACATTTTCATGACTCGTAGGTTTTTCTCAGGTCTGCACAATGAAACAAATTGGCAGAATGATGGAAAAATTCTTTTAAGAATGAATAAAAAATAGAGAGGAGCTAATGGAATTTAATCACAACAAAGATGATGGATTAAAGAAATATTATTCCATCGAAGATGAAATTCGTGAAGGATTTCAACCATGATTATCTTTTAATTTTTTCCTCGTATAATGTGAGATTTTAATGCCATTGTGGATTATCTCATCACACATTTATAATGGTCCATTTAAAGCATTCATATCATGAATTTTCATATTTTTAAATCAACGATAATCATATATCGGAGATCGGAAGTCTCCAATATTTTAATTATTTCCATTTTATATCTGTGATTTGCGTTTATTGCTGAGCTAGCATAAATAGCGGGATGATCATATTAAATTATTGGCATTTCTTATATAAATGATCTATTTAATGTTTTCTTTTACGGGAAGTGCTTTTTTGAAATAATGATATCGCATCGTAGATTTTTAGTGGATTGTCTTTGGATATGAGTTATGTGTTTTTAGCGATGATCGATTGCAATCTAACTTATTGCATCGGAACTTTTCAAAATGGGTGCATAAAGGTGTGGTATGACTCCACCTATTTGCGATTGTGATCGGGCTTATCGCATCAGAAAAAAGGATTCATAATCAATTGTGATATGACTTCACCGATTCGCGATCGCATCGGAACTTTTCAAAATGGAAGCTTTGGACTCATGCTTATGTGATATGCACTTTTGCAATTGCTTAATCGCAAATCGGGGTTGAATAATAACACAATTTATTCTATACTTTGACTATGCAAAATGCGAGAAAGGCCTTTATGCTTTATTTTTTTATTTTTTGTTAAATAAATCCTCTTTTGTTGGGGTTTGATTCTATTTCATGATAGATCGGATTTTCTCAAACATTTTATTGATTCGATAACTATTCAAAGAAAAGGGGACCCATTTCTTGTTAAAAATTAATATAAAATTTGAGATGGGGAGGGTTGTTTGTACAACACAACAATTGGTGATTTACTGGGAGACACAATTATCTCTGAAAAAATAAAGTGATAAATAAATATTTTGTAAGTAGAAAGATTCGAGGACAAAGAAAAATATTCCAGAAAAATTAGATAAAATCTAACTCTGAATAAAATAAGAATCACTTGCAATTTCTTTTTAATCCCTTAAAAATAAAAACATTTTTGGTTTCATCAAGCTTTGACTGGTTGATAAAGATAAAGTAGGGGGCTTCTCCAACTTAGCTTTGCAATTTACTCTTTTGTCACAGGTAGTGCCTCTGCTGCCAGCAAATGTCTATAGTCTCGACAGGGTTACCTTTTAACCATTAATCGTCCATTATCCCATCCATATAAGAGTATAAATTTTTAAAAGATAGATCCATAAAGATATGTTTTATATCTTTTGTTTTTTACTTTTTAAACTTAAAATCCATTGTCCTGGTTTTGGAGCCAGCTGATAACAATGCCATTCACCAGTTGTAACTAAACTGAACAAGTTGGCTTGTGATGAGACCCCTTGTCTGATGATTATAAGCCGTTACCCTGTTTTGATATGCAGTACTGGTAATGTCAGTTTGGTTACTTCCCTATGATCATGGTAAGTAGGATCGTGATGAGACCTCTTCTCTTTTATATTAGACATTTTTTAGAATTACACTCTAAAAAATCATAAACTTAGTGGATGGGGTGAATGATCCTCTCCTTAAGAGTTAATGGATGACCTTTTTAGAGTTTTAGATGCCAAAATTTGGAAAAAGTCTTTACTCTTTATAAATAATATTTCTCTACTTTTTAAACATAGAATGATTTACAATATTTTCAAGGTTTCAGAAGATTTAAAAAAAAATTAAATAAGTTCTCAGAGTTTCATATTTTATTTTAACTTTCCAAAACTGTAGTCACTTCCCCAAAAATTTCTATCTACATAAGCAAGTATTCATAATATTTTCTCAAATATCTTTTCAATAATAAAAGGCCAATGGAAGACTATTTACAACGTTATTTATAAGGGAAACAAACTTGCATAATGAATGAATATATACAAGTAAGAAGGGGTTACCACCTTAGGAAAATATTTTTTTCAAAATAAGCCCATTCACAGGAAGAGACTCTATCTTTCCTGTTAGATCTTGGAATATGAATGTTGATGAGCCCATATTTTCAATGATTTGAAATGGTCCAAGCCACATATTTTGAAATTTGGTATGTTTACCTTTATCTTCATGTGCTTTGTCCCATTTCAAAACAAGATTACCAATTTGTAATGTTTTAGATCCAGTAGAACTTGCAACAAAAGAAGATTTTATAAGTTGTTGATGTTTAGCATGAGTGATTTTGGCTTTTTCCCTTTCTTCATCTAATTTTAGGATTTGATCAAATCTTAATTGGACGGAAGATGAAGGGTTTTCTTCAATAAAGTGTACTAGGGCTAGAGATGGGAATGCTAGGTTTGAAGGTATTACAGCTTCTTTCCCATATACTAGATTAAAAGGTGAAGTACCTATTGAATACTTCTGAGTTATACAATCAACCCATAGTGTAAAAATCAAAGAATTATGCCAATTCTTTTTATTTTGATCAATAGTTCTTTTGATGATTTTAATGATATTTTTATTAGTTGATTCAGCCAAACCGTTACCTTGGGGATAATAATTTGCAGAATATTTTAACTTAAAACCTCTTTTGAGTGCAAATTCCATTATACTATTTCCAGAAAAATAAGATGCATTATAAAAAACAAGGGCATTAGTACACCAAACCTGGTAATGATGAATTGATCAATGAATTCAATGATTGCATCAGAATTGACTACCTTTAAAGGAATTTCTTCTACCCATTTTGTGAAATAATCTGTGGCTATAAGGATGTATTTGTGTTGCTTGGAAGAATGTGGAACATTTTCTCCTATAATATCAAGTCCCCATTTTTCGAATGGTTGCTCAATGCTTACTGGTTGTAAAGGAAAATTTGGTTTTCATTGTCTTCCACTGGTAGTTGGCAAGTCTTACATTTCCTCACATAGTCATGGGAATCTTTAAACAAAGTAGGCCAATAATATCCAGCATGAATTATCTTGTGAGCTGTAGTGTCTCCTCCAAAATGTCCACCTGCTAATCCATCATGTAATTCCTGCAAAACCTTGTGTGCTTCAATTTTTTCCAGACATCTTAGAAAAATTGAATCATAATTTCTTCTGAATAACACATCATCAATGATATCAAAGTTTTTAGCTTTTAATATTAAAGCACGCTTGCTTTTATAACTGAGATTAGGAGGTGAATACCCATTTTTTAAGTAAAATATCAGTTCAACATATTGGGATTCAGAATTTATGATACTTATCTCATTTACTTGAAAAGTATTATCTTGATCTTGATGTTAAGCTCCTGCTAATAAGCTGAAAAAACCTTGTCCTCTAACAATTTTAGCTGGTTTAATTTCAATATCATATTATTGTAAGGTTGTTACCCAATTGGCCCTTTTTTCTCCTACTTCCCTTTGTACTATTACTTGTCTCACTGTATAAAATGGGACAATGATTATTGTATTCGTTTTCAGGAGAAACAACCTAAAGTGTTTGATATATTTAAACACAACAAAGGCTTATTTTTCTACTTCTGAATAGTTAAGTTCAACTCCTTGGAGATTTTAACTAAAGAAGGAGATAGGTGCTTCAATCTATTGATCATTGAGTTGTGTCAAAAGAACAACATAAGATGTTTCAGTGGCTAGAGTGTACAAAATAAAATGATTAGAAAAGTTAGGAGTATTCAATGCTGGAGCATTAATAATTGCCTGTTTGATTGAATCAAAGGCTTCCTTTTCTTTATGTCTCCATTTGAAAACTGAATTCTTCTTAATCATCATTTGTAAAGGTAAGACTATATGAGAAAAATCGGGAACAAATTTTTTTACAAAATTTATCTGCCCTAAAAATGACTGCATAGATTTCTTATTATGTGGCAAAGGAATATCAGAAATCTCTTTTATTCTGTCAGGGTCAATATATATGCCATCTTTAGACACAATAAATCCTAAGATTTTCCCTTCATTAAGAGAAAATAATGAATTTTTTGGATTTAAAGAAATACCATACATTCTACATCGTTCAAAATTATGTTTTAAATCATGTAGATGGTTAGCTCTTTTCTTTGAAAAGATAGTTATGTCATTCAGATAGACAACAATTGACCTATTAATCAAACCTTTGAAAGCTATATCCATGGCTTTTTGGAAGGTAGCTCCAACATTTATCAAACCAAAAGGCATTTTTTGGTAGGCATATGTTCCCCATTTGGTTCTGAATGTAGTTTTCAATCTATCATCGGGATGCACCAGTATCTAATTATATCCTGAAAAACCATCAAGAAAAGACATTAATTCAGAACCATCTACTGCTTAAAGTATCTATTCCATTGTAGGTAGTGGGAAATTATCCTTTTGACATGCCTTATTGAGATTTCTAAAATCTATGAAAATCCTAATGTCTCCATTCTTCTTCCTAACAGGTACCGGATTTGAAACCCAATTCGAATGTCTAACAGGGAAAACAATTTTAGCTTTCAAGAGTTTATTCAACTCTATTTTAATTTGAGTTTCCATGTTAGGATGAATTTTCCTTAACTTTTGTTGCACTGGTTTCTCATCGAAGATCATCGGAATTGTATGCTGAATGATAGAAGTATCATAAGTTCTTAAATCTTCGTAATTCCAAGAAAAAGCATTTTTGTATTTGTTTAGAATTCTGATGAAAGCACACCTTTTTTCTGGTGTTAGCTGGAGACCTAGATTGAAATTTTGTGGTTTAGATTCAGTACCAAGATTTATTAACTCAAACTTTAAAGTAGAAATTTGAATTTTGGCATTAGTAACATTTTTGAATCTATCTTTGATATCATAGAGATATTCAAGCTTAACCACAGATTTCAAGATGGAATTTTCGTTGTTTTTTTATTTTATTTGAAGATCATGATCACTTTCATCAATTATCTAATCATCATAAGATTTCTTCGAAGTTAAGAAGTTTAGGATGTCTTCATCATGATTAAACACTCGCCAATTGGTGACATTTTCAGGGATAAATGGTTGAAATATCAATTCAACTGAAAATCTATCTGGACTATAATCCTCAGCTAGAAGGAGCTTAGAAGCAACATTATCTAATAAAACAGCTACTAAATTCTAAGATCTAGGAACAGGGGAAATATTGAATACTAGAAAGTGAGTTTTAAGACTTTGAACAAGGGCTTGGTAATGTTTAAGATGACTTGAAAGACAATGAATAGTATTCCTAACTTGCCTGATGAAAATTTCAGAATCACCATATGCCTTCAGATATTTAACATTCAAGCTTATTTCTTTGTAAATTCCTTGAATCAAAGCTTCATATTCTACAGTTTTATTTGTACACTCAAATTCCATTCTACATGACAACATAGTTTTTCCCCTTCTGGACTAACTAAAATACATCTTGCTCCTGCACCATCATTGGACTTTTATCCATCGAAGTACAAAGACCAAAATAAATATTTATCTACAGATTTATTTACAAATTGATCGAAAATATTAACACATCTTGAAGTATCGGTATGTGAGAAGTTTTCAACTTGTGAAGTGAAGCTATTTACAGGGAAAGGTGATTGTTGGGCATTAAAATTTCCAAAGAATGATTCGACTGAGTAATTTCCAAGAATGTTATTATTGAAAGCCACAGGTTGGTTTTCTTTCTTAAACTTTGTTACTGTATGAGTCATGTGTTTCTCTTGATCAATCTTAATTTGATTTTGTTTCCCTTCATAGGGAAGCCACATGTGAGACCAATCAGTAGAAATGTAACCGTGGAGTTTTTCAAACCAATCCCTTCTTAAAATTAAACCATAAAACTCAGGGATGTCAACAATCAATATATCAATTCTTTGAACTATTCTAGGATCAGCTGATAGTCAAATAACGACTGAATTAATCTCTCCTAAAACTTTCACTTTAGTTCGATCTAATTGGACAATATGAACTATAGATTTCTGGGGTTCAATGTTTAATTTAGAGCACACTGAGGCTGGCATTATGTTTGATGATGCCCC
Source organism: Pinus albicaulis (assembly GCA_034641835.2). Taxonomy (NCBI): domain Eukaryota; kingdom Viridiplantae; phylum Streptophyta; class Pinopsida; order Pinales; family Pinaceae; genus Pinus; species Pinus albicaulis. The sequence goes on along the minus strand of CM076569.1, from coordinate 48,464,335 downwards.
TGAATCTATCAAGCATTTATGTAAATTCCTATTACATATCTCATAAGTTAAGAGAAAAGGAGTTTTTTGTGAATTAGATCTATCTCCAATCAAAACAGTATTAGTAGCATTTACTTTATCGGGTGGTGGCTTACCTGATCCTTTGGTTTCTTTGGATATTACACCATTTGGAAGAGGAGAAGCAGACACTGCATTCAATTCCTTTAATAGCTTCTGTTGATGCTTGAGCATGCTGATTTCATGTAAAGAAATATTTTCTCTGGTCTTCTTCATGTCTTCTATAATGTTATAATCCATAGAATCAGACACTACTAGCATTTTAGATGTTGATGGAGGATTAGAATATGATGGTTGATTTTGGGTAGGCAAAGGAGAAAATTTCTTTACAGGAGATTTATCTTTAGTAATAGGAGTTGAATTTTTCATCTTGGGGGATGTTTGAACAGGTTCTGCTGCACTCTTACTTCTTGTGTTTAATGGGAGAGCTTCCTGTTCATTTTCATTATTTGAGTTAGGCAAAATAAAATCCCACATCCCATGGCATTCAACTATTTCTTCTTCTTCATTTTCTTCTGATGATAGAAGTGTATCTTCCTCTTATTCTTCCTCTAAATATGACTCTACATTAGATATTGCATTATGTGGTTAGATTCAGTTGACTGATTTTTTTTTAAATTCCTAAACGACCTTTTAGTGGAAGTTTCAGCTACCTATTTTTTAATTTCTACCATTTCATTGGACATAGTTTTCAAAACGTTTTGTAATCCTTCCATATCATATGGATCTTTAGGCACTTTAGTTTTTTAATCATCTTTGAAACTAAATTTTTTTGGATTTTCTCTCTTTATTAGCATTCTTTTTGTATAAAGCAATGATACATTTTTCTATTGTGATTGCTTCTTTCATGTTTTCGGCTAGTATAGGTTTAGCAGCTCTATCTACAAATATGGCTATATTTGAAGGAAAAGCAGATATATACCATTCACTTCGGACTTCTTCACTAGGTTTTGATGTTGCAGGAATTTTATTCAACAACTTGTTAAATCAGGAGTTGAAGTCTTTGATGGGTTCCTTAGATTCTGATTTCAAATTAGAGAGATCATTAATCAAGGTTGTTATTGATCTATCATCTCTGAACTTGGTTAGGAATTGTTCCTAAAAAACATCCCAGCTGTCAATGGATCCTGCTGGTAATGAAAATTACCAAGATCCCATTGCTCCTTGCAAAGTATATGGAAATAATCTGACTACAACATCTTCTTGTGTTACCCCATTTAAATTTACAGACAACATGAAGTTGTTAATGTGTTCTTCAGCTAATATGCCAATGTCAGGACTAAAATTTGGTAACCATTTCTCAGGATGAGTTAGTAATGCACTCAGAGGTGCAGGCATTGTAACAGCTCCTGGATTGGTCCATGGTCCTTTTTGAGGCTATGCCATCTTTGTACTGATAGTAGAGGAAGTTGAAGGAACAGTTGAAAGAAATTGAGTAGATGTTGTTGAAACAATTGTACTCTTTTGGATTGTGACTTGAAGTTGGGAAGTAGATGGCAATGATGTGAAATATGTGGATGATAATGATGAAAGAGTCTTACTGTTTGACTCTAAATGTGTTTTTCTATATCTTTTTCAACTTGGCAGAGGAAGTTCAGTTGGTAAAATGCCAAGCTTTTTGCTCTGCAGTCTAGTAAGAGGCTGGGAAGGAATGTATTGTGAAGTTACATTGCCTTGGGATAGATCAGATTCTTATTGCGATAATGAAAACCCTTCAAGTTTATGAATTAGAGATTGTACCTCAGGATATTCAAAATATGACTCTTCTGATATGTCTAGGGTTTTGGCAGTGGGTGTAGTAGTTTTCTTTTCAACTTCTTCCGTAGAAATTTGAGATGAAGGAGAAGTTGAAGAAGGTCATGAGGGTGAATTTCTCTTGGAATGGCCTCTGGATTTGGATTTACTTTCCATTCATAGCTTAGGGCCCTCCTTCTAGCACCAAAAATGTTGAAGCCTCAAAAATCCTAGCTTTAAACATTGGGGAAAGCCACCCGGTCTGGAACTTAGTACAACTCATTTTCTGTTTGGGATGGTGGCTCCAACTGGATAATATGGGACCAGTTTCCAAATGATATATGGGTTGATATTGGTTGTTCATATAATGAATAATGGAATTAATAATTAATCTAATCTATAACTTAAATAAATACAAATAATTCTACTTAACCCGGGAATCATATAATAAATTTGATTCTGGATTTGTTCCGATTAGATTAATAATCATATAGATGGCTTATTCGTCCAAAAGAAAGATGTATACACATATAGTAATTAATTTGTTTAAGAAATTAAACAAATTAATGATGATAACATATCGCATTACTATATTTATATTTCTCACATATGTTTTGAAATATGACAATTCTAAATTTTTAGAAATGATATAACAAAGGATTGTTTCACAGGTATACATATGTAAACAATAGAAATTAAAAAAAAAAATGTTTCATTGCATAAAGAAAATTAAACAACATGATTAAGATATAAATAACAGATAAATTTGTAACCTCTTGATGCAAATAACACTCTGATCCCGCTTTCTTACTTAGAGAAGCTTTCAGGAAAAACAAAATGCAAATTCTTGAAAACAATTTCTTCAAAAAATTGCAGAATTGTGATCCACCATTAATAAAAATAATGTATTTGGAAGTACAGAAATGTAACTTCTCAAGTAAAAAATTAATACAAATTGAGGACCCCTTTCTAAATACATTAAAGGGGTTTAAATAATAATAAAATTAAAACAAACCATCTAAAATATCGCTAAAAAAATGTAAAGTCGGAGATCCGTTTTCATAAAAATAGAATTGCGATCTCCACCGAAACATGTTCATTGTATATCTGGTATGCGCAGCTGGTAGATTGATAGCATTTCTCTCACTTAGGGAGGATGAATCAATCGAGAATGTAGCTGACTGGTATATGTGGCATCTGAAAGTTCTGGAATCATATAACTGATGGCATCAGAGAGGCATTTTGTAGTCATCTGTTGGCTATGTGGCTTAACCAAATAGAGCAAGAATGCATCCCATGTGATTCCTTGTAGTGCGCTCATCTGTTGTTCCTTATTGGTTAAGTCCTGCTTCCATTTTTTCTATATTTCTTTGACCTTTTTGAGTTTCCCTGGGATGCAATCAGAAATCAGGTTGGCCGCATACAAACTGTCATTGATTAATTCCACTAAATTGTTCATTACAGCTCTTTCTCTGGAGGTAGCCCATTATCCCTTAAACAACTGTGTCTCCCATTCTGCAAACAAAATTTCTTTGTGTGATTCTTGAATCTTGGGAAGATTGGTAGTGATGCCTTGTTTTGTGTCTTGCCATGTGAGGAATCCTGAAATTTTCTCATCGACATCTTCAAATTCTAACCTTGTATTTACTGCCTTTTCTATGAGTGATGGCACTATTTCACATAGAGAGTCAGCCAGTGATATTTTATGACATAAAATATCAAGTTGTTGTGACAACGTTTTACTTAATTTGAGAGCCTCTATTTTAAATTTATCAAGTCCAGGATACTCCTTAAATTTTTGTATTTGTGTTTGTAACAAAGAACTATGTTCTTCTTTGGCCATCTTCTCCTGTTGAAGCATTACCTATAATTTATTTAGCTCTTGTGATAGCTGATGTTATTTATGTATAGCTTGCTGGTCAAGATTTTGTTTCTCAACATTCATTTTCTCTTTAAGTTGCTCAATCTTTTGACTTTCTTCAATTAGTTGTTGTTCTAGTTGTGCTATTTTTTATTGATCCGATGTTTCCTTTTCTTCCAACAGTGCTATCTTTTGATATTTTTCCTTTATCAATTGACTGACTTAAGAGGCTTTGTCCATTGTTGCTGCCGTATAAGCCGCCGCATATTGAGATAATTTAGTTAAATCCTCTAAGGGATTAACTTCAGAGTCCTTCCAGACAACATTCATTAATTTTACTTGGAGAGATGAAAATAGATCCTGATAAATTTTCCTTTTCTTCCTTTGTTTTCTAACTACAGCCCTATGCTTTAGACTGTAAAATACATCCAGGGGTGGTATATCTTCAATTTTTAATATAATTTCTTCAAAAGGAATTTCTAGAATAATCTTAGCATCTTGTCTATTAGTATTGCTGACTGTTCCTTCAACTGTAACAATGGTGACCAAGGGTTGTTGTATTGCAGGAGATTGTATTGTAGACACATTTTGGGAATCATTTTGACTCTTGATTTGCCGATCAAACTATTCCCATTTCTTCAATAAATTTGAATGATCATGTATATCCATTTCAGAGGAATCGCCATCTTTTTTACCTGTTTTTTCCTGTTCAGTTTGAATGTCAGCCTTACTCCCTGTATTCTTCTCTTCACTTTTTTCTTCCTGTTGCAGTAGATTAGTTCTCAACTAATCAAGAGGTATTTTTAGTAATCTCTTGTTTCTGAACTATAGGAACTCTTCCATGCCACTTGCTCCAAACTTTAAATTTGCTAAATGTTTAACCTGTGAAAATCCTTTGGCCGAGGCAAATATATCCTCAAAATAAACATCTTCATGTTCAAATTTAGCAACCTGTACCATACATGTAAAGTTATAGGAAAATTTCTTTGGATCATACTGTCTTTTGGGGATGGTTGCCAATCTGAGGTCTTTTATTTTTTGGGCTTCTTTCTCTGCATGTTTAAAATCATGTAGAGAAAAAGATCCACATTGGAGGGGAAATGTAGGCCACATCAGCTTTTTAGAATTATTTAAGTTTCTAGACATACCTTTCTCTGTTATTTGATAAGCTATTTCTTGAGCTAACAATTTATCAGGAATGTACAAGGGCAACATGAGGATTAGTGATACTTCCGAATATCCGGATATAGGTGAATTTTTCTTCTCCAAACCAGCTTCCGATTGAGGTTAGGTCAATGGTGGCCTCATCGGATAACCTTGGTGTGGGTTTGTTGAATATAAATTGATGAACTGGAAAGACAAATCCATGACAAATTCTGTTTATATGGTCTTTATAATAGGCCTTCCACAGATATTTGTGATAAATGTGAATAGGAATCAGGCTTTGAGGAGTTCACTTCCAGCCTAAGATAGGGAATTCAGAGTTGAAACATATGGTATGAATGATATAAACACTCATCTAAAATGGGGGTATTATCCAGGTAGTTACAAACCTATTTTTCCTATAATCGAGGATTTTTCTTGCCATTTTATGAGATAAAATGGTTTTCCAATCCATGATGTAGGAGTTAACAGCGACTTCAATTAAAGGTACCATCTCAATAGAAAAATTTTCTAAGTTGACGGTTCCAAATAATTTACACATCATAGCTGCAGCATAGCAATAAGGAGATGCCAAGGTGTTGTGGAGGTAAATCCCCTCTGCAGACAGAGGCGATCCCTACTAGCCTAGATTGGGTCTAGCAACAATCAAACACGCTACAGTGCAGGTTCCTAATTGCAAATAAACCGAATTGCGATGAAGGCTTACCTGGAATCCAACGTTGTCGTTTGTAGAAGAGGTGGTTCTCCCGTTCCTTAGCCCTGGAAAATCAAAATCTTCACAATCTCTGTGATCGGACACCTACACATGCAAGAAACAACACAAACGCAAGCATAAAATCCATTATATACAACTATATGTCAGTCGAAGAGGACATAACTCATGAACATAATAAGGAACAAGAGTGGAACCCTAACCAATAGTCGCTTATCATTAATGAGTCAAAAGAAGAATACAACCATAGCTTCAACGCAGTATTCTCCTTCGGCGGGTCGTCAGCAAAACATGTCTCGATAAATCCTGTCAAGGATGGGACAAGCCTCTCTCTCCAGATACTTGACAATAGTCTCCTTGCTTGGATTTGGCCTTAAGGGAATCAAGAAGGCTCTTGCAGCATAAGGATGTGAAAGCTCTTGGGAACTAGCTTGCAAAGGGGATGAGCAAGCTTTTATAGATGGAGGAAGGGGAGTTGGGATCCCTATAATTGTGGGATTGGCCCTATCATCAAGGAAGCTTCCATGATAGGTGGAAAACCACTTCCTCTTTATGGAAATCCGTAGCCAAACCTCCCAACTCAAGATAGATATCAGTCCAGGAATTTTTTAGGACGAAAATTCCGCCATTTATTTTTAAAAAACACCTCTTAATATGGTTGGCGCGGGTGTGGCTCTATGACAGAGCGCCAATTGGCGCGCCCTCTTTGGAGGATTTTCCCCCTTGGCGCGAGGGCTGAACTGTGGAACCGCGCCAATGGAAAAAGAGCTATTTTTAGGGTTTTTTGCAGGGAGATGTCTTCAAGGCAATGAAAGCTCATCTTTAGAGGGATGAAATGAAAGTATTTTCAAGTCTTGTCTCTTCTCACAGGTCATGGAATGAGCCCTCCAATGTGCGGGATGGGGAATGGCGGGGACAGTGACAAATTGTTGTGTAACAGATGCCCCCTAAAGCATGAGGCTCGAGAGAGAGAGAGGGGTGAAATGATTTACGAGAACATGCCGACTAAAAACACTGCCATCGGAAAACCTGCGGAGTGAAGTACAACTGATGTCTCAGATACATGATATATATGTGTGGTATGGGCACAGCCATCCATAACAGAGTATACAATAATCTAGATCCAAGGCATGGATGCAGCCATCCAGAGAGGATCGATAAATAGACTCAGGTATGGTCGCAGCCATCCAATCAGTGAGTCATGTAATAATAGTCCACAAAATCACAGCCTAGATTCCAACAGACAAAATCTAGGGTCTTGCGCTCCATCTCGACCCGAACAATGTACAAGTTCAAGCATGCGAATATGTGAGCTAAAGTCGAACATGCAAGAAAATCATCTGATTACTAGCCAATGATGAAAGTTGTTAACAGACGCGAGAGGAACCACCAATAATGACAATGGCCCTCAAGGTACTATAGGTACAATCTATGGCATGTGAATCAATGAGCTGGCATCGAACACTCGTAGAATCACTCGATCGGAGGCCAATGATGAAAACCTCACGTCAAATGTGACGAACCTACCATTGAGGCATGCATGCTCCAAGGTACCATAAGGGAGTCTCTAGATCAACTTCCTGGATAATGAGCTGAAGTCGACAGGAAGTGACCTTGACCGAATTTGGGCCATAATGTTTCCCACATCATCGACACGAGATAGATGAACATGATGTTTTTTGTGAATCAGGATCATATGAGAATCAGAGGAAGGTTGATACTTTTGCAGAGGTCAACTTCTCTTGAACATATAACGGCACAATAGTGGTTTTGGCAGTATTTTACATCAACGGATCAGAGGTCATGGTGACGAGGCAACGAGCAGATGAGAGGTCAAAAGGGATTATCCAAACCCACGGAGGCAAGTGAAGAATGAGATGAGATGTCCCCAACCCGACACGAATGCAGACAAGTGCCATGTTCAAGAGTGACATACTGCTGACACGACAATGATGCTGGTTCCATTTTCCCCACCATTTCGATGAGTACCTCTTTACTTTTACACAAGCTTGAAGAGGATATCATATGCTTGTCATATAAGTTCATCCTTTGGACAAACCCAACCTAGTACATTTAACAAGCCCTAGGAAGCATTAGGGGAATTTTGAGGTCTAAAATGGGCCTCATAAGAAAATTGTACAACAAAAATAAACTTTATAACAACCACTAGGATTCAAGATGATGATGTCATCCATAATGGATGATTCACCATTTTTGGAGTAAAAAAGTAAAAATATTAAAAAATAATAAAATAATAAAACTACTTTTTCAACTCGTATTTTAAACTTATCTCCCAAATTTTTTACTCAAATTTTGAGCGAGAGTACTTGTTGGATGCGGAATTTAATTCCTCATCCAAGGAGTACCCATGCTGCATACTTTCGATGAACTCTTCTACACGAAAAATGAGAAATACATAAAAGACGTGATTGTAATCACGTTTTTTTATGTATTTCTCATTTTTCGTGTAGTAGGACCCATCAAAAGTATGCAACATGGGTACTCCTTGGATGGGGAATTAAATTCGGCATCCAACGAGTACTCCCGCTCGAAATTTGAGTAAAAACTTTGGGAGATAAGTTGAAAATATGAATTGAAAAAGTAGTTTTTTCATTTTTCCCTCTAAAATTTGATGATGTCATCAAATCTTATTAGATTTTTTCCACTATTATTTTATAATTTCCTTAGGAGGCCCATTTTAGACCTCAAAATTCCCCTAATAGAGAGACTCGAGTACCGTCATTACGACTGAATTCGATGTCATGAGGGTTTAACGAGTCTGACAAAGGAAGAACTCAACGTCTTTTCATGTTTATAGAGTTTGAAAAGACAGCAGAAAAGTAAACTCCAGTGGTCCCTTTTCGTAAATGGTCTCCCAGACCTGAAAAGGTAGAAAACAATATCTGAGAAAACCTCCTAGTCGCGATAGGCTAGGGTATTCCTTTTTCGTAAATAATCTATCCCAGCCCGAAAAAGGGGTAAACGTATAGTGGGTAGATGTCGTTTCGTGTCCACTTTAACGAGATCGAAATGACAAGGAACTCGGAAATCTTTTCATGTTTAGAGAGTCAGAAAAGAGCTGAAAGATGACTCCTCTTGGAGGAATGAGTGGTATAAAGGGTAGCAACTGGTTCCGGTAATGGTGGAACTGCTCAAAACAAATAAAGGTTAAGAGGCTGGCTAACAAGACCACTCATCGCAGCGGTTCCTCAGGAATGGTTAAAACAACCAAGTGAAGGCATATGATCAGACAAGCAGATAGTGACGATGGAATGAGAAAACCAAGGCTCATCTAGCAAAAACAGGCTGATAAGATGGCAATCACAAGAGGTAAAATGGGAATGGTTTCATTTTTACACAAGCTTGAAATCAGGAAACTCTACTTGAAATTGGTTTCATTTTTACACAAGCTTGAAATGGAAACAAACTATGCTTGAAAAAGTAAGCATGCCCCCCAGCATGGTGACTCAATTCAAGGTACATGCCCCCCAAGCTTCAGTCCATAGGAAAGGAAGTGATCTAGGTGGATATCGGTGGCCACCCACCTATTCCATTTGGACCAGCATCATCAATTCTTGCAGCTTTTCATATTCAACACAACTTACTATTTTTAGCAGGTTTTTCGGTTCTCCACTCTCGGAGCTGTTTTGGGGGCTTAATGATCTAGGTGGATATTGGTGGCCACCCACCTATTCCGTTTGAACCCCAGTCTCCAGTTCTTTCAGTTTTTAAGTTGCAACAAAACTTACTATTTTTAGCAGTTTTTCGGGTCCTGAACTTCCGGAGCCGTTTTGAGGCCCTAAATGACGTTTTTTGGGCATCGTTTTACCAGCGAATTTCATGGAATGAAATTCGTCCCAAAATTTATGGTCCTCGGATAGATCTTTCTAACAAGCTATTGAGCATGTCAAACGGAGATCGGATTCCAAAGTTACGCCCGCCGGAAGTTGAACCACCAATTTACCCAAACGGGCGCCCACAGTTTTGGCGCCTCATCTCCTATGGTTAGGTTTTTGGACGTTTCGGATTCTACATTGTTTCTCAACAATAAATAGCCCCTCGAACCTCATTGTAACATAGTTCAGAGGTCTGTAGCCACCACATCTCTTCTCAAAGATTCGCTACCAGCACCCTAGCTATTTTCTTTTCATTATGTCTGTAAGCATATTTCTGTTGTTTGATATTAATGAAATGACGCATTATTTCCGCTGCATCTCTATGTTTATGGTTATTTTTGTATTCTGTTGCGTTCCTGCATAAATCCGGATCAGGAAGATGGAGTGAAGGTTCAAATTACGAGATCAAGAAAAAGACTCGACTGGGATTTTACGAGAAGTTATCAAAGACTCGAATTGAACAGCAACGTGTTTCATTGTTTTAACGAGGTTGACACATTAAAAGAAATATCCTCAGGACACCTTGTTTCATGGTTTAAGGAGCTTGGCACAAGACAAGGAACTCTGCTTCGACAACCTTGTTTCATTTTTTAAGGAGCTTGACACAAGACAAGGAACTCTGCTTCGGGAACTTGGTTTCATTTTTTAAGGAGCTTGACACAGGAAAAGAACCAGGCTCCAATGACCTTGTTTCATTTTTTAAGGAGCTTGACACAAGAAAATGAACTATGCTCTGACAACCTCATCATAATGAACAAGAAGTCATCGCTTCCAAGAGTTTCCGTCTGATGGAAGGAAAACATCTTGGAAGTCAGGACCCAATGCCCCCAACACCTGATGTACAATGGCACTATCACTGGGTACAGGCACGGGGTAGGTAGCCACATAGTTGACCTGCGGTGGGGTAGATACAACGGGTGGATAAAAACCAGGAAGGGATGATGGCGGGCCAGCTACCATATCAGGACCAAAGAACGAAAGTTGATCAATGGTCACGATCCGTCCTTCATGTGGAAAACAGAACACACGAAAAAGGGAGGAGACAAGAACTCCCATGGCATAGGTGTAATCGCACACCAAAAGCAGATTGAAATCCAAGGGGCCTGGAACAACCATCACGTCCATATGGACGGTTTTACCTTCCAAAGTAACATGTAACCTTGGAAGAATCCCTAACGGTTGACTCGTTCTTCTGTTAAATGCCAACAGATTCTGCGTAACAGGCGCAAGCAGCGACGAGCCGAAAGCGTGCAAAGTAGTTGAGGATAAAATACTAACAGACACACCTTCATCTATAATGGTGTTGGGTATGACCAGACCAAAAGCCTGTACTGTGATCTCAAAAGGTGGTATCCTGCAAAATGATTCCAATCAAAGGAAGCGACCAAACTACTTAGAGGGGCTACCATCAAACCGAGATGGTCTTCCCCTGGTGTTACGGGAGGAGGAGGAGCATCCTCCACGACCTCCATCTCGAATATGGGAGGAGTAGCCTCCGGGACCTCCATCACGGGAGGCAGAGGAGCAGCTTCTTGAGATATAGGGACAGGAGAATCTTTCTCCAAATCCGAAGAATCTGAAGAAACAAGAAGAACCTGAGGGGGATGAGATCCACTCTCAACGGAAAAGACCTGGTGCACCGTATACGGGGCCAGTTCAACCGATCCCACAACCAATGGTTGGCCAGGAATAGATTCCTGAATCTGAATTTTTGGGGGAGCGGGATTGACCAAGGATGACTCTTGACCAATCGTAGGATCAGCTGGTGGAGGACTCAAAGAAAGTTGTTTGTAACCAGCTGAAAGGCACGACACAGAAACAACCGAGTTGTCCAAAACTCGCTTGGCTTCATCGATATAAGGACAAAGGTGAATGGCATGGTGCCCTTCACACAACTTACAGGGATTGGTAATCTTACCCTGCTTCTTAGGAGCCTTATCAGCACCAGATGAAGATGTGCCCCCAAACTGACTCCCGGAAGTCAAAGGCAACATTGGACGACCGTTGGACCATACTTCGAGCACCTTGGGAATGCCAGGGAAATCTCGAAGAAGATGGTCTCCCGTGCACAAAATGAAAGGGAATTTGACTTTCCGTGGAGGGTTGGAAGGTTTATAAATGGAAGAATTATTAGGCGCAATAGCCGTAGAGCTAGCCTCTCCTTTATTGGACTTCTTCTTCTTTGTCTTCTTCTTCTTCTTCTTAGCCACCTGGTTACTCGAATCCAGACTTTCACCAGGCAAAGTAGAAGAGGAGGACACAGAAACAGGCGAAGAAGGGGAGAGGTCCACCTTGGAATCAACATGATGTTGTTCAGGTGGAGGAATTGATTGAACAGTAGTCGGGACATTCGGGACCATGGAGGTTGAGAACAACCAAACAGGCAACCCAACAGTTAACCTAGGAAGGGACAACGTTGCCATATAAGGAGCACCAACATTTCCAAAAGGAGGAAAATGACTAGGATTCCCATCGGAGGGAATTCCTTGGTTGGTGAACTCCGGAAAAGTTGCCATCGAAACTACTTAAAACCGCACACAGGCCAAAAACCAAGGCACACAATCAAACGGCCAACAAGCAAACTCAAAAAGGGCGTGTGATCGCAGGTGATTTATTTTACCACATTGAAACTTAGAAACTTCACCGTTTCATGTTTTAAGAGTCGAGAAACGGGTGAAAGGTGACTCTATCTCTTTCAGATTTGACACAAGTGTGAAAGGAAAAGCGCTTGGTGATCCTTTCAAATTTAAGGAGTCAAATAGGATCAGAATGACTACTCAGGAATACTAGGCAAAGGGTGTACCAAATAACCGTGAACTGCAATATACACCTTGGTTTCAAAATGAAAGAGAAATCAACCAAGGACTTAACGTACGTGCAGGAAATCTCCCCGAATGTTGTTTCCGGTGTATCATGGGTATAGGGCGGCAGACTCGGCTTCCTATGGATAAAGGATTGAAACCTAGTGGGGTCTCCCTTTATATACGCGATGGTACGGGGAGCACAAGTCCATACTAGCGCTGTCTAAATCCAAGAGGCAAATGACAACTACTAGGTTTAAAGACACCGGAACACATCTCTAGCCTAGACCTCTAAATGTGTTTCGTTAGATTTCAATGCTACCTTGGTGTAAATTGAATAGATTTTAAAGTTTATCTTCAATTACGTTTCAGTTTTCAGGCCCTAGCGAATGTAATGTCTCAAAATCTCTTATATGCAGCTATATGAGAAAAGAAAACTTTTCAATTCGATGAATGCTATCTAGTTAAGGGAAGAGCTTCAAACAATGATGCAAAAAACAACAACACTGCAAACGAAATCCTTCCAAACTAGATGAATTTCACTATCCAAAATTAATTCCAAACATTCAACGATGCGAATAATGCAATGTAATCTATGCAAAATCCTCTTTTTCTGAAAACCATGCAATTGTAATCTATGCACAATTTCGCTTTTCCTTTTCAAATAGTAAGAATGCACTCAATGCATTTTTCGATGAAATGAGAATCTACTTAATGCATGCTTTTAATAAAAGAGAATGCACTCAATGCGATCTTTAGCCTTCAATCATTAAACAATGTGATCTAAGTTCAATGATAAATCTCAAAAATACTTTTCAATGCAATGTGATCTAATGCATTTTAACAAAAAGAACACTTTGAGACGAAAACTAAACGAGCGCAAATCTTCTTAATGAAGGATGAATGAAAAAGAGATGCAACAAACACTAAGAATGCAATCGTTGTTTCAAACACTTTGTAAAGAAATCCCTCAAAAGGCTACAAGACATATGAGGTCAAGCACAAAAAAGGACTTGCAAAGCAAGAGATCAAAACAAGGCATTCATTCCCTTTTACATCAAACAATCATGGAAAGAATACATTTCAAACAATGAGCAATGTAATCTATGCTCATATAGTGAAAATAATAGAAGGGAAAGACACACTGGTGAAGGATTTAGGGAAAAAATCTCAATTCTCACACATCCTGAAATTGGCTCGACTTTGTCATTGACCAGACCAGACTTACCAAGACCAGACTCACCACTTCAAGCAGAATCTCCAAGACTCAAATGAACCATGTGATCTAGGCTCAAATCGAGACAGACACAGATCAAGCTCAGAAAGCTCAAAATAGAGTAAACCCTAGTACCTTACAGGATTGGTGCGACTGTAAGGCTGAAACTAGCGCCAGAATAGAATTGGCGCAAGTAATACACTAGCAACCTGCACCAATGGGCGCGACTGTCAAGATGAAAAGCGTGCCAGTCGAGTTTACCAGTCAAAAATCAAAAAGAGCAATCCAACAAGCAGACCAGTGATAATCAAGCTATCCAAAATACAAATTCACAGAAAGAGCCAGCCCAAAGAGCTGATCAAGCAAGCAGAATCAAGAATCAACCAAAAAGACAAGACAAAGCTCCAAGTGTTCAATTTACAAACTAAACCGGAGATTGATCGAAATAGCTTTGATCTACTTCGCAATTGCAGAGAAAAAGCGTTTCGAAGGCTATCTGGCCAACTTCAGGCTCCGTCTGTAGTTTACAAAGCAGAACAACAACAAGCTAACGTTCCCCAGTGGAGTCACCAATTTGTTGTGGAGGTAAATCCCCTCTTCGGACAGAGGCGATCCCTACTAGCGCAGATCGGGTCTAGCAACAATCAAACATGCTACAGTGCAGGTTCCTAATTGAAAATAAACCAATTTGTGATGAAGGCTTACCTGGAATCCAACGCTGTCGTTTGTAGAAGAGGTGGTGCTCCCGTTCCTTTGCCCTGGCAGATCACAATCCTCACAATCTCCGTGATCGGACACCTGCATATGCAAGAAACAACACAAACGCAAGCATAAAATCCAGTATATACAACTATATGTCAGTCGAAGAGGACATAACTCATGAACATAATCAAGAACAAGAGTGGAACCATAACCAATAGTCGCTTATCATTAATGAGTCAAAATAAGAATACAACCATAGCTTCGACGCAGCATTCTGCTTTGGTGGGTCGTCAGCAAAACATGTCTCGATAAACCCTGTCAAGGATGGGACAAGCCTCTCTCTCTGGATACTTGACAATAGTCTCCTTGCTTGGATTTGGCCTTAAGGGAATCAAGAAGGCTCTTGCAGCATAAGGATGTGAAAGCTCTTGGGAACTAGCTTGCAAAGGAGATGAGCAAGCTTTTATAGATGGAGGAAGGGGAGTTGGGATCCCTATAATTGTAGGATTGGCCCTATCATCAAGGAAGCTTCCATGAGAGGTGGTAAACCACTTCCTCTCTATGGAAATCAGTAGCCAAACCTCCCAACTCAAGATAGATATCAGTCCAGGAATTTTTTAGGATGAAACTTCCGCCATTTATTTTTAAAAAACACCTCTTAATATGGTTGGCGTTGGTGCGGATCTATGACAGAGCGCCAATTGGCGCACCCTCTTTGGAGGATTTTCCCCCTTGGCGCGAGGGCTGAACTGTGGAACCACGCCAATGGAAAAAGAGCTATCTTTAGGGTTTTTTGCAGGGAGATGTCTTCAGGGAAATGAAATCCCATCATCAGAGGGATGCAATGAAAGTATTTTCAAGTCTTGTCTCTGCTCACGGGTGACGGAATGAGCCCTCCAATGTGCGAGATGGGGAATGGTAGGGACGGTGACAAATTGCTATGTTTGGAAGGATTTCGTTTGCAGTGTTGTTGTTTTTTGCATCATTGTTTGAAGCTCTTCCCTTAACTAGATAGCATTCATCGAATTGAAAAGTTTTCTTTTCTCATATAGCTGCATATAGGAGATTTTGAGACATTACATTTGCTAGGGCCTGAAAACTGAAATGTAATTGAAGATAAACTTTAAAATTTATTCAATTTACACTAAGGTAGCATTGAAATCTAACGAAACACATTTAGAGGTCCAGGCTAGAGACGTGTTCCGGCGTCTTTAAACCTAGTAGCTTTCGTTCGCCTCTTGGATTTAGACAGCGCTAGTATGGACTTGTGCTCCCCATACCGTCGTGTATATAAAGGGAGACCCCACTAGGTTTCAATCCTTTATCCATAGGAAGCCGAGTCTGCCGCCTTATACCCGTGATACACCAGACACAACATTCAGGGAGATTTTCTGCACGTACGTTAAGTCCTTCGTTGATTTCTCTTTCATTTTGAAACCAAGGTGTATATTTCAGTTCACGGTTATTTGGTACACCCTTTGCCTAGTATTCCTGAGTAGTCATTTTGATCCTATATGACTCCTTAAATTTGAAAGGATCACCAATCGCTTGTCCTTTCACACTTGTGTCAAATATGAAAGATATAGAATCACCTTTCACCCATTTCTCGACTCTTAAAACATGAAATGATGAAGTTTCTAAGTTTCAATGTGGTAAAATAAATCACCTGCGATCACACGCCCTTTTAGAGTTTGCTTGTTGGCCATTTGATTGTGTGCCTTGGTTTTTGGCCCGTGTGCGGTTTTAAGTAGTTTCGATGGCAACTTTTCTGGAGTTCACCAACCAAGGAATTCCCTTCGATGGGAATCCTAATCATTTTCCTCCTTTTAGAAATGTTGGTGCTCCTTATATGGCAACGTTGTCCCTTCCTGGGTTAACTGTTGGGTTGCCTATTTGGTTGTTCTCAACCTCTATGGTCCCGAATGTCCTGACTACTGTTCAATCAGTTCCTCCACCTGAACAACATCATGTTGATTCCAAGGTGGACCTCTCCCCTTCTTCACCTGTTTCTACGTCCTCCTCTTCTACTTCGCCTGGTGAAAGTCTGGATTCGAGTAACCAGGTGGCTAAGATGAAGAAGAAGAAGACAAAGAAGAAGAAGTCCAATAAAGGAGAGGCTAGCTCTGCGACTATTGCGCCTAAGAATTATTCCATTGATAAACATTCCAACCCTCCACGGAAAGTCAAATTCCATTGCATGTTGTGCATGGGAGACCATCTTCTTCAAGATTTCCCTGCATTCCCAAGGTGCTCGAATTATGGTCCAACGGTCGTCCACCATTGCCTTTGACTTCTGAGAGTCAGTTTGGGGGCACATCTTCAGCTGGTGCTGATAAGGCTCCTAAGAAGCAGGGTAAGATTACCAATCCCTATAAGTTGTGTGAAGGGCACCATGCCATTCACTTTTTTCCTTATATGGATGAAGCCAAGCGAGTTTTGGAAAACTCGGATGTTTCTGTGCTGTGCCTTCCGGCTGGTTACAAACAACTTTCTTTGAGTCCTCCACCAGTTGATCCTACGATTGGTGAAGATTCATCCTTGGTCAATCCCTCTCCCCCAAAAATTTAGATTCAGGAATCCATTCCCGGCCAACCATTGGTCATGGGATCGGTTGAACTGGCCTCGTCTATGGTGCACTAGGTCTTTTCCATTGAGAGTGGATCTCATCCCCCTCAGGTTCTTCTTGTTTCTTCAGATTCTTCGGATTTGGAGAAAGATTCTCCTGTCCCTATATCTCAAGAAGCTGCTCCTCCACCTCCCGTGATGGAGGTCCCGGAGGTTACTCCTCCCATCTTCGAGATGGAGGTCGTGGAGGATGCTCCTCCTCCTCCCGTAACACTAGGGGAAGACCATCTCGGTTCGATGGTAGCCCCTCTAAGTAGTTTGGTCGCTTCCTTTGATTGGAATCGTTTTTCAGGATACCACCTTCTGTCTTATGTGCCTTTTGAGATCACAGTACAGTTTTTTCGTCTGGTCGTACCCAGCACCATTATAGATGAAGGCGCATCTGTTAGTATTTTATCCTCAACCACTTGGCACGCTTTTGGTTCACTACCGCTTGCGCCTGTTACGCAGAATCTGTTGGCATTTAATAGAAGAACGAGTCAACCATTAGTGATCCTTCCAAGGTTACCTGTTACTTTGGGAGGTAAAACCGTTTATATGGACGTGATGGTTGTTCCAGGCCCCTTGGATTTCAATCTGCTTTTGGGGCGCGATTACACCTATGCCATGGGAGCGCTTGTCTCCTCTCTTTTTCGTGTGGTCTGTTTTCCACATGAAGGACGGATCGTGACCATTGATCAACTTTCGTTCTTTGGTCCTGATATGGTAGCTGGCCCACCATCATCCCTTCCTAGTTTTTATCCACCCGTTGTATCTACCCCACCGTAAGTCAACTATGTGGCTACCTACCCTATGCCTATACCCAGTGATAGTGCCATTGTGCATCAGGTGTTGGGGGCATTGGGTCCTGACTTCCAAGATGTTTTCCTTCCATCAGACGGAAACTCTTGGAAGCGATGACTTCTTGTTCATTATGATGAGGTGGTCGGAGCATAATTCATTTTCTTGTGTCAAGCTCCTTAAAAAATGAAACAAGGTCATCGGAGCATGGTTCTTTTCCTGTGTCAAACTCCTTAAAAAATGAAACCAATTTCACAGAGCAGAGTTCCTTGTCTTGTGTTAAGCTCCTTAAAAAATGAAGCAAGGTTGTCGGAGCAGATTTCCTTGTCTTGTGCCAAGCTCCTTAAACCATGAAACAAGGTGTCATGAGGATAGTTCTTTTAATGTGTCAACCTCGTTAAAACAATGAAACACGTTGCTATTCAATTCGAGTCTTTGATAAGTTCTCATAAAATCCCAGTCGAGTCTTTTTCTTAATCTCGTAATTTGAACCTTCACTCCATCTTCCTTTCCTATGGACTGAAGCTTGGGGGGCATGTACCTTGAATTGAGTCACCATGCTGGGGGGCATGCTTACTTTTTCAAGCATAGTTTGTTTCCGTTTCAAGCTTGTGTAAAAATGAAACCATTTTCAAGCATAGTTTATCTTTGTTTCAAGCTTTTGTAAAAATGAAACCAATTTCAAGTAGATTTTCCTGATTTCAAGCTTGTGTAAAAATGAAACCATTCCCATTTTACCTCTTGTGATTGCCATCTTATCAGCCTGTTTTTGCCAGATGAGCCTTGTTTTTCTCATTCCATCGTCACTATCTGCTTGGCCATTCATATGCCTTCACTTGGTTGTTTTAACCATTCCTGAGGAACCGCTGCGATGAGTGGTCTTGTTAGCTAGCCTCTTAACCTTTATTTGTTTTGAGCAGTTCCACCATTACCGGAACCAGTTGCTACCCTTTATACCACTCGTTCCTCCAGGAGGAGTCATCTTTCAACGCTTTTCTGACTCTCTAAACATGAAAAGATTTCCGAGTTCCTTGTCATTTCGATCTCGTTAAAGTGGACACGAAACGACATCTACCCAGTATACGTTTACCCCTTTTTTAGGCTGGGATAGATTATTTACGAAAAAAAAATACCCTAGCCTATCGCGACTAGGAGGTTTTCTCAGATATTTTTTTCTACCTTTTCGGGTCTGGGAGACTATTTACGAAAAGGGACCGCTAGAGTTTACTTTTCTGCTGTCTTTTCAAACTCTCTAAACATGAAAATATGTTGAGTTCTTCCTTTTTCAGACTCGTTAAACCCTCATGACATCGGATTCAGTCGTAATGACGGTACTCGAGTCTCTCCTTCCTAGGGCTCGTTAAATGTACTAGGTTGGGTTTGTCCAAAGGATGAACTTATATGACAAGCATATGCTATCCTCTTCAAGCTTGTGTAAAAATAGAAAGGTACTCACCGAAATGGTGGGGAAAATGGAACCAGCATCATTTTCGTGTCGGTAGTATGTCGCTCTTGAACATGGCACTTGTCTGCATTCATGTCGGGTTGGGGACATCTCATCTCATTCTTCACTTGCCTCCGTGGGTTTGGATAATCCCTTTTGACCTCTCATATGCTCGTTGCCTCGTCACCATGACCTCTGATCCGTTGATGTCAAATACTGCCAAACCCACTATTGTGCCGTTATATGTTCAAGAGAAGTTGACCTCTGCAAAAGTATCAACCTTCCTCTGATTCTCATATGATCCTGATTCACAAAAAACATCATGTTCCTCTATCTCATGTCGATGATGTGGGAAACATTATGGCCCACCTTTGGTCAAGGTCACTTCCTGTCGACTTCAGCTCATTATCCAGGAAGCTGATCTAGAGACTCCCTTATGGTACCTTGAAGCCTGCATGCCTCAATGGCAGGTTCGTCGCATTCGACATGAGGTTTTCATCATTTTCCTCCGATCGAGTGATTCTACGGGTGTTCGATGCCAGCTCATTGATTCACATGTCGTAGATTGTACCTATAGTACCTTGAGGGCCATTTTCATTATTGGTGGTTCCTCTCGCGTTTGTTAACAACTTTCATCATTGGCTGGTAATCAGACGATGTTCTTGCATGTTCGACTTCAGCTCACATATTCGCATGCTTGAACTTGTACTTTGTTTGAGTTGAGATGGAGCGCAAGACCCTGGATTTTTTCTGTTGGAATCCAGGCTACGATTTTGTGGACTATTATTACATGACTCACTGATTGGATGGCTGTGACCATACCTGAGTCTATTTATCGATCCTCTCTAGATGGCTACGTCCATGCCTTGGATCTAGATTATTGTATACTCTGTTATGGATGGCTGCACCCATACCACGCATATATATCATGTATCTGAGACATCAGTTGTACTTTGCTCCGCAGGTTTTCCGATGGCAGTGTTTTCAGTCGGCATGTTATCGTAAAGCATTTCACCCCTCTCTCTCTCTCGGGCCTCATGCTTTAGGGGGCATCTGTTACACAGCAATTTGTCACCGTCCCTGCCATTCCCCATCCCGCACATTGGAGGGCTCATTCCGTGACCGGTGAGCAGAGACAAGACTTGAAAATACTTTCATTGCATCCCTTTGAAGATGAGATTTCATTGCCCTGAAGACATCTCCCTACAAAAAACCCTAAAAATAGCTCTTTTCCATTGGCGCGGTTCCACAGTTCAGCCCTCGCGCCAAGGGGGCAAATCCTCCAAGGAGGGCGCGCCAATTGGCGCTCTGTCGTAGAGCCGCACCCGTGCCAACTATATTAAGAGGTGTTATTAAAAAATAAATGGCGGAAGTTTTGTCCTAAGAAATTCCTGGACTGATATCTATCTTGAGTTGGGAGGTTTGGCTATGGATTTTTATAGAGAGGAAGTGGTTTGCCACCTCTCATGGAATCTTCCTTGATGGTAGGGCCAATCCCACAATTATAGGGATCCCAACTCCCCTTCCTCCATCTATAAAAGCTTGCTCATCTCATTTGCAAGATAGTTCCCAAGAGCTTTCACATCCTTATGCTGCAAGAGCCTTCTTAATTCCCTTAAGGCCAAATCCAAGAAAGGAGACTATTGTCAAGTATACGGAGAGAGAGGCTTGTCCCATCCTTGACAGGCTTTATCGAGACATGTTTTTCTGACGACTCGCCAAAGGAGAATGTTGCGTCGAAGCTATGGTTGTATTCTTCTTTTGTCTCATTAATGATAAGCGACTATTGGTTATGGTTCCACTCTTGTTCTTGACTATGTTTATGAGTTATGTCCTCTTCGATTGACATATAGTTGTATATATTGGATTTTATGCTTGCGTTTGTGTTGTTTCTTTCATGTGCAGGTGTCCGATCACGGAGATCGTGAGGATTGTGATCTGCCAGGGCAAAGGAACGGGAGCACCACCTCTTCTACAAACGACAGCGTTGGATTCCAGGTAAGCCTTCATCACAAGTCGGTTTATTTGCAATTAGGAACCTGCACTGTAGCGTGTTTGATTGTTGCTAGACCCGATCTGGGCTAGTAGGGATCGCCTCTGTCCGCAGAGGGGATTTACCTCCATAGCACAAGGATTCCACGGAGTACATACCCGAAGATTCTTTCTTATTTTTTTTCTGTAAAATGCCTCTAATATTTAATGGGGTCTGACTCCACCTCATTTTCTTTGGTGAAGTCTTCCAAAAATGCTTTGCTGTAGATTTGCTGAGGGTCCGGTAGGTGATACATCTTCTTGATGTCTTCTGCTTTGAAAGACCCGAACATCCTTCTGTCTGACGTAAAGAACACTCTGTCTATTATACTGATGCTTTCTATCACCCATCTTACCAAGTCATTATATGGGAGAACATTTGTGTGAGCTCGTACTTTGTGAAGATAGGAGCTCACCAATTTGTTAAGAGTGCTTTCTAAGTTTTTATCTGAATCTGCCTTTGGCTTTTCCTCTGATATTATAGTTGGATCTTTTTCTTCCAATAGATTGTAAAATCCTTCCCATGAAGTTTTTCCGAGACCCAGACAGGTAGTATCGGTTACTAATACCAATTCAGATGGTTGATATTTTCGAATGACGAGAACCTTCTATTTTCTATATTTCTTAGACATTTTCATGACTCGTAGGTTTTTCTCAGGTCTTCACAATGAAACAAGTTAGCAGAATGATGGAAAAATTCTTTTAAGAATGAATACAAAACAGAGAGGAGCTAATGGCATTTAATCACAACAAAGATGACAGATTAAAGAAATATTATTCCATCGAAGCTGAAATCTGTGAAGGATTTCAACCATGATTATCTTTTAATTATTTCCTCGTATAATGTGAGATTTTAATCCCATTTTGGATTGTCTCGTCGCACATTTATAACGGTCCATTTAAAGCGTTCATTTCATGATTTTTCATATTTTCCGATTAACGATAATCATATATCGGAGATCGGAAGTCTCCAATATTTTAATTATTTCCATTTTATATCGGTTATTTGTGATTATTTTTGAGTTGGCATGAATAGCGGGATGATAATATTAAATTATTGGCATTTCTTATATAAATGATCTATTTAATGTTTTCTTTTACGGGAAGCGCTTTTTTGAAATAATGATATCGCTTTGCAAATTTTTAGTGGAGTGTCTTTTGATATGAGTTATGTGTTTTTATCGATGAGAGATTTTGATTTAACTTATCGTATCAGAACTTTTCAAAATGGGTGCATAAAGGTGTGATATGACTTCACCGATTTGTGATTGCAATCGGACTTATCACATCAGAAAAAAGGATTCATAATCAATTGTGATATGACTTCACCGATTCGCGATTGCGATCGGGCTTATCGCATCGAAACTTTTCAAAATGGAAGGTTTGGACTCATGCTTATGTGATATGTGCTTTTTCGATTGCTTAATCGCAAATCGGGGTTGAATGATAACATAATTGATTCTATACTTTGAATATGAAAAATGCGATAAAGGCCTTTATGCTTTTTTTTTTTTTTTTGTTAAATAAATCCTCTTTCGTTGGGGTTTGATTCTATTTCATGATAGGTCAGATTTTCTTAAAACATTTTATTGATTCTATAACTATTGAAAGAAAAGGGGACCCATTTATTGTTAAAAATTAATATAAAATTTGAAATGGGGAGGGTTGTTTGTACAGCAGAACAGATGGTCAAGTGGAATAGGAGGAGTGAGAGTATGTCAAATCCATTGGGCTATGGATTAAAATGAATTCAAGGGTATCTAAATGATGAAACATAGTGTGTTGCAGGGCTGATTTAGAAAGGTTAATGGATCCTTAAGGTGATGTATGAGGTGTAGTGAACATTAAGTTTGGGAAATACTAAGAGGTCTTAAACATATATAGTTTAAAAGTTACAATTCATGAGGTAGGGAAAACCATTAAGCTTAATAAGAAATACTCTAAACTAATAAAAATTCAAGAGGAACATTCCAGTGAAACATAGAAAGCTTAAGAGCTTCTAACTTTAGAAATTCACCTTTAGATTTTTGGGAAAACACATAAGACAATACTAATAACTCAATTTATGGAGAGGGAACTCATAAATAGCATATATCAAGTTATTGGGAACTTTGAAACAAGTTTGTAAGCATGGAAAAAGGGCAAGATTGAACGAGACCTCTTTGACTTAACCTAACGATCAATATTTCCCAGAAAGGCTTCAAGATAGGGTTTTGAAAACTTCAAATAAGCAAGGCATACCATGAATCACACTTGTAAGCTAGCATACTAACCATACATGAAACAAAAACAAATTTTGGTGGATCTGAGGAGAAATCAAGTTGAATTCCTTAATATGGCCGAAAGAGAAAACATCAAAACTATAACAAACAGGAGGACTGAGGTTTCTCAAAGAACATGTCTCAACCTATACTTTTCTATTTTATAGCAGCCAAGAAAAATGAAACATAATGATGACAAAGGAAACAATAGAAAAATTAGGAAGACATCATCATTCACCAAGTTATGGAATCTTGCAAACAAGCTTCTCCATCATCAAGCCAAACAAGTCAGTCATCCACTTCACAAAACCAAATTCTTCTCCAAGCTCATGAAACCATGTATATTTCTCTTGAAGCTCATCAAATGGAAGCAAAATACATAGGGGACTTATGCTCTATTTATGGATAAAATGAGGACTAAAACCCTAAATGTGGTAGGAAAATGTCAAATATAGTCATAAATATCATTTATGGCCAAGTGACCATGCAAGGCCCAAGGCACATAATATCCTAAGAAATAAATGCCAAAATAAATATTTGCACCTAATTCTAGAGTAATTTTCCTAAAAAAACTCAAAAATATTGATTTGCAATAAATGAGTGTGTTTTGTTGACTTTTGATCCAAAACACACTAGCCAGCCTCTGTGCGTAGCGCCACTTTAGCAGAAAATAGGGTCTCTTGTAGCTGAGTTTGGGACCCCTTCCTGACATCATGTTTGGCTCCATGATGCCTCATTGGAAATCCTGATGAGTCTAATTTCTAGAAATGCTTGACTTGTGCTGAGTGGATTCCATTTACCTATCCAAAAATCAAATCTCCTAACACTGATTTGTGCGCAGCGCTTGGTCTGAAAATGAGGCAGAAAGGTCAAAATTTTGATGTTTTTTGACCTTTTTCTTTGGGGGGGGGGGGGGGGCAATGCTCCAAATGATATAAAAATTGGTGAGCAGACTGCTGGTGATGTGAGAAATCCAAAAATGTGAACTTTGAGAGCTGGGGATGCACCAATTTTGTGCGTAGCGCCTAGGGTGTTGCACATAGAGGGGTCAAAATTTGAAAAAGAAAATATTTTGTTCAAATTTCCTCAAACTTGGTGGAGAGGTCCCTTAAGAGGTCTTAGACACCTGTTGAGAAGCCTCAACCAAAATACCAAGTCTGTCATGCACTGTTTCTCTTTTTAGGTCTTCTAGCTCCATGAGGGCATTCTTCAATTTGGCACAAGCAAGCATGTTTTTCCTTGCATAATGCTTGGTCATTTTCTTTTGTAGGGCAAGGCCTCTATTTACCTTCCTGAAATTCTTATTCTCCTCTTTGCAATAGTGGATGACACGTTGTGCCATCTCAAACTCTCTTTCCCACTCCCTAATTTGTGCATCTTTTTCCATGAGAAGCAATCTAGTAGTCATCTCCTTGTCCTCATTGTCATTGTCTAGATCAATAAATTGAGGTCCTTGAGAAGTCTTCTTGATCCTTTTGTTTCTCCTTAACCTTACCTGTTTCTCACCTTTGTCCATATTTTCCTTGCCTTTGTCTTTGTGCTTGATAGCTGGAGGAGAGATGGCCCTTTGCCTTTTTCAGGCAGCAAACACATCTCTTTTGCCTCTGTGGTAGGTGCATGTGAGAGGAGTGACGAGGGTGCCTTAATATTTGGTGAAGTCACAAGCATTTTCATATTTTTCATGGCTTTCATGAGTCACTTCGTGCTCCATTGGGTCAATGATTTCTTGACCTTGAGCTTCATTATCATCTTCATTTCCCTCATTGTTTTCCATACTGTATTTTTTGCCTTCACATTGATCACTACTCTCCTCACTTGCCTCATTTTGGCTCTATCATTCACTGAGGTCATCTTCCCTGTCACTTTCTGCACTTTCATATTGAGTTTCTGGGTCATTTATAGGCTAATTTGTGTCATGACAGTCGTGACAGCTATCATGACTGTCATGAATATTTCCTTGCTCATCACTGACTGCCTCATTTGTGCCACTGCCTTGGTCACTGTCTGCCCCTTCAAAATTTGTCTCAGTTTCATCATTTGTCTGTTCTTGGTCTTCAATTTCTTCATCCTTTCCACTTTTTTCTGCACATGAGATTGATTTAGTGGTGTCATTATTATCACTTTTTTTCTCCAATTGAGCACTATTTTCCTTTTCTTGACTACCATTTTCATCACTCTCCTCCATGCCATCATCATCTTTTTCTTCATTGCTACTATTATCATTTTCTTGCTCATTAAGATCTATATTTACCTCATCGTTTTCCTCATTTTCACTGCTGTTTGTTTGTTCTTTATGGCTACTTCCATCATCTTCTTCCTCAACACTATTGTCCTCTTCTTTTTCTTCATCTAACTCTATTTCTACCTCACTGTCCTTTTCCTCTCCATTGTTATATGTTTTCTCCTCATTAGAGCTACTGCCAGCTCCTTGTTCATCATTACCACTATTATCCTCTTCATTTGATGCATCAGGAGGAGAAACAGGAGGTAAGTTTCCTTATGGAGAAGGCATAGGTGGAGATGATGGAGGAGTGGAGGTAGGTGGGTGTGAATTGGAAGGAAAATTTTGTTGAATGAAGGCTTGGGGATTTGCAAATACATCATGTGAGATAAAAAACTCCAAAGGGATTCCTTGCTCCTCCAGCTAGTGCAAAACAATCATCTTAACCAAGGAGTGGTGAAAAAGGCTCTGCATTTGCTAGGCATAACTCCTCTTCCTGATCACTGAAGCCATTTTGTCAATGCTCCGGTAGAGGTAGTATGGTAGGTTTAGAAATTTAACCCTGGTGAAGTGCATTAGTAGACTTATGTGATAAGAATAAACCCTGGAGTACCTCTCCTCACAGGTGAAGTACTTGATAATCCACCTCATTAGTGGGGCATACCTCTCTAGCAGGTGGGAGAAGGGGAAAACAACCTTGCAGCCTTGTTGACAGCTAGGTTTGAGGTAGGGCTCATAGTACGTCAAGTCCAATTTATTCTGTTTAAACCATCTCTCACCAATATCTGGTATCCTTGTGGCTTTAGCACTGGATTCAGATGAGAGTTCAAAATTCACTCCTGCTAGGTTGACTTGGTGGTTTTGTAAGCTGAGAATGAAAAACCTAGTCAAATCTGAGTGGCTTTGGACTCGTTTAACCCTCTCACAAAACTGATAACATCCAACCTGTTGAAAACACGCAAGGATCATGGGAGAAGAAGTGATTTGAATGATGTCTAAGGGCTAAAACTTATTAACCCTTCCCCCCTTGTGCTTTGTCTTGATAGGCCTTTGGTCTTCCTCACTGTTGGTATGGATTTCTTCTCCAGACATGGTGACTGGTCAAGAAAAAATATTTTTAAACTTTTTTGAGAGCTGTTAGGACTAAGGAGGGAAAATGAGTGATGTGAAGGAAAATTTTGGTAAATGAAGGCAAAATGAGGCAGGTTTAGGAAAAATTTAGAGTTTTAGGAGTAGGTTTGCTTACATTTGAGTTTCTTTAGGCTAATGTCAACTTCCCTAATGCAAACCCTACCCTATAAGGTCAATAATTTTAGTTTCATGCAGATTAGGGCGTGGTAAAATTAGGCTTTAAATTTCCTCCTTGTTTATGAAAAAGACTTCTTGGAAGCTAAGGAAGAGAGCCACCAACCTTGTTTGACTGAGGTTGTAGCTTTGGAGGCAAGACAATTGGATTTAAGCCATATTTTAAGCAACTTTGATAGAAACCTGCAAGTGTGTAGCACCACTCGACTGCACGTTCAGGTCAGGTCAGGCTGGCAGGACTGTGCGCAGCACCTGAGGTCTTCTACAGGTGATTCGGGCTGGTAAATGGGCCTGTCGGCCCCGTCGGAGCACAGCACTGGCATTCAAAGGTGGGTATTCGGGCCATTCTGGGCCTGTGCGTAGCGCCCCCACAGGTGCGTAGTGTCGCCCTATTGGTGCGCAGCACAGTGTAAATTTACACTATGGCCACCTCATCTATGTGAAACGCCGATGGCTAGGTGCGTAGCGCCTGAGTCTTTGACCCAACTTGCAGAAAAAAACCTTAAAAACTTGCTTTCAACGATTTTCTTGATTTTTTCAATGACGAATATGAAGTGGGGAAGAGGTCAAGGAGACCCTTATAATCTTTCTAAAAAATGATTTCGTGCCAAAAACCCACTTTCCTAATTTTTATTTCCTTCTTACCTTTTTCACTGTGCTTTTGGCCTTTTTGGTCCTATAGGGGGCAGAGTCTTAGAAAAAGTGGTTTTTTTCCTTGCTGGAGGCATCTTGATGTTCTTCGTGTACTAATAAACCTCCTTAAGAAGCTAAAACTATGCCTCTTATCTATATTTGGAAAAAATGAAACCCTTTCATGATTTTTAACACTTATACATAACAAACTCGTGATCAATTTGACATGTTTTCCTCTGAGTTATATTTTGTCATATTTTTTCTTTAAAATAGTGAAAACCTCCTAGTATGAAAACCTTAGCAGCAAGCATCAACAATCCCTTTAGTCTTCATGTGTACCATCATTGTGAAATTTTTTTTTTTTTTTGTCCTTACCAATTTTCCTGTAGGTAACCTTTTTGTGATAGTCCTGCAGAAGTGTCACTCATGGCCAATCTATCTCTTGCAGAATATTTTTTGATAAGAAAACCCTTGTTGGAGTCTTTACTGTTTTAAGGGAAACTTAAATTTTTGTTCCTTTGATTAGTTTGCAAATGAATTATTTATAGTGAGGGAGGTGAGTTATTTACACCATTTTTGTGTCTTTCCTTGAGCCACTTCTGTTCTTGCAGGTGCCTACACAACTTTTGACCTTTGATCACTGTCTCTTTTGAAGTTGGAAAGCTCATTTTATCAATGATGAAACTATGCTTGTCATAGTTGCCTCCTTGGGAAAATTCTTCCCTCATGCTTGCCTCCTTGTACCATTTGAAAAAGCCTCTGATTGTTCCTTTGAGAAGTCAAGCCTGGAACTGATATTTCTGGCCCTTTTGCTGATACCCTTTATCATCTTTCTTCCTTTGGTGTAGTGGAGTATTGGTTTTTATGTTTGCCTCCTTTGATCCCTTTAAGACCTTTGATTTTACCTTTGATGAGGTGGAGTTAGTGCCTCTTTTACAAACCCTAGAAGCCATCTACTATTATGGAGGATTTTTGTCATCATGTGACCATTTTTGTCCATCTCCCCAAACTCCTAGGTTTTAGGGCTGCTTAGGAAAAGTAAATAGTGTTGTCTTCTAAGTTCTCCGAAACTTTTCAAACTCATTCATTATTTCTAAAAGTATTCAATGTGCACTTGAAGGAGTTAAGGTGGCCTTTTCCCTTGTAACCCTAGTACTGATTCCTTGCTTGGTCAAAATAGTCACAAATCTTGATTCTCATCAAACATATGCTTGTTGATTTCTTTTTGCTATGAATGGTCTTCTTATGATGATTTTCTCTTTTACCTTACCTCATTTCTAGTCTAATGGCTTTAGACGAAAGAGCCTTCCTTGAATGACCTTTTTTGATCAGTTTGGACAAGATCACCTGTCCTTTTCTTCTTTGAATGTAGTTTCTTTATACAGGAAAAAACAGAGTTTGTAAGGCACCAAATCCATCCTATGACTTTGTGAAACCCTAGGTGACCTAGTGGAGGCTCTCTTGGACTTGGCTTTTGTACTGAGACTTAGAATTTTGGATCTTCAAGTGAAAGATAGATTTTATGATAAACTAATTTATTGAAGATCCAAAACCCAATGTACCTGATTTATCTAAAGAACCTACAAAGATAGTTTGAGACTATTTGAGTTTTAGGAGTATATTGGGAGACACAACAAATCTGTTTGATTGGTGGGCTTAGGTAGAAGTAGGGTTTTTTCTAGGCAAAAAAAATAGAGGATTTGGGTCAAAGTTTACTGGATATAGACAAAATGAGTGACATAAGCCTCTAATGGGTTTTCTAGGACTAGTAAGCAAAGCTAATCATTATGGAATCATAAAATAGTGAAAAAAGTATCTTGAGGATAATGAAGACAATGGGATTTCTATAACTCACATTGTTTATGAACCTTGTTTCTAGAAATCTCAGGATAATCATTTAGTCATCAACAAAGGCAAAAATTACTTATGACTAATAGATTAAAATTCATTTCCTATGAGTTTTGGAGTAAACATGTTTGGACTAGTATCAAACTATTTATCCAATGTTCTGGCCTGCTAAATAACTTGCAAAATAAAACAATTTTTTAATGAAAACTAGGTTTGCAGGGATTTCGAATGGGCTTCTGTGAAATTATGGGTATGTGGAAGGGGTATGAACTCTGGAGGTTTCAATTCTTCTTGGAAATGGCCTTCGAGGTCCTTTTCGCAATTTCGTAGAGGTGTGAGAATAAGGGTAAAGAGTAGTTTTGAAAATTGAATGGCTTAAAGCATTGGCATGGGGTTTTATCTTATGGCGGACATGGAATGGAAATTTAGCACAACACAGGGTGGACAGGTTTATCGCAATGGCGCAGGGTTTATAACATTGGTTTACCGCACAGTGCAGGAGCAGACCGGTGGTTTTATGAATGGACTATCGCACGGTTTGAAATTGGTTTGGAAGTTTGGGTTTGGGGGGTGCGATAGAACATGGGAATGACGTGTGGCAGGGGCCGCTAGATGAAACCACCCATTTCACACCCCTCCCCCTCCCCCTTGGCTTTAACCTTTGGAATGTCGGGGGATGTGAAATGGTTTGCAAAGTCATTGGATCCAATAGTGGAGATTAGACAGTTGACAAATGTTTGTGAAATTTATTTATATGAGGTGGGGTCGGGAAAGGTTTTAAGCAGAAGTTTTAATAAAGGTGATTCAGGGATTAATAAAGGTAAAGTGGAAGGTTTAAAATGAAATAGGGGTTCAGGTAAAGTATATTATATGGAGGGGCTTAACGAAGGTGGGGGTTTAATATAACAGGGGTTTAGGGAATATAATAAAGTGGGAGGTTTGATAAGGTCATGAAATATATATGAAATGGGGAATTAATATAATACAGCGGAGCATTATAAATACACTAGGCGAGGAGTTTAAAATGATATCGGGGAAGGTTTTTTCGAAGTGAGGCCCAATATAATAATAAGTGTTGCAAAATTTAGATAAGTGGTTTTTCATATGTTTTTTGAATGATGCGAAATTGGTAAAGGGGATGGGGATTTTATTAATAGAAATATGTTTTTAGCTAGGAAAGGGGTTTTAGAAATGGAAAAGGGTTAGAATAGGGGAAAGGGGTATTTATCAAAAGGAAAGGTATTTTCACAAGGGGAAGTGTTAGAAAGGTATTAGTGATGAGAGATAAACCAATTGATGCCTTCCATAACTGATGAAAGTATTCTACCTACCCTTCTTTTATCCTAACATTTTTATTTCCTTTATTGGGTGAATTTGAGCTTGCTGACCCTTTTATTTTCTTTTAATAAGAAAACTAATATATTTCTAACCTTATAATTTCCAATGGCTCAGATTAAACTGATGAGCTCATTTTATTCTCTACCTAACTACTGATCTGCCAAGATTAAATGGTTTGGCTAGATCTTTATTCACTAACTATCATGACGTGGAATTTAAAAGCATGAATAATCAAGATTAAACTATTGTATTATCATGAATTTTGGCATTTTGGACAAGTTGCACACAATTTTATTGTAAAAGTAAAGTAAAATAAAGTAGTGGCATTTGAATGTGCAACACTTTCATAATTTATTCTTGTTTCTTTTAGTAGGGTTTGTTGTGGCTCATTTGAAATATCCTTTATTTTTAATTTTCAAAAATACAAGAAAATAGAAAATTATCAAAATATATGATAAAGTATAATATTTCATGTACTTTAGCATAAAAAGGTAATATTCGTTACATTAATTTTAAAGTTTAATACTTTAAATCCTTGTGAAAGTGGGTCCCAGCACACAGGATAAATATCAAGCATATTATGGAGGGGGATCCGATGATTTGACAGACAGGGAATAAAAGTGTCAATGGGCGGGCACTTTCAGCGCATGGGTTAATAAGGATGGTGCCTCTGCAGTTGACCCTGTTGATTGTGGGGTCGATCCAGATCAATGGTCGAGATTCACTGCGGGGGCATGAACCCGATGAGCACTCCGTACCTTGAGACCTCCTGTAGTGACGTATGAAGCCATCTGGTGACAGATGTGGTCCACAATGGAGTATTTTTAACGGTATTTTGGCACTTCTCTTCAACATTTAGTTCTTAAACCCGCACCACATATTTAAGATGGATTCTCATTTTTCTAAGGTTATTGTTGTTAGTTTGTGTTTGAAGTTGTGTCTGTGTTGTGTCTTTCTTTACTGTCTACCATCCTGTCAATTTTTTGTCGTCCTAAGCTAAATTATGGCCAAGCGTCCATCCCGTTTAGGTTCTTCCAGCCACATTCCTGTCATGGATACTAAGAGGGACATTCATGATATTGTATGTTCACTAGACCACTTTTGATTTTATCAACAAGTCAGTTTAAATGAAAAATATTCTCCAATTTACTCTGCCATGATTAAAACTGGTGTATTTTCTACATACATTCCAAGAACACACCTTTTTCCCGAACTTATGTATTGGCTAGTGTCTGTCATGTACCCAGGAAAGTGTTTCGTAATGAATTGTCAAGGAGAAAATGTTCTGCAAGTCTCAGCCCAATTAATCTGTCAAGCTTTGTGTTACCTTGAGTCAGAGTCATATGTCCAATTCATTGATGATTCATTAATGACACATTATGATAGCCTTGCAGGTCAAGAGTTCAACCAATTCATTTTTTTCTGAAGCCAGACACAAAGCAATTTGCACCTGATAGTAAAGAATTCTCTATGGAGGTTTTTGATGTAGAAGTCAGACCTGTACTGAGGTGCATTTAAAATATTTTGGAAAAACACGATGACAGTACAATAGAAAATTTGGTTCTGGGAATGTTTGCCTTGATGATGAAGCCAAGAGTAGTGTTGGATATCCCGTCTTATTGGCAAGAATTTGTCAATTCTCAGCTTATGAGTTTTTCACTAATGGGTTCATTCAGGTTTCCCTCTCTTGTCATTTATCTGTTTTTATATCAAAATATAGAAGAATTCATGCATTTGGGGTTAAATATAATGGATATGAATAAGAAGAGGAAGTCAGTGGTATTTTGGACAGACATAGTAAGGAAAGAACATAATGAGGAAGGTTTGTTTGAATTTGCAAGTCATTTTATGTCTGCTGCATATAGAATTTTGAATGGAATTTCTCTCCCATGCTTCCTGCCAAAGGCTCAAGAGTTCTTGCAGCTGGGAATGAATTGTAAGTTTGGTGATTGGTATGTTTTTGAAGATTATTCTGAAATTAGACTCTATGGAGATGTTGTGGAACCTTATAGGCTTCTATTATTTTTTCCCATGACATTATTTGCTTTGGAATTCATTAGGCAAAGTTTAAATGTTGATCAAATCCATTTTGTGCCTATGAAGAAAGGTCATATGTTTAAATTTCCAATGACTTTTGGTCCTTTTATAGTTAATATGAGAGAGGAAATTGATGAAGTCACTAAGATGTTAGGTGAGATGCACTTATTGTTAGGAGAGAAGTGGTCTTATGACCCACATAGTGTGATTTCCAATAGGAGAAATGAAAATGGGTATTCAACATTCATTCATGAAAGTAGACCTGATGTAGAAAAGATGGAAAATAATGGTTTTGCAGGTTCTGTGAGCTCAAGTGTACAAACTCCTGTCATTTTAGAGAAATCAAATAAGAGAGGTAAAGAAGCAGTGATTGATTCATAGGATGAGAATAGAGGACTGAAAAGAGGACAAAGCTCAATGAGGATTCTGTAGATGCTCAACCTAGTTTCTCACTACAATTAGGTGATGAGAAAAATGTCTTTGCTTCACAAAGAATGCATGAAATAACTCAGGAACAAGTGCCCTTAATTAATCAAATGTTTTCTCAAATTGCAGAAATAAATCAGAAAATGAAGGCAAGCATGGAAGCTCAAGCTGAGTTCCAAATAACCCTAGAGAAAACAAGACTGCTAACTACAATGGACCTTGAAGAGGATCAATTTAAGATCACTCTTTCACATCCCTCTGATATGTTTATTGGTTCATCCAATAATTTTAATACTATTAATCTAACTGTAGATGTAAAGGAAATTCCATTGCTTGACAAAGTAAATCTACATATGAACATAGGTCAGTTGATTGTAAATGACTTGACTAAAAGCAATGCAATGGCACTCAAGGCTGAAAACATGCTTGGAAAGGTTATCAAGTAATTGAAGTTAGAGAAAGAAAATACCAGAGCTCTGACAATCCAGAAAAAAGAGCTCAAAAATATGATTGTGAAGATTGGGGTAGATCCCAATGATAGGTTTGTTATATAGAAGCTTTTGCAAAGTGCCGAATTAGAAATATTTGTGTTGAAGAAGAAATTGAAATTGCCTACAGGACAGCATTCCATGGCACCAGAGGTTGCAAAAGTAGAAAATGAGAAAGAGAAACTTCTTCAGCAGCTCTCACAAAAGGAAGAAGAAATCAATAAATTAAACCAAACTGCATTATCTTTGCAGAATCATATTGAATCTCATACTTGTAATTTTTTTTTTCCATCTGGAAATGAAGATCTAGTATCACAAATATCTCAATTGACCACTGAATAGAATATGGCAGAGAGGGATGGCGAAAAGGCACAAGCTGATTTGGAGACAACAATAAAGATCATTCAAGCCAAAGAGGGGGAAGTCAATGAATACAGAACATACTTCCAAACTGCTGATGCTGAGATTAAAAGTCTCAAGGAAAAATTGAAGGGATATATATCCCTAATACAGGCTAAGGATATCACCTGGAATGATATCATTGCAGAAATGAAAGAAATTTGGGGTTTTATGGCTATAGTAGCAGAGGAAAGAAGTATCATCAGAGATTTTGAAGAAAAAGTCATGGTAGATAAGCAAAAGACAATTAACAAGGCCATTTGGGCAAGAAAATTCATTGATTTCATTGATTCCAAAACTGATCAAGATTTGGAATAGAATGAGATTAAAGACATGATTTTATATGTTGTGGAGATTAATAAGATGATTATCAAAAATGATTGCAGGAAGTCTACAGAGAAGAAGTTTATTGAGCTTAAGGAATCAGTGGGCTAGTTTGATAATTTATTTGACAGAATAGCAAGAGAAGGTTTACCATCGAGTTGGGGTCTTGGAGGCAGTATTTTATCATGGGATTCTTATGAGCCATTACTGGTATTGGAAAAAATAAAGGTAGACAATACCCATGAAAAGACTCAGATTATCAAAGGATCAACAATGATCAATTTGCTTCAAATACATTTTCAGCTGATGTGGTTAGTGAAGACTTTATTTACAGAGAGGCCATCATTCAACAGAATCACTTCCTTTAGATTGGAATATCACAAGCTGGTTCATTAACCTAATAAAAACATTGAGATATGGAAGAAATGTAGAGCATGGATGAAATATCTTCCAAAGGATCCCTTCGCTTCGAAGAAAGATAAACCAACTAGTCAAGGAAATGCAGCAACAACGTCATCACTTCACATTCAGGAAATAGATTAGGATTTATATTTCATGTTATTTTTCTCTTTTAAAGAGAATGTAATTGTAATAATACATTTTTTATGACATATAATAGGTAGTTGACGAAGTCATAAGTAGTTGAAGCAGTTAGGATTAGTTCCAATAGTTACAAACTGCTTTCTATTGTATTTAAAGAGATAAACAAGAAAGAGAAAGGTTCCGAGTTTTGGATCTTTAGACTACAATTTTTGTAGTTAGTTTTCAAATAGTTAATGAATGAAAATAAATTTTCTGGAATTTTTTGATATCAATGTGTCTTCTTATTTACATTGTGTTCTTCATGTCCTTGAATAAAATGAAGTAATGAAGCTACAGGTCTCTTTTTACTTGTGTGAATAAAAGTTAAAATCCTTAATAGGCGCTCCTTTTTAAATGTTCATTTCCTTATAATCCTTCTGAATTTTGAGGTGATATATTTTGTACATCAGCATATCAGTTTGGGATTTTTAATTCATGTTCTTCTGATCCTTCCATTCTATATCAGCAGATAATAGCATTGTGGGACATTCATTATATTTGATATTTGAGGGTTTAATGATAAATATATGAAGGTGATTAAAAAAAGACCAATATTTCTGTGACATATTTATATAAATGTCTTAAGCACGGATTCCTTACCACAACCAAGGGATTGTCTCTTAAGGTACAACATTTTTTGTCATCGTTGCCGAGGGTGAAGAAGCGAAGTTCTTTCCCTGGGTTTTATTCATATTTCCTCTAGTTGTTTAGAGAGGAGCAAATATCAGGCTATGTCTTTATTTCATAATTTTGGCATATAAAAGGCCACATACAAGTTCATATACCTCTCAGCAGAAAGCTCCTATTCTATCAAATTCTGAAAAGATGGTTTCTAAAAAAAGCCAGAAATCAAGAATGCTTTCTACACCTGATGCTACACTGCCTGCACCAAGCAGCAGTTCCCATAACCTTTCATCCAAGGATATTTCCCGAAAAATCATTTTCTCGGAACAAGAATCATTTTCCCCACCTATTTATTTCCAAGAACCAAAGTTAGAAGAACAATATTTTGAGTCTGTCTCATTCAGATTTACAGAAGCTCAACCTGGTACAATTTCCAGTTGTTCTACTATTCTTCATCAACCCCTTCCCATATCATTTGTTTCATGCCATCCATTCACATTTACAACTGGTATACAAACCCCACCTACTCAAGGAGCAGTTAATCAAGGTATAAGAATGGAAGCCCCTGTCCCTGATTTCTTGATGAATGGACATGCACCATTAAATATTCCACTACCTATGAATGCAATGCCTCAGGAATACCTTAAATTACTTCCTAGATTTACTGGTGAAGATGAAATAACTACAGAACAACACTTGCCTTTGTTTTGCACTTTTGCTGAAAATTTAAATGTTGAACATCTTGATGTAGTAATGAGACTTTTTGTACAGTCTCTGAATGGAGAGGCAAGAAAAAGGTTTAAATCATTTCTGAATGCCTCAATTAATAATTGGGATGAATTAGAAACAAAATTTACCCAAAGATGGGGTGAAAAGAGAGATCATGGTTATTCATTGATAGAGTTTAATGCTATTAAGAAAAAGTTTGATGAAAACATGAATGATTTTGTTAAGAGATTCAAAAAATTGTATAATAGTTTGCCTGTAGAAATAAAACCCCCTCCTGTTGGAGAAAGCATTGTTTTTGCTGGGGCTTTTGTATCATATTTTAGTTTTGCTTTGAGAGAGAGAATATTTTCTACTCTTGAAAAAATATAAACAGATGCTTTAGATATCTAAGCAAACATGATTGCTACTGGAAAAACACAAGAAAAGCAGCCAGTTCAAGATAAAGGTAAGGCCAAAGAAGATTCATCACAAGATCAAAGAATTGATGACATGACAAAATTTATCAAGAATTTATCAAATAAATTAGTAAAAATGGAATTGGATAGTAAGAAACCTTTACAGCAAAACAGAGGAGTTTTTAATCCACAGTTCAGAAAACAGCCCTTGCAGATTCTGCAGAGGGAAAGAAGAGATCAGGATCAAGTTCAAGCACCTTTGTATATAGAAGTAGCACCTTCACAGTCTGCTGAGGAAGATCAAAAAGAAGTTGAAGATCAAGTATCTATTGTTTATATGGAAGATGATGAGGAAGGAGATGAATGTGATCAAGAATGCACAGAATCTGATGTGTCATTTGATCAGGAAGAAATGGATGAGTATTGTAAACAATTCATAGATTTTATGTAAGCAGAGCTGCATAAGAAGTATGACTTGAGATCAAAAAAGAGATTAAGAACTCAGGATGATGAAGAAAAAGAGCCAGAGTCAGTCCCTTCTCCAATGGCGACTCCACAACCAAAGAACTCAATAAAACAATCAGACAAGGGGAAACAACCTATGAATCTAGTGAGTGAAAAATAAAAAACAACACGGTGATGCTTCCCAGAATAAGTCTATTGATTCTAATATTTTGGAGAAAATTGTCACTATACCTGAGCAGAATGCTAATCCTAACAAGAATCAAGAAGAACCTGAGAAGATCATTAAACAAAATCAAACTTTCAATCTTTCCAAAGAATTAGAAAAGATCAAAATTCAAGTACCCTTGCTTGAGTTAGCTAAGACACCTAGTTACAAGAAGGAGATTTCAGAAATTATTAATATTTCTCAGTCTGATGATATTGGTGATACTGTAAATTTCCAAGAAGAAAAACCAGTGGTCACTTTTGTTCCTCATGTTGAAGAGGTAGATTCTTCTATTATCCATTTTATATATATGTTCTTCTTCCTGATTTCATTCTGCATAATTTTATGTTAGATTCTGGTGCATCACATAATCTTATGCCATTATTTGTGATGAAATAATTAAATTTAAAAATCACTAATCCCTATAGAGACGTTTCTTCATTTTATTCTAAAAGGTTGAAATGTGTTGGGCTTATCAAAGACATGGTGGTATCCCTAGCCCAAATTCTAGCCAAGAGTATTATGATGGATGTAGTAGTTGTAGATATTCCAGCCATATTTGGTATGCTTTTGTCCAGATCTTGGGGAGAAAAGCTTGGAGGTGTTTTAAAGCTAGAATTCACATATGCTATCATTCCTATGTTTAATGGGGAAGAAAGGAGGTTATACAGAGAAAAAATATTTGTAAATACTACCACAAAGAAAGATGTAGGAAATTCCCCTATCTATGGCCAAGAGAAGGAAGATCTCTCTTGTTTTATGCCGCATGAAGATGTATAATTTTCCGAAGACTCACAGAAGAAGCTCTCTTCAGTAATTGTCCAAAAATATTTGGATTCAAATAAAATTTGGAAGTGTTATTTTGATGGTGCCTATTCTAAGGATGGCACAGGAGCTGGATTTTTACTGATTTCTCCAGAAGGTAATCTTTTTCCTTTTTCTTTTAAGCTTGAATTTGAATCAAAAAATAATGTAGCTAAGTATGAGGCATTAATTTTGTATCTCCAAACTAAAAAACAAATTGGAATTCAATTTGTTTCCATTTTTGGTGATTATGAGTTGATTATAAGACAGATTAAAAATTTGTGTCAAACTAAGCATCCAAGGTTGAGATCATATAGGAATGAGGTTTGGGACCTTATTGAGAATTATTTTGAAGCTTTGAATCTTCAATTCACTCCAAGAGAAGAAAATAGAATGGTAGATT
This sequence comes from Pinus albicaulis, assembly GCA_034641835.2. Taxonomy (NCBI): domain Eukaryota; kingdom Viridiplantae; phylum Streptophyta; class Pinopsida; order Pinales; family Pinaceae; genus Pinus; species Pinus albicaulis. Next base: position 48,425,825 of record CM076569.1, on the reverse strand, counting down.
CACTGGCAGTTACAGCCAGTACATTCAAGCCACCAATCAATCCTAAGTTGAGGTATGATATGGAGTTGATGCATAGAACCTCAATCCCTGATAATGTTAAACACTAGAAATTTTTCAAAGATGATGAGCAGATAAATCATTTTCTAACAATGATTGGAAACTTTGAAGATAGTGAAATAGATCAGGAAAGTGAGCAAACTGATCATAATGAGGATTTGACAAATCTTAAGCAATCAATAGGTGACCAAAAGATAATACAATTTAAATACAATGTATCACCTAGAGGTTTGGTTCCTCTTGAAAGGATGTTTGATGCAAATGATGTAGCACTGGATAAAAAGAAGGTATCTCAAGAAGGTGATGTGTAGGACTATAATATAGGAACTCAGGAGGAGCCTAAGGTTGTTAAGATATTCAAAGGAGTCCCAAAGTATTATAAAGAAAGGTATGTTGATCTTTTCAAAAAGTATATGGATGTATTTGCATGGTCCTATGATGATTTGAAAACATGTGATTTAGATATTATTCAGCATAAAATACCATTAAAAGATGGGTTCAAGCCTCACAGGTAGAAACTCAGAAAGATTAATCCACTTCTCCTCGCCCCAATTGAAAAAGAGGTGAAGAAATTGCTGCAAGAAAAAATCATAGTCCCCCTTAGATATTCAGACTGGGTTTCTAATCTAGTTCATGTGAGGAAAAAGAATGGAGAGATAAGGCTATGTGTTGATTTTAGGAATTTGAATAGAGATTCTCTAAAAGACAATTATCCTTTGCCAAATATGGATTATGTTTTACAAAAAGTAACAGGAGCTTAGAGATTATCTATGGTTGATGGTTTTTCAGGGTACAACCAAGTAGCTGTTGAAAAGGAAGATCAGAAGAAGAAAAAAATTACCACACCTTGGGGAAAATTCATGTATGCCAAGATGCCATTTGGTCTCATGAATGTAGGGGCTACTTTTCAATGGGCAATGGTGTAATATTCCTTTTCAGGAATTTCTGCAAATTATTCAATGAGGACGATATATAAGGAAAACCATGCAATAAAAATGCACAACAGAGCTTGGATCCTCTTATATATGTTATATGTAGCTTAAATATGAAATGGAATCAGAAAACAAATCATTCTAGCTACACTAAATAGATCTCCCCAGCTCATATATGCTAAAAAACACCCCAATCCCACAACTTCACAAAATAGAATTGCTGAAGACTGTAACAGTGAAATTTTTATTAGGGAATCTACAAAAAAATATGATTTAATACATATTTGGAGCTTTCATTAATCATTAAATCATAGATGAGAGGTTTGACCCTTTTACAAGCACATCAGAACATCCTGACAAGGGTTTCCGACAAAATAGCAATATAAAATGCAGCACTACAGAAAATAACATTTTACCCTGCAAATATTTATTAGAAAATACAAGATATGATCTAAAATAGATGAATAATACAAAAATTTTCCCAATTCCTTCTTCAATTGACCTCCCGAAGTGGAATAGACACCTCCTTCGCAGAAACAAGCACAAAATAGGAGGATCTAACCCAGTAGCTACTGCTACTACAGAAATGACGCAGTTATTGGAAGTGACTGCACTGTATATGGTGCAGAATGGATATAATCAAGATAGATGATGAAAATTAAACTCATTAGCTTCCCTTTAGATCTCATAATCAGCTAAACCAAAGGTGAAGATGGAATTCCCGCATGAGAATTATTTTGCACTAAACAGTGCTGCAACTACAGCTAAACAACTGTAGCTTGCAATCAGTCAAAAGACTAAATAAATATGATTATTGAATGACTTCCTTGTTGCTATCTCCTCCTTATCCTTGGTGAGCTTCCTCACCCCGGACGCCACTCATTGATGAGGTGACTTCCTTGAGAAGATTCCCCTTTCAAAACTGCGCTGCCCTAGTTAGTTTCCCTCCTCTTGTAATAGAGTTGTTGACTTGGTCAACTGGATCTAGTTCATTTCTTTGCCCCTCTTTCACACAAAAGTGGCTTTATTTGTCCTCCTAATCCAATCCCTTTTCACATTGGGACATGTTTTATTGTCCTCCCTACTCTTTTATTTGAAAAATGGAGCAGTTATAATATTCCAAGTAGCAGTGGCTAATTGGGAATATTACAATTCTCCCTGCTCAAAAGTTGCTTTCCCACAATCAACAATAAATAAGGATGCTACAATATTTTCTCTCCCTCCCAAGTGGCATCCTCATCTGGTAGATTCCTCCTTCGAATTAGATATTCCCTTATGACTCTGTTTCTTAACTACCTCTCCCTTGTGTCTAAGAATGCTTCTGGCTGCAAAATTAGGTGGCCCTCATCATCAATAGGGGGGAGATCCATGTTGGCAACTACATTCCTCCCAAAGGCCTTCTTGAGGCAAGAAACATGGAAGATATTGTGGATCTTGCTCCCCTTAGGAAGCTCGAGCTCATATGCTACCTTACTGATACATTTGATCACCCTATATGGCCCATAGAAACAGGGTTTGAGTTTCTCAACTCCCTTCTCCTTGAGTGTGGACTGTTTTTAAGGTTGAAGACGCAGATAGACAAGATATCCCACCTTAAATTGTCTTTCTATCCGACCCCGGTCTGCATAAGTCTTCTGCTGGTTCTAGGCAGTAGCAATGTTGTCCTTGAGTGCCCTGAGTATGTCCTAGTTCTCCTAAATCGATTCCTTTTCCCTTGGAGCCTTACTTGCCCCAAACATAACATCAGCAAATGACAGTGCCTCATACCCATATAAGGTTTGGAATGTGGTCATGCCAATATAAATATGGTGAGTAGTGTTGTAAATATACTCTCCCAAGTGGAGCCAACGTAGCCAAGCTCTCTTCTGCCCTCCTACATATTTCCTCAAGTAGCCTTCTAGCCACTTGTTCACTATCTTAGTTTGTCCATTGGTTTGGGGGTGATAGCTAGTGCTTAGAGTTAAATCAGCCCCCACTAATCAAAAAGTTTCTTGCCAAAAGCCACCCATAAAGCGGTTGTCCCGATCACTCACTATGGTCCTTGGGAGACCATGGAGTCTAAATACATCTCTGAAGAAGAGCTCAACTACTTGTGAAGTAGTATAATGTGAATAAATGGCAAAGAAATGAGAGTACTTTGTTAGTCTATCAACAACAACAAAGATACAATCCTTGCCCTATATTGTCGGTAAGCCGGTGATGAAGTCCATAGAGATAATTTCCCACTTCCCATCCAGAATAGGTAGTGGCTGCAATAACCCAGCAGGGTGGGTGTGTTCTCCCTTATTTTGTTGACAAATGGTGCACTCTCTGACATGTCGGAGCACATCCTCCTTGATACCCTTTCATGAGAATCTCTCTCTTATGGCCCTGTAAGTCTTTGTGAAACCTTAATGCCCGGTAAGTGGGGAATCATGGCCAATAAGATCTTCTCCTTGAGCTTGGAGTTCTTAGCCAAGAAGATCTGGTCCAGGTAATAGATGACCTCATCCATTACTTTAAACCTCTCATCCGAGACCACCCCATCAAGTATCTCACATGCAAAGTCATCTTTGGAATACTCAACTAAAAGTTGATCTTTCCAATATGCGTCCATGCCCCTCAAAGACAGCGATGTAGACCTCCTAGATAGTGCATCAGCTACTACATTGCTCTTCCCCTTGACATACTCTATGTCAAAATCATAAGCTTGGATTTTTCTCACCCACTTTTGTTGTCTCTCCTAGATTTATTTCTCTTCGGGGAAGAATCTAAGACTGTTATGGTCAATCTTCACCTTAAACTTGTTCCCCACCAATTATTTCTAGAATTTGGCTAATGCATGCATGATTTCCAACATTTCTTTATCATATATGGGGTACAACCTTTCATGTGGGAGCAACTTCATACTCTCAAAGGCTATAGGATGCCCACCTTGCATCAAGACTTCCCCAATACCTTCACCTGATGCATCACATTCTAGAACAAAAGGTTGAGAAAAGTTAGGCAAAACCAAAACTCGACAACTACTCATTACCTCTTTGAGCTTATAAAAAGCCCTCTGCGCTGTAGGTGTCCGATGGAAAGCTCCTTTATTTTTCAAGTCTGTCAGTGGTGCTACTAGATGTGAAAACCCTTTCACAAACTTTCGGTAATAAGTGCATATGCCCACAAACCCTCTGAGTTCTGTAACATTCCTGGGCTCAGGCCAATCTATGATTGCCTAGATCTTCTCCTCATGTACCCTCACTCCATCTACTCCTATGATGTGCCCCAAATAAAACATCTCTGTGAGGCCAAATTCACATTTGAAGAGCTTGGCATAGAATTGCTGCTCCTTAAGGATATGTAAAATTGTCTCAATATGTTGCAAGTGCTCCTCCCAAGTGCAGTTGTAGATAAGAATATCATCAAAGAAGACCAATACAAACTTTCTCAAATGACCACGGAAGATGTGTTTCATGCAGGATTGGAAAGTTGTTGGGGCATTGGTCAATCCAAAGGCCATTACCAGAAACTCAAATGCCCATAGTGACATCTGAACACTCTCTTGGGGATATCTTTCTCCCTCACCTTGATTTGATGATATTCGGATCTCAAATCAATCTTGGAGAAGTATTTAGATCCCCTCAACTCATCCATGAGTTCATTGATCCTAGGTATAGGGTACTTGTTCTTCATGGTCTTCTTGTTCAAGGCCCTATAGTCAATGCACATCCTCAATGTGCCAGCTTTCTTCTTTACTAAGACCACTGAAGAAGAAAAAGGACTAGTACTAGGCCGGATGTGTCTTAGAGCTAGCAGCTCTTGGATAGCCCTCTCAATATCATCCCTATAAGCCTTGGGATGCCTATAAAGAGTGGTGATTACTACTTGGATCCCTTGTTCCATCTCAATAGTGTGTTCAAACCCTCGGCCAGGAGGTTGTTGAACCTTTAGTTAAACTGAGAGGGGGGGGGGGGTGAATCATTTTAACACCTTCCTGATATTTTAAAAAATTTCATTAAACTTATTTACACCTTCATTTCATATCCAATTTAATGTGTGAGTAATCTTAGAATGTAAGTAGTAGGTATTAGTATAATATAACAGTAGACATAATATGAGAGCAGCAGGTATTAAGCAGATGATACATATCAGATCAATACATAAATATCATACACAGAGACACCAGATATAAGTGGAAACCCATAAAGGGAGAAAACCACATCTTATTATTGTTGTGATGCAAAGGCAAGCTCCAACTCCCTCTCACCACTGTTTTTCTGCAGGCACCAACCTACAGGAGGCTCCAACCTCAATTCTGCAAGCTACAACCTGCAAGGAAGCACCAACTCCCTTCAATTTTCTGCAGGCACCAACCTACAGGAGGCTTCAACCTTAGTCAGCTACAACTGACAGCTATCAAGCTGCAACTCGATAGGGAAGCTCCAACTTCCTCAATTTATCAAACTGAATGTTTGCTGATTTACTCCAGATATCAGCTCTGTTCTGTATCTGCTCTTCTTCTCTTAATCTTCTCTGCTTTATTCTTCTATATTCTTCATTCTCTGTATTTGCTCTCTCTTCCTCTCCTCTCTCTGCTGAGCTTATTAAATTGATATTATATATAGAAATTCTCACATGACTGTTTGTATTTCACAAGGAATTTGAAATGAACAGTCATGACTCTTTGGCTTCTGTCTTCTTATTCCTTTTTCCAACTCATTTTTAGAATTACTACAATATGTACAAATTTCCATGCTACAGTGGGATTTTGTCTTTTCCTTAGGATACTTGCCTTTACATCACACACAATAAAAATAATTACAACATTTACATTCACATTTTTAATTACACATTTCAATTTCACTCAGCTCCTTTTCTGGATTTTGGCTTTACTAGATTTGTCTTTTTCTGTTGTTGTTAAGAACCTGTTCTGCATACACTTTGTTCACTGTCATCTGCATATTCCCTGTTTTCTGTGCTTATTCACTTGTCCAACTCATTCCTGTACCTATTCCTGTTCACCGAACTTTCATCTTTGCAGGCTCTCCTCTTTTTTTCTTTTTTTCTTTTTCATAATTGCTTCCAAGTTTCATGCCCAATCATTTCCCAAGTCCGAGAAATTTCACAATCTCTCATTCCACGCTGTTATAGAATCATTTCTCACCTTCATATGATTCATGATTTCTTTTATGGCTTTGGGCACCCATTCCTACAGACTTGGACAATTTCACTAAAAAACAGTGTAAAAATCCCCATACGCGATTATGCCCAAACTTTTCCGCGTCTGTACGCGAGTCCAACTGCACTTTTCCGCGTATGCCATTAAAATCATTAAAAAATATATAAAAATTCCCTATTTTCGGGCTGGGTTGATGGTTACTCTGTTAGTTCAACCACCCCAGCACGTGGCCAACTGTTTCCAACTGTTGAAACTACTTTGAGGGAGTATAAAAGCACCTCATGTGTATGGCCTAAGGGAGAGAGAGAATTATTGATATTATACTCTGTTGGTATTCCCTATCCAAGTCTGAATTCCCGTGCCTCCTGCACTTCCCAGTTCATTACAAGAAACCTTTGTTTCTTGGAGATGCTCATTCCTTTATATGTCATCTCATATGCACCAATTCGGAAGGAATCTTAGCGAGGCAAGGGTGGGACGGATCCGGACGACGGTCTGCTCGAAGATCGTGGAAGGATTCAGGTGATCTCTCCACTCGTTATTTTTGTACATGCTATTTATAATACAGAAGTACCATCTTGTTCCCGAAATATACGTGTTAGTGTCTGCTTGTATACATGAGAATATTGTTATTTAAGCATTCATTATGGTTTATTTAATGTTTCATATGGATTTCACTAACATTTAGAGTAGATATATGCTATACAACCAGTTCTTCGTGCTTGTTTCTTCTTGTCTTTCAGGTTAAGAAGGAAGGACGGTTGCTGGGGGTTTGGACCCCATGGGATCTGCTTCAACCGTAGGACCTACGGGTAACTTCCTCATTCTACTCTATTTAGTTTTTCATGAACATGTATGGTTGTGTGAGTCCTTCTTAAGTAGCATGCCCCTGCTCTGTGGAGGTTTAAGCCCAACAAACCTCTAGGGTGATTTTCCCCAAAACAGAACTGGCGACTCCACTGGGGATTGCATTCTTGTGATTCCCCTTTTGGGTGGTTTCAGCTATTTGATAGGTTCCCAACAGTTTTAACTTTCATTTGCAGTCTAGTTTACTCTTTCTCAGTTAGACTGAAGTCCTGGTTTCTTATCCAGGCTTGATCCTTTTTGTTTTTTCATTATTTACCTTTGTATACACGCTTTTTTCTACACACAGTCGCATATACACACAAGTTTGTCTAAAGTTACTCGCGTATACGCGTGTTTCCTTTATCACAGTCGCGTATGCATGCTTGTTGCTAAACTGTGAAGTAGCATATACCTAGGCAGATTTTGAAATTTTGGATTCTTTGGCTTTTTAGTCCTTTCTGTCTGTGGAGACCTGTTCCTGCAGTGTCTTTGTACCCTCTGGAGTGTGAAGAAAGTGCTCTTTGGTCTTTTCTCTCTTACGTTTGATTGAAAACTAGTCTTTTTGGCAAAGTGTTGTTTCTTGTGTTAGCACTTCTGGTTTGAGTACCAAGATAGCTTTCTAGGCATTCTTGGCTGTTCTGCTTCATCAGAACAGAGAGCCCCTGCTCATTTACTCTTTCTTGTCTTTTTGTTTTTCTTGGAACTACGATTTTTTCCCGTTTCTTGATTGGTTTTCTTGAGTTCAGTTGGCTAGGTCTTGTTGCAACTTTTGAAGAGTCTTTCTTGGTTCTTTGGAGTTTTTGTTTGCGGAAAGGTTGCACTATTATTTTAGGCTGAGTGGTTGAGTTTTCTTGTCTTCTTTTGTTGGTATTGATCTTGATACTAGTTAGCCTTATAAGATTTGCAGCATTTTTGGAAGTATTTGCTTGAAATTCAGTATTGTTTGGCTTGAAATTTTATAGTTTTACTTGGTCTTTTCGAACTCTTTTATAAAACACAAAAGTTCAAAAAACATTTTTCTTTGTTGTTTGCTTTTGTTTTTGCATTTTTGTTTTCATTTCTTTTTGTCTTTTGAAGCTTGGTTGAAGTTTCTTGCCTTTGGATTTTGGCTTAATAATTGGAATTTATTTCTTCCTCTTGTTTTTAAGCGTTTTTGGTGTCTTCATATTAAGAGTTCTTGATTTCAGGAACTAGTTTTCTGGACAACCAAGAAGAGTTAAAACTAAAGGACTTTTGGGAAATTTCACTCTGCTTTAGGATATTTGCATCTTAGGATTTGCATGCTTGTAGTGATTTTCATTAGGTGCATTTAAACATTTAGTCACTTTCATAGTTTTTGTGAGTGTCAGTTCGCTATCTAAAAAGAAAAAAAATACAATTTTTAATCTCGTAGAACCCGTGTAGAAGTTGCTTTTCATCGAAAGACAATAACTGCATTTGCATGTAGTTTGGTTTTTATTAATTTCTTTCTGCGTCAAAACATCATAAGTTTCATTTCCGCATCCTTGTGACTTAACATAACATCCCATTAAAATAAGCGATATAATTTAAAATCAACTAGCAAGTTTTCTAAGTGTCATACACCAACTAGCTAGGTTGTAGGGCCTTGGATTAGGTGAGAGGAGAGTTAACTCTCCAAGGCCGCTCAAACAAAACATAGAAGTTGATTAATTGAGCGAAATCCAACTCCGTTAGGTGGACCGGGAAAGCTCTCCTCCAGAGAGTCAAGCGCGAGGGGAAGTGAACGCTGAGAAGAGGGATACCCCCTCTTTGATTAGCTGAATCTGACCTCAAGACCGGTCCGCCCGGCTTCTGACACGGATTGGTGCCCATAGTTGCCACTCCCAGGTTCCACACAGGTGACTGCGGGGGGGAATACCCGTGGTACCTGAGGCAGACGTCGCATCACTTTCAGAAGTACTTCTGGGGGGTGCCCTTGCGAAGCTTGGGTGCTTGAGCCGGCAAAGGCTGTCATTTGGAGGTCGGCGTAACTGTTTCTGATACCTTCGCTAGTTGTTCTGGGCCGTAATTATCCCAGACTGCTTTCGGGAGGTCCTATATTTCAATTTCCTGTATTTTGGTGTCCGGTCCTCATCACTCGGAGCGGAAATACTTGAAGTTTGTTTGCTTGATTGTATCTCAGGGATTTTTCTTATAGTGAGTGCTCTTTTCTCCTAGCTTGCCTAGCTTTTCACTTTTTTTAGTCTAATTTAAAATCTATAAAAGTGGCTGATCAAGCGCCTCGACGATCGAGGAGAATCCGGGGGTTATCTCCTGAGAGTCCAGAGCCTTCTTCGAGAAGGCGTAGGAGTGATTTAGCAGGTGGTTACCACCCTATGACATTTGACGCAGTGGAGAGAGATCCTCCACAAAGATCTGAAGGTTTCATAGCTGATTCTGGTGTCGGTTCCGAGACGAGCGTTCCGCTCACCTCGCGAGTTTTATTTCCTCAGGAAGAAGATTTTCAAATCGAAGAAGTACCTGAACCTTCTGCGTCAGGTCCATCTCCTCTTCCTCCTGATTATCCGTTCGTTGTTCAGTACATCGGACCTGAGTCAGAGAGACCGGAAGATCTTCCGTATCATTCATACCTTTCGATGGCCACGACTGGGAACGCGGCTTCTGCCGTGAGTGCTGCAGGCATTCAGACCCCTGCTTCTGTTGAAGGAGGGGGCACTATTGCTTTATCTTCGATTGCTTCTAGTGCTGCTGTGTTTGGCTCTGGTTTCACCCAAGCACATGCTTCTCATTCTGGTCCCTTCTGTTCAGGGATGCCCACTAGTGGGAATCCCTCTTTTTCCGTTTCCGCTGCTGCAACTGGATCTACACCCATGTCTTTCATGGCTAGTGGATCAGCTTCTTTTCAGGGTTTCCCCTTCGGAACTGGACACATTCCTAGTTCGAATCCTTCTTTAGGGTCCTTTTCGTTTACCTCTCATACCCAGAGTTTCAACCCTTGGTCTGGGGGGCAAAGTTCGACTACTTTTACAGGATGGAACCCTGTGTTCACTACAGCGGGGGCAGGGAATCAGTTTTACACAGGTCATCAAGGGAATACTTCTTTCCCTTCGTTGAGTGCTTATCAGACCTTTTCTCCTATTTCTAATGCCTGGAACCCCTCCTCTTCATTTCATACTTCAGCGGGGGGAACTGGTCTGGGCTTTGGTAACTCTGTGTTGGGAGGAGATTCTTCTCCTTTTTCTACGAGTCCTTTCTGGCAACCTAGTGCCTCATCAAATCCAGGCTATTCTTTTCAGAATGTTGGGAATCCATCCCATCAAGGATGGAATCCTCAGGCTCCACCTCGCTTACCTTTTCTGGCAACGTTAAACTTGCCAGATTTGTCGAAGTTGACTAATGATCCGATTCGTTATGGTCCGGGGTGGCCTCCGGTTCCCACCAAACTTCCTTCAGACATACCAAAGTTTGAAGGTAAGAATGGAGAGGATCCGACTGACCACATTACCACTTTCCATTTATGGTGTTCTTCGAACTCCCTGATCGATGATTCGATTAGGTTGAGATTATTTCAACGCACCCTAACTAGAAACGCTGCCAAATGGTATATTGAGCTAACTGGGGGCAGTTTTGCTACATTTGGAGAACTGGTTGTTACATTTCTAAACCATTTTCAGTTTCCTATCCGATATGACGTTGGGACTGAACTCCTAGCCAATTTTAAGCAGGATGAAGCAACCACATTTCTGACCACATTCAGGAATGGAGGAGAAGGAAGAGGCTGAATAAAGCTCATATTCTAGGTGAATTCCTTTTGGAATGGTTTCTCAAATCCCTACAGTCAGATATTTCAAAATATGTATCCCTCTTAGGGGTATTTTCCGAGGATCAGGCCATTTTTAGGGCCCAACAGCTAGAGTTGATATATTCTCAGTCTGGGGTCCTTCACAAGTATTTGCCCAATGCTCCTCGCTCCAAATTAGATTTGTCGAAAACTAAGCCCAGTCCTCATGGCGACGGACTAATTGGATCAATCAATAGTGGTGCAGCCAGCCTGCTTACTCAACTGCAGCAGTTGTCTTTGCAATCTGCTCCTTCTGGCCAGGATGCACCTGCTGAGTCATCACCTTCCAGTCTTTGTCCATAAATGTTGTCCAAGCTTCTGATCCCAAAAAAAATCAACAATCCGATGGGAAGAAGAAGGGACGAAATAACAAGAAGAAGGGTAAGAACAGGAAGGGTAATGCAAATAAAACCAAGGAGCATGTTGGTGAGGGACCAAAGGAGAAAAAGAAAGTGAATTTTCCATGCAAGCTATGTGCTGGAGACCATCTTACACACCTTTTCCCTAAAATTCAGGATGCGCAGCGCTTGTTAGCCTAGCAGGGTTCTTCTAGTTCCTAGGCTATGTTAACAAACCCTTTTCCCCAAGGGCAACAATTAGTTGTTGGCGTGAACCAAAATACTGGGGCTTCCTCTGGGGGCACCCAGGAAGGGGAAATTCCATCGAACATTTTCATGATGAGTAATCACGCGGATATCGCTACGAGATCCCGTGATTATGGCAGAGAAGAGTCTTTGAAAGCAAAGGAAGTCCCTGATGCTACTGAGCCACTTCACATCACGAATCCTACTGTTGAGTCTATGCCTCGGATGCCCAAAGCATCTTCTAAGTGATCAACGATTAATCCAAATGCTAGGGCTGCCCAGAACTACTCGATTGTGGAAGATCTCGCGCAGAGTCCTTATGCTATGTCAGCTTTAGAGGTACTCCAGTCTTGTCCGGCTCAGCGCAGTGCTTTGCTCACTGCCATTGGGGCTATTGATCCGAAAAATTCTCTTCTGATTACTTTTGATATGACTAATTTTAAGAAGAGACTGCCTCATCACATGGCCTTTCATATTAAATCATCGTATCGGAAGTGTAACATCTTTCGGACGGTTGTTGATGAGGGTGCTTCCACATGCATGATGTCTCTCACATGCTGGAAGACACTTGGATCTCCCAAAGCTGTTCCATCTAGCACTGTTCTGACTATGTTCGATGGTCATTCTCATAGACCCCATGGGATTGTCCCAGCTTTGCCCATCTGTGTTGGGGGCAAAACTGTCAATATAGAGGTTGAGGTAGTGGATGCAAGCTTGGACTACAACCTTCTGTTGGGGAGAAGCTGGATTTATGAGATGGATGCCATTGCATCCTCATTATTTCGCATTATATGTTTCCCCCACGAAGGGAGGATTGTTACAGTGGATCAACTGGACTGTCCTCCTGTAGACCCGAATGCGTCTACTAACTCATCTATTCCTAAGTTGGATAATTCTAAGGCGCCTATTGAGAATTTAGGAGTTGGAATGTATTCTTCCTTGATGGGTACTTTCGATATTCCTCCTCCTACGGTTCATATTAATTCTATTTCATCCTCCAAGGCTCCTCTTCGAAGAGAGTTCTTCAGAACTCATTATTTTTCGGACCCTTGGACCTTACCTTCCCCTACCGCCACATTGGCGGAAGGTCAAGTGGGTGGAATGGCATTTCCTATTTCTGCAGCTGAGATTGCCTATCAGTCTGTTGTTGACTCTGCAGAATCCATTCCAGCTCCTCTTTCATCGGAAGAGTTGGATGGATATGTGGCTCCGGCTTGGACACTTAGCTCTTCTTCTGCCCAGGATTGCATTAATACCACTCTTCCATCTGAAGAGGCCATCCTGGAAGCCATGACTAGTATAGATAGATCGTGTGATGACTTGCATCATCGGTCTTACTTTTTACCTGACTTGAGCGAAGTTGAAACAAGTTTTCCAAGTCCTCAGTCTCTTGGTCCTGTTCACCCAGTCTTGAACCCTTTAGCACCAACACAGGTTTATGCTGAAGGGAACATGGTTGTGATTTCTCCTACTATCCCGATGAACATTTCCAGGGATCCCAATATTATCGAGAATGTCTTCATCGGAGCTGAATGTTCCCGTGAAGAGATTCAAATTTACACCGAGCTCTTTAAAGAGTATAGGGATGTATTTGCTTGGTATTATGAGGAAATGCCTGGCATAGACCCATCTATTGTCCAGCATGAGATCAAGACGTATGAAAACGCTAAGACGGTGAGGCAAAAACTTCGTCCGGTCAATCCTAGGAAGGCAGCAGCTATCAAAGCTGAAGTTGAGAAGCTGCTTAAGGCGGGATTCATTTTCCCTGTTCCTTTGACTGAATGGGTTTCAAATCTCGTTCCCGTAGATAAAAAGCAAGGAACGATTCGAGTTTGCATCGATTTCAGAGACGTAAATAAAGCATGTCCTAAAGATAATTACCCCACACCATTTATTGATCAGATCATTGACGAGTGTGCCGATAATGAGATTTTCTCCTTCATGGACGGTTTCTCCGGATATAATCAGATTACTATCCGTCCTGAAGATCAGCATAAGACTGCCTTTATTTGTCCCTGGGGTACTTTTGCATACAAGAAGATGCCTTTTGGTCTTAAAAATGTTGGGGCTACCTTTCAGCGGGCCATGTCATATGCCTTTCACGACATCAAAAATATTATTGAGGCATACTTGGATGATTTAGCTGCTCATTCTCGAAAGAGGATGGATCATCCTGGTCACCTCCGGCAAATATTTGAACGATGTCGGTTCTATAAGATTAGATTGAATCCGAACAAGTGTGTTTTCGCGGTTACATCCCATCGGCTATTGGGATTCATTGTGTCTAGGGAAGGGATAAGGGTAGATCCCTTCAAGGTTGAGGCAATACTTCGATTACCTCCCCCATCCTTAATTCGTCAGCTTCAAAGTCTACAAGGGAAGTCTAATTTTCTTCGGAGATTTATCGTAAATTATGCTGAAGTTACAAAGGGATTTATGAAATTATTGAAGAAAGGAGTTCCTTTTCTTTGGGATGACTACGCTCAATGCTCATTCGATGCTTTGAAGAAAGCATTGACCTCTGCTCCTTTATTGAGTCCACCTGATTATAGCAGGGATTTTCTTTTGTATCTGGCAGCAGCAGAATCTACCATTGGTATGGTTCTGGTTCAGGAGGATGATGCTCTTGCTGAGCATGTTATTTACTACCTTAGTCGAGGCTTGGTAGGACCTGAACTCTGGTACACTCCGATAGAAAAGTTAGCCTTAGCAGCAGTTCATGCTGTGCAACGACTCCGGCATTACATTATCCTTCGCAAAACTTATGTTTTGGCAGCTGCCAATCCATTTCAGTTTGTCCTCAGTAGGCGAGTGATTGGGGGAAAATATAATAGAGGGATTGTGATTTTACAGGAATTTTATCTTAAGTTCATGTCTGCCAAGTCCAAGAAATCATTGTTTTTGCAGAATTGATCTCCGAGTTGCCCTGTGGGGAAGAGATGATCTATGATGAATCCTTTCCGGATGAAAATTTGTTTCTTATCTCTTCACAGGATCCTTGGTGCGGAGATATCATTGTGTATCTCCAGACTGCGAAGTTTCCCTCTACTTCTTCGAAAGATGAGCGTCGTAAGCTGCGTCACTTGGCCAAGAATTATTTGATTATTGGTGATGCTTTATACTGTCGAGGGGTTGATTCAATCCTAAGACGCTACTTAACTCTCGAAGAAGCTGAGGCTGTGCTAAATGATTCCCACAGTGGAGCTTGTGGGGGTCATTTATCTGGGCTTGCTACAGCCCAAAAAATCTTGCGTGCAAGGTACTTTTGGCCCTCGATTTTCAAAGATTGTATCGAATCGGTCAAAAAGTGTCATCCGTGTCAAGTCTATACTCGAAAAATGCGCGCTCATCCAGCTCCGTTTTTTCCAGTCATTACTGTCGGTCCCTTTACAAAGTGGGGTATTGATTATACTACTTGTAACCTGCCTTTGGCCAAAGGTCACAAGTACATTATTGTAGCAGTAGACTACTTTACGAAGTGGGTCGAGGCTATGCCTACTTTTGGGAATGATGGTGAGACTGCAGCTCTTTTCCTTTTCAACCAGGTTATCGCTCGTTTTGGTATTCCTAGAGAGATTTTCACTGACCATGGCAGTCATTTTCAGAATAGTATGATGGTTGAGTTGGCTCTCAAATTGGGTTTCTGGCAGGAGCATTCATCTCCATACTATCCTTAAGCCAATGGGCAAGTGGAAGCCGTGAATAAATCCTTGAAGACAATTCTTCAAAGGAAAATTGATAAAGCTAGATCCAACTGGCATATTATGCTATATCCTGCACTTTGGGCATACAGGACGTCCGTGAAAACTGAAACTAGCTTTACTCCGTTTCAGCTAGTGCACAGGGTGGAATCTGTATTTCCTATTGAATGCGAGATTCCTTCTCTTAAATTAGCTGTTGAAATTCTTCCTGACACTTCTACTATTGAAGAACGGATCCTTCATCTGGAACATCTCGATGAGCAGCGTCAGGATGCCGCCACGGTGAATGAAGTGCATAAAAACCGAGTTGAAGTTCAGTACGATAAGGCGGTCAAACCCAAGGTTTTTTCGGAAGGTGACCTTGTTTTGGTCTATGCCCAAGAAAAAGATGCCCTGGGGGCAGGAAAGTTTAAATCTATGTGGTATGGCCCCTTTATCGTTAAAAAATTCCTTAAGAAAGGAGCATATACCTTGGTTGATTTTGAAGGGAACGAGTTGCCAGAGCCCCGAAATGGGCTCTATTTGAAGAAGTATTATGCCTAGGCCTCGGCCTGGCATATTGCTTTTGTATATAGTAGTTTTTGTTTTGTACATATCTGGTTGATTTTCGATCTTTGATGAGTTGGTGATGTTTTTGATCTGCTTTGGCAGGTTGTGTTGGATGTCATGAGTCATTTTGGTTTCGTCGATGGTGCTAGTGGACACACTCGGAACTTAGCTTCCGCAGCTTGGGTGCTTCATTATACTTCCAGTCAGCTGTTAGTATCAAGAGGGGTCTGCATTGGTCCTACTTCCAATAATATAGCAGAATACACTGCAGTTGTTTATCTACTCTCGAAGGCAATATATTTGGGTGTTGATTCGTTGGTAGTTTTCTTGGACTCTCAGCTGGCGGTGTCGCAGTTGAACAATACTTATCGGGTGCGTGACCCATTTTTATTACAGTTGTTCTTGAGGGTACGTTTGTTACAAAGATCATTTCAATTTTTAACTTTCATTCATATTCTTTGAGCTGAAAATTGGTTATCAGACTCATTAGCTAATCAAGCAATTGATTGGCATATTAATCATTCCATTCAATAAAATTTAATCATCAAAAACATCATACATTTTGATACATTTATCACATCACATCAAATATCGATGTATATATATCATCAGAGTGTTCAAAAAATTTACAAAAATTTGGATCCATAAGGTCATACAAAACTTGGGCTTATGCCCGATCATGTTCAGTCTCAAAAAAGAATATACAGTCATCTAATACATAATATCTTTATACTCCTGAGGTCCCTGCCCAGAATTCGTGTTCCTATAGAACGTGACCGCAGTGGCAACTTGGCGGAATAATCGTACCCAGTCTCGGGGCACTCCTACCACCCGTCTCTGGATGGCTTTTGGCAGGTCTTCCATGACAGCCATAAGTATTTGGCGGGTTAACCCCTCCAAATTCCTCTGCACAGCCTGGAGGGTCCTATATGAATCCACTGTATCCGCTTCTCCCCTGCGGCACTTGTGGCGTGGGAAACCCTCAGGTCCCACTGGTCCAATATCTGTATCATGATCATGTTTACATTGTCAATCATTATGAATCCAATTAAAAACATGTTTATTTTCATTTTTTCATACATATTTGAAAAAATCCAAAAAAAATATATAAGTCAATTTTTTTTTGCAAACTTACCGACTGTGCCCCATGCTGTGCCTGGTGGAAGAACTAGATCTGGATCTCCACGAAATTCCATCCCGGCATAGGGATAGTCGTCCACTGCGATGATTTGTTCTCCCCACCAAAGGAAGAACTCATCGTCCCAAGTGGTCCAGGGAACTTCACTTCCCCCTAATCTCTTCATCATGTCCACCCAACGGGCAATTCTTGGGTCCCGCGGGCTACTGATGGTAGAGATAACTCTGGGTCTTAATGCTGGTATCTTCTCAAAGAAGAATGTCATCAAAATGGTACCGTACCCAAAGTGTTTGGTCTTTGCTTGGCGGATTGAGGTCAACTGTTGTTTCATGTTCAGTAAAAGGGCTATGCACCAATCATAAACATGAGTCAAGCATTCTACTTCTATGCTCATTTGCGTCCTGGATGCCTGATGTAGGGAGGCAGATCCTGCCACTCTGCCAATGGTGAAAAGGAGGATTTTCATGTGCAAATCCCGTAAATCTTTAATAGCAATCTGAGTTCCAACTTTCTTGGAACCCTCTACGCAATACACGTGGACATAATCTTCCACGGTTAGCCCTCCCAGGGGCTTCCCGTGCAAGTCTATTGGTTCTCCCCTCCGGGAGAGTCCAGTAATAAAGTATATGTCTTCCACTTCAATGCGTACTAGCATCTGATCTATCACAAAACAATCTTGGTTTGGTTCCCAGTAATTGACGAGCATTTCTAGCAACCAAGCATTGCTTTTCATATTTGGCATTTTGAAAAATTTGAACAATCCGCAATTTCGAAGGATATTTTGCGCTGCTCGATATTGCATGACCTCTTGATCAATTGCGTTGTGTTCACGCTCCCTCCATGAGATTTTCATCCTGTCAAATTTCAACAAATCATGCATTAGCCACGCTTTTTTTGATTTGGACCTGCGCATACGCGACTTTTTCTTTGCACATTTATGTGTATACGTGACTTTCCCATTACAAACACGCGTATGCGCAAGGCCGTGTTTTTTAGCAAGGGTTTTAATGGTGAAATTCACTAAATTTTAATTTCCAAACGGACAAAATGATTTGCAAAGATGATTGAGGAGCTTACCTGACAAATTCGGTGTGATTCGACGGTCGGTTGTTCCTGAATTGACGAAAGAAGTTTTTTTCTCCAGAGCACTTTTTTCCAAATCAGCAATGCAATAATGAACCAAATATGAGGTAATTTGTCTATTTATGCCTAAAAAGTTGAAAATTTTCGTAAAAATTTCTTATTCTCATTTTTTCGATCTATCTTAAGCTGCATAACCCGGATGCTTGGAAGTGCCCAGTTTGGTATGTTTTCAGGTACATTTTGACGAATTTGAGATTTTTCCCATTTTTGATCCATGATTACCGACTCGTCACGGCAGGTATATGATCTTCACTGGCATATAGGTTAGGGAAATCACTTTCCGTTGCATCTTGCATACTAGCCTTCATACTGATCACTTGCCATAGGGTCGATCCCATCAGGTCATGACTATTACACCCATTTCACTCGCCGATTATTTAATCATGACTTGGTGTTAGAGCCTTCCTTTACATGGGCTTCCTAGTTAGTTCCTCGCTATCACTTGTTGCCCATGCTGCGTTTTATGTAGGCTCGGGAGTCCTCTTTAGTCCCACCATGACTTATGTGTTGAAGCTTCATTCTTCTTCTTCCTCACTATCATTTTTTCTAGCTATTACCCTAGAGGCTCCCTGGTGTCGTTAAGTTGTATTACTGCATTGCATATTGGCTACTTGTTTATCCTGGCCTTTAGCCGGCTTCATTTGGACTCAGTGTTTAAGCCAAATTTTGACCTTGACTATTTGTACAAGTTAACCATTGCATGCACTTAGCTATCGCGACTTGACACCCTTTTTACCCATGGATGGAACGTTCCTTTGAGTATCGCTTACCAGTTTCTGCCACCTTGCATTGAGCATAGGATTGTTCCAATCCCAGGAACTAGTGCATCTGATTTTTTGATACTCGTTCTATCCATTGTACCATAGAATTATTTTATTCTTTTTCAGGCTTATTATATGAAAAAGACAAAAAAATAAAATATAACAAAAAGAGCGGGAACGGGATGTATCTTCGTTGTTTTGATGGTAGTACAGAGTCAGTTTGTCGCCCTTGAACAAAGCACATATACTTATATATATTTCCTACATTTGGGATGGTTTTAGTTTTGACCTAGGTTCAGCCTTTACCTTGTTTCACTTGTCAGTCCTCCCCTGGTTGGTTATCTCTTCCAATCATATGGAGAGTTTGTTCTGCCTCCTGCATAACAGACTTATACAATGTCACTTTTTACTGCCATGGTCATCACGAGTCATGCTTTTGTTCAAGGGAAGTCTAACCAGAGTCGGCCATTCTGCGGTGTCTCTTGACTCATTATTCAGTCGGCTTTCCCGGTCTTGTCAGTATCTTGTTCTATCACATCAGATGTTTTGGTCTTCTGCTCGTGCTGGTTTGAGAAGGTCTCCATTGACTTCTTGCTGGCGGGTTTGTCTCTTATCGACTATGACACATTGCTCTGAGAGTAAACCTAGAGCCGCACCCTGGCCCTATTTCCATCATTGATAGGTGACCTTGTGCTCAGCATTTGATCATCATTATGGGTCTTTGACTGAGTGGTTTCCCCTGTGTTCGACGTCATCATACATTATCACACTTGGGATTCGTGCAGTACCTTTATTTCCATTTGACCCTATCGGTGGATTTCTCGCCTCTGTGTCAGCTTTCATTATTGGTTGGTTCAGAGGGTTTCTTCCATGCGCTAGCTTCATCTTGTGCACGTCGGAAACGTACTTCGGTTTTTGGTTCCATCACTCTACTTCGTCCGATTCCTTCCAAATCTTGGCCTGCGGGTTACACTCGCGCTGGACTGATGTGGGATGCCTTAATGCCTTCCTTCCAGCAGATATTTTCCCATCGACTCCGACTCATTACTCTGGGAATAAGGTCTAGAGTCTTTTTGTCAGTACCTTAGGGTTTGCAGTCATCAGTGGCAGACTCTTCGCTATCGACAGTGGGGATTCATCATTGCCTCTTGATTGGTAGATTCTTTCAAGTGTTCGACTTCAACTCATTCATTCGCACTTGTCAGATTGTACTGGGGCACCTTGACACTCATTATCATTATCGGTGGGTTGTCTCGCGTTGGTTAACGGGATACATCATTGCCCGGTAATCCAACGATTTCTCACATGGTCGACTTCAGCTCATTTATTCCCATTGTGTATAATTGTGCCATAGTGATCGGTGAAGACCTCGGGTTGCATCAGCATTTCTCGGTTCACTTTTGACAGTCCATTCAGTTTCTGCCAGTGATGTCGTCCACCCTTATATGTTGCAGTTCAGTACAGCAGCATCCTATATGTTGGCTCCCGAGTTGCGTGATAGTACCGTTTGTTCCACCCCTTATGATTTGGTACTTGGAGATTCAGTTACTTATTTGATCAGAAATCCAGTTGCAGCATCCTTGATCAGCTTTCTATATGTGATACTTGGACATTGATTCAGACTTATACTTTCGTGCCATGCTCAGATGATTCATTATGTACTTTCAGTTCAGTTATACTTGTACACATGTTGGATCTATTCAATACTTTCTATATGATGTATTTTTGACTGAGCATGGGTATGCCCGCCTCAGCATGAGTTGACTCTCTATTTTCTTTCATTGGTTTTTGGCAGGCTGAACTCTGGTGAAGTCCTCTCTTGTCCTTGCGAAGTTCTTTCTATGTGCATAATACATTTCGGCCATCATGTACCCCTTATGACCTCATATATTAGGGGGCATATGTTATAGCATCATTTCTCACCTTCATATGATTCATGATTTCTTTTATGGCTTTGGGCACCCATTCCTACATACTTGGACAAATTCACTAAAAAATAGCGTAAAAATCCCCATACGCGATTATGCCCAGACTTTTCCGCGTCTATACGCGAGTCCAACTGCACTTTTCCACGTATGCCATTAAAATCATTAAAAAATATATAAAAATTCCCTATTTTCGGGCTGGGTTGATGGTTACTCTGGTAGTTCAACCACCTCAGCACGTGGCCAACTGTTTCCAACTGTTGAAACTACTTTGAGGGAGTATTAAAGAACCTCATGTGTATGGCCTAAGGGAGAGAGAGAATTATTGATATTATACTCTGTTGGTATTCCCTATCCAAGTCTGAATTCTCGTGCCTCCTGCACTTCCCAGTTCATTACAAGAAACCTTTGTTTCTTGGAGATGCTCATTCCTTTATATGTCATCTCGTATGCACCAGTTCGGAAGGAATCTTAGCGAGGCAAGGGTGGGACGGATCCGGAAAACGGTCTGATCAAAGATCGTGGAAGGGTTCAGGTGATCTCTCCACTCGTTATTTCTGTACATGCTATTTATAATACAGAAGTACCATCTTGTTCCCGAAATATACGTGTTAGTGTCTGCTTGTATACATGAGAATATTGTTATTTAAGCATTCATTATGGTTTATCTGATATTTTATATGGATTTCACTAACATTTAGAGTAGATATATCCTGTACAACCAGTTCCTCGTGCTTGTTTTTTCTTGTCTTTCAGGTTAAGGAGGAAGAAGGGTTGTTGGGGGTTTGGACCCCGCGGGATCTGCTTCAACCGTAGGACCTACGGGTAACTTCCTCATTCTACTCTATTTAGTTTTTCATGAACATGTATGGTTGTGTGAGTCCTTCTTAAGTAGCATGCCCCTCCTTTGTGGAGGTTTAAGCCCAACAAACCTCTAGGGTGATTTTCCCCGAAACAGAACTAGTGACTCCACTTGAACTACCAGAGTAACCATCAACCCAGCCCGAAAATAGGGAATTTTTATATATTTTTTAATGATTATAATGGCATACGCGGAAAAGTGCATGTGGACTCGCGTATACACGCCGAAAAGTCTGGGCATAATCGCGTATGGGGATTTTTACACTGTTCTTTAGTGAATTTGTCCAAGTCTGTAGGAATGGGTGACCAAAGCCATAAAAGAAATCATGAATCATATGAAGGTGATAAATGATGCTATAACAGATGCCCCCTAATATATGAGGTCAGAAGGGGTACATGATGGCCAAAATGTATTATGCACATAGAAAGAACTTCACAAGGACAAGAGAGGACTTCACCAGAGTTCAGCCTGCCAAAAACCAATGAAAGAAAACAGAGAGTCAACTCATGCTGAGGCGGGCATACCCATGCTCAGTCAAAAATACATCATATAGAAAGTACTGAATAGATCCAACATGTATATAAGTATAACTGAACTGAAAGTACATAATGAATCATCTGAGCATGGCCTGGAAGTATAAGTCTGAATCAATGTCCAAGTATCACATATAGAAAGCTGATCAAGGATGTTGCAACTGGATTTCTGATCAAATAAGTAACTGAATCTCCAAGTACCAAATCATAAGGGGTGGAACAAACGGTACTATCATGCAAATCGAGAGCCAACATATAGGATGTTGTTGTACTGAACTGCAACATATAAGAGTGGACGACATCACTGGCAGAAACTGAATGGACTGTCAAAAGTGAACCGAGAAATGCTGATGCAACCCGATGTATTCACCGATCACTATGGCACAATTCTACACAATGGGAATAAATGAGCTGAAGTCGACCATGTGAGAAATCGTTGGATTACCGGTCAATGATGTATACCGTTAACCAACGCGAGACAACCCACCGATAATGAAAATGAGCGTCAAGGTGCCCCAGTACAATCTAACAAGTGCGAATGAATGAGTTGAAGTCGAACACTTGAAAGAATCTACCAATCAGGAGGCAATGATTAATCCCCACTGTTGATAGCGAAGAGTCTGCCACTGATGACTGCAAACCCTAAGGTACTGACAAAAAGACTCTAGATCTTATTCCCAGAGCAATGAGTCAGAGTTGATGGGAAAATATCTGCTGGAAGGAAGGCATTAAGGCATCCCACATCAGTCCAGCGCGAGTGTAACCCGCAGGCCAAGATTTGGAAGGAATCGAACGAAGTAGAGTGATGGAACCAAAACCGAAGTACGTTTCCGACATGCACAAGATGAAGCTAGCGCATGGAAGAAACCCCCTGAACCAACCAATAATGAAAGCTGACACAGAGGCGAGAAATCCATCGATAGGGTCAAATGGAAATCAAGGTATTGCACGAATCCCAAGTGTGATAATGTGTGCTGACGTCGAACACAGGGGAAACTGCTCAGTCAAAGACCCATAATGATGATAGAATGCTGAGCACAAGGTCACCTATCAATGCTGGAAATAGGGCCAGGGTGCGGCTCTAGGTTTTCTCTCAGAGCAATGTGTTGTAGTCGATAAGAGACAAACCTGCCAGCAAGAAGTCAATGGGGACCTTCTCAAACCAGCACGAGCAGAAGACCAAAACATCTTATGTGATACAACAAGATACTGACAAGACCAGGAAGGCCAACTGAATAATGAGTCAAGAGACACCGCAGAATGGCCGACTCTGGTTAGACTTCCCTTGAACAAAATCGCAACTCATGATGACCATGGCAGTAAAAGTGACAATGTATAAGTCTGTTATGCAGGAGGCAAAACAAACTCTCCATATGATTGGACGAGATAACCAACCGGGGGAGAACTAATAAGTGAAACGAGGTAAAGGCTGAACCTAGGTAAAAACTAAAACCATCCCAAATGTAGGAGATATATATAAGTATATGTGCTTTGTTCAAGGGCGACAAACTGACTCTGTACTGCCATCAAAACAACGAAGATACATCCCGTTCCCGCTCTTTTTGTTATATTTGATTTTTTTGTCTTTTTCATATAATAAGCCTGAAAAAGAATAAAAGAATGCTATGGTACAATGGATAGAACGAGTATCAAAAAATCAGATTCACTAGTTCCTGGGATTGGAACAATCCTATGCTCAATGCAAGGTGGCGGAAACTGGTAAGCGATACTCAGAGGAATGTTCCATCCATGGGTAAAAGGGTGTCAAGTCGAAATAGCTAAGTGCATGCAATGGTTAACTTGTACAAATAGTCAAGGTCAAAAGTTGGCTTAAACACTGAGTCCAAATGAAGCCGGCTAAAGGCCAAGATAAACAAGTAGCCAATATGCAATGCAGTAATACAACTTAACGACACCAGAGAGCCTCTAGGGTAATAGCCAGAAAAAATGATAGTGAGGAAGAAGAAGAATGAAGCTTCAACACATAAGTCATGGCGAGACTAAAGAGGACTCCCGAGCCTACATAAAACGCAGCATGGGCAACAAGTGATAGCGAGGAACTAACTAGGAAGCCCATGTAAAGGAAGGCTCTACCACCATGTCATGATTAAATAATCAGTGAGTGAAATGGGTGTAATACTCATGACCTGATGGGATCGACCCTATGGCAAGTGATCAGTATGTAGGCTAGTATGCATTTCCATGGTAAAGTGGGATTTTGTCTTTTCCTTAGGATACTTGCCTTTGCATCACAAACAATATAAAAAAAATTTACATTTACATTTTTCAATCATACATCTCAATTCTACTCAGCTTCTTTTCTGGATTTTGGCTTTACTGGATTTGTCTTTTCCTGCTACTGATAAGAACCTATTCTGCATACACTTTGTTCACTGTCATCTGCATATTCCCTATTTTCTGTGCTTATTCACCTGTCCAACTCATTCCTGTACATATTCCTGTTCACCGAACTTTCATCTTTGCAGGCACTCCTCTTTTTTTCTTTTTCATAATTGCTTCCAAGTTTCATGCCCAATCATTTCCCAAGTCCGAGAAATTTCACAATCTCTCATTCCATGCTGGCAAATTTAAACAATAAGGCTAGACTATTTTAATATCTCAATTTAGAGAATTGAAATATTAATTCAATACTCCTCTGTAGTTATAACTGACAGTCCATTATGGATACATATGCGTCGATTCTGCATTCACAACCATTCTACGCAACATATTCATTGAGCTTCGGCGTATTAAAACATATTCCATGTTGCGCCATTGGCTATCTTCCGGGCTCTTTTATTAAACTTCGTGCATCTTCCCCAAGCGACCACCGTCCGATGTCCCTTCTCCAGATCAACGGCGCATGTCAATTTCGCTCTACATCCAACGTTGGTTTTTAACGTGTGAAGGTGCACTTTAGTGGGTGGTTTTGAAACGGGTCCCTTGCCACGTGTCGATTCCTGTATGGAATCGCTCCAATTCAGAAAATGCCACCTGCTCCGGAAAAGCGGTGCGAAATGGCAGGGTGGTTTTCGACAATCCGTGTTCACTGTTCATCTGGTCGTGGTTCCGTTCTCCACTCCAGGTTCTGGTCTGCCTATATTATGTACCAGGGTTCTATCAAATGTATAACGCACAGTTCTATTTCTCTGTGCTCCCAAGGTTCTGTCACCCCGAATCATCAGCCTCCAGTTCGGCTCTCACCACCGTGGTTGATCTAGGAATGGGATTCCTTTCCAGCATTTCTGTGCTTCAATAATCACCATAAACACGTTAACCCTGGACGTGAACTCAAGTTCTCACTACGTCTGAGTAGGGAACTACTCCAATTTTCAACGGACCTCCATAATCCCTCACGAGGATTCATACCAACATTCGAATAGAATTCTAATATGGTCGGTCTTTCCTCGCATGACCATTAAATATTCACTAGATATATAAAAAAAACGTGTGCTGTGGCGCCAAGGTAAATATATTTTCACAGTCTTATCCCTCTAATTGCTTCTACAGGTATGGCTAGGCATACTAAATAATTTCACTGACATCAATTTATTTCAATCCCATGTAGAATCACTATCAACTTGGTTGTACAGAAATCTGCTACCATTCATCCAGAACTCATATGTTCCTGAAGCTCCTCTAAAACTGCCTCTTCTTCATGTCTCATGCCTTTTGAATAGTTTAGGTGTTGTTCCTGTCTTTACCTTTGCCATCAATGACAACATTTCCAACAGTCTCCCCCTTTGGGATTGATGGCAACACCCCCACCACCAATAATCCTATGTGTCTTCTGCTTTCCTTTTAGAAGTCCCTTTTTTCTTTTCCTCCCCCTTTGACATCAATGGCAAAGGGTTGCTCAATTCCTAGTTTGCTTTCTGCATTTCCTCTCTCTGAGTTATGTTTAGGCCCTCTTCTACTGACTTTGTACCATGCTGCTCCAGACTGATATATAAGACTTGTTGAGAGAACACTTTGAAGATTATCAATCTTGAATATACACTTGGTGTTCTTTTGCCTTAATCCTTTGATCCTGAGGACCTGTATTATACTTTCCCTGTTGGCTGATCTCCCCCTGGACTGATATTTTCATTTTTGTTCTCCCCTTGAACCTGTGCTTTCTCTTTATCTCGGAGAGTAGCATCAACAGATACTACCCCTAGTCTATCTCTTAAATATTCAAATGGTTCTCTTGCAAGTGGTTTGGTAAATATATCTGCTATCTATTCTTTTGTTGGTACATACTCCAGTTTTACTGTTTTCTGAGCTACTTGTTCTCTGAGAAAATGATACTTGATTGGAATATGTTTGGTTTTTGAATGAAGCACATGATTTTTAGATATACTTATCGCACTTGTATTATCACATTTGATTGATATAGGTTCATTAATGCTTACCTTCATATCTTGAAGAGTTTGCTTCATCTACATGACTTGTGTACAGCAAGTTGTTGCTGCTATATATTCTGCTTCAGCTGTAGATAGAGAGATGGATGTTTGTTTCTTGCTTAACCATGCCACCAAACTTTCTCCTAGATAGAAAGCACTTCCACTTGTACTTTTCCTGTCATCAACACAACTGGCCCAATCTGCATCTGTGTACGTTGTTAAAGTGAAGCTTTTTCCTTTAGGATACCAAATTCCATACTGTGTTGTTCCTTGTAGATATCTGAGTATTCTTTTTACTGCCAGAAGATGGTTTTGTTTAGGTGTTGCTTTTTATCTTGCCACTAGTCCTACTGCTAGCATGATGTCTGGTCTTGATGGTGTCAAATACAGCAGGCTTCCTATCATGGATCTGTAGAGTTTTTGATCTACATCTGCAGTCCCATCATCAACACACAGCTTGCATCCCGTGATCATGGGGGTTGTCACAGGTTTGCAGTCCTCCATTTTGAATTTTTTCAGCATTTCTTTTAAGTATTTTTCTTGAGAGATGAATGTGCCTGTGTTCTTTTTCTGAATTTGCAATCCTAAGTAGAAACTGAGTTCTCCAATCATAGACATTTCAAAATCTGTTTTCATCTCATCAGCAAACCCTTTTGCTAGTTCATCTTTGTTGCTTCCAAACATAATGTCATCAACATATACAACAACAATCAGGAGTTCATTTTCATGGGCTTTTATGTATAAATTGCTATCTACTCCACCTCTCTTAAAACCCTGTTTTTTCAAATATTTATCCAGTCTTGAGTACCAAGCACGAGGAGCCTGTTTCAGTCCATATAGGGCCTTATTCAGTCTGCATACACAGTCTTCTTTGTCTGTCAATGAGAAGCCTTTTGTTTGTTCCATGTACACTTCTTCTTCTAGATCTCCATTAAGAAAAGAAGACTTTACATCCATTTGGTATACCTTGAAGTCTTGGTAGCATGCAAATGCCAGGAACATTCTGATAGCTTCCATTCTGGCTATAGGGGAATTTTTTCTTCATAATCAAGTCCTTCAATTTGTGATTATCCTTTGCAGACCATCCTGGCTTTATTCCTGATTACTTGTCCTTGCTCATTCATTTTGTTTTTGAATACCCATTTTGAACCTATGAAATTCTTCTCAACAGGTCTAGGAACTAGTTCCCAGGTATTGTTCTTCTCAATTTGTTCCAATTATTCATTCATTGCTTTTACCCAATACTTGTCCTTGCTGGCTTCTTCAAACTTCTTTGGTTCTATTTGTGATAACATGGCTATGTATACTTCTTCTGTCTATTCAGTTAGCTACCTTCTTGTTTGCACTCCTACACTCTTGTCTCCTATGATTTGATCTTCTGGATGGTTCTTTTGAGTGTATCTTGAGGGGGTTTTTGAGTTCAGTTTAGCATTTTCTGATGTTTTTTTTGTTTCTTCATCATATTGGTCCTCTTCTTCATGATTTTTAGGATGGCTGCTGCAGTCTATATCTCTTGTCCTCTTTGGAAGTTCTTCATCAAATCTTACATCAATACTTTCTACAATTTTTCTAAGAGTCTTGTTGTAGCATCTATATCCTTTACTCTTGGATGCATATCCTAAGAGTATTCCTTCATCTGCTCTTGCATCAAACTTCCCCAGATTTTCATCATTGTTCTTTATGTAGCACTTGCTGCCAATGACTCTAAAGTGCTTGATTGATGCAGGTTTACCATGCCATAGTTCATAAGGTGTCTTGTCACTGTTAGGTCTTAAATGATCTTTGTTTAGAATATGTACTGCTGTGTGTACAGCTTCTGCCCAAAAGGTTTGAGTAATGTTATTCTCTTGCATCATAGCTCTGTCCATTTGTTGTACAGACATGTTTTGTCTCTTTGCTACTCCATTCTGCTGAGGTGTCCCTGCAATGGTAAATTGTTGCTTTATTCCATGTTCATTACATAGGTCTGCAAACTCATAATCTGTGAATTCTCCTCCTCTGTCTGATCTGATACATTTTAGCTTGCATCCAGTTTGATTTTCTGCTAATGCTTTGAATATCTTAATTTTTTCCAGTGCTTCTGATTTGTTCTTGAGAAATGCAACCCATGTCATTCTGGAGAAATAATCTATTATCAGAATGAAATAGGATTCTCCGCTTGGTGTCTTAGTTCTAGCAGGTCCACACAGGTCCATGTGCACAAGCTGGAGTGGTCTTCTTGTTGATAGCTCATCTTTATATTTAAAGGATGTACGAGTCTGTTTCCCCAATTGACAAGATTTTCATATGGTATTTGAAGGTCTTTTTATTTCTGGCATATCTCTGACAACTTTCTTCTTGCTCAGTCTGATGATATGGTCGAAACTGAGGTGTCACAATCTCCTATGCCATAACCATGACTCCTCAAGTTTGCTAAGGTGGTAGGCTTCATCTTCCTCTTTCACTATGTACACATTACTCTCTGTTCGAATACCTTTGAGCAGAGTCTTTCCAATTGTGCTTGACCTGACTACACAATCTTGTGCTCTTAAAAGAACTTCACACCCTTTGTCACACATCTGACTCACACACAGTAAATTTGCTTTCATTCCATCCACAAATAGTACATCTTGTGACTTTCCTCTGCCATTGTCTATGCTGACTAAGCCTTTTCCCTTGATCTTTCCTGATTTATCATTGCCAAAAGTAACATTGCCAGATTTCTTTTCATCAAGAGTTATAAACTTGCTTTTGTCTCTAGTCATGTGTTTAGAGTAGCCACTGTCCAAATACCACTGGCTTTTCAGGTCTTGAGCAGTTAGAGCTAGGTCACACTTATTCTCCTTCTTTTTCCATTAGAGGCATCCTTTTGTTTTATATCTTTTGTGAGATGATGAATCACTCTATTTAAAGGGACATTTGAAAGGCATATGTCCAACTTGATTGCATATAAAGCATTTGATCATAGTTTTTGCAGAATTGTGAGTATGAAAAAAAATTCTTTGATTCATAAACCTCCTTGAAGTGTTGAAAATCAATCTTTGTCCATACTTTCTACATTCAATGATTTTATGGCCAAATTCTTTACAATAAAAACAATAACCATAGAAACTGTTTGCATACCTGATGTGAGGTTGTCTTCTCTAGTTGCTTGTTTGACGTAGTCTCTTCATTGTTTGCATCTTTTGCAGGTTTGAATTACTCCTCCTTGTATGACAATATGTAGCAATGTGTCCTAGCTTGTGGCAGACATAACAGGTTGCATTCTTCATAGGAGGGAAGAATCTCCTTTGATGGCTTGCAAATTTGATATGATCAGGAGTATATGATCCTTTCTCTGGTGTCTTAGTATTTTTTTCAATCTTTGTTATTAGAGGTTTCTTCTAGTCTCTTTCTTTCTCATTACATGTTTCTTCCTTTGTAGGAATTATTTGAGCTGCTTCATCAGCCTTCTTTGCTTTCACAAAAATTATATTTTTTTTTTCCTTTTCTTTGCCTTTACTTGATTCTCCTTCATAGCCTATCCCAGTTTTTATTAGAGGAGATCTTTGGGCATCCAAGATATCATTCAACTTACTAGAGCTTGTCATCTGAGAAGGGTATATAGACACTTTCTGTTGAGCACTTTCTAAATTCTTCCTCAGACATACAATTTCTTCTTCCAGCTTCTCTTGTTCTTGAGTTTTATCCTTGATTTGCTGAAGTAACATATCTTCAATCTTCTTGGCTTCTTCAAGCTTTACCTTCAGCTGCATGAGGACTTTCGAATTTTTTTCTTCTTTCACACATTTGAGGAGAATCTCTTTTTGTTTTCTGCATTTTAGTTTGAGTCTGTCAATCTCCTCCAGAGCACTTCTTATCTCCCCCTCAAGGTCGACTTCCCCTTCTTCTTCTTCATCTTCTAGTAAGAGTCCTTCAAAATATTATATGGCCATCAGTAGAAATTCAGAGGTTCCCTCTTCTCTGGAGGATTCATCTGAGTCTTCAGATGTACTGCTGTCTTGTTGAGCATAGAAGGATTTTCTGCTGAATTTCTTTCCTTTCTGCCAGTTCTTTGATGTGTTTTTCTCTGATTCTTGAGCCTAATTCCTTACTTTCTTGTGAGGACACTTAGCAGCATAATGTCCAACTCTTCCATAGTTAAAGCATTTGAAGGGAATTTTACCTTTGTATCTACCTAAGCCTCTATCCATTTTCTTGACAAATTTAGCTTCTTCTTCATCAGAGCAAGAGCATATGTCTTCTTTTTCTTCTTTCTTCTTTTCTGTTTTAAAAGCTGCTTCCCTCGTACTTGGCTTCTTCTATGGGAGCCTCATCTCATATGCTGTTAGATTTCCAAGTAGCTGGTTCATGGTCAAATTCTCCCAATCAACTGTCTCTTCTATTGCAGACACCTTGGGATTAAATCTGGATGGGGGTGATCTTAGAATCTTTTGCACAACTATACTTTCTGGCATGGTTTCTCCAAGAGCTTTCATATTGTTAACAATTTCTGCAACTTTTAAGAAGAAGCTGCCAATATCTTCATCATCATTCATTTTTAAATTTTCAAACTGGGCTCTATATATTTGAAGTTTGGCAATCTTTACCTTTTTATTTCCCTCATGGATATTCTCTAGAGTGTCCCACATATCTTTGGTAGTCTTACTGTGCATTATTTTGATAAACTCAGCTTCACATAGTCCATTTAAGATTGCATTCATTTCTTTTGCATTAGCTACAAAGCTTTGTTTAGCTTCTTTCTCTGAATCAGTTGACTTTGTGACATATCCAAATTCCACAGCATCCCAAACTTCTAATCCTAAAGACATTATATATGCTTTCATTCTGATTTTCCAAAAGGCATAATTTTCACCTGTAAAGAAAGGGGCTTTATTGGTTGAGCTTCCTTCTTGACTAGCCATATTTAGAGCCTAGGATCTCCTTTCAGTTGTTAGACTGATATAAAAGGAACCAGCTCTGATACCAATTGTTGAACCTTTAGTTAAACTGAGAGGGGGGGGGGGGTGAATCAGTTTAACACCGTCCTGATCTTTTAAAACTTTTCATTAAACTTATTTACACCTTCATTTCATATCCAATTTAATGTGTGAGTAATATTAGAATGTAAGCAGCAGGTATTAGTATAATATAACAGTAGAATTAATATGAGAGCAGTAGGTATTAAGCAGATGATACATATCAGATCAATACATAAATATCATACACAGAGACACCAGATATAAGTGGAAACCCATAAAGGGAGAAAACCACATCTTATTATTGTTGTGATGCAAAGGCAAGCTCCAACTCCCATTAATTTTCTGCAGGCACCAACCTACAGGATGCTCCAACCTCAGTCAGCTACAACTGACAGTTATCAAGCTGCAACTTGATAGGGAAGCTCCAACTTCCTCAATTTATCAAACTGAATGCTTGTTGATTTACTTCAGATATCAGCTCTGTTCTGTAGCTTCTCTTTTCTTCTCTTCTTATCTTAGTCTTCTCTGCCTTATTCTTCTATATTCTGCATTCTCTATATTTTCTGTCTCTCCCTATATCTCCTTATGAGCTTATCAAAATTGATATTATATATAGAAATTCTCACATGACTGTTTGTATTTCACAAGGAATTTGAAGTGAACAGTCATGACTCTTTGGCTTCTGTCTTCTTATTCCTTTTTCCAACTCATTTTTTAGAATTACTACAATATATACAAATTTCCATGGTACAGTGGGATTTTGTCTTTTCCTTAGGATACTTGCCTTTGCATCACAAACAATATAAAAAAAATTTACATTTACATTTTTCAATCATACATCTTAATTCCACTCAGCTTCTTTTCTGGATTTTGGCTTTACTGGATTTGTCTTTTCCTGCTGCTGATAAGAACCTGTTCTGCATATTCCATGTTTTCTGTGCTTATTCACCTATCCAACTCATTCCTGTACATATTCCTGTTCACCGAACTTTCATCTCTGCAGGCTCTCCTTTTTTTTTTCTTTTTTTTTTCATAATTGCATCCAAGTTTCATGCCCAATCATTTCCCAAGTCCAGGCAATTTCATAATCTCTTATTCCACGCTAGAAAATTCAAACAATAAGGCTAGACTATTTTAATATCTCAGTTCAGAGAATTGAAATATTAATTCAATACTCCTCTGTAGTTATAACCGACAGTCCATTATGGATACATATGCGTCGATTCTGCATTCACAACCATTCTACGCAACATATTCATTCAGCTTTGGCGTATTAAAACATATTCCATGTTGCGCCACTGGCTATCTTCCGGGCTCTTTTATTAAACTTCGCGCATCTTCCCCAAGCGACCACCGTCCGATGTCCATTCCCCAGATCAACTGCGCGTGTCAATTTCGCTCGGCATGCAACATCGGTTTTTAACGCGCGAAGGCACACATTAACGAGCAGTTTTGAAATGGGTCCCTTGCCATGTGTCGATTCCTGTATGGAATCGCTCCAATTTAGAAAATACCACCTGCTCCGGAAAAGCGGTGCGAAATGGCAGGGTGGTTTTTGGCAATCCGCGTTCACTGTTCATCTAGTCGTGGTTCCATTCTCCACTCTAGGTTCCGGTCCGCCTATATTATGTACCAGGGCTCTATCGAATGTATAATGCACAGTTCTATTTCTTTGTGCTCCCAAGGTTTTGTCACCCCGAATCATCAGCCTCCAGTTTGGCTCTCACCACCGTGGTTGATCTAGGAATGGGATTCCTTTACGGCCTTTCTGCGCTTTGATAATCACCATAAACACGTTAACCCTAGATGTGAACTCAACTTCTCAGTACGTCTGAGCAGGGAACTCCTCCAATTTTCAACGGACCTCCATAATCCCTCACGAGGATTCATACCAACATTCGAACAGAATTCTGATATGGTCGGTCTTTCCTCACATGACCATTAAATATTCACTAGATATATAAAAAAAACGTGTGCTGTGGTGCCAAGGTAAATATAGTTTCACAGTCTTATCCCTCTAATTGCTTCTACAGGTATGGCTAGGCATACTAAATAATTTCACTGACATCAATTTATTTCAATCCCATGTAGAATCACTATCAACTTGGTTGTACAGAAATCTGCTACCATTCATCCAGAACTCATATGTTCCTAAAGCTCCTCTAAAAATGCCTCTTCTTCATGTCTCATGCCTTGTGAATAGTTTAGGTGTTGCTCCTGTCTTTACCTTTGCCATCAATGACAACATTTCCAACATAGGTCTCCTTGGTGGGATATCTCCAAATACTATAGAATACTGGTCCAAGAGAGACTAAACATCTGGATGCACTAGTGAATCCTTGCCCTTCACCTCTGATATATGCAGCTCCACTGCCAATTCAACATCCCCTCTATGTAGATATGCCTCCGTCCTGTGTGCTGAAACAACCTGAGGGGGGTATGTGTTTATACCCTTGATATTTTGATGTTGGCCATTCTTCCCTCCTGTCCATTCCATCTCCAAAGTTCTCCAATTAGTGGTAACTCTCCCAAGAGTGATTAACCACTAGACTCCCAATATGACATTGGTGTCTGGAATGTCTACCACAAAGAAGTGGTCTATCAAGGTGTAGGTCCCCATGGTGATGGTTAGTGCCAGAACATACTTAGCACACTGCAGGGTCATAGCTCCTGGGACCAAAAATGAGAATCCCTCAAACTCCTCCATGTGGATTCCTCTCCTTTGTACCAGTTGTGCATCAATAAAATTATGAGTATCCCTAATATCTATCAACACAGAGACTCTTTTCCCCATAATAGTACCTCTCACCCTCAAGGTTAGATACTTTGGGACCCCTCTTAACACTGCAATAGCTCCCCCTCTTGGAGCAAAGTATTCTATGGATGGTATAGCATTGGAATCCCTCTTGGAGAAGGTCTTGACATGATGTGTCCTTCTTGCAACACATTCTCCCTCCAAATCCCGAACAAGGATTGTCTTCCTTGGTCCTGAGTAAGCCTCATGCTGCAATAATGTTCTTGCCCTGGGCAAGATGTGTTGTAGATCTCTAGCTCTCTCCACAGCTTCAAGGAGTGTGGTTGGTTTAGTGGATTTGACCAACCCTCAGCCACCCCATTAATAAACATGCCTACCTCCCTGCTCATAGTGAGGTTGGATACCATCACTGAAAGCTGCAAATACTTAGCAATATAATCCTCAAGATCTCCCTCCTGTTTGAGCTTGGTCAACTTGACAAAGTGGGCTTCCGGATCTCTTGGATCAAACCTCTCCACTAGCTTCTTGGTGAAAGTTGAGTATGAAGTGATATGATGATGCCCAATTGTGGTCATTCCATGAAACCACCATTCTTGAGCTTCTCCTTCTAGGTGCAGCGCAACTATCTTGATGGCTTCTATCTCAGAAAACTTGTTGAGCTGGAAGTATGTGTCCATCTTTTCTGCCCAAGCCTTGGCTGTATACTTAGGTGTCCCATAAAATGTGGGAAAAAATAACCCTACCATACTACATTGTAGGGCTGATCCCTGCATCAAGTTATCCTCCTTTTGATGAGGATTAATCCTCCTCCCATCCTTGATCTGGAAAAACTGTTGAAAGCTCAAGTGCTCCTTGAACCCTTGAGATTGGAGTTCATATTCTTCAAAATATTATCCCAGGGTTCCCTCCTTATCTCCTCCAGTTATAAATGAAGGCATGGTAGAGTGTTGTGATGCAGCTGAATTCCGCACGCCATTTGCAGTCCTGTTGCTTGCCTCACGGAAAAACCCTATAGAATCCCCTTCATGTCTCATCTCCTTGAGGTCCCTTGCAATGTTTTTTAGGGTTTGAAGTAGGAGATTCGAAATGCATTCCTCCTCCATGCTGAAGATAAATTCCCCCCACAAGTTGATCCAAGATCAGAGCTCTGATACCAATGTAATATTCCTTTTCAGGAATTTCTGCAAATTCTTCAATGAGGACACTATATAAGGAAAACCATGCAATAAAAATGCACAACAGGACTTGTATCCTCTTATATATGTTGTATTTAGCTTAAATATGAAATGGCATCAGAAAAAAATCATTCTGAATACACTAAACAGATCTCCCCAGCTCATATATGCTTAAAAACACCCCAATCCCACAACTTCACAAAATAGAATTGTTGAAGACTGAAACATCGTAATTTTTATTAGGGAATATATAGAAAAATATGATTTAATACATATTTTTATCTTTCATTAATCATTGAATCATAAATAAGAGGTTTTACCCCTTTTACAAGCACATCAGAACATCCCGGCAAGGGTTTCCGACAAAATAGCAATATAAAATGCAGCACTGCAGAAAATAACATT
Organism: Pinus albicaulis; assembly: GCA_034641835.2. Lineage (NCBI taxonomy): Eukaryota > Viridiplantae > Streptophyta > Pinopsida > Pinales > Pinaceae > Pinus > Pinus albicaulis. The sequence continues at coordinate 48,390,186 of CM076569.1, read as the reverse complement.
GTACCCTGCAAATATATATTAGAAAATACAATATATGATCTTAAATAGATGAATAATACAGAAATTTTCCCAAGGCCTTCTTCAATTGACCTCTCGAAGTGAAATAGACACTTCCTTCACAGAAACAAGCACAAAATAGGAGGATCTAACCCAACAACTACTGCTACTATAGAAATGATGCAGTTACTGGAAGTGACTACACTGTATATGGTGAAAAATGGATATCCTCAAGATAGATGATGAAAATTAAGCTCAGGACCTTCCCCTTATATCTCACAATCAGCTAAACCAAAGGTGAATATGGAATTCCCGCATGAGAATTATTTTGCACTAAACAGTGCTACAACTACAACTAAACAGCTGGGGCTTGCAATCAGTCAAAAGACTAAACAAGGATGATTACTGAATGCCTTCCTTTCTACTATCTTCTCCTTCTTATCCTTGGTGAGCTTCCTCACCCTGGACCCCACTCATTGATGAGGTGACTTCCTTGAGAATATTCCCCTTTCAAAACTGCGTTGCCCTAGTTAGTTTCCCTCCTCTTATAACAGCGTTGTTGAATTGGTCAACTGGATCTAGATCATTTATTTTCCCCTCTTTCACACTAAAGTGGATTTATTTTTCCTCCTAATCCAATCTCTTTTCATACTAGGACATGTTTTATTGTCCTCCCTACTCTTTTATTTAAAAAATGGAGCAGTTATAATATTCCAAGTAGTAGTGGCTAATTGGGAATATTACAAATGGACATAGCATTTGTGCGTGACTAATTTGTAGTCATATATTTGGATGATGTGACTATTTTTTCAGGTTCTGATGATGAGAACTTGGAGCATCTTGTTGTGTAACCAGCTCCAACTGGTTACCCTGTTAACTCGAGAAATCCTTGCAACTACTTTATGGTCGTGGGGAATTTCCATTCCTTAATGGATTTAATTTTGTTAGGGTCTACTTTAACACCCTCGTGAGATATAATATGACCCAGATATTCCACCTCTTGTACTCCAAAGAAAAATTTGGATGTTTTTGCATATAATTGTTTCTCCTGCAATAGTTTGAGTACCATGTCAACATGTTCAACATGATCCTTCCAAGACCTGCTGTAGATTAGTATATCATCAAAAAATACTAGCACAAATTTTCTAAGGAAGGGTTTGAAAATGGAATTCATCAACCCTTGAAATGTATAAGGTGCAATGGTAAGGCCAAAAGGAATGAACAAAAATTCATAATGACCCTCATCAGTTCAAAATGTTGTTTTTGGAATATCTTCAGTCTTCATTCTAATTTGATGATATCCTGAACGAAGATCCAACTTGGTAAAATAAATTGCTCCATGTAATTCATCCAATAATTCATCAATCACAGAAATGGGAAATTTATCTTTAATGGTGAGCTTATTGAGCTCCCTATAATCCGGACACATTCGCCATGATCCATCCTTCTTGTGTACCAATACTACGGGAGCAGAGAAAGAACTTTGACTAGGTTGAATTATACCCGCCTCTAACATTTCTGCAATCATACATTCAATTTCACTTTTTTGGAAGTAAGGATATCTATAAGGCCTGATGTTTGGAGGAACACTTCCTGGAATCAAATGAATAGCATGATCATGATCATGAATAGGTGGGATTCCTTTGGGAGTTTCAAACACCTTGGAATGATTGTCCAAGGCTTGTTTGAGATTTACAGAAATAGATGATTTTGATGTTGGAACATCTAGTGAGCATAATTGTGCAATTACGCCTCGTTGTTCTTTCTTTAGAAGCTTCGTCATGACATTAGAGCTTATTATCCTTCCCGGATTCCCTTCAATACCCCGTAATTCAACTTCCTTTCCTTCTGAAAAAAATTTCAAGAAAAGTTCTTGAAGATTAAAAGCTACCGTCCCCAAAGATTGTAACCATTGTACTCCTAGTACAACATCAACACCTCCCATAGGAATGGAAAGCATTGGAATAGTCAATACATATTCCCCCATGGTTAGATTGATATTATGGCATTTTCCAGAGCAATTTATAGTTCCTCCATTTGCAACCATCTCTTGACATTCTGGTGCTGGGTATAGGAAACAATTTAATTCCTTGGCTACCTTACAATGAATAAAATTATGGGTGCTACCTGAATCAATCAACACTATTACCTTTTCTTCTTGATTTGTCCTTGTATCTTGAGAGTTTGAGGAGTGGTAATTCCTGCCAGTGCATTACACGATATGGTCGGATTCATTTCTTCCTCTTCTAGGGTTGGTTCCTGGTGTATATCCTCTTCTTGTTCATTTTCTTCTTCCTCTTCACAATCTATGTAAAATAATTTCTTCTCAGCACACTTATGACCTTTAATGTATTTTCTATCACAACTGTAGCAAAGCCCTTTTGCTCTTTTTTCTTCCAATTGTTGTGGTGTCAACCTTGTAGGTTGTGGAAATCTAGGCGTAGCAACACTTCCTTCTTTATAGAATTGAGTGGTAGGCTTCCTTGTCGCCATTATTTTACATTCAACTTTTCTTGCCAACCCGAATGCCTTCTCCAATGAATCTGGTTCCAAAACGCGAACTTCATGTTGGATATTATCCTTTAAAGTGCCTATGAAGAGATCGATCCTGTGTTCCTCTGGAATATCAATTACCCTTATATTCAATTTTTTGAATTCCTCAATGTGCTGCCCCACTAAACCCTTTTGTTTGAGATTTATCAATTGGCTAAAGAAGGTGTTGCTCTTTGTATCCTCATAATGTGCTATCATTTCTTCCGTAAAAATCGACCAAGTGACAATTTTTTTACGGGAGCAAAGCCATCGATACCATACAAATGTATTTTGTTCTAAATGTAAAGTTGCAATGCGTACCTTTTGTGTGTTTTGCACGTTATGGAGATCAAAATATTGTTCCATCTGTAGTATCCATGTTACAGGATCCTTTCCATCAAACTTCCTCATATCCATTTTTGGAATATGGTGGTTCTTCCCGCCAACATTAGAGTTTATCAAATCACGATTAACATTGATTTTGTTCTCATCATGAGGTTCTTCTACTATATTTTCACCATTAGGAAACATTTCTTGTATCAACTTTGTCAAACCTTCGATGTCTGTTTTTAGATCATTCTTCATGTTTTCCATCTTAGCTTCCATGCTAGCTTCCATGCCATCCATCTTGGCTTCCACACCGTCCATCTTCACTTCCACGCCTTTCTTCAAAACTTCCATTTCATTTTTTGTTGCTCTTTGCGAAAGTGAAATTTGTTGCACTTGCTCTTGTAATTTTGATAGATCATGTTGCAATTCTTCATCTTCATGAGTCATAGTAGAGCCTTCTGAAGGCTTAATGGGTGTTGAATTATTTTTACGGGGCATCTTTTAGAACCCAATACTGATATCTATTCTACAATATGCCCTTGGAATCAATTCAAATTGATTCTTCTAACAAGACTTATGCAATTCGGAAAAAAAAAATACACACCTTTTTATTGCTTTTGAGGAGCTCGATATTGAAATTGGATTATATTTGTGATTACAGCACTTCAATATTTGATTTTCGGTACCAACGTAGCCCTTTGAATTATCTTTCGAATTCCACAGGTCTGACCTGATTTGGATTCTCCAAGACAAATTTGTGTCCAATCTCCCACAATGACCTAATTATGGACTGGTTCAGTAGAGTGAACTTGTACGACTTCCCACGTGTCACTATTTCATCCTTCGTCTCTAAAATTGATATCCAAGAAACTACAGTCTATTTAATTGTGACCTCTTTTTACGGCACTCCAATCCGATGCCTAGAGAGAGAGTTATTGAAATTTTCCACGATCACTTCTTTGAGATGAAATTCAAGAGCTTGAAAAAGCACTACATTCCACAGATCATATCTCCAAAAATATTGCGAACCAAGCTCTGAAATTTTTTGAAGAATTTCTTCAGGATTTCAAATTTGTACCATAGTAATTTCATATTCTTAACCTTCGTAGAAAAAAATTTATAGCACAAATTCCACGATGACTTGTTTAGGAGCCTGAAAAAATACCTAACTTCCACATATCATATCTCTGAAAATATTGCAAACCAAGCTCTGAAATTTTTAGACAATCGTCCTCAGGATTTCAGCTTCGCACCCTAAAACTTTCAGCGTCTAAAACATCGTAGAAAAAAAGTTATAGCGAAAATTCCACGATGACCTGTTTGGAGCAACGAAACCCTAGAATCCAAAGCCCTGATACCAAATGTTGTGTAACCAGCTCCAAAAATAGAAGAAAAGAGATATCAACGCCTTAGAAATAAGCCACTTCGAGGGGGCAACCTCCAATGCATTACATAAATGAACAATTCTTGGATGATACAATTTACAAAACCTCCTTTCTATATATAGGAGTCCATGGGGCCATAATGTAATCCTAGTGGGCCACAATGTAATCCTAGCTAACCTAACAATAATAATTTAAGGGCACAATAATAAAAAATGGGGGTTACAAGGGTACAATAATAACAATAAGGGGGTTACACTAACAACAATAAGGGACTATTCTAGTAATATAGGGACCTAACACATTTGCAGAAGGCTTTTCCGAAATCCAGGAAGTTTGGGTTATCATTGAATCCTAAGAAATCTCTATTTGCTTTGGAAGAAGGTAAGTTATTGGGACATATAGTTTCTAATTAGGGGGTGAAAATTGATCCAGCAGGAGTTGAAGCTATACAAACAATTTTGTTGCCTAGAAGTAAGAAAGATATCCATAGATTTCTAGGAAAGAATAATTTCTTGAGAAGATTTGTCCCAAATTATGTTGAGATTGTCAGAAATATAATAGATATGCTGAAGAAAAATGCTAAAGTAAAATGGAACAAAGATGCAAGAGGTTCCTTTGCCAAGATCGAATAATCTCTTCAAGAAGCTCCTGTTTTAATCAGTCCATATTATCAAAATTCTTTCCAAATATTTTCATTTGCATCACCTTCCACCATTGTTGATGTCTTGTTGCAAAAGAATGAAGAGGGAAAAGAGCAACCTGTGGCATTTTTCAGTAAAGTTCTCAGAGATGCAGAACTCAAATACAATATCTTGGAGAAATGGGTATATGCATTAGTTAAAGCATTGAAAGCCTTCATAACTTATGTGTTGCAGTCTCAAATAGTTGCATATGTACCTAACTCAGCCATAAAATATGTATTAGTTCAAAGTGATGTTGAAGGAAAAAGAGGAAAGTGGATTGCTAAAATCCAGGAGTATGACTTAGACATTAAACCTACTAAATTGGTAAAAGGACAAGGCTTGGAAAAGCTACTAACAAAATCTAATTTTCAAGCTCTAGGAATTAATTTGTTTGCACCCTTGGATGAAGTTGTTGATGAAATGATTCAAAGCAGCACAAAGTCAGCAATTAAATACAAGTTTCTCTGCTCTGATTGGTATAAGGATATTATTCACTACTTGTGATTTTTCTCTTGTCCACTCTCAATAAATAGAACAAAGTACAGAGATGTTAAACTCATAGCTCAGGCTTATGTTATAATTGATGCTAAACTATATTGGAAAGATCATGCTGGAATTTTGTTGTTGTGTTTGACAGAAGGGGATTCAATGGAAGTTATTAAAGAGTACCATGAAAGTCTGTGTGGAGGTCATTATAGCTGGAAGGTTATTTCCCATAAAATCCTCAAATTAGGTTTTTACTGGCCTTCCTTGTTTGCTGATGTATACAGATTAGTTAGAAGCTACCAAAAATGTCAATTGTTTGCATAGAAGAAAATGTTAACTGCTCTACCTCTTCTCCCTATATTTGTTGAAGAACCCTTTAGACAATGGGGATTAGATTTTATTGGAGAAATCAATCCACCATCAAATGGGTAGTTCAAGTGGATTCTGACTGCCATAGATTATTTTACAAAGTGGGTGGAAGCAATACCTACCAAAAAAGCAAATGATTTGGCAGTATTGAAGTTTCTGGAAGAAAACATCTTCAGCAGATTTGGGTGTCTAGTCAAGATTGTAACAGACAATGCTCAAGTATTCAATTCAGTCAGATTCATTATTTTTTGTCAAACATATAATGTCATTTTTTCTCATTCTACAGCATATCATCCTCAAGGGAATGGGCTAGCTGAATCTTCGAACAAGACATTGGTTAAGATTTTGAAGCAAACAATTAATGAAAATAAGAAAAACTGGGATTCAAAGTTGATATTTTCTCTTTGGGAAGTAAGAATAAATACTATAATATCTACTAGAAATTCTCCTTATGAATTCGTATATGGTACTCAAGCTTTGTTTCCTACTCAACTAGCTAGACCAATAATTTCTTTGTAGTGTCCCAAAATGGGAATGTAGCAATACATGAATAGAAAACTGGAATAGCAATGAGAAATAACTCATAAAATGTGTATAGAACACATAGCCATCAATTACATGTACAACATCAAGAAATATGATCCATTATATCAGCCCAAAGTGGGGAAATGGAGCAATATATGACCTAAAAACGTTATTCTCATATAATTGCATTATAATAGGAAGAAATAACATTAGGATCCCTTAGATCATGTATTATGGGACTTATATCTAGAAAATATCCGAAACAAATCCCTTTTGATGGTTTAAACAGATCTCTCGGTCCCAATATGGCTTAAAAAGGCCCAAATCTCATGACTTGACTTATCAGAGTTTCCAAAGCATGCACAACGTCATTTAAAGAGGGTTTCTGATACAATATGATGCAAACATCAGATCTGGAGCTTTATTGCTTACATCATGAAGAAAAATAGGGATCTAGCCCCTTTTACACATCAGGAAGATAACTTGGCAAGGGTTTCATGAAAGCACAAAGTACCAAATGTTAGATTTGTAGATATGGATCTAAAAAATGCAGTCTAAATGAAGCTATGTATACATACAACTGAATAATACAAGAAATGAAGTAGGATCCTTCTTACAAGATTTTTGGGAGAAGGTTTAGCCCTTTCCCTAAGGAAAAAGCTTGAGATTGAGGGATTTGACCCTCACAATACAAATCTACAAGAAATGACGTAGTTCCTGTAAGGGACTGTGCTGTAGCTTGTTGGAAATACTGAGAGGGGGGGGGGAGGTGAATCAATATTCCTTTCAATTATATCATTAGTTAATCTTCAATTATTATCAGTGTTTATACAATGATAGCAGCAAACAAGAGGAACACAAATGCACACAGTTTTTAAGGTGGAAACCCACTCCAGGACAAAAACCACCTAATAATTTTCTAATAATTCTTTAATATTCAACTCCAATTGAAAATAAAGCTCCAACTTCCTAGAAACTAGAAAAGCATTCTTCTCCGGCTCCCACTGGATGGATTCTCCAACGCCCAAAATTCTTCAGTAGTCAACTAAACAGATGCCCTAACACCCAATGAGCTACAACTCACCCTAGCACCACCCTACCACCCTATAGAAGAATAAAAGAAGAATGGACTCCTATACCAGCGAAAATGGTCCACTTTACAATGATATAGAATGATGCAGAAGAAGAAGATATATTAAACCATAACCCCAACTTTGACACAACCACCTAATGATGATCCTAGACCTCCCAACACTGCCTCTTAAACCCTTGGCAGATAGACACTAGTACAATTTGTACAATAATGTATTTACAATGACTAAGTACAATGATACCTTTACAATGATTGTATGCAGTGCTGCCAACTTGAAGACTTCATATGATGAACTTCTTGCTGCTGTTATGCACCTTGGTTGTTGCTCCTGTCATGATACCCTCTGATGTGTTGGGTGCTAAAAGGTGCCTTTTAAAACTCCTATTTATCCCACATTAATTATCAACCCTAGAAGTCCTCTTATTTCAAGAGTGTACACAATATGTGCACGCTATAATCCCAGAGAGTAATGTTTCTTAAAATGTATTATAGATCTTTCAAATACAAGAATAAATGGATGCTTTTAATAAATCCCACTTGCAACTAAAGGAAACTCAATTCTCTAAAACTAAATCATTCATTCAGAAAAGTAACAGGAATTATCAATCGAGGATACAGTAGCAATAACTCATTCCTCTTTTAGCTAATTTAAACTAATCAAGCATAAATAAGATCCTCAATCTGAGAGATTTGACAGCAATAGCCAATGTTATTTGCAGTTGTTGATCTCACACACAACACACTAAATAACCAATTGGAAATGGCAATGAATTAAATCAATAATGCTACTGCAACTGATGGAAATGAGATAATTATGCTAACTATAAGAATGTTAAAAGGAAAAACTAAATGATTGCAGAAAGTAAATGAGCAGCAACGCTATATAATAGAAATAGACAGCAACGCTTATGTGACTGCAATGAACAACAAAACTAAGTTACTGAAATGAACAGTGAAGCTCTGTAATTAGAATTAGCAACACAACAATATAGCTATAGAAAGCAATGATATTGTTATGAGGGAAAAGAATAGCAATGCAATTCAATTACAGAAAGTAATCATTAAACAAACCACACTTGCAGAAATCAGAAATAAGGAAAACCACACTGTATGGTACAGGAACGGAAAGTAGATGCACCAGGAGTCAGGCCCTTAGCCGCCGGTGAATACCACCGAATTACTTCAGGAGATGCGAAGGAAATGCAACTATTTTTATAAATTCATTATTGCATAATCTTTACAGCAAGTTCGTGCTCTGCTTCAATAGTGAGAATCGATGATCAAAGTTACAATTTAAATAGTAATTCTCCCATTCCTCCTATCCTATCCTATCTATATCTAATCTAATAATCCATCTAATTCTCTCTCTAATCATCCATCATGAATCCCCATAATAATCCCCTTCTCTGATCTCTGTTCTGATTTAAATACACATAGAGAAAAGAGAAGTTACAACCGATATGATTAAAATGATTCCTATTACAAAATTGGATTTCTCACAACCAATTGATCTAAAATTTCATATCTAAAATATGCTTCCATCAATCATTTAACAGGAATAGGTCAAATTTGGTATTGCAACTGGAATAATTTGGAAAACGGCCACAACAACGAATCTGGGAAAATCGCCCTCAGATAACCTTTAGTTTCTCTCAATACAGATCGAATTTGTGGCAAACTGTTCTATACTAAAGTTAATTTGGTTCGATCTGGACAAAACCCATGTTTCAGATTTTCCAAATTCTTCTCCATTTTCCCAATACATCCAATGAAAAATTGTTACTTCTTATTCCAGCGAATTTCTGAGTTGGCATATTTAATGATGAGTTGGATATCAACTCTGCGATATGGAAAATATCTTGGAGGCTAAAATGGTGAGTGATGTTACAAAAAATTATTAATAAACTATAATTAGTAAAATAAAGGAGAAGAAATAATATTTATCCATAAGAGCATAAATAATTATAAAATGGAATTATATGATATTATGATAAATGACATGATAAAGAAGAGTAGAAATAGATGAAATAGGTGTTAAAAAGTGATAATAATAATAACATATTAGCGGCCCAACATGCTGCACCTTGCTTAGCTTTGCTGCCGTAGAAATTCTGGTCCTTTGCAACCCTTGACAACACATGATCTAGCTTTTTCTTGCCTTCTAGGAGCTCAATATTGAATCTATTGTATATCTGTTATTTTAGATCCTCAATATCTAATTTTCGGTCCTGTAGTATTCCTCTGAGTCTTCTTTCCAATGCCACAGGTCTGACTGAATTTAGATTCTTCAAGAGAGAGTTATACCCAATCTCTCACAATGCCCTAATTATGGACTTTTTAGCAGAGCACACTTGTACGGCATGCCACATGTCACTGCTTATTCATTTGGCTCTGAAATTGATAGAGAGAAAATTATAGACTGTGCAATATCTGCCACTTTTTACAAAATTCCAATCTGATACTCAGAGAGAGAGCTATGAAGAATTTACCAAGGTCACTTCTTTGAGATGAATTTTAGGAGCCTGCAAAATCCCTTATTTCCACAGATCATATCTCCAAAAATATTGTGCAAATTGATCTGAAATTTTTATAGTAGCTTCCTCAGGATTTCAACTTTGCCTCATAACAATTTCAGCTTCTAAACCTTCATAGAAAGAAAGTTAGAGTGCAAACAGGGATAATTTTAAGGATGGAAAATTATCTTCAAGTTTAAAAAATTGGCGAATATCACTATTCCCTAATATGCAAACTATAAAATGTTTATTGATGTATTTGTAAAATTATTCAAATTTATCATGATATTATATATATTGTCTATATAATGTTGGCGATTTTTAACGTAAAATAATTTCATATTGTAAAATTTGGGCGAATAATTTTTATAAATAAATGGAAATTGGCGAATCTTTTTTTTGGAAAAACCATGGAAAATTAGCCCACTTGCGAATATTAGCCCCTAAAATTTTCCATGGAAAATTCCATGATGACGTGTTTCAAATGGCGAAATCCCTTGCCTAAGGAGGAAATGAAGATCACAATTTATATAAATGCTTAAGTTGGGAGGGGCTTCAACAAGTGAACATGGGAGGGATTTTAGGAGCTTAAAAAAACATTAATTATGAATTTTCAATGACCCATGCCCCAACCCCATGGGTTTTTAGCCCACTAACTGGGGGTACAAACTTCAAACATGAATATCTCTCAAACCGTGAAAAATTACATGGCGTGCCATATATCAACGGAAGCATCTCGACAAGTAGAAACCATAAAAATCATTATTGACCCAGAATATATAAATTTGGTAGGTCAAAATTCCCATGCAATATTGGGTTAGCTCCTGGTGTTGCTTGGGTTGACATCAATGACAACCGCTAATCAACAATCTCCCCCTTAGGCATTGATGGCAACACAAGTACTCCCCCTGCGATCATGACACCTCTTCCTACAACATTATCTCCCACTTTGACATAAATGGAAAAGGGTAACTCTCCCTGAAACACAACCATCCTGTGGACCTGTACACACTTCCACTCCCCCTGACACACAATCGTCCTACAGACCTGTAATATACTTCTACTCTCCCTTTATATTCTGAAAAGGGAAAATCTAATGAGAACTTGGGAGAATCCCAAGCTTCTGGTGAAGATATTGCAATGCTGGCAAATATTTAATATGTGATTCTTTTGGTGCTGCTTGGAATCTTGCTACTTGTCCAACTACTTGCATAACATCTGGTCGGGAGGCTGTTACATATAGAAGACTACTAATCATATATCTATACAACCTTTGATGCACATCCTTAGATGAGTCATCTATGCTCAAGTTGCAACCTGTTACCATTGGAGTAAGGATGGGTTTGTGATATTCCATTTTAAATTTCTTGAGAATTTCCTTGATGTACTTGGCTTGACATATAAATATTCATTTCTCTTGCTGAGATATTTGAAGCCCTAAGAAGTATGTCAACTCACCAAGTAAAGACATCTCGAAATCACTTTGCACCTTTGTAGCAAACTTCTTACTTAGTCGATCATCATTTCTACTAATTATTGTATCATCCTCTTTAGCTATTAGACATGCTTTAGTTGCTTCATCTAGAACATATATGTTGTTTGGAGCTCAACTTGCTGTAGCCACAATTTCACCATACACGCCTTTCCTGATTTCACATTTCATGGAGTTGAATAGTATTGTGTGTCCTTGATCACACATTTGTCCAACACTGAGCAAATTGTGATTCATGTTTTCAACCAATAGAACATTCTTGGCTAGAGCATCTTTTCTTCTGAGAGTGACAATACCTGATCCTATAACATTTTAAGATCCATCATTTCCAAAGGACATGGTTCCATCCTTCTTCTCTTTCAGAGATACAAATCTATTTCTATCTCCAGTCATATGCGTTGAGCAACCGCTATCAACATATCACACATCTTTGTTCTTTTGAGCCTTGAAAGCGAGAGCACAATTATCATTCTTCTTCTTCTTCCATGTTTGTTCGTTATGTGGCTTCGAAGATTCTTCTGAAGGATTTTCAAGTCTACAGTCTTTGGCTATGTGTCCAAAGTTTCGACATTTGTAACATTCAATATTATTTCTTAAATTTTCAAATCTATTGATATTTCGCTGAGCCTTGGGAGGTTCATATTTGACAGATCTCCTGGAATTGTATTTGTTCCTAGGGTACGTGTGACATTCTATAGCTTTATGACCAAATTTTCCACATGAATAATAGTAGCCATAAAAAATATGTTGGTACTTGGATGGAAATTTTCATCGAGGAATTGTTTTCCAAGGTTGTTCTTGCGAATCTTGTCCAATGAAGTCTACATGCATTTCAGATCTTATAGGTTCATTGTATTTTGTTGTAGAAGGTCTTTCTTCTTCTTCTTTGTAACCGATGCAAGTTTTTTCGTTGTAAGATCATTGATTGTTGATGATTTCTTCCAATGCCCTTGAGCTGTTGGCATAGTTTTGGATAGTTTTTCCTTTCTTCACTTCCTCACGCAGCGAGACTACTTTGGCTTCTAATTCTTCCCTTTCTTGGCTGCTTTCTTCCAACTTCTTTTGAAGTGACTCTTCAATGCATTTTTGTTCTTCAACTTCAATTTTGAGACCTTGAACTTGTTCTTCAAGAGCTTTGGAATGAATCTTCTCTACCTTCAGATCTTTTATAAGTTTGATTGCTTCCTCATAAAATTATTCTATGGTCCATCCTTATTCTTCATTGTTTGATACCTCTTGTTTATTGTGCTTGGCCATAAACAATACTCTATCATTAGCTTCTTCTTCACTTTCATTGTCTTCATCGGATGATGAGCTATCTTCTTTAGAGAGAAAGTTCCTTTTGGATCCTTGCTTGTTGAATTTCTTAAAGCCTTTCTTTCCTTTTGAGTTGCCATTACTTTTGTTTGGACATTTTGCTGAAAAATTCCAAACCTCATTACAGCTGAAACATATCAATGGAAGTTTACCTTTGAATTGTCCCTTACCAATTTTTAGTTTTCTCATGAAGTAAGCATATTCTTCATCTGAATGACCTTCTTCATCATCTCCATTTTCTTCACACTTACAGGTGCATGTATTTTGAATTTAAGGTTGTTTATCCTTATTGGTTTTCTTAGATGCAACTAACGCAGTTTATAGATGCGAAGTACCCTATTCTTCATCAAGTCTCATTTCATATGCTATGATAACTGCATGTAATTCCTCTTTGCTAAGTTTGTCCAGATTTTCACGGTATTCTAAGACTGATACCTTTGGGTTGAATATCCCTGGTAACGTTCTAATAATATTCCGTATAATAGTCTTCTCATCAACTGGCTCTCCCAATCCTTCTAGATTATTGGTTATTTCATCAACGTATTGGAAGTATGCAGCAATGTTGCAATCTTCTTTCATTCTGAGTTGCTCAAATTTTTCTCTATAGATTTGAAGCTTTGCTTCTTTGACATTTGAGTCACCTGCATATATATTCTCAAGCTTGTCCTGTACATTTTTGGCAGTTCTACAACCCAACACCTTATGATAAGCAGATTCAATAAGTCCACTGATAATAATATTCTTTGCTTTTGCATCATTTACCAAATTCTTCTTACCTTGTTCATCTGTAGTTGATGTAAATCCATTTTGAATAGTGTCCCATACTTCGTAACCTTGCGCCAAGAGATAGACCTCCATTCTTCCTTTCCAAAGTGCATAATTATTTTCATTGAATAGAGGTACACCATTCTTGGTATGCTCCATGACCTCCTTCCACCTGTTAAACTGCTATTGAAGGAACCAAGCTCCATACCAATCAAGGTTGGAAATACTGGGGGTGAATCAGTATTACTTTCAATTAGAGCATTATTTAATCTTCAATTATTATCAATGTTTGTACAATGATAGCAGCAAACAAGAGGAACACAAATGCACACATTTTTTAAGGTGTAAACCCACTTCGGGGCAAAAACCACCCAATGCTTTTCTAATAATTATTTAATATTCAACTCCAATTGAAAATAAAGCTCCAACTGCCTAGAAACTAGAAAATAATTCTTCTCCAGCTCCCACTGGATGGATGCTCCAACGCCCTGTTAGCACTCAAATCTACCTCAGGCTGAAATGAAGTAAAACTCAAGGCTACATCAAACCACGCTCAGCCTCGTAGCTAGCCCTACGAGGACAGGAGAGGGCTCTCTCCGTCAATCTCGAGAAAATAAGCAATAGGATGCGAGATGACTTACAATAAGAACTGATTTTAGGCTAGTAAAGGGATAGGTATGTTTGATTTTTGATTTTTTGGGTTTTCGCTGGAGTAATGGGAAAACAAATTTTGGGTCCGGGGATAAGGTCAGACCTTTGCAGAGTTCAAGCTGGGGCGAGGTAGGTGATGATCTCGATGCTTTAAATTGGATATATGGATAGATTAGACCGACGAGGAGCTGAAGAGGGCAAAGAAGAACTTGGATCCTCTCCAAACAGCTGAAAACATATAGAACTAACTGAATTCAAAGGCCAAGCACCGTAAACAATGGATTCAACCTTATTCACTCATTCAATTTAGTTCAGAAGCATATGAAAGGATGGCATACATTAAACATGAAGAAACTTACAGTAAACAAAGAAGAAACACCATCAAGAACAGAACACCACAAGGATCCCAACAAGTGCCGCAAAACCCCTGATCTTTCCTTAGCTAAAATATGAAAAGTATGTACAATGATATCAAAAGTATCCCAAGAGTCCAACCTCTCCAACCTCTGAAAATGATTGAGAAATTACAATATATAGATCACTCTAACACCTTTCCCCACCTCTAGGGGTCGAATTCCCTCTTCAGGGATCAGTTTCAACCAATTCTAATCATGGAACTACAATCTAGGCAGCTAATAACTTGCCTCTAAAAGAGTGGAAACTGATCCATTACATGATTTTTTACTCATTTGAGAGTGAATCTTCTAGAAGAGATAAAAACAAGCCAAAATTACATGCCAAACATGAATTTACATCATAAAAACCCAAAAATTCTATCCATAAGCAAAACTGGTCCATACTAGGCGAAAAACTGAGCTGGCAGCTGAAAATTCAGAAAAAATTCCAGGTGGGTCGCTCCTGAACTGTGTGGGTCGCTCATGTTCCAGGCTGAATTTGAGGTACTTCCCGGCATCCAAATTGAGCTCATGATAGCTCGTTGGAAAGCCCTGGATGTCTAATTTCCAACCCAAGTGGAATTTCTGAATTTGGAGTTTATTTGACCCTCCAAAACCTCATTCTCCCAGAGGTACTTCCTGCTGGTGCAAAAGGTGGCAGCAAGGTGATTTTCATGGTGTTTTTGAGCTGTTTGACCATCCAGATTTTGTTGAAATGCTAAGTTGACTTCAGAGGATACATAATTAACCATGAAAAATCCAAAAATGTAAAAATATCCTCCAGCAAGTGTCTCAAAAAAATGCGAGCGCATGAGCGCGCGACCCACGTAGCTGCAAAACCTGTTTTTTAGACCAAAATTTTGAAAATGACAAAATTTTCTCCGAATTTGCCCAAATTCGGAGCGGAGGTCCTCCATCATGTTTCCTGCCCAGTCAATGAAGCCTCGGCCAAAATCCGAAGTGGATTAGGCCTTTTCCGCCGTCTAAGTGCCTTGCACAACCTCCTCTTCATGATCTTCATCCTCGCTTTGCAAACATGCATGCGAGCCCAGTAATGGCCTTTCATGTGGCGAAGCAGGTCTTTGTCTCGATTGGCCTTCGCCAACAACTTCTCCAGATGTATATTCACCCGCGTGAGTACAGTATCTCTGTCAGCTGGTGTCATGTCACCGGGTCTCTTTCGATTCCACTGTCTGTCCTCACGGATTTGGCGCACCTCATAAAATGCGAGCTCATCCTCAAGCTGTTTGTTGCGCTGCTCCAAATAGTTAATCACCCACTGAGCCTTCTGCAATTGGTCTTTCAGCTGGTCATTCTCGGCCCTTTTCTCCTGGATGACTTCCCTCAGCTTCGAGCTAGGAGAGCCCGTATCAACATCAATGACTGTCATATCGGTGTCCCGACCTCCTGATGGGCCCTCATCATGCATGGGCCTCTTGCCCCTGTCTTGGACCTGTACCTGTACTGAAGAAGAAGGCGAGACCCCTCCCACATCACGTGGAGATAGTACTCGCCGTGTCGCTGCAAATAAGGCCCTGTGGCCTCGCTGATATGTCTGAACCAAAGGAGTGATGATATGCTCAACCTCAAGCATGTCCGGCTGGTGTGAGGGCTCTCCTGCATCATGAACTGCCTCGGGAGGCTGCTGTGGCACTCTGAAAAAGTCTCTAGAAATTAAATCCTCCCAAGTGATGCCCTGCTCTGCCAACTGATGTGACACCAAGATTTTGATCAAAGCGAAATGATATATACTCCTGTACTGTTGCACTGGGCTCGTCTTCTTCTGCACAAACATCACCATCCTCTCTATGTTGCGGTGTATGAAATACGGAATATTCATCATATGTACCCTTGTGAAGTGCATCAACAAACGAATATGGTACGCGAAAAGACGAGCATACCTGCCCTCACAACTAAAATACTGAATGAACGCGAAAAGACGAGCATACCTACCCTCACAACTAAAATACTGAATGATGAGCTTCATGAGCGGTGCATACTCATCTCTCAAGAATCTGAATGGAAAAACTCTGCTCAAGTAAGCCATATATCCAGTTTTAATGTATGGCTCATAGTGAAATTTCTCTAACTGCTGACCCTTGTTCTATTCCTCGCCCATGTTTGGTATACCAGTGGCTTGAGCAATAGTCAAGGGTGACACAATGAAATCAACCCCAGCAAGACTTACCCGGCCATCCCGTAAATGTAAAACAAACAGACGGGCCAATTCACGATGAGGCCGGGTTTGTGCAACCATCTCACAAAATCTGAAACATGACAAATATCGGAAACAATCCACAGCTAATGGACATGCCTGCAACCGAGCCAAAGAAGTAGGCTCCTCTCTGCGATGATTACCACTTCTATGATCTCTGCGGGACCCCCGTGGCACATTACCTTCAGTCACCGAATCACTGCCTGACCCTAGCTCATATTCTGACTCTGTCTCCGACATGACTCTGACCAAGCTTTTGGCACTGTGTATACTGATATGAAAGCAGTGCAAACAAAGTTAGGATGTATGTTTCAACACCCAACCAATATTCCCACCGTCAAAGCACCATAAGGAAACAAACCATGGATAAAATCTCTTTTTTAGATGGATTGGAAAAGGGGCACAATCTCTGTGTTTAAATGCAAGTGAAACTTTGATCAAAGGGAGCGGGCAACTTTCAAAATATTGAACAAATCTTATCAAAGGAGAGCATGGCATCAATAGAATGTGTTTGTCTATGAGTAATAACAACAAAGGTGTCAATGGGCAGTTTGGAACAAAGTCATGAGAATGTTTTTACATTGGGCAGTGAGACATAATACAACCACAGTCACCATGGAACAAAGGTTTTAAACATGGTATAATAATAGCAATGGTCACAATGGCATAATGGGAATGAGAACAATATGGTTTTGATAATACATGGCAAGGCTGAATGTATTACTGACATAAGATAGAAAACAAACTCATGCAACAATTCATTTTCATTTTAAAACCCTGAAAACGATAATGCTATGACTGTGGGGTTTTAAATCCTCCGTTTGAAACGTTTGAAACCACCAATGATGCCACCAACGCATTAAAAACATCAAGCAATTGCAAAAAACCTGTTTGAAGGCCGATGAGAGCGATCCAATCAAGACTGGGTGCTCAAAATGAATTTTTGAACCTCTGTTGATGCGTGGGTCGCTCACCTTCTGCGTGGGTCGCTCGGCCCAGGTGGGTCGCTCCCCTTGCAACTTCACACTGCGGAAATAACCCACGTGGGTCGCTCTGCCCAGGTGGGTCGCTCGCGCCCCGGTGGGTCGCTCGAGCCCCAAAACTCTGTCCACGCAGTTTTAAAACTTGAAATCGGCCCTCCAATCTCCAAAACACGATTTGGGTGCTGTAGATTTGTGAAAATGAAACTTGTTTGGCTTTTATACATGATACAAATATCCTCCACAATCAGATTTGTTTCAAATCTAATTGCAAACCCATATTACAATGTATTTGTAATTTCACCTTTGGCTTTTTAAATACAATCTTCTTTTGGCTTTTTTGAGGTCGATATTAATGATTTTGTTGTCTTCTTGCAGGGATATGGCTATCTCGGCTAAGGAAAAGACCAGGGGTCTGCTTTTGACAATGTCTTCTTGGCGGAATAATTACAATTTATTACAAAAATAATAATAAACAGTTTCTAGTTCCAAAACAGAGTTTTGGACTAGAAATGTTTTTTTTTTTAAATGCTGATGATAATAAAATAAAAATCAAAAATGCGGAACCTTCCTCACCTTGCAGGCTTTATGAATAATATACAAATGACTCAAAAACCCTAGACACTAGGACCAAAGACACTGATTGACATTTTGATGACTATAAATGTAATGACAATGATTTTGAGTGATTTTTTGAGGAATTTTTTTTTTAAAATAGCACTGCAGGTGTAAACATGAGGAAACATAAGACGACAGACCCCTTCGTCAGTCCATGGCATGATCCTAGTGAAATGCAACGAAGTGGAACAAGCGAGACACCTAATAATGAATATGCAAAAGACGAAATGATCACTGACGGAGGGCTGCAAGGGCCGACTCTAACATTGGCTCCAATGGGGATGGTGGCTCCATGGAGATGCCAAGAACGGAAGATCTCTGGGGGAGTCAGACAGTGCCTCTCATCCATTGGGCGATGGAATCGTTATTTCAACTGATAAAACAAACTTTGGACAACTTTATTGATTGCAGATTTGACTAACGACGGACTGCAATTTGACCAAAACTGACAAGACTCAAACTGACATGACTCAATCTAAAAGACTGATAAAACTTAAATTGACAATTTCAAACCAACCAACCTCTATCTCTAGAATTATAGCCTTCGCTCCGGGCCCCAGACTGAAAATGAGAGATCAGAGCACACTTGCAGCGAAACAAAAGTAAAATGATATATACAATGACAATGAGATCAGCAGCAAGTACTCAGAAATAATAACGCTTCAGCAACCGACCATTGATCGGTCCTCCAGGACAATCATCTCCATTCATTTCTTTGAGAAGAAATGCATTCTGACCCTGATACGCTGCAATCTTAAAAGGTCCCTTCCACAAATTCTCAAATTTGTCGTGCTTTCCCTTATCTTCATTCCGAGCATCCCATTTCAAAACTACTTCATCCAACTGAAACTTATCTGCTTTTGCCTTTCTGTCGTAGATCTTCTTTATGCGCTCCTGCAACTTGAAATTATTTTGAAATACCTCCTCTCGTGTCTGCTGTAAATGAATCATCTGATTAATCCTCCACTGCATAGGATCTTCTTCACTTTCAGCCTCCTGAAGCAATTTGACCACCGGGACAACAAGTGAAGTAGGAAAAACTGTATCAGTCCCATACACCAACTCGAAAGGAGACATGCAAATAGACTTTTTCTGACTTACCCTATCAGCCCATAATGCATTTACTAACTTTTTGTGCCAGGCCTTTTTATTGATTTCCAGCAATTTCTTAATGATATTCACCAAGGATTTATTTGAAGATTCCGCCAAGCCATTTCCTTGCAGATGGTAGGCGGTCGAATGTCCCAAGGTAATATTGTACTTAAAACAAAAATCAACCATCCTCTTAGATTTAAAGGCTGCTGCATTATCTGTGATTATTTTACTAGGACACCCAAAGCGTGACAGAATATTGTTTTCAAGGAAAGAAATAATTACCGCATCCGTGGCCTGTCGAGTGGGAATCGCCTCAATCCATTTCGTGAAGTAGTCTGTAGCTGTCAAGATCCATCTATGCTGTCCGGAAGATGCTGGGTGGATTTCCCCGATAAAATCCAATCCCCACTGCTAGAATGGTGCACTAACTTCGATTGGTTTTAGAGGCAAAGGCTGTAGTTTCTGTTTCCCTTCGAATATTTGACACTCATGACAATTTTTAACAGCCTTGAACACATCAGAAAACAAAGAAGGCCAATAATACCCCGCCCTTAGAATCTTATTCGCTGTGGTCTTCCAAAACAAATGACCTCCACAGTCACCTTTGTGAAAATCCTCCAAAACTCTTTGAGCCTCCTCTTCTACCAAACAATTCAACAACATACCTCCAGGGTCTTTCCAATACAATGCAGAATTCAAAATGCAGAATTTAGCAGCTCTTAACTTCAATGTTCTACTCTTATTTCGAGGCATACCAGGCGGTGTAGACAAATTCTGAAGCACATATAAAATGTCAGCATACCAAGGAGAAGAAACAAAAATATCGGATACCTGAACTGACTTACTTTCCTCATCTTCATCAGACATGGCAGCAATCAAATTTATGTCTAGAGCATGCAGATTTGTTTCAGCCATGAGCTTGGCGAGTCCTTGTCCTTTGATCAGCTTGGTCGGTTTAATCTCCACATCGTATTCTAACAACGCAACGATCCACTTACCTCTTCTTCCTTCTGGATCTGCCTGTACCAAAACATCTTTAACTGCTGCGTTAGGAACGTATGCTGTAATGTGGGAATGCAATATGTACACACGGAAATCCTTCAAAGCCTTTACAAGCGCAAGTGCTTGTTTCTCAATGATATTATACTTCAATGCCCCATCTCTTATGATCCGACTGAAAAAAGCGATGGGCTTCTCAACTCCATCCCTTTTTTGCATCAAAACAACTGCCAATGTATGCTCAGAAGCGAAAGAAAATAAAATGAAGTCTTGTGTGTAATCGGGGCTGATTAAAACAGGGGCTGAAGAAAGAGCTATCTTTACCAAATTGAATGACTTAACTGCCTCTTCTGTCCATCTTACCTGACTGTCCTTTTTCAGCATGTTCGTGATTTCTCTAAGGTGTTCTGCAAGATTGGGAATGAAACGACGCAGAAAATTCATTTTGCCATTAAATGACTGTATCTCTTTCTTGTTCCGGGCTGTTCAATCTGCTGAATGGCTTCAACACGTGCAGGATCAACTCAAATGCCATCTTTCGAGATGATGTGGCCAAGGAGCTTTCCTTCATCCATGGCGAAAAGGCTCTTCTTTGGATTCAGCGAAATGCCATATTTTCTGCACTTCTGGAAAACAATTTTCAGATGATATAAATGTTCCTCATCAGAATTGGAAAACACAGTTAGATCATCAAGGTAAACAACCAAAAACACATCCTTCTCATTGGCAAAAGCCATGTCCATTGCACGCTGAAAGGTAGCGCCTGCATTCTTTAAACCAAACGGCATCTTTGCATAATGAAATGTTCCCCAAGGAGTGGTGAATGCAGTCTTGTCACGATCATCTTCCTGCACTAAAATCTGATTATAACCTGAGTATCCGTCGAGTAGTGACATCCTTGATGCTCCAACTACTCGCTGCAATATATGATCCATTTTTGGCAGCGGATAATTGTCCTTTAATGATACCTTATTCAGATTTCTGAAGTCAATACATAAACGGATCTCACCTGTCTTCTTTCTCACGGGCACCAAGTTTGATATCCAATCTGAAAATCGAATAGGCACAATGATTCCTGACTTATACAACCTATTTACCTCTCTTTCGATTGATGGTAGCAGCTTTGGATTGATCCTCCTCAACTTTTGACGAAAAGGCTTCTGATTTGGTTTGATGGGAATAGTATGCTGAATGATATTGGTATCATATGTTTTAAGATCTGAATAATCCCACGCAAACACATCAGAAAATGAAGATAACAATTTCACATATTCGGCTCTTACCTTTGGTGACAATGACTTTGACAATTTTACCATCTTGGGATTCTCAGCTGTCCCAATATTTACCTCTTCGACACCTTTTTCTGTTGGCCTCAATGTAGGTTTACGGGCTACATCATCTTGATCAAACAACTCTTCCAAAGGAATCAATCCCTTAGGAATGATGTTATCCTTCAGTTGCAGCACATCCATTTGATTTATCTGTATGTCATCACTACCATCATCAAATTATGTATCTATGGAGGTATCTTTAAACTTACCCTTATTCTGCAGAAATTCACTAATCTCCTCATCATCCTCAAAAACTTGCCAACATCGCTGATTGTCTGGAACGGTGGGCCGGTGTTTCACATGTATCTCAAACTTGTTGTTGGAATTCATTGGAATCTTAAGATTGCTTGCTGCCTTAGCAAGCCCATCAGCAACACCATTTTGTATGCGGGGCACACATGTCAAAGTATGATCAGAAAATAACTTCAGAATGTCCAAAACTGCATTTCGGTAAGCCCTCATGCGAGGATTCTTAGCCTGAAACTCACCTTTAACTTGCTTTATCACTAATTCTGAATCACCATATACTGCAATCCTTTTCGCTTTCAGCTTCTTGAGAATCTTAAGGCCAGCAATAAGAGCCTCGTATTCCACTTCATTATTAGAACAATTGAATGCAAGCTTGTAAGAACACACTCTCACATTGCTCGGAACTCTATCAGGAGCGGAAAATGGACTACGAATCCACACACCAATCCCAGCACCATCGCTGCCCACTGCACCATCAAAATCCATGGTCCAAAGACCATCTTCATCGTCCTCTAAATGCTGAAACTGTGTCGGCTCTGTTTTTCCTGTTTGCTGCCCATTGTCTTCAGCTGATTGCTCCAAAACAGCTTGTTTTTCTCTTCTTTCTTTTGCAAAACTTCTCTAAAATTCTCATTTATTTCTGGTATGTCTTCTGCCTGAACTAATTGACTTTCTACATCATTAAAACTATCAGCAAGCAACACAAACGACTCTAAATCAGTATGTACATAATTCATAGGATGATTGATTGGCTTCTCTTTGCTAGTTATCATGTATTTCATCTTCTGCTCTCGGTATAACTTTCTCATTTGACCGAAGACTGGAATTGTAGCGTAAGAGAAATCTAACTGAAGTGTACCTTTCAACTTTGCCCCCCAAGATCTTGCAAGGAGCATCCCGAACCGTGGAGGAATGTCGGCAACCACCACATCCATCAAAACATTCTTCGCTGGGATTTGATCTAAACTTACCACCAAATATTTGATGAGTCCTATACACTTTACCCGGCTGGAATCAAATGAATACAAATCATGATACTCTCTTGTAATATCTAATCCCAACTTTTCCATGATCGCCTTTGGCATCAAATTGTGCGAAGCACCCGAATCGAGCATAGCATTGTGCAATATATATTCGTGCAACCTCAAACTGATATAAAAAGGAGGAACATTACTGTCAGGAGACTCACCATTCAATGCAGGCCCAAAAATCAATTCCGGCTGATCATCCTCAACAGTTACTGTGTCAATCATTGGATCAAAGTTCAGAATTTTGGTGACTTGACTACGGTAGCTGCTGTTCTTCATAATCTCCGTCAAAGGAATAGATATTTTCAGTTTGGAAATTTCATTTTCCAAGCTAAATGCTGAAACCTTCTCAACCTCTTTGACTGGAACTTCCTTCTTTTCAGCCTTGTCTTTCACTATGTTTGACTGATTTACCTTCTCAGCTGATGATACTTTAGTAGCTGCTGGATCAATTGTCTCTTTTCCTCTTTTCTGTGGTATCGGTGAATCTGTCTTCGGTGCTAAAGCTTCTTTTCTTTTCTGAATGGGATTTATGGGCACATCTCGATTTCTCAATGAATATTGCTTCTGCTGGGCGGTCAATGCATTCATATATCCTCTTTGGTATTCATCTGACTCCTCCTCTAAATCAGCATCATTTGTTAGGATGAAATCCTCATCTTTCTGAACAACTGAACTTTCTCCATACTCCTCATCCTCAGTGATATAGATAGGCAAATCATCGGGAGTGAAGAAATGATTTTTCTCACCTGACACATCATCATCATCATCAGAATCATGACTCACAAAATCCTGCAAAAGAGGGGTCTTAATCTGCTGTTGGGCTGCT
This sequence comes from Pinus albicaulis, assembly GCA_034641835.2. Lineage (NCBI taxonomy): Eukaryota > Viridiplantae > Streptophyta > Pinopsida > Pinales > Pinaceae > Pinus > Pinus albicaulis. The sequence goes on along the minus strand of CM076569.1, from coordinate 48,366,309 downwards.
GGCTCTTGAGCTCTTGGTTCACGCTGCTTAATTCTGAATTGTGGCTGCTGCTGGCCACGGAAATTTGGATTTCGAAACTGTGTTTCTGATTTGTCGAGATTCATTCTTTTTAAAACCTTTTCCAACTCACGAGCCAAGTGTTGTTCTGATATAGATGTGGAAGGCTCTTCCTTTATTGTCACTCTTTTCTCTTCTTTCAACCGTGCTCTTTTATCATTCAGATTTGCCTCAACACTAACAGCGACCTTCTGCATATCTTCTAAAGTAGGTGGATCTCTATCACGAAGGGAATAAGCCATCTCCGGATCAAAGCCATCCGGGAATTTAAGGAGAGCAGATTTTTTAGACGGTCTCAAGTCATCTGGAATAGCATTATACACTGTATTGAATCTAATGATATAATCCTGAACAGACTCACCAGGATTACGTTTGAGGTTCGTATATTCTGAAGTAATCTGCAGCGGATCGTTTTTCATCTCCCATCGATCTAAAAACTGCCTCTGGAGTTCTGTCAATGTATCGATGCTTCTTTGCGGAAAGGCTCTAAACCATTTTCTTACCTCTCCTCCAAAGGTTTGCACAAAAAGCCTCATACTCACATTTTCTTCATCAATCTCGAAACGATCAAAGAAATCTGCCATATTGTCTACATGCTGTTGTGCAGGAAGACTCTGTGGAGTGCCATCAAATGTTGGGATCTTTCTCTGATAGTCTGCGGGCATATCATTCAACTGCTGTGGTAACACAAGAGGTGCAAAACGAGCAGCCATAGCTCTTGGTGGATTGAAGACAATCTGTTGTCGAGGAGACACAGGAGGAGTGGGAGCAGTAGGTCTGCGAGATGTATTCAATGGAGACGGAGGAGAAATTACTATTGATTGCTGATCAGCAAGCTCAGGCTGAACCGGAATGGTAGGGATAAAGGGAGGCTCAGTAGGGATCCGTGAACTCGATGCAATTTCAGATGGGTCAAGAATTTGTGAAGCAGATTCAGTAAATTCAAGAGTGTTAGTATCCCCAATGGAACTTTGCAGCTGTCTATCCAGGTAATGTGAAACAAATCTATATTGCAAATCTTCAGTAAATAATGGATCTGGAACTAATCTTGACAATTCAGTTTCGGAAAAATTTACAAACAAGGATGTTTCAAACCGTGCATCAAAAGGGATTTCATCAACATATATGATTTTGACAGGACATGATGCAGATCGGGTAAGCACTCTGGAACTCCCAAAACTCAATTGGCTTTCTCTTTCAGAACTCTCTTTACTTCCTTGTTTTCTAAGGGTCCTTGGAATCAAATTTGGATTTTCAAATATTGTTGGTGGATCAGGGTCAGGATTCGCCCTAGTATTCCTTCTTGAAGCCAGTGTATTGATCTTCTCGGGATAAATTTCAAGGAACACAATCAATTATTTTCAGCCTTTCGACTTCTAGACTCAATCATCCAAAAGGTCTAGAACGAATAAGTATACTGGGGGTGATTTACAAATCGAGTACTGAACACACAAGCTTACCGGAGATCGACTAAAGCAGCGTTTATCTACTTCTGCTTATGCATAACAAAAGTGTTTCGAAAGCTACCTGGCGTGACTTCAGACTCCGTCTAAGACTCGTGGGACAAACACATCAACAAGAAAACCATTGAGATCTTCCCCAGTATGGTCGCCACTATGTTAGCACTCAAATCTACCTCAGGCTGAAATGAAGTAAAACTCAAGGCTACATCAAACCACGCTCAGCCTCGTAGCTAGCCCTACGAGGACAGGAGAGGGCTCTCTCCGTCAATCTCGAGAAAATAAACAATAGGATGCGAGATGACTTATAATAAGAACCGATTTTAGGCTAGTAAAGAGATAGGTATGTTTGTTTTTTGGTTTTTTGGGTTTTTCGCTGGAGTAAATGGGAAAACAAATTTTGGGTCTGGGGATAAGGTCAGACCTTTGCAGAGTTCAAGCTGGGGCGAGGTAGGTGATGATCTTGATGCTTTAAATTGGATTTATGGATAGATTAGACCGACGAGGAGCTGAAGAGGGAAAAGAAGAACTTGGATCCTCTCCAAACAGCTGAAAACATATAGAACTAACCGAATTCAAAGGCTAAGCACTGTAAACAATGGATTCAACCTTATTTCACTCATTCAATTTAGTTCAGAAGCATAATGAAAGGATGGCAACATTAAACAAGGAGAAACTTACAGTAAACAAAGGAGAAACATCATCAAGAACAGAACACCACAAGGATCCCAACAAGTGCCACAAAACCCCTGATCTTTCCTTAGCCAAAATATGAAAAGTATGTACAATGATATCAAAAGTATCCCAAGAGTCCAACCTGTAGAATGCCTCAGAAATTACAATATATAGATCACTCTAACACCTTTCCCCACCTCTAGGGGTCGAATTCTCTCTTCAGGGATCAGTTTCAACCAATTCTAATCATGGAACTACAATCTAGGCAGCTAACAACTTGCCTCTAAAAGAGTGGAAACTGATCCATTACATGATTTTTTACTCATTTGAGATTGAATCTTCTAGAAGAGATAAAAACAAGCCAAAGTTACATGCCAAACATGAATTTACATCATAAAAACCCAAAAATTCTATCCACAAGCAAAACTGGTCCATAATAGGCGAAATACTGAGCTGGCAGCTGAAAATTCAGGAAAAATTCTAGGTGGGTCGCTCCTGAACTGTGTGGGTCGCTCATGTTCCAGGCTGAATTTGAGGTACTTCCCGGCATCCAAATTGAGCTCATGATAGCTCGTTGGAAAGCCCTGGATGTCTACTTTCCAACCCAAGTGGAATTTCTGAATTTGGAGTTTATTTGACCCTCCACCACCTCATTCTCCTAGAGGTACTCCCTGCTGGTGCAAAAGGTGGCAGCAAGGTGATTTTCATGGTGTTTTTGAGCTTTTTGACCATCCAGATTTCAATGAAATGCTAAGTTGACTTCAGAGGATGCATAATTAACCATGAAAAATCCAAAAATGTAAAAATTTCCTCCAGCAAGTGTCCCAAAAAAAGTGAGCGCATGAGCGCGCGACCCACGTAACTGCAAAACCTGTTTTTTTACCCAAAAATTTGAAAATGACAAAATTTTCTCCGAATTTGCCCAAATTCGGAGCAGAGGTCCTCCATCATGTTTCCTGCCCAGTCAATGAAGCCTCGGCCAAAATCCGAAGTGGATTAGGCCTTTTCCGCCGTCGAAGTGCCTTGCGCAACCTCCTCTTCATGATCTTCATCCTCGCTTTGTAAACATGCATGCGAGCCCAGTAATGGCCTTTCATGTGGCGAAGCATGTCTTTGTCGCGATTGGCCTTCGCCAATAGTTTCTCCAAATGTATATTCACCCGCGTGAGTACAGTATCTCTGTCAGCTGGTGTCATGTCACCGGGCCTCTTTCGATTCCACTTCCTGTCCTCACGGATTTGGCGCACCTCATAAAATGTGAGCTCATCCTCGAGCTGTTTGTTGCGCTGCTCCAAATAGTTAATCACCCACTGAGCCTTCTGCAATTGGTCTTTCAGCTGGTCATTCTCGGCCCTTTGCTCCTGGATGACTTCCCTCAGCTTCGAGCCAGGAGAGCCCGTATCAACATCAATGACTGTCATATCGGTGTCCCGGCCTCCTGATGGGCCCTCATCATGCATGGGCCTCTTGCCCCTGTCTTGTACCTATACCTGCACTGAAGAAGAAAGCGAGACCCTTTCCACATCACGTGGAGATAATACTCGACGTGTCGATGAAGTCGGCAAGACCCCTTCCAACTCACGTGGAGATAGTACTCGCCGTGTCGCTACAAATAAGGCCCTGTGGCCTCGCTGATATGTCTGAACCAAAGGAGTGATGATATGCTCAACCTCAACTCTATCCGGCTGGTGTGAAGGCTCTCCTGCATCATGAACTGTCTCGGGAGGCTGCTGTGGCACTCTGAAAAAGTCTCTAGAAATGAAATCCTCCCAAGTGATGCCCTGCTCTGCCAACTGATGTGACACCATGATTTTGATCAAAGCGAAATGATATATACTCCTGTACTGCTGCACTGGGCTCGTCTTCTTCTGCACAAACATCACCATCCTCTCTATGTTGCGGTATATGAAATACGGGATATTCATCATACGTACCCTTGTGAAGTGCATCAACAAACGAATATGGTACGCAAAAAGACGAGCATACCTGCCCTCACAACTAAAATACTGAATGATGAGCTTCATCAGTGGTGCATACTCATCTCTCAAGAATCTGAATGGAAAAACTCTGCTCAAGTAACCCATATATCCAGTTTTAATATATGGCTCATAGTGAAATTTCTCTAAATGCTGACCCTTGTTCCATTCCTCGCCCATGTTTGGTATACCAGTGGCTTGAGAAATAGTCAAGGGTGACACAATGAAATCAACCCCAGCAAGACTTACCCGGCCATCCCGTAAATGTAGAACAAACAAACGGGCCAATTCACGATGAGGCTGGGTTTGTGCAACCATCTCACAAAATCTGAAACATGACAAGTATCGAAAACAATCCATAGCTAATGGACATGCCTGCAACCGAGCTAAAGAAGTAGGCTCCTCTCTGCGATGATTACCACTTCTGTGATCTCTGTGGGACCCCCGTGGCACATTACCTTCAGTCACCGAATCACTGCCTGACCCTAGCTCATATTCTGACTCTGTCTCCGACATGGCTCTGACCAAGCTTTTGGCACTGTGTATACTGATATGAAAGCAGTGCAAACAAAGTTAGGATGTATTTTTCAACACCCAACCAATATTCCCACCGTCAAAGCACCATAAGGAAACAAACCATGGATAAAATCTCTGTTTTAGATGGATTGGAAAAGAGGCACAATCTCTGTGTTTAAATGCAAGTGAAACTTTGATCAAAGGGAGCGGGCAACTTTCAAAATATTGAACAAATCTTATCAAAGGAGAGCATGGCATCATATGAATGTTTTTGTCCATGAGTAATAACAACAAAAGTGTCAATGGGCAGTTTGAAACAAAGTCATGAGAATGTTTTTACATTGGGCAGTGAGACATAATACAACCACAGTCACCATGGAACAAAGGTTTTAAACATGGTATAATAATAGAAATGGTCACAATGGCATAATGGGCATGAGAACAATATGGTTTTGATATTATATGGCAAGGATGGATGTATCACTGACATAAAATAAGAGACAAACTCATGCAACCATCCATATTCATTTTAAAACCCTGAAAACGATATTGCCATGACTGTGGGGTTTAAATCCTCCATTTGAAACGTTTGAAACCACCAATGATGCCACCAACGCATTTAAAAACATCAAGCAATTGCAAAAAACCTGTTTGAAGGCCGATGAGAGCGATCCAATCAAGACTGGGCGCTCAAAATGAATTTTTGAACCTCTGTTGATGCGTGGGTCGCTCACCTTCTGCGTGGGTCGCTCGGCCCAGGTGGGTCGCTCCACTTGCAACTTCACACTGCGGAAATAACCCACGTGGGTCGCTCTGCCCAGGTGGGTCGCTCGCGCCCAGGTGGGTCACTCGAGCCCCAAAACTCTGTCCACGCAGTTTTAAAACTTGAAATCGGCCCTCCAATCTCCAAAACACGATTTGGGTGCTGTAGATTTGTGAAAATGAAACTTGTTTGGCTTTTATACATGATACAAATATCCTCCACAATCAGATTTGTTTCAAATCTAATTGCAAACCCATATTACAATGTATTTGTAATTTCACCTTTGGCTTTTTAAATACAATCTTCTTTTGGCTTTTTTGAGGTCGATATTAATGATTTTGTTGTCTTCTTGCAGGGATATGGCTATCTCGGCTAAGGAAAAGACCAGGGGTCTGCTTTTGACAATGTCTTCTTGGCGGAATAATTACAATTTATTACAAAAATAATAATAAACAGTTTCTAGTTCCAAAACAGAGTTTTGGACTAGAAATGTTTTTTTTTTTAAATGCTAATGATAATAAAATAAAAATCACAATATGCGGAACCTTCCTCACCTTGCAGGCTTTATGACTAATATACAAATGACTCAAAAACCCTAGACACTAGGACCAAAGACACTGATTGACATTTTAAATGATCAAAAATGAAATGACAATGACTATGAATGATTTTTTGAGAAAAATTTTAAAATAGCACTGCAGGTATAAACATGAGGAAACATAAGACGACAGACCCCTTCGTCAGTCCATGGCATGATCCTAGTGAAATGCAACGAAGTGGAACAAGCGAGACACCTAATAATGAATATGCAAAAGACGAAATGATCACTGACGGAGGGCTGCAAGGGCCGACTCTAACACGCTCGAGATTCTTCAGTAGTCAACTGAACGGATTCCCCAATATCGAATGAGCTACAACTCACCCTAGCACCACCCTACCACCCTATAGAAGAATAAAAGAAGAATGGACTTCCGTGCCAGGGAAAATGGTCCAATTTACAATGATATAGAAAGATGCAGAAGAAAAAGATATAATAGACCATAACCCTAACTTTGGCACAACCACCTAATGATGATCCTAGACCTCCCAACACTACCTCTTCAACCCTTGGCAGATAGACACCAGTACAATGTGTACAATAATGTATTTACAATGACTAAGTACAATGATACCTTTACAATGACTGTACGCAGTGCTTCCCACTTGAAGGCTTCATATGATGAACTTCTTGCTACTTTTATGCACCTTGGTTGCTTCTCTTGTCATGCTACCCTCTCCAACACCTTGCTTTGCTTTGCTACCGTAGAAAGTCCAGTCCTTTGCAACCCTTGACAACACATGATATAGATTTTTCTTACCTTCTAGGAGCTCGATATTGAATCTGGTATATCTCTGTTATTTCAAATCCTCAATATCTGATTTTTGATCTTGTAGTAGTCCTTTAAGTCGTCTTTCCAATGCCACGGGTCTGACCTAATTTGGATTCTTCAAGGGAGAGCGTTGTTATGCACCTTGGTTGTTGCTCTTATCATGCCACCCTCTGCAACACCTTGCTTTGTTTTGTTGCCATAGAAATTCTGGTCCTTTGCAACCCTTGACAACACATGATCTAGATTTTTCTTGCCTTCTAGGAGCTCGATATTGAATCTGGTGTATCTCTGTTATTTCAGGTCCTCAATATATGATTTTTGATCCTGTATTAGTCCTCTAATTCATCTTTCCAATGCCATAGGTCTGACCTAATTTTTATTCTTCAAGGGAGAGTTATACCCAATCTCTCACAATGCCCTAATTATGGACTGTTTCAGTAGAGCGCACTTGTACGACATGCCACGTGTCATTGTTTCTTCATTTGGATCTGAAATTGATAGAGAGAAAATTACAGACTATGCACTATCTTTCAATTTTTACAAAATTCCAATCCAATACTCAGAGAGAGAGTTATGACGAATTTACCAAGGTCACTTCTTTGAGATGAATTTCAGGAGCCTGCAAAAACCCTGACTTCCACAGATCATATCGCAAAAACAATTGCACACTTTGATCTAAAATTGCTACAGCAGCTTCCTCGGAATTTTGGTGTCACCTCATAAAATATTCAGCTTCTGAACCTTCATAGAAAAAAATTTAGAGCGCAAATTCCACAATGACCTGTTTCAAATGGCGAAATCCCTTGCCTAAGGAGGAAATGAAGATCACAATTTATATAAATGCTTAAATTGAGAGGGGCTTCAACAAGTGAACATGGGAGTGATTTTAGGAGCTTAAAAAAATATTAATTATGACTTTTCAATGACCCATGCCTCAACCCCATGGGGTTTTAGCCTACTAACTGGGGGTACAAACTTCAAACATGAATATCTCTCAATCCGTGAAGAATTACGTGGCATGCCATATATAAATGGAAACATCTCGACAAGTAGAAACCATCAAAATCATTATTGACCCAGAATATATAAATTTGGTAGGTCAAAATTCCCATGCAATATTGGGTTAGCCCCTGGTGCTGCTTGGGTTGACGTCAATGACAACCACTGATCAACATAGTTGATGGAAGTGCTTTGGCCAAGTGCCAAGATATGAAAATCTGCTCCTGAGCCTTCCTTACTAATCTCCCAAAGGAATGAAGGCTCCCTCCTTTTGGAAAATGAGTGCAGGAAGTGGTGTTGTGAACCCTTGCTCCAACACCCTGCAAGCATGGATGTGAGGAAAATCAGTACAAGCTCCTTCAATAGGCCTCTCAAGAAAGGAGAAGGAATTCCTAAACAGGAATGCCTTGTGCTAAGCAACACAACAATCTCAACTAAACATTTGAAGAAAGCATAATAGTATAAACAGAAAATTCAAAATATCATTCATAAGATGTCTTGCTATGGTTGCCTTGCCCTCCTTTTATACATGTGTGAGCCTTCTTGCCTTGGGCCCCACTCATTAGGGTTTCTTTCACCAAGGAATATTCCTCCCACTATCTCTGCATTTTCTTACAAGATTATCTCCACCTCCTATCCCAACGCTATTGACTTGGTCAAACTTGACCTTGTCCACATGCAAAAGTCCCTGTTCACACATGAAGGTGTGAAATCCAAATTTTTTGTTGATCCCCTTTCACATTATGAGGTATTTTATTCAGATTTTTATTATGCATGGGCCTCCTTACCCATTTATTCATCTCCTAAGTGTAATCAGAAAAATTTAATATTCCAATTTGCTGCATGCAAATTTTGGAATATTACAAACCTCCCCTCCCAAATGTTGCTTGTCCTCAAGCAACTGCAAGGATAGAACAGAAGAGTATCCTCTCCTCCTACTGTAGCATCCACATATGATGAACTCCTCCAAGGAATGAGATGTTGTCTCATCAATGAATCTCCATATTTCCCCTCCCAAGCATGCAAGCTAGCCAAATGGCTGTCATCATGAATAAGTAAAGTGCTCAAGAAGGCAATAAGGTGTTTTCTAGAGGTCCTCCCAAGGCATGGAGTCTGAAATGTATTGGGAAACATCATTCCCATGTGGATCCTCCATTCCTAAGCAATCATCCATACAAAATGAGTCACCTCCCAACATGGCAACTCCTGAAAATGCTCCTCCACCTTGAGCTCATGCAATGTAGGTGGGCTAAAATCTGAACATTGTAGACATAGGTGCCTACCCCACGCTGTCATCCTCTCCACTTATGATAAGTGTAGAGTGACTGTTGATCTTGGGCTGCAATAATATTTCCCTCAAATGGCAAAATGAAAACTAAATCTCTAAAGATATCCTCTCCAACGCTGTGAAGCAAGCTGGCCCAAACCATTCCATATGTGATGGATAGGAAATCATCACCATATGGAATCTCATCAAACTCAATGACCACCTCATAAAGGAACAAGTATTTTTCTATGGTGGCCATATCTCCTCTCATGCTCCCATTAGAACATGCAATGCAAAAGTTGTGGGAATCTTCTTCCCAAAAGGACACATACAACCCATCTGTCTCTCTCCCAATCATGCTCTCAATAGAAATAAGAAAAATATCAACAAATGAAATCATGATCAGCATCAAAATGAGGGAAATAATGAAGGTTTCATGTGGTGCAAGAAAGTACCAACAACTTCCCATGTAGTTACATCGCAGTTTTCCAAACTGCTGCTTCAGAAAATAACATGGCAAGTTGTTTATTGATACATGGTTAATTATGTATGTCATCATGTATACTAATGAATAAATGGTTGGGTCCATTAGTTGAACATAAATGAAAGGATAAAACACTTGCCCAAGGCCATAGAAAAGATGGTTGTCTCCATCATACAATTTGGCCCAATGTTGACCATGGATCTCAATGAAAAGCTTTCCCTCTTGTGGAGCAATGCACTAAATAGAAATGGTAAGAGCATGCAAATATTGTGTTAGACAATCAATAAATGCAAAAACAAGGTTCCCACCATGCACTGGAAGTAAGATGATACATGGATCCATGAATAAACCTCCCATAGTGGTATGACATACTCCCATGAAGAGGAATGAATCATAGGCTGCAGGAATATCACCCTTCTTATGCTTGGAAATCCAAGTTAAGAAGATCATATATCTATAATAGATGTTTCCATCCACTACTCCATCTATCTCACCTTCTCCTTGTTCACCAAGTGCATCAAGTGTGAAGTGATCCTAGGGACACTCCATCTATAACCCCAAGCTCCCAAGTGACAGTGCTATTGGCCTATGCAAATAGGCTCCTGCCAACTCATAGCTCCATTCTTTGACATGAATATTGTCAAATACATCTCCCATAATGCTGCTACACATAAGAAGTTCCTCCCAAAGTGGAAGTACCTCTTGATCATCTAAGGCCAAGGAATAGCGCCTTTGCACCATGATAGTGCCATCTCCTACTCCTGCAACATCATGCAAATTGTGAGAGAAAATCTTCCCTTGCTCTCTCAAGGAGAACCAAAGCAACAAAAACTTTTGCTACCTCCCCATACCTCCATCATACAAATCATGTGGTGAAAATATGGTGACTGATATGAAGAATGTCATATCAACACAATGTGTCCATACTCCTTGCTGCCCAATGATGCAAGTATCCTGCCACACATTCTTCCCCCACATACTCTTAGAAAGAGGATTATGGCTAAACTCTTTCAAGAGCGGCCAGTGCAGCCAAGCCTCATGCTACCCAATATCATAGATTTGCAAGTAGCTTTATAGTTTCTTGCTCATCATCCACACCCATCCATCCACATGCAGTTTCCTTCCATCATGTTCTTCCTTAGCACTCTCCCAAGGAATTCTACCATCCTCCCAAACCAAATTTCTCCTCTTGCATTTCATAGGATGTTGAAATGAAACTCATTGGAGATCTTCTAGAGAAGACCTCTCATCAATGTTCTTATTTAATCCATAAGGATCCAAGGGAGATGAGGTAAAAACCTCCTCAAACTTTTGAAGAAATTTTCACTCGATGATGTGTTGAAGTTGATATGAAATTGTGAGAAAAAAGTATTTCTTATACAAAGATTGACAGTAAGGGGCTTTTACTGGTTATTTCACGTTTACTAGAAAGGATGAAACCAGAAGCTTCTGGCCCACAAACTGGCTCTGCCTAAAGAAATAAAATGTAAACAGTGAAAAAAATCCGATCAATGAAAGTATTTGTTTATGTGCAAAGTATTCATTAATCAAAATTTTATGTGTGAATAAGCAAGTTCAAGTATTCTGCAAGGGAAGTAATGTTGTATGAATTGAAACTAGTGAGTTGTGATCACTGTATAAGTCTGACTGGGAAAAGTGTACTTATGAAGAGTTACTGTTTAATATAGAAAAATCTGAAATATAACAGAAAACATTCACAGCATAACAGTAAGCATTTGTTTAAGCAGTTCACCCCTCTCTTTGGCTACCTCTGCTGGGTCCAAAAGCCTCTAATTAGGCTTTTCCCTCTTTCATTAATGCTCAAATTATGAATTACATTGTGTAGAAAGCCTCAAAAGGAAAAATAAGCTACAAATTCAGAAACAGAGGACTGAAATTAGTATAAATCGACTATTCATTCACCTCCATTGGATGAGTATAGTCCAAAACAGCTGATATTTCATTAGGCCTTGGTGGCTCCACAACCAAAATCGCTGGTAAAATCACTGATAGAGTGCCCTGATGGCTCTGCAACCTGTCCCAAAAGTTCCAGAATGCTTCAATACCCCCAAATCAAAAAACATTTGTCCCAAATGGACTTTCCTAGCCAAAGTTATGGCTAACTGAAGTTTGCCCAGGTCACCTAGAAAAACTCCACTAAATGTGGAGAACTAGAGTTAACTCCAGTTAAAAATGGCAACAACTCCAGAATTGGCGGCACGCTCCAAATTTATCGGGTGGTTAAGTTAAATGTTATGAACGTGGTCACATGTTGCGTGGTCTCTGTCGGAATATACGTTGGAACCAACCGTTGCATTTAACGTTGGCATTAATACCAATGTAACAACCACAACCATTAATTTGAACCATACTTCAACAATCCGCTCCACCATGACGTCATACAGCACGTGGCCTGCTCCATTAACGCATTCCCATAAGTTACAGGCCTTTAGGGTTAATATGCCACGTATTACAACCTTTTAAACCATACGTTGAATGACATTACCATGACTTTAAAACATTTGAAATGTGAACGTATCATTTGGGTTTAAACATAGTTTTTTTTTTTTTTAACTAATGTATGGTATTTTTTAATTAATTTAATTAAAAATTTTAATATTTAATATATATATATATAAAACTTTAATATAATATATGATTTTTAAAATCAAATAAAATATTAAATATTTATATATATATAAAAAAACATTAATATAACTTTAATTAAAATCAAAAAAATTTCCACACATAGAATTAAAAAATTTCCTTTCAAAATTGAAGGTTATTGGGCGATTTTAAAGTGCAACAACTTCTTCATACAACGTCGGTTTTCAGTGTCATTTGCGGCGTTGGGATCATATCACCGAGGCCTATCCCGTCGCTCAGGTTCCAAATCAATTTGAGCACTTTCATTTTTGAGAATTTTTCTACAAGGGACTTGATCTCCTGATCAGAAGTACACCTCCAATGAGATCTCTCCATGAGACCTTCTCTTCATCAATGGCCTTCCAAAACTAATAAGGTTTTGGATCTGCTGCAGGTACAAGTTTCTCTTTGAGCTGGGGAGTTCTCATTGAGAAAGGGTCATCTAGAAAGGAGAAAGTGTTTCTCACTTCAATATTTCTACCATCTATCACTTCTTCCTTTATTGCTTCATGAATCAAGCTGCCATTTGAATGCCCCCATAAGGAATGGGTCCTCTTTTATTCATTATTTATCTTGTACAGTGCAGTGCCATTCTATTGATCTATATCAGTAGTATGTAATGATGTAGATCCCTCCATAAGATTTTCTAAAATGACAAGAGATGGAAACTTAAGCCTACCTTGGTAAAATTTGGAAGCATTTTGTGGGGCTGCAATAGTTAGCTCCTCAAATGTGTTGGCTTCCCAAACTGCTAAGGATGAAGGTTTCTCCTCCATAGTTGTGTCAGTGCTGGTACATGCCTCTTGAAATGGTGGTGAGGGCTTCTTCTCCTCTAATTTCTCTTTACAAAATTTCCTGATCAACCTTTGAGAAAACTTAGCAAGAGTAGACACTCTTGCATGGCTCAAATGGCTGAACCACCAAGTATTAACTTCACCTTAAAGGTGTAGCGCTACAATTTCTACAACCTCTCTCTCTAATATTGGGTGTAGTAGGAAGAGAGCCTCTAGCTTCATTACACAAGCCTTTGCTACACATGTGAGTGATCCATCAAAAGTGGACAACAGGAATCTACTGCCTCTCGTCATCCCATAGCTGTAGGGTCTTCTTTCTTCCTCCAACTGAATGAACTGTGGTAAAGCTAGAGTCTCCTTGAAGGCTCTAGGTTTAGCTTTGTATTTAGCAAGGTATTCACTTAGAATTTCAGATTCTAAGTGTTCTTCATGATTCATTTATTCTCCTCTTTGAGAAATTATAGGAAGTGCATGGCCCTTCCTCTTCTTGAAACCCTCTAGGAGTTTCCTTGCATTTCTTCTCTTTCATCTGCTTAACCTCCTTGGAGAGGTTCTTCCTGGATCTAAAAAGTGATGATATCAAGCTCATTCTCTCCATCATTCTTCTTCTTCTCTTTGTCTTCTTATAGCATAATGGTTGAAACTCACAGGCTGAGCCAAGACTATGCTCTGATACCACTATAATATCCCAAAATGGGAATGCAGAAATACATGAACACAAAAATAGAATAGAAATGAGAAATAAATTATAAAATGTGTATAGAACACATATTCATCAATTACATGTACATCAACAAGAAATATGATCCATTATATCAGCCCAAAGTGGGGAAATGCAACAATATATGCCCTAAAAACGTTATTCTTAGAGAATTGCATTATAATAAGAAAAAATAATGTTGGTATCCCTTATATCATTTATTATGGGACTTATATCCAGAAAATATTCTGAAACAAATCCCTTTTGATGGCTTAAACAGATCTCTCGGTCCCAATATGGCTTAAAAAGGCCCAAATCCCATGACTTGACCTATGTAGAGTTTTTTGAAGCATGAAAAACATCATTTAAAGAGGTTTTCTGATATAATATGATTCAAACATCAGATCTAGAGTTTTATTTCTCAAAAAATGAAGAAAAATAGGGATCCATCCCCTTTTACACATCAGGAAGATAACCCGGCAAGGGTTTCACGAAAGCACAAAGTACCAAATGTTAGATATGCAGATATGAATCTAAAAAATGCAGTCTAAATGAATCTCTATATACATACAGCTAAATAATACAATAAATGAAGGAGGATCCTTCTCACAAGCTTTCTAGGAGAAGGGTTGGCCATTTCCCTAAGGAACAAGCTTAAGATTGAGGGATTTGACCCTCACACTGCAACTCTACAATAAATGACGCATTTCCTACAAGGGACTGTGTTGTAGCTGATGGAAGTGCTTTGACCAAGTGCCAAGATATGAAAATATGCTCCTGAGCCTTCCTTACTGATCTCCCAAAGGAATGGAGGCTCCCTCCTTTTGGGAAATGAGTGCAGGAAGTGGTGATGTGAACCCTCACTCCAACACCCTGCAACAGAACGTTATACTACTACAGAAATAATGTTGTAGCTGAAGGAGGATGCTTGGCCTCAAGCCTATATGTGAGGAAAATCAGTACAAGCTCCTTCAAGAGGCCTCTCAGGAAATGAGAAGGAATTCCTAAACAGGAATTCCTTGTGCTAAGCATCATAGCAATCTCAACTAAATAGTTGACGAAAGAAGAATAGTCTAAACAGACACTTCAAAATATCATTCATAAGATGTCTTGCTATGGTTTCCTTGCCCTCATTTTATACATGTGTGAGCCTTCTTGCCTTGGGCCCCACTCATTAGGGTTTCCTTCACCAAGGAATCTTCCTCCCACTATCTCTGCGTTTTCTTACAAGATGATCTCCACTTCCTACCCCAGCGCTATTGACTTGGTCAAACTTGACCTTGTCCACATGCAAAAGTCCCTGTTCACACGTGAAGGTGTGAAATATAGCTTTTATGTTGATCCCCTTTCACATTATGAGGGATTTTATTCAAATTTTTATTATGCACGGGCCTCCTTAACCATTTATTCATTTCCTAAGTGTAATCAACAAAATTTAATATTCCAATTTGTTGCATGCAAATTTTGGAATATTACATTCTTTTCTTCAAGAAGCACAATAAGAACCTAATGCATTGTTAAGAAGGCTGAATAAGGTGATAGAATTGAGTGAGAGAAGGAATAAAGTCAAAGAAAACTTGTCACCTATCAAGAAAAGATGAAGTCCATTTTTGATAGAAAAGAAAAGGAGATTCTTTTTCAAACTGGAGATTTGGTATTAAGATGGGATACCAGAAGAGAAGAAAAAGGGAAAGCATGGTAAGTTTGATCCACTTTGGTATGGTCCATATAGGATTATTGAAGCTAGATCAAATAACACATTCATGCTAGAAGATCTTGATGGAGTAACTTTAGATCTTCGTATGAATGGGTAGTATCTAAAGCATTA
Organism: Pinus albicaulis; assembly: GCA_034641835.2. Taxonomy (NCBI): domain Eukaryota; kingdom Viridiplantae; phylum Streptophyta; class Pinopsida; order Pinales; family Pinaceae; genus Pinus; species Pinus albicaulis. Next base: position 48,350,774 of record CM076569.1, on the reverse strand, counting down.
ATTTCAACATTGAAATTTTATGGTTCACTATTGTACATATTCGGTTTCCTTCATTTTACATTTTTCATCAAACAACATATGACTCCATGCCCGAAGTGAAGGCACTAATCCATAGTTCTTAGTGTTTCGTGGAAAAAAACACTATCCCTAGGTGGAGCCAGATGTTGTGGCTCATTTGCAATATCCTTTATTTTTAATTTTCAAAAATAAAAATAAAAATAGAAAATTATCAAAATATATGATAAAGTATAAGATTTCATGTACTTTAGCATAAAAATATAATATTCGTTACATTAAGTTTAAATTTGAATACTTTAAACCTTTGTGAAAGTAGGTCCCAACACACAGGATAAATATCAAGCATGTTATGGAGTGGGATCCGATGATTTGATAGATAGGGAATAAAAGTGTCAACTCGCGGGCACTTTCAATGCGTGGGTTAATGAGGAGGGTGCCTCCGCAGTTGACCCTGTTGACTGTGGGGCCGATCCAGATTAACGGTTGAGATTAACTACGAGGCCATGAACCCGACGAGCGCTCCGTACCTTGAGACCTCTCGAAGTGAAGTATGCGGCCAACTGGTGATAGATGTGGTCCACAATGGAGTACTTTTAATGGTATTTTGGCACATCTCTTCAGCATTTAATTCTTAAGCCCGTGCCACCTACTTAAGATGGATTCTCATTTTTCTAAGGTTATTTTTGTTATTTTGTGTTTGAAGTTATGTCTATGTTGTGTATTTCTCTGTTGTCTGCCATCCTGTCAATTTTCTGTCATCCCAAGCTAAATTATGGTCAATCGTCCATCCCTTTCAGGTTCTTCCAACTACATTCCTCTCATGGATACTAAGAGGGACATTCATGATACTGTCTGTTCACTAGACCACCTTTCATTTTATCAACAATTCAGTTTAAATGAAAAAGCTTCTCCAATTTACTCTACCATGATTAAAATTGGTGTATTGTCTGCATGCATTCCAAGAACACACCTTTTTCCTGAACTTGTGTATTGGCTAGTGGCTGTCATGTACCCAGGAAAGTGTTTTGTAATGAATTATCAAGGAGAAAATGTTTTGCAAGTCTCAGCCCAATTAAACTATCAAGATTTGCGTTACCCTGAGTCAGAGTCATATGTCCAATTCACTGATGATTCATTAATGGCGCATTATGATAGCCTTGCAGGTCAAGAGTTCAACCAATTCATATTTTTTCTGAAGCCATATACAAAGCATTTTGCACCTGATAGTAAATAATTCTCTATGGAGGTTTTTGATGTAGAATTCAGACCTGTGTTGAGGTGCATTTCAAACATTTTGGGAAAATATGATGATAGTACAATATACAAATCAGTTCTCAGAATTTTCGCCTTGATGATGAAGCCAGGAGTAGTGTTGGATATCCTGTCTTATTGGCAAGAAGCTGCCAATTCTCCGCTTATGAGTTTATCACTAACGGGTTCATTCAGGTTTCCCTCTTTGGTTATTTATCTATTTTTATATCAAAATGTAGAAGAATTCATGCACTTGGGGTTAAATATAATGGATATGAATAAGAAGAGGTAGTCAGTGATATTTTGGACAGACATAGTAAGGAAAGAACATAATGAGGAAGGTTTGTTTGAATTTGCAAGTCATTTTATGTCTGTTGCATATAGAATTTCGAATGGAATTTATCCCCCGTGCTTCCTGCTAAAGGCTCAAGAGTTCTTGCAGCTGGGGATGAATTGTAAGTTTGGTGATTGGTATGTTTTTGAAGATTATTCTGAAATTAGACTCTATGGAGCTGGTGTGGAACCATATAGGCTTCCAGTATTTGCGCCCATGAGATTATTTGCTTTGGAATTCATTAGGAAAATTTTAAATGTTGATAAAATCCATTTTTTGCCTATGAATAAGGGTCATATGTTTAAATTGCCAATGACTGTTGGTCCCTTTATAGTTAATATGAGATAGAAAACTAATGAAGTCACTAAGATATTAGATGAGATGCACTTATTGTTAGGAGAGAAGTGGTCTTATGACCCACATAGTGTGATTTCCAATAGGAGAATTGAAAATGGGTATTCAACATTCATTCATGAAAGCAAACATAATGTAGAAAAGATGGAAAATAAGGGTTTTGTAGATTTTGTGAGCTCAAGTGTACAAACTCCTATCATATCAGAGAATTCAAATAAGAGAGCTAAAGAAGCAGTGATTGATTTAGAGGATGAAGAATAGACGACTGAAAAGAGGACAAAGCTTAGTGAGTATTATGTAGATGATCAACCTAGTTTCTCACTACAATTAGGGGATGAGCAAGATGTCCTTGCTTCATCAAGAAGGCATGAAATAACTCACGAACAAGTTCCCTTAATTAAACAAATGTTTTCTCAGATTGCAGAAAGAAATCAAAAAACGAAGGCAAGCATGGATGCTCAAGTTGAGTACCAGATAACCCCAGAGAAAACAAGACTGCTAACTGCAATGGATCTTGAAAAGGATCAATTTAAGTTCGCTCTTTCACATCCCTCTGATATGTCTATTGGTTTATCCAATAATTTTAATATTGTTAATATAACTATAGATGTAAAGAAAATTCTTTTCCTTGACAAAGTAAATCTACATATGCAAACAAGTCAGTTGATTGTAAATGACTTGACTAAAACCAATGCAATGGCACTCAAGGCTGAAAAAATGCTTGGAAAATTTATCAAGCAATTGAAGTTAGAGAAAGAAAATTCCAGAGCTTTGAAAATCCAGAACGAAGAGCTCAAAAAGATTATTGTGAAGATTGGAGTAGATCCCAATGATAAGTCTGTTGTACAGAAGCTTTTGCAAAGTCTTGAATCATAAATCTCCATGTTGAGGAAGAAATTGAAATTGCCTACAGGAGAGCATTCCATGGCAGCAGAGGTTGTAGAAATAGAAAATGATAAAGAGAAACTTCTTCATTAGCTCCTACAAAAGGAAGAAGAAACCTGTAAGTTAAAGTAAACTGCATTATCTTTGCAAAATCATATTGAATCTCATACTTGTACTCTTGTTTTTCCATCTGGTAATGAAGATCCAATAGCACAAATATCTCAATTGAACACTGAATTGAATATGGCAGAGAGGGATCGAAAAAAGGCACAAGATGATTTGGAGATAGCAACAAAGATAATTCAAGCCAAAGTGGGGAAATTCAGTAAATACAGAACAGACTGCCAAACTGTTGATGCTGAGATTAAAAGTCTCAAGGAAAAATTGAAGGGAAATATATCCCTAATATAGGCTAAGGATATCATCTGGAATGATATCATTGGGTTTTTCTGGCTATAGTAGCAGAGGAAAGAAGTATCATCGGATATTTTGAAGAACAAGTCATGGAAGACAAGAAAAAGACAATTAACAGGGCCATTTGGGTAACATAATTCATTGATTTCATTGATTCCAAAATTGATCAAGAGTTGGAAGTGAATGAGATTAAAGACAGGATTTTATATGCTATGGAGATTAATAAGATGATTGTCAAAAACGATTGCAGGAAGTATACAGAGAAGAAGTTGACTGAGCTTAAGGAAGCAGTGGGCCAGTTTGATAATTTATTTGACAAAATAGCAAGAGTAGGTTTGCCATCATGTTGGGGTCTTGGAGGCAGTCTTTTATCATGGTATTCTTATGATCCATTACTAGTATTGGAAAAAAGAAAGGCAGACAATACCCATGAAAAGACTCAGATTCTCAAAGGATAAACAATGATCAATTTTCTTCAAAGACATTTTCAGTTGTTGTGGTTAGTGAAGACTTTATTTACATAGAGGCCATCATTCAACAGAATCACTGCCTTTAGATTGGAATATCACAAGCTGGTTCATTCACCTACAACAAACATTGAGATATGGAAGAAATGTAGAGCCTAGATGACAAATCTTTCAAAGGATCCCTTGGCTTCGAAGAAAGATAAACTAGCCAGTCAAGGAAATGCAGTAGCAACATCATCAATTCACATTCAACAAATAGATAAGGATTTATATTTCATGTTATTTTCCTCTTTTAAAGAGAATGTAAATGTAATAAGACATTTTGAATGACATGTAATAGGTAGTTGACGAAGTCCTAAGTAGTTGAAGTAGTTAGGATTAGTTCCAGCAGTTACAATCTGCTTTCTATTGTATTTAAAGAGATAAACAAGAAAGAGAAAGGTTTGGAGTTTTGGACCTTCAGATTGCAATTTTTGTACTCAATTTAAAAATGATTAATGAATGAAAATCAATTTTCTGGCATTTTTTGATATCGATGTGTCTTCTTGTTTACATTGCGTTTTTTCTTTCCTTGAATAAAATGAAGTAATGAAGCTGCATGTCTCTTTTTACATGTGTGAATAAGAGTTAAAATCCTTAATAGATGCTCCTTCATTTTAACTGTTCCTTTCCTTGTAATTCTTCTGAAGTTTGAGGTGATACATTATGTACATCAACATATCAGTTTGGGATTTTTCTTTCATGTCCTTCTGATCATTCCATTCTATATTAGCAGATAATAGCATTGTGGGACATTCATTATATTTGGTCTTTGAGGGTTTAATGATAAATATATGAAGGTGATTAAACAAAGACCAATATTTCTGTGACATATTTATATAAATGTCTTAAGCATGGATTCCTTACCACAGCTAAGGGATTTTCTCTTAAGGTACAACAGGGTTCATACTTTATATCCTTTTTTAATATGTTTCCTTTCGGTCCTTTTATTTTTCTTTTAGGGCATACCCTCTTTTCATTTTTTAATATGTAGAACATTTGCAAAAAGAAAAGGTATGTATAAATTTACAAGATTAAAAATAGGAAATTCAAAAACCTATTATTATAGGACCCTAACACCTATAAGGAGATAAGCTAAAAATACAATTAAATTTTTTTTTTTTCTTTTCCCTCCAAAATATTTACATGTACCTCTTTTTTAATTTAAATTATTTTAATTGGTTTACATATTATGACAAGAAAACTACGTGAAAATTTCATGGGCACTTTTAGGCTAAAATTTCCTCTAATGATAGGGTTATGCTATATGGATTAGTTTTATTTGTTATTATCATACTTGAAATATGTTAGGGAGTTCACAAATTTATTTTTTAGATTGTACTCTTGGAAAAAAAAAATGTGTGGTGAAGGTGTGTCTAGTCCTTGAAATTCCCTTCTTGGAATTTTTCTATTCTATATCGTTTTTCTTATTTCTGAGAGATCATACTCAAAATAATAAAATCATATTTGGGGAAGGATGGTGTTTGGTTGATATGCTAGTAATCTGAACTCTCACATTTTTTCCAATGAGGTGAGTGTATCCATAGCTTTAACATTTAGGTTCATTGTAAATTGAATAAACTAAGTATCATATGAAACTTGAACGTGTTTCTGAATGTAGTAGTATTGTTGTGTCTTTTAGGTACATGATAGAGTTTCCTTTATATTTTAATAACTTATATGTTCTGTAAATGTGTTGTTAATAATATATACATAAATATGGTCATGAGATGATGTTTGCCATAATCCTAAATTTTCTTACACAAGTGGTTTGAACATTCATTGAAACATTTATGGTCAATAGGGCTATCAAGCACCTCGACCTCCACCATAGTGGGGCCCTCCTGGTCCACCTCTAATGCAGCAAGTAGGTTATGGGTATCAGCAACTTGGACCTTACCCAACTCCACCTCAACACTATATGTCACAACCATATTGTGGATATCCCTAGCAAGCCTCAGGTGGCTATGCTACTGGGTGGGACCAAAGGTCGTTTGCACCATCTTAAAAACCATATCAAAGTGGAGGTTATGATTACTATGGAAAACAGGGTCAGGAAGGTGTAGCTCCAAATAGTGGAAACTATGTGTTGGTGTCCAGATGTGAACAAATATTCAAACCCTTTTCCCACATAAATTATCAACCCGAGGGAGTTAGTTATTTCAAGACTAACACACATAGTATATGCAAGAGCAGTCACACAACCTGCTATCGATCACATGCTTAAATAAATGAACAGAAAAATATTGCAACAACAATTAAAATGGATTGCAGAATTAAAAATGTATTCACAGCAATTATAGAGTATACTGAAACAACAGTTACAAAACCAAAATAAAACATGAAATAAATGGAAATAAAGATAAGGCAGCACCTAATCAGAAGAGTGGGCCCAACTCTCTTATCAGGGCTATGACAAACTCACAATTTATAGGTAAAATAACAGAGTGTTATGCATTCAATTAATTGCAAAATACTTCTGTTACAAAATTTGTACGTGCTTGCTTAACCCTGATTCATAGCCCGCAGGCCCTCTTTATACAATTGTTCAGGAAATCATATATTTCCTTCAACTACTAAATATTTACAAGTATACAATTTGTTACAACAGCAACCTAGTTGCCAAAAGGAAACCATGAAAAAGCTTGAAATATCGTTGGGGTGAAACGGAGTTTGTTGCACTGTAGCAGCAAGTGAAGATAGCACTGGAACTTAGGAGCTTCTCCATGACTCACAACTATAATATTCCTGCTTTTTCCAAATCTATAAAAATATCAGAGTTAATGTTTACAAAAGGTAAAACCCCCTTGACTATTACTTCATTAATCAAATATACCATGTAAGATAAAAGAAAGGGATTTACTCGTGTGTTTAAGAACAATAATGATACAAAGAGATAGAAAGGTGGAAGAAAATGGAAGAGAAAAGTATAAAAATCAAATACCCAACATCCCCCCCCCCCAACTGGTCTATCTGCATGTCGTAATGCAGCTCGTCGTCTCCTCAGATCCGGGTTGGATTGAATGTGACTGGCATGAAGTTGTGTGAGATCATATTCTTTGGCCATTTCTAGCCCAGGGGGTTTATAGCCTTCCTCCAAAACAACATCCTTCCACCAGTCTGGGTCAACGTTGTATGTAGGAGTATATTGCTCGGCTGGAAAAAAAATAAGGGGAAACTGAAACCTCAGCCCCATACATCTGACCCCACAGGTCTGAATGCATGCTACAAAACGTGGAATCCTCTCTAGAGCCCGTGCAAAGTTAGGTGCTCCAAATGGTTCTCGTCCTCTGGAAACTGAAGATGACAACATCCACCTCCTCTAAAATCTGTCCAGTGCTTCCTTACGAAACATTTCAATCTGTCTAACATAGAGGTCAACACACCATTTCTAGGTTGTCAACATGTGCTCTCTATGCCCCTCAACTGTAGAAATGTAAAATTCTTATTATAAATATTTTCTGATTGGCCAAGCTCCTTCCTCATCATTAGCGGCCTTGTGACTTGGGTTTCCTCAAACGTATCATAGGCCTTTCTCCATTTAATCTGATTGATGGTGTAGGAGGCAAGAGCTCTTAAATGAATATCCCCCATGAACTGGGTTTAAAAGCCTGATCATGCCTTAAGAAGTAACTGTGCATGTAGAGCTCGCACATTAATTTTTGTCCTATGATATCATGAACTTTCAAGATACGAAGAAATTGAATGGGGTCCTCAATCTCATGCCAAATTTCCTTATATATACTCTCAAGACAAAAGAAAAGAAATTGTTCATGAAGGAATAAGGCATAGCTATGTGCAGGAGGTTTACAAGCCATTACCTACGACACTAGGTAAAACATCTTCTACTTAGCCGATTGCAACAGTTGTACTTGTTCTTCCAATTCTTCTATTCTAGCCTTTTGTTTAGCTTACCTCAGCGGCGCCTTATCTAGTTGGTCTATGTATCCTGTAATGATCCCGAAATCCTGTTCTCGAACCTGCATTGTCTCTTTCTTATGTCCATTCACAACAGACTGACACCTCTGGATCTCGACGGACAAGAAAAATTCTCGGCCTTCAAACAACTGTTCAATCAGACCAGTTTTTGTAGTTGCAGAGGAGACCTCAATTTTTTGCTTTACTGCCCCCCATTTGTATACTTTTACCTTCTTTTTCAACCGGGAAATTTGCCTCTTCAACTCCCGAACCTCCCTCTTCAATATCATGGTTTCATTGAACTGTAACTGGTACCTTTTCTTGAGAGGTAACCTTCTCTTCTCACACTATTCAATCCATTCCTGTTTAACAATAAATTCATTTTCTAGACCCATAACAAGCTCAGGAGGTAGTGGAATGCTGCCAGTACTATCAGCTGGCTCTTCTATTAGGTCTTTCTAGCCGAGATCCCTATCTTCAGGGACATCCTCCTCTGCATTTACTTCATGGAATACTACTGTTTGGTCAGCATTTCCATCGACCACTCTATGTTCTGGTATTTCCACAGGAATCCCATATTCTTTGCAAGCCTTTGAGTGCTCCAACTAAGATTCAACAAATAATGGGCTGATATTGTCCATTTCCTTTCCTAGGTTGAAAAACTTAAGCACCAGTGGGACAACTATTTCCTCCATTAATAGTTTGGGTGAGCGGAATCCCCTCGCCCCTCTAAGCATCACAGACTGGAACAAAGAGTGGGGAATAGATTCATCATCCTTATTTCCAGCTTGGGTCGGACTTCCATGCACTACTACTTCAATCGGGCTCGGCGATGGTTCTTGTGGCACAACGTTGATTTTGTGGGTTGTTTCCCTTCTGTCCTCCTGCCCTTTGTGCATTATTTCCTCCTCTACAGTTGATATTGGTTCTTGTGGGATAGTATCGACCTCGAGGGTTATTTATCTTTTATCTTTCTGGTCTTCATGGATTTCTTCCTTGTTTCCCTGTTCTAGCTTAATCGGGGGTGGTTCTTGTGAAACACCCCCACTTGTTTCAATATCCATATCTTCTTGGGTAGGTGATGTTGTTTCTTGCAAAACAACATCATTTTCCATCCCTCTATCTGACGTTCCACTTTCCTATTCTTTATTAACAAAATTTGACGATTGTATGACAGTCTGAACTTCGTGCACTATATCCATAATCCCTTCATCTATGGGTTCTTTGGGCGAGGCTGGTTCTTTTGTGGCAGCCTCGAATGTGTCACCAATTGTCTCCTCTACTCCCATTTCTTCAGGTTCCTCCTGACCAACCTCCATTTCCAATTCTTCGGGTTCCTCCTGATCAACCTCCATTTCAATTTCTTCAGGTTCTTCTTGATCAATTTTCTCTGAATGTTCTTCCTCTGCCAAACCAGCCGGAGGTTGGTTCCTCTTCTCTAATAGAAATAACAACTGCTATCTCTTTTTCTGAGGATCCACAGAGTTCTGCCCAAGAGACTCGAAAACTGGTTGTTTCATGTATGACCAGTAAACGCACCAATCCATGATTGGAGAGCACTACCGTCATCTAGCGTGAATGCCGAGTATAATGTGCCATGCACTGCAATTGTTTTATTAAAAAGAAGGGCATGTTTAAGGAATTCACCTGAGCCTGTGGAATTCGAAGGTGAGTTAAAATTTTAAAATGATATTTAAACAGATTTGTGGCCCGACCCTCACAAGTTATGTATTTCATTACAAAACTTACGACTTTTTTCTATGGATATGGTACAGAATTGCACTCATATCCTCTGCCCAATTGGATGATGCTTTCTCCTGCCTGCAAGAATAATTCGAGAAACTCTGGGAGAAGCACTGTTCAAGCAAACCATTGTTTCCCTTATTGTCTCAGCCCACTAACTTCTACAATTATTTCTTCTATGAGAGGAATTTCCAATCCTCTCACTCATGAGAAATTCTCATCCAAATTAAGTGCAAATTCCATTGTGATTCCCCTGTCAAACCCCTGCAATCTATCGAAGTAGGTATCCCATCCTGCATTGACAAATATTTTCCATACCTCTGGATTACTGCAGACTGAAACTGTATTTTCAGGTTCATGTGACACAGCCATTCCGCCCATCCTGTGGGGACAGTAACAGCACTCTGGAACATCAGACCATTGGATGGAGTGGTGGGTACCAAATTTGGAAAACCAACATGGTGAAAATGAAGGGTAGTAATGGTAATTACGGATGGTAATTCTCTGAAACCGGGGAGAATCATGAAAAAGTATGGTAAGTGTAATGAATATAATGGTAATTATTTCATATGAAATGGAAAAGACGTGTTACGGATCCCAATACGTATTTAATGATTATACAGAGTATTGATAAGGATCGTAGGGTGTACCACACACGGAATTGTAATAATTACTTACAAAATCATCATTACGTCGTCATTAAATTATGACAACACCCCCCCAACTTAAAAGTTGTAGTCCACGACATTAAATGTCTTCACATGGAATATTTAATTAAATCAGTAAAAGTCAAGTGGAGGCGTACCTGGCGGCCTACCTGGACGAAGTGATGGTTGGTAGGATGACGACACAATAATGATGCGGTTGGAGTAACAACAGTACGAGTAGTAGCATCTGGAGTAACAACAGTGTGAGTAGTAGCATCCAAAGTAACAGCATCTGGAGTAACAGCAGTGCAAGTAGCAGCATCCGGAGTAACAACAATGTCAGTAGCAGCATCCGGAGTAACAATGGTGCAACTAACAACATCCAGAGTAATAGCAGTGCGAGTAGAAACATCTGGAGTAACAACATCTAGAGCAATAGCAGTGTGAGTAGCAGCATCTAGAGTAACAATAGTGCAAGTAACAACATCCGGAGTAACAGTGTTATCACCTAGATTAACCTCAGGTTGAAGGAAGGCAAACCAGGGTAACCACAAACCATGCTTAACCTTGTAGCTAGCCCTACAAGGCAGGGAGAGGGCTCTCTCCGTAAGAGATCTCAGTCAAGGATGACTGCAAAAATGATTTTAGGCTAGGTATAGTAGCACGAAAGGGTTTTAATAGATTTTCTGGTGTTGTTTGTTGGATCAGATGGAGCTGGGCAGTTTAAGTCTGGGAAATTAAATCAGAAATGTAAAGTATTATATGGGGCAAGGTATGCATGGAATTTAACACTTTTGGCTTTATGATGGTGAAGTGTTTAAGACTGGTGAGGAGCTGAGGAGGGCATATGAGATGAATCCTTCTCAAATAGAATAAAAAAAATAAAATATTGAATGATTTCCCAAGGCAAAGCACTGTAAACAATGGATTCTACCTGTCTAAATTTAAAAAATTCAACAAAAATGAATGGAATGAAATATGGCATACATAACATTTAACAAATGATTACAAAAGAAGATACTGTGCTAAAATTCCACACCACAGGGATCTCATAAAAAATAGCTGCAAATCTTTATTAATTCCTTGCTAGATTGGTTACAAATATGTACAATCAAGCTCAGAGATTCCCAGTGATTCCAATCTTTTTCACCGTTACAAATGACTGAAAAATTACATTAAATAGACTAGCCTCAGGGGGCGAATTCGTAGGAAGACGAGCCGTTTCACCTGCCCCCAAACCAAAACCTGAAGATAGAAAAACCCAAAAATATGCCTCTGAAAGAGGGGAAACTGTATATTTGACCATATTGAAGAATCATCTGTCACACTTACTCTAGAAAATGGGAAGAAAACAAATCTGGAATCAACCTGCCCCCTCATTTATCGTTTGCTGCTATTTCGTGGGAAATTTCGTAATGATCTTTGTATTCACAATTAGCTCACGGCCTTAACATAATGTATTTTTCCTTTAACCTAAATAAAACCCATTTAAACCCAAAAATATCGAATGTACCTCATTTAACGGAGAAAAGACATTTTTCTTTGAAAAGGGCGAAAGGAAGTGGTGGGCCTTGGAAATCGCAATTGTTGGCAATATGATGCTGAGTGTTGTCCTTGATGGCATCCCACTTGATGAAGATGATGGAAACCTACTTAATGAAGTTGTTCTTGATGAGCTTGTGAATGATATACATCTGATGTATCTACAATCAGTATAGAAGGTGCAGAAGAAATAATTTCCAGAATGGGCCAGAACAGTGATGAAAAGTGTATGTCACAAGGAATACGTGAGTTTGTCTAGGGGAAGTCGCGTATGCACGCAGGAAATAATGTACCAAGTCGCGTATGCTCAATTGCACTCTAAATATGTAAAACCAGGGGTTACTACCATGGTATTGACCCATTGTATTGAGCGCTGGATTGTCTATTTGATCTCGTCCAGGAATACCATCGGAAGTGATGTGGTTTTGACTCATGGTATTGATGAAGGCCAAATCTCTATAAGGAGAAGAAAATCATTGTGCATGGGTGTGCAAGTGTCTGGGCTTTAATGAATACTTCACTCTGAAGTATATATGCATGGTTGAACTCTGCTCTTGATTGATAGATCTGAATCTATGATGCATCTATGAACATGGTGAAGGTTAAATATCTCTAGATCCAGAAATGGTGAATCTCTTGGATGATCTAAAAAGAAGTGATGAAGACCTGGCGCAAATCTGCTGAAGAACTTGAAGAAATCTGGGTAAGTTCATAGATCTGATCTGTTGTGCAAAGTTTATCTTTTACAGATCTATACGCAGGTTCAGTTCGTGAAAAGCGCGTGTATACGCGGATCTGTTTCAACAAAGTCGCGTATGGACAGTTAGGGTTATTCTGGTAAATGCACAGATGTATACGCGGGTTCACTTCATAAAAAGCATGTATACACGTGGATCTGATTAAATAAAAGTGCGTATGATATCCGATCTCATGGTTGCTCAAGGTTGAATGTGTTTCTACATATTTATTCTGAAGTCTGGGTTATCTCTGATATTCTGGTTACAATGGTTTCACTGTTCTGTTTGATGCATTGGGCAAAGGTTGTTTATTGACAAGTAAAGGGTTGTGTTGGAGCTGTTTGATCCAGTTTGAAAATTGATGAACGTGGTCTGCAGTGGATCTGAGGGTTGAAACCTTCAGTCTGAATGTAGAAGCTTTCTGCCAGTAGAGGCTGGTGCTAATATCAGGGGGTAGTATCTCCCTTCTAGGTGAGGCTGGTAAATGAGAGCAGGGGGTTGTTGCTCCCTTCAGGAGAGGTTGGTAAATGAGAGAAGGTTGTAGCCTTCTGCAGGTGGGTGCCTGCGTACTGGTATAAGTCTGCACCAGTACATGTTGTAAGTTGTTTTCTTAATAATAAAAATTGAAGACTGAGATGACGGCAGCGATGGTTTTCTCCCGAATTGGGTTTCCACCTAAAAATCCTGGTGTTCATATGTGGTTGCTTATGTGTGATGATTATTCTATTCTTCCTGCACTTGTTTACTGTTTTCTAAATATCTGATGAATGAGTAATGCAATGATCTAAGTCAAGAACTAAATGCATAATTAGATCACTGGATATACGCGAGTTCTGTAAAGGATATCCACGTATATACATGGGTTTGCTTCAAGAAAGTTGCGTATGGTTTTTAAGAAAGAAATATCAAAGTTTTATTGTCTACACTAAATACTGATTCACCCCCCCCCCCCTCTCAGTATTTTTTCCCAACAATTGGTATCGGAGCATGTCCTTCTGAAAAAGATTAACCGCTAGAAGGAAGATCAAGCAAGATGAGAAATCAAGATGGAACAACATCTATCAAGCCTCCACTCTTTAATGGAAGAAATTTAATCTTCTAGAAAATAAGGATGAGATCCTATCTTCAGTCTATGGGAGCAGATGTATGGGCCATTGTTGAACAAGGATATCAATATCTAGCTGCAATACCAACAGATCCAACTGAAAAGAAGAGTTATGAAATAAATGTAAAGGCAGTCAATGCTCTAACGGGAAGTCTAACTGAATCAGAATTTGTCAAAGTTATGCAGCTGAATACAACAAAGGAGATATGGGACAAAATCATTCTAAGTTATGAAGGTGATGCAAAGGTAAAAAGTGCAAAACTTCAAACTCCCAGAATTGAATATGAAAATTTAAAGATGCATAGTGATGAGAATATTGCCAGTTTCTTTTTACGTCTTGATGATGTTGTAAATTGTATGAGAAATCTGGGAGAAAAAATCATGGAATCTACTTTGGTTGAGAAAATCTTAAGATCACTAACTGCAAAATTTGAATCAAAAGTCTCTGCTCTTGAAGAAAAACAGGATCTTCAAACTCTTACTGTGGTGCAACTTCATGGCATATTGACTGCATATGAAATGAGGAGAGGAGGATCATCTAAATTCAAATTAGCTGTTTTTAATCAGGATATATCTCAGAAGAATATGAGGCAAACTTTGTGAGAAGACTCCAACTAGGAACCGGAAGATTCAAAGGTAAGCTTCCTTTCAAATGTTTTGATTGTGGAAGAGTTGGTAATTATGCTGCAAAGTGTCCTTATAAAGAAACATCTGCTAAAGGGAAAGAAGTAGCAAGAAGGAATAAGAACCGATCTAGCACTAAGAAAATTTACTATACAAATGAAGACAGTGATGGGTTATTTGATAGTGAGGAAGAATGTGAACAAGATCTTAGACTTCTCATGGCATTTGAAAATAATTCTAGAGACAACAAGGATGCTTTTATGGATGCTCTAGATGACAATGATTTTCTTGATCAAAACAATCAACTCAAAATATGCATGGAAGAAAGTAAAATAATCATAGAAACTCTAAAAAGGCAGAATGAAGAAGCGAAGAAACATAATGAGAAATTAGAATGTGAAGTAGTAAGTCTAAGAAAAGAACTTGAGAAAGTAAAGACTCTGAATCTTAGATTTGCTAAAGGATCTGAAACCTTAGATGAGATTATCAAGGTTCAACTTTCTCCTCTTATAAAGACAGGTCTTGGATATACCGGAGAATCTTCTCAGGCTTCAACACCAAATTATCTAAAAGCAGCTACAACTGGTTTACTACATTCAACCACTCAGCAAGGGAATAAAGAATCTTTACAGGTAAAGCATGATCATCACAATTCAAGGAACACTAACAGGGATATCTCTCAAAGAAGCAACAACCAACAGGTAAATTCAAATAGAAGATTTCATGATCACAGAAATTTCTACTTCAATGGACAATGTTTCTCATGTCACAATTTTGGTCATAAAGATGTTCAATGTGTTGCATATAAAACCATCATGAAAAGAGAAGCAAGAAAGAAAAGAATGAATATTGAACCAAAGAAGAATACCTATAACAACTTTTCTCCTCTTCAAAATGAAGTTGAATGTACTTATTGCAATAACTTTGGTCATGAAGAATATGAATGCAGGAGCAAGGTCCAGCCAAATGAACATGTTTCCTCAAGCTCTAAAGTATGGAAAAAGAAAGAATTACAGGTTGAAAATTGTGGGATAGCATTATTTGCAGAAGGTGAAGAAAATCAATGGTACATTGATAGTGGGTGCTCAAGACACATGACAGGTGACAAAAGAAAACTTCTTGCATATAATGCTCTAGAAAAGGAAAAGAAAGTTACATTTGGAAATGATACTCCTGCTATAATTAAAGGAAAAGGGCCTGTGTTTCTAAAAGAAAAGGTGAAGGCTACTGATGTCATGTATGTGGATGGATTAAGGCATAACCTGTTAAGTGTAAGTAAAATGTGTGATCAAGGAACTGAAGTTGTCTTTAGTTCAAAAGAATGTGTGGTTCGTGATCTTGATACGGGTAAAACTATTATAAAAGGCAAAAGAACTCCAAGCAACCTGTATGTATTGAAGAACTGCAAAGATCAATGTTACTTGAGAAAATCTTCAGAAAATTGGCTATGGCATAGAAGGCTGGGGCATCTGAGCTTCTCTCAAATCAACAAATCAAGCAGAATTCAAGCTGTTTGTGGTCTTCCCAATATTACTCTATCAGAGAGTATCATATGAAAATCTTGCCAATTCGGTAAGCAGACCAGAGTAAAATTTAATGCCAAAGAAGGATCATCAAGTAAGCCTCTTGAACTCATTCATACTGACATATGTGGACCTATGAGGAAAAAGTCACCACGTGGGGAAGAATACTATATCTTATTTATTGATGATTTCTCTAGAATGTGTTGGATCGGGTTGATTAAACACAAAGATGAAGCATTCAAAAAATTTCAGATATTCAAAGCATTGGTGGAAAATGAATTAGATCTAAAAATCAAGTGTCTTAGATCTGATCGAGGAGGAGAATATACATCAAATGAATTCATTGAATTTTGTGAAAAACATGGCATAAAAAGACAGTTCTCTATAGCTGGCACTCCACAACAAAATGGCGTAGCAAAAAGAATGAATAGAACAATTCAACAAATGGCTAGAGCTATGCTTGATGATTCAGGAACTCTTGACATGTTCTGGGGAGAAGCAGCACATACAGAAGCAAACATTCTCAACAAGGCACATGTTCAGGTAAATAGTGACAAAACTCCATATGAACTCTGGTATGGTAATTCTCCCTCTGTGAAGCATTTTAGAGTTTTTGGAAGTAAATGCTTTATCAAAAATAATGATGAAAAGCTTGGCAAGTTTGAACCTAGATCAGATGAAGGGATGCTTCTTGGTTACTCATCTACAAGCAGAGCATACAAATGTTACAATAAAAGGCTTCGAAAGATTGTTGAATGTATTGATGTTGTTATTGATGAGTCTCCTGCAGCTCCTAAAGAAGAAAAACAAACAACAGAAGAAGATGATGGTGACTTTTGTCCTTCTACATCAAATAGAAATGATATAGACAATGGATCCAATGAAGAACCTGAAGATGATTTATCCGAAAAGGCTCCATCCAGATATGTTCAAAAGAATCATCCCGAATCTCAAAATTTGGGAGACAAGGAATCAGGTGTACAAACAAGGAGGACTCTTGTGGGATCTTCTAGCTATCTGGAATTTTTATCCACAATTGAACCACACAATGTCAATCAAGCTAGCAAAGATGAATGTTGGATTCAAGCCATGAATGAAGAGCTTGATCAAATTGAAAAGAATCAAACATGGGATTTGGTACCAAGACCACATGATAAAAATGTCATTGGAACTAAATGGATATTCAAGAACAAGTTAAATCGGAATGGGGATGTTATAAGAAACAAAGCTAGACTGGTTTGCAAGGGGTATACTCAACAAGAGGGTATAGACTTTGAAGAAACTTTTGCTCCTGTAGCTAGACTTGAAGCCATAAGAATGTTTCTTTCTTTTTCAAGTTTTCAACAAATCAAAGTTTATCAAATGGATGTTAAATCTGCTTTTCTCAATGGTGATCTAGAAGAAGAAGTGTATATAGAACAACCAGAAGGATTCATTTTGGGAAATGATGAAAATCTTGTTTGTAAACTTAAAAAGGCTCTATATGGTCTCAAACAAGCTCCAAGGGCATGGTATTATCGCCTTGACAAATATCTTCATCAACAAGGATTTTCAAAGGGGTCTGTTGATAGCAACTTATACACAAAAGTTGAAAATGATAAACTATTGATTGTGGTTGTATATGTTGATGATATCATTTTTGGGAGTAATGAAGAATCTATGAGTCAGAAATTTGCTTCTGTCATGCAGCAAGAATTTGAAATATCCTTACTTGGAGAACTAACATTCTTTCTTGGCTTGCAAGTGCATCAAACTACAGATGGTATATTCTTATCACAAGCAAAATATCTTAAGCAAATTTTGAAGAAGTATGGCATGGAAGAATGCAAACCTGTAAGTACACCAATGATAACTGGATGTAATCTCAGTTCTCATGATGATTCTCCCGCGGTGAATCAACCAGAATACAGATCAATGATAGGAAGCCTACTTTATCTCACTGGGACTAGACCAGACATTATGCATGCAGTTGGGATTGTTGGACGATTCCAAGCCAATCCAAATCTTCAGGCTGTCAAAAGAATATTCAAATATTTGCAAGGAACTCAAGACTTTGGACTATGGTATCCAAACAATGCTGATCTTACTCTTCATGCTTACACTGATGCAGATTGGGCTGGAAATGTTGATGATCGGAAAAGCACTAGTGGTGGTACATTCTATATGGGACCCCGGTTAGTATCTTGGTTCAGCAAGAAGAAAAATTCTATTGCCTTATCTACAGCAGAAGCAGAATATGTGGCTGCCGCATCTTGTTGCACTCAACTCCTTTGGATGATGCAAACCTTACAATATTTTCAAATCAAATGTACATCTCCTATCTCCATTATGTGTGATAACACAAGTGCCATCAGTATCTCAAAGAATCCGGTTATGCATTCGAAGACCAAGCACATTCCCATCAAGTATCACTTATTACATGAACAAGTGCTTGAACAAAAGGTGAAGTTGGAGTATGTTCCCTCCAAAGAACAAGTTGTTGATATCTTTACCAAACCTCTACCCAGGGAAGCATTCGAATATCTAAGACAGAAGCTGGGAGTAGTCTCTCCCAGTCAGAAGAACAAATTTTCCTAAATTCAGAAGATTAAATTGGATACGCGGGTTTCCTAAATGGCATTCGCGTATATACGCGAGTTCATACATAGAAAACCACGTATGGTTGGATGCTGACAAATTTTTGGGGTCATCATTTCTCAGCACAGCTGCAGTACTGTTTGGTATCTCTGATGATGCTTCAGATTTTATATTTTTGTTTCTTTCTCTGATATTGGGTGAAGATGCCTTGATGATTTTCTGTTGAAAGTGTTCAGGATGCACAAGCTAAGGGGGAGTTTTGGTCGCTTGGAAAGGATGCATTGGTTGTATAGTTTCAGGGGGAGCATTAGCCTTGCTGGGTGTAATGCATTTTTGGCAGTATGATGATTCTGAAATATGATCTCTCTCTTTAGGTCCTTTTGGTATTGGTTATAAAATTCATATGTGTAATTTGATGAAAAGGCTATGACCTATGATGTAATTTGTAATATTCAGCCATGTAAAGGGCTTGTTCAGATTTGTAAACCCACTTGGTTGGGTAATTGAGCCAAAATGTGTAAACCCACGTGGTTGGGTACTTGGGTCACATATGTAAATCCACTTGGTTGGATCTTTGATGTAAGTATGAGTCCTTGGTGATAGGAAAGGTCATAGTGTCATGCACTTCATTGAATAATAGGTTTGAAGATTCATCTTGAACTTGAGAAGAAAAACCTTGTGTTGGTTTGACCCGCCTTTTGCCCTTGATGTCAAAGGGGGAGAGTGGCATGGTGTTTGAATAAGGGGAGAGTAACGTGGTTGTTATATAATGATTATAATCAATGTATCTATCTGTTCTGGTGCTCAAACTCCATCGTGGTTGCCATCAAGTCCAAAGGGGGAGATTGTTGGCAATATGATGCTGAGTGTTGTCCTTGATGGCAACCCACTTGATGAAGATGATGGAAACCTTCTTAATGAAGTTGTTCTTGATGAGCTTGTGAATGATATACATCTGATGTATCTACAATCAGTATAGAAGGTGCAGAAGAAATAATTTCCAGAATGGGCCAGAACAGTGATGAAAAGTGTATGTCACAAGGAATACGTGAGTTTGTCTAGGGGAAGTCGCGTATGCACACGGGAAATAACGTACCAAGTCGCGTATGCTCAATTGCGCTCTAAATATGTAAAACCAGGGGTTACTACCATGGTATTGACCCATTTTATTGAGCGCTAGATTGTCTATCTGATCCCGTCTAGGAATACCATCGGAAGTGATGTGGTTTTGACTCATGGTATTGATGAAGGCCAAATCTATATAAGGAGAAGAAAATCATTGTGCATGGGTGTGCAAGTGTCTGGGATTTAATGAATACTTCACTCTGAAGTATATCTGCATGGTTGAACTCTGCTCTTGATTGATAGATCGGAATCTATGATGAATCTATGAACATGGTGAAGGTTAAATATCTCTAGATCTAGAAATGCTGAATCTCTTGGATGATCTGAAAAGAAGTGATGGAGACCTGGTGCAAATCTGCTGAAGAACTTGAAGAAATCTGGGTAAGTTCGTAGATCTGATCTATTGTGCAAATTTTATCTTTTACAGATCTATACGCAGGTTCAGTTCGTGAAAAGCGCATGTATATGCGGATCTGTTTCAACAAAGTCGCGTATGGACAGTTAGGGTTATTCTGGTAAATGCACAGATGTATACGCGGGTTCACTTCATAAAAAGTGAGTATATATGCGGGTCTGATTAAATAAAAGCGCGTATGATATCTGATCTCATGGTTGCTCAAGGTTGAATGTGTTTCTACATATTTATTCTGAAGTCTGGGTTATCTCTGATATTCTGGTTACAATGGTTTCACTGTTCTGTTTGATGCATTGGGCAAAGGTTGTTTATTGACAAGTAAAGGGTTGTGTTGGAGCTGTTTGATCCAGTTTGAAAATTGATGAACGTGGTCTGCAGTGGATCTGAGGGTTGAAACCTTCAGTCTGAACATAGAAGCTTTCTGCCAGTAGAGGATGGTGCTAATATCAGGGGATAGTAGCTCCCTTCCAGGTGAGGCTGGTAAATGAGAGCAGGGGGTTGTTGCTCCCTTCCAGGAGAGGCTGGTAAACGAGAGAAGGTCGTAGCCTTCTGCAGGTGGGTGCCTGCGTACTGGTATGAGTCTGAACCAGTACATGTTGAAAGAATATTTCTTAAGAATAAAAATTGAAGACTGAGATGACGGCAGCGGTGGTTTTCTCCCGAATTGGGTTTCCACCTAAAAATCCTGGTGTTCATGTGTGGTTTCTTATGTGTGATGATTATTCTGTTCTTCCTGCACTTGTTTACTGTTTTCTAAATATCTGATGAATGAGTAATGCAATGATCTAATTCAAGAACTAAATGCATAATTAGATCACTGGATATACGCGAGTTCTGTAAAGGATATCCGCGTATATACGCAGGTTTGCTTCAGGAAAGTTTCATATGGTTTTTAAGAAAGAAATATCAAAGTTTTGTTGTCTGCACTAAATACTGATTCACCCCTCCCCTCTCAGTATTTTTTCCCAACAGCAATCGCAAATCGGAAGAGGAGCGGAAAGACTTTGGCAGAGGAAATCGCAATATGCGATGAGCGATGGAGCGATGGAGCAATGGAGGAATGGTGCGAAGCGATGGGAGGTGGAGCGATGGAGAATAAGTCGATGCGATGAGGGAGTGCTGAAGAAAACCCTTTAAACTAATAAAATCAAATGTGGTGCCTTTTAAATGAAGAAAAGCCTTTTTCCTTTGAAAGGAGTGGAAACACTTTGGTGGACTCGGAAATCGCAATAGCAATCGCAAGCGGAAGGAGCGGGAATAACTTATGGCGGAGGAAAACGCGATATGCGATGTGCGATGGAGGAATGGTCCGATGCGATGAGCGAGGGGTGGTTGGAAATGAAGCGATGCGACGATGGGAAATGGAGGATGGTGGAATGATCGCATCGGCAGAAGTCAAGAGGTGGGAGTGAAGTGCTGCTGGAATATCGATCGTGCGATGCAATGAAAGACTATCACATCGGCGAAAGTCGGCAATGTGGAGTTTGCGCTGGAGAATGAGATGTTGTGATGCGATGGTGCGATGGCATCGCATTGGCAATGAGCCATCGCTTCAGGGTTTGTAGGAGGCGAAAAATTTCAAAATAAAAAAGGAACTTTTGTGGTGAAGGTAAAAAACATATAAAAGGGTAAAAATGTAAAGTTAAAGGTCCAGCAAAATAATGGAAAAAAGGGGAAAGTTGTGCTTTTTTTAGCCATTTATTCACTTGGGCATATTTTCTGATCCAGAAAGTGATTTTGGGAGTGTGATATACCATCGGAAAGATTTTTCCGATCTCCTTCTGATGAAAACATTTGCAACATGTTTTCACTGAAGATCATGTGAAAAACATCTTTGAAAACTAGGCAGAGAAAAATCCCCTTTGACCCTTGGTGACGGGCTGTGAAAGACTAACAATGGCTTTATGGAGATAGCAGCTTCTGAAGTTCAACTTATTACATATGAATACATAAAATTACATAATAAATGATAATCAAAACAAAGTACCTTGCTTTCACCTCAAAACATGTTTTGAGGTGAAAATTACATCAAGCTTAAAAGAACAACTATTTGAATTTTCCAGATACTATGCTTTTGAGTTTATTTGGCATCCTCATGTCCTTGTTGATATTTATTGACACTTTGTTCATCAATTTGACTATTGTGGAACCCTAAAACCTAATGAGAACAAACCCTATGACCTAATGAGCTGCATAGTGAAAATTAATCATGACTGAAGACCATAGAGAGGGGAAACAACAAGTATTTTTCATGAGGGAAAATTGATGAAGTGACCCCAACCATCAGTGAATCCATGACCTAATGGAGTTATAAAAGTTATAGTATGAGACTCCTACTATGCAAATGAAAAAGAGCAGATTTTGATCACTAATGGCAATATGACAAGACTGACACTAACATTGGATCCAATGGGGATGGTAGCTCCTTGGAGGTGCCAAGAACACCATAGACCTAGTAGCCTTATCCATTGGGAAATATGGTCAAAATACTTCAAAGACTGAAAACTAACACAATGCAGACTGACTCTGACTCAAACCATGATTATGAACTAAATCAAAACCAGCAAGCCTTACACATATCATTCAAGTTTTATAGCCTTCGCTTTAGGCCCCAAGCTTCAATGACTGTGCAGTTGAAATCTCACAAAAATTGAATAAGGCATGTACAATGACTGTAACATAATTTCAGAGAATCATCTTAAAAGTAGTAGTGCTTCAAGAGCCTACCATTCACTGGCCCTCCTGGGAAATCTTGACCATCCATCTCTGTGAACAGAAAAGCATTCTGTCCTCTGTATGTTTAAATCGTATATGGTCCTTTCCATAGGTTATCGAACTTACCATGCTTTCATTTATATTCATTTCGTGCATCCCATCTTAGCACCACATATTCTAACTGAAATTTCTCTACTTTGGTTTTGTGATCATAGATTTTCTTTATTTTTTCCTGCAACTAGAAATTGTTTTGAGAAACTTCTTCCCTTGTTTGCTGAAGGTGGATCATTTGATTGATCCTTCGTTGATTATCATCCTCTTCGCTGCCAGCTTCTTGTAGTAATCTCATGACTGGAACTGTAAGTGATGTAGGAAATACAAAATCAGTGCCATAAACTATTTCAAATGGTGACATACCTATGGATTTCTTGCTACTAACTCTGTCAGCCCATAATGCGTTGACAAGTTTTCAATGCCAATTCCTTTTATTCTCTTCCAACATTTTCTTGATCATATTCACCAAAGTCTTATTTGATGATTCTGCTAATCCGTTGCCCTGCGGGTAGTATGCTGTCGAATGGCTCATTATAATATTGTACTTATTGTAGAACTCCACCATCTTCTTGGATTTAAATGTCGTTACATTATTTATTATGATCTTGTGAGGGCAACCAAAATGAGACAATATATTTGATTCTAAAAATTGAATAATTACCGTATCTATGGCTTGCCTTGCTAGAATGGCCTCAATCCATTTGGTGAAATAATCGGTAGCTGTTAAGATCCATCGATGTTGTGCTGATGATGTGGGATATATTTCCCCTATGAAATCAAGTCCCCACTGTTGGAAAGGTGAATTTACTTGAACTGGTTTCAAAGGAAGAGGAAGCAATTTCCTTTTTCCATGAAAAACTTAACACTCATGGCAGCTCATCACTGTTTTATACAAATCTGAAAATAGAGTTGGCTAATAATATCCTGCTCTCAATACCTTGTTAGCTGTTGTTTTCCAAAACAAATGACCACCACAATCACCTTTATGAAAGTCATGCATCACCTGTTGAGCCTCATCTTCAACCAAAAAATTAAATAGAATACCTCCCGGATCTTTCCAATAAAGAGCACTGTTTAAAATAAAGAATTTAGCATACTTGAGTTTTAGTGATCTACCTTTGCTTCTAGACATCCCTGGAGGTGGAGAAATATGTTGAAGAACATAAACTATGTCTGAATACCATGGTGATTAGAGAAATTTTTTGAAACTGGAATAAGAGAACCATCATCCTCATCCTCTGACATTGCTGTTATGAGATTTATGTCCAGGGCACGCAGGTTTGACTGTGCCATTATTTTTTCCAGACCTTGTCCCTTGATTAACTTTGTGGGTTTAATCTCCAAATCATATTCCAACATTGCTGCTATCCACTTACCTCTTCTTCCCTCCAGATCAGTTTGCACCAGGACATCTTTTATTGTTGCATTAGGAACATATGCTATGGTATGTGAATGTAGAATGTAGACTCTGAAATCATTTAATGCTTTTATAAGAGCCAATTCTTATTTCTTAATGATATTATAGCGCAAGGCAGCATCTCGAATGGTCATACTGAAAAAGGCAATGGGTTGTTCAATATGATCTCTCTTTTGCATCAATACCACAACCATGGTATGCTCTGATGCAAATGAAAATATTATGAAATCTTGAGTGTAATCGGGACTAATCAAGACTGGGGCATTGGAAAAAGCAAAATTTACCAGATTGAATGACTTGATAGCATCCTCTCTCCATTTGACAGTGTTTTCCTTTTTCAACATATTAGTCATTTCTCGTAAATGTTCCGCCAAATTGGGTATAAATCTGTGTAAGAAGTTCATCTTACCATTGAATGCCTGAATCAACTTTTTGTTACGTGGGAATTCTATGTGCTGAATTTCCTCCACTCTTGAAGGATCAATGCAGATACCATATTTGTAAATGATATGACCAAGGAGCTGGCCCTCATCCATAGCAAAAAGACTTTTCTTCGAGTTGAGAAAAGTGGTGCAGGGGTTCATCATCAAAACTAGAAAACATTGTCAAAACATCTAAATAAACAACCAAAAACACATCCTTCTCATTAGCAAAAGTGATGTCCATTGCTCACTAGAAAGTGGCTCCAACATTCCTCAATCCGAATGGCATTTTGGCATACTGGTAAGTTCCCTAAGGTGCCGTAAAATGTAATGTTCCAAATTTTGCAATAAATTATTTGGAACATTAATCTTACTTTTATGTTAATAAATGTGAATAAATGGGTGAGGGAGCCCATGTAGCAATCTAATAAACACTCCTAAGGTGCAAAAAGTCACTTAAGTGGCTTAAGATAGCAGCCCCAAGTGTGAAAAGGGCCAAAGGCAAATGAGCTAGACCATGGTTGACCAAAGTCAACAACGTACCCTAAGAGGGGAAGCTTGCACAAGAATATTGCGTAGTTGGAGTGGAGGGAAAATTGAAATGAGAGAAACCCTAGTGTGAGTGGGTTCCATGCATGCTTTGCATAAAATATGAAGGAGAGCTATTGTGGAGATCATTCTTTGGAGATAGAATTCGAAGTTGAAGCTCTCTTCAACTTGTTGTTGTTTAGCACAAGAGGGATTCCTATTTAGGAATGCCCTTCTCTCTCATGGGAGGCCATGGAAATATTTTTCTTCATCTTCCTCACACCATGGCTTGAGGCCAAAGCAGTCATCTATAGCTACTACGTTATTCTTGCAGCAAGAATACGCTGGAGTTGCTGGTGTTGCAGTGAGAGACCATCATCATCTCACTTCCAGAGTTTTTCTGTAGAGGAGAGGTCATCTCTTTCTCTAGGAGATAAGAAAAGGAGATCCCAGAGCTTCTATTGAAGATTTTGGCATTGGGCCATATGTTTTCTCTCATGCCTAGCGTAGTCTCCTCCCCTTACAGCGTTATCTTCAGAGGTGGCTTGCACAAGGGTTTCATTTTGTGCACTAGTGAGTGCAGTTTTCAGTAAGGGGATCAACCCCTTTCCTTTTGGGGATAATTGGAGGAGGTTTGCACATCTATTGCATCATTTTCCATCCTCTTCCATGTTGTATTATATTTTAGATGCAGTAGCTTTCCAGCTACTCTGGCATTTTTGTCTTTCATGTATTCTAGCCAATCCCTTGGAGGATTGAGGTAATAATGTTTTCTGGGGTTGGGATCATGCTCCCCCATCTTTATTTGAGCTCTCAATGTTATATCATCATATGTATATCATTTTTCAGTCATTTTCCCCTATGGACTGCGCAGTTATAGAGTAGCTAGATCATGTAGCAGTGTATTCTCTTGTTTCATGTACATTTCCTATTGAGGCAGACTTGAGCTCACCTTGAGAGGCATTTTCTTCAAGGAATTTGTATTACATTTGCTGCTGCATATTATATATCAGATTTTTTCTCTTCTGGCATTATATTTTTCATTCTTTCATTGTTTTTCATATTGAATTTTCATGCTACTGAATATTCCCTTATTGAGCATTGTTTCGGTATACATGTTGGTGGGAGATCTGAATAACGTGCTTAAGGTTATTTCTTTGAGCTTATATTCTGTAGAGAGTTTGTATCAGATATGTTCTAAGGCATCCCAGCATTGGATAGCCTCATTTTCACATGAGCTTCCTTATACAACATCCTCATGGGTAGCTGTTCCAAAAATTCCTTGAAGGGAATTATTAGCTCTTGACAAGTTCTCTTGGCAGAGTCTTCTAGCGGGCCAGGTAGCCTCTGGATCTCATTCTTCCTTGTGAAGATGACATATCTAGTAAATTCCCCTGTAGTCAATATTTGAAATTTTTTAGTGTTGATTGTTAATACTCGCGGAGGTGGAAATAGGAATATCTCAAGATATTCCCGACATAGTAGAAATTTCCCCATTTGGGACATTACAGTGGTATCAGAGCTTCGAACTTGGCTCAGCCTATGAAGTTTGAATTTCAAAGAATAAGAGGCCAAGATGATGGAGGAGATGAGATCAATCTCATCAGTTTTGGGTCCAGCAAGAACCTCTCCAAGGAGGTTGAGAAAATAGAAGAAGGAGAAAAGGAAGGACCATGCACTTCCTATTCTCACAGAGAAGTAGAGAAGAATCATGGAGAACACTTGGAATTCTAATTCTAAGTGAGTATCTTTCTGAATGGGAAGCAAACCCTAGAGTCTTCCAAGAGGCTCTATCTTTTTCACACTTGTTCAGCAGAAAGAGGAAATAACTTGGTGGTTCAACCATGGTAGGCATGCAAGGGTTTCTACTCTTGCTGATTTTTCTCAGATCTTGAGTAGAAGATTTGGCCAAAGGAGGGAGGAGCCCTCACCACCAGAGGCACATGCTAGCGCTGTTACATTCATGAAGGAGCAGCCTCCACTTTTAGCTATTGAGGCAGCCAACACACTTGAGCAAGAGACTCTTGCAGCAAGATTCATCCAAATCTCTCCAAGGTATGCATGAGTTTGCATCTATCATGGATGAATTTTACATTATTGCATTTTGATTGTCTTGAGAAGGTTACTTTCACTACGATGTGCCATTATTCTCGGACACCCTTGATGATTCATGCACCACACATGAGGTTAGGGTTTGAGACAAGACCATGAAGGAGATTGCATTTCAATATCCCATGAAATGCAAAGGGAGAAATCTATTTTGGGATAATGGTAGCTCTTTTGAAGGAGGTACCAAGTGGCAAGATACTTACACCAAAGAGCAGAGCCTTATGGATGGAGTGTGCCCAGCGGAAATGTGGAGGATCCATAACCCACAACTCCCAGGATCATTTCACAATTGTTGCTCTTGATGGACAAAGAGGATAGCATGGGTGCATCATGATGGGATGGAATTTCTCTTAAAATTCATTATTTTCCCATTTCAAATTGATCATGGTGGAAGTATAGGGGAGCAGCAAAAATTCTTGTTGCTCAGAATTTGTTCGATGTTGCGGGAGCAAGAGGAGGCACTAGCATAGTGCAAGAGGATTTCTCTTTGATCTTGGTTTCCAAGCAACACCTTCTTCATGGGAGGAGCTCTACATTTGCAGCAACATGATGGAGGATTCTTTGGCAAGATTCATGTCAAAGAAGGAAGCTTTGAGATGACAGTGGCCCTACTCCAAAGGCCAGCAGCGCTGTCACTTGAGAGCTTGGAGTACTTGTTGGAGTGTTCTCAAGCCACTTCACAAGTGATATACTTTGGAGGCATGTAGATGATGAGCATGAAGGAGTAATGGAGGGAATAATTCCTCACTACATTTTGACTCTCTTGGCTTCGTTTCAGAAGCACAAGAAAATGGATCTGCATGCAATGTTTACGGATTCTTCTTCATGCATTTTCATGCATATTCTTCATTGATGGAGGAGTCCACTTGGGAGGGATTTCTAATGGATTCATATCAACATATGGCTAGATGCATAGCCCAAGGATGATGAGATGGTTGGCACAACCGCTCCCCTAATATGTTGTAGTAAGGGGGACACTTCACTTGAGCCATTTCAGCTCAAAGGCCAAAGTACATGATAAGGGAGGTGATAATTTGTTTTATGTTTGGCACTCTATTGTTTTTATGATCAGCATGTTATATCAAGGAGGACCTTTCCTTATTGTACATTATGTCTGGCTATACTTATGGTCTATTGCAGCAAGAATAATGGCCATCTTATAGGTGGTTTGTGGGGGAAAGCCACATAGTTTTGGTGTTCAACTTTGGCACCAAATTTTGTTTTCATGATCACATCTTGTAGGATGAATGTGGCAGAAAAAAAGTGGTTGTAAAGAAATTGTTATTTTTTATTTTGATGCAGGCCAGGATTGCACTGCGCAGGTTCCCTTGGTGGAACAATGATCCACTTTTCGGTTGTCATGAGACAACTTGCTTCTATTGATTCTTGCTTCCATGCATTGCAGATTTTTATTGCTTAATGGGGAGCTTGTTTGGAGAGTGGGATATGAGTTGATAATGCCCATTGGGAGTATGATTCTCCCTACTTTGCATGTTGTATGTTTCAGGAGAAGCAATGGGCAGCCCATGATTTCCAAGCTTCATCTCTTTCCTTCATGTGGGAGGATTTATTTGGAGAGTTCAAAATTTTGGAGGAGGCATTTCATGGATTGTATGAATGATGGGGTGGCTTGGGTCTCTCATGAAGATCGCTTTATTTCAGCCATATATCAATAGTAGCCCCTATGTATCATGAGGAGGGAGAGACTCATTGGGTGGATGTGCCCTTTGGGAGAGAAGACCTCCATTCTTTTTGCAGCACATGCTCCAAGGAGAGTATGGAAGAGGATATGGTCACTATGTGCAGCCATGTGTTTTTCCATGAGATGAACCATATGATTGTTTGGATGCCATATGTGGATGAACTCCAGCTCATCGCATATGAAATGATTTTGGCCAGCTTGATTTGCAGCGTTGGAGGAGAGGTCTTTGGGGATCTAGACTTCATCTTGCCTCTTGAAGGCAACACTATTGCAGCCCAAGTTCAGCTTTCACTCCGCATTCACCATGAGTGGAGAAGAGGACAGCGTGGGGTAGGCTATGAAGCTTACCAAGTTCAGAAATTCATCACACCTATTTCTCATGAGCACAAGGTGGAGGAGTACTTTTAGGAGTTGCCTAGTTGGAGGGTGACTCATTTTGTTTGATTGCTTGAGGATGGAGGATCTACAGGAGGATATTTCAGACTCCATGCCTTGAGTGGAGGACCTTTTTGCAGTTCATCCTTGCTCTTGCTTGAGGACAAGCAAGTTGTGGGAGGGGAGGACTGTAATGTTCCAAATTTTGCAATAAAGTATTTAGAACATTAATATTACTTTTATGTTAATAAAAGTGAATAAATGGGTGAGGGAGCCCATGTAGCAATCTAATAAACACTCCTAAGGTGCAAAAATTCACTTAAGTGGCTTAAGATAGCAGCCCCAACTATGAAAAGGGCCAAAGGCAAGTGAGCTAGACCATGGTTGACCAAAGTCAAAAACATACCCTAAGAGGGGAAGCTTGCACAAGAAGATTGTGTAGTTGGAGTGGAGGGAAAATTGAAATGAGAGAAACCCTAATGTGAGTGGGGTACATGCATGCTTTGCATAAAAGATGAAGGAGAGCTATTTTGGAGATCATTCTTTGGAGATAGAATTCGAAGTTGAAGCTCTCTTCAACTTGTTGTTGTTTAGCACAAGAGGGATTCCTGTCTAGGAATGCCCTTCTCTCTCATGGGAGGCCATGGACAGATTGTTCTTCATCTTCCTCACACCATGGCTTGAGGCCAAAGCATTCATCTACAGCTACTATGTTATTCTTGCAGAAAGAGAACGATGGAGTTGCCGGTGTTGCAGTGAGGGACCATCATCATCTCACTTCCGGAGTTGTTCTGTAGAGGACAGGTCATCTCTTTCTCTAGAAGATCAGGAAAGGAGATCCTGGAGCTTCTATTGCATATTTTGGCATTGGTCCATATGTTTTCTCTCATGCCTAGCGCAGTCTCCTTCCCTTACAATGTTATCTTCAAAGGTGGCTTGCACAAGTGTTTCATTTTGTGCACTAGTGAGTGCAGTTTTCAGTAAGGGGATCAACCCCTTTCCTTTTGGAGATCATTGGAGGAGGTTTGCACATATATTGCAGAACCTTCCATCCTCTTCCATGCTGTATTATATTTGAGCTGCAGTATCTGCCCAGCTACTCCAGCATTTTTGTCTTTCATGTATTCTAGCCAATCCCTTGGAGGATTGAGGTAATAATGTTTTCTAGGGTTGAGATCTTTCTCCCCCATCTTTATTTGAGCTCTCAATGTTATATCATCATATTTATATCAGTATGCAGTCATTTTCCCCTATGGACTGCATAGTTATAGAGTAGCTGGATCATGCAGCAATGTATTCTCTTGTTTCATGTACATTTCCTATTGAGGCAGACTTGAGCTCACCTTGAGAGGCATTTTCCTCAAGGAATTTGTATTACATTTGTTGTTGCATATTATATATCATATTTTTCTCTTCTGGCATTATATGTTGCATTCTTTCACTGTTGTTCATATTGAAGTTTTCATGCTACTGAAGATTCCCTTATTGAGCATTATTTCAGTATACATGTTGGTGGGAGATCTGAATAACGTGCTTAAGGTTATTTCTTTGAGATTATATTATGCAGGGAGTTGGTATCAGATATATTCTAAGGCATCCCAGTATTGGATAGTCTTATTTTCAAATGAGCTTCCTTATACAGCGTTCTCATGGGTAGCTGTTGCAGAAATTCCTTGAAGGAAATTATTAGCTCTTGACAAGTTCTATTGGTAGAGTCTTCTAGTGGGCCAGGTAGCCTCTGGATCTCATTCTTCCTTGTGAAGATGACATATCCAATAAATTCCCCTGCAGTCAATCTCTGAAATAGTTCAGTGTTGATTGTTAATACTCCCGGAGGTTGAAAATAGGAATATCTCAAGATATTCCTGGCATAGCAGAAATTTCCCCATTTGGGACATTACATAAAAGCAGTTTTGTCTTGGTATTTTTCATGCACCAAGATCTAATTATAGCCTGAGTAACCATCGAGTAGTGACATCCGTGATGCTCCAACTACTCTTTGCAGAATATGATCCATCTTCGGAAGTGGATAGTTATCCTTTAAGGATACTTATCCGGAAATCTATGCACAACCTTATTTCTCCTGTCTTTTTGCGTAAAGGGACTAAATTTTAAATCCAATAAGAAAATCTAATTGGAACAATGATACCAACTTTATGTAATATGTTTACCTCTTTTTCAATGGATGGAAGAAGCTTTGGATTGATCCTTCTCAGCTTCTGTCTAAATGGCTTTTGATCCGGCTTGATAGGAATAGTATGCTGAATTATATTTTTGTCATATACCTTCAGATCTGAATAATCCCACACAAACACATCAGAAAAATCAGAAATTAATTTAACATACTGGGCCTTTACCTCAGGAGACAATGCTTTTTATAACTTCAAAAACTTAGGCATTCCAAGATTGACATCCTCAACTCCCTTATCAGTAGGCACCAATATCGTCTTTCTTGCAACATCATCTTGATCAAAAAGCTCCTCTAAAGGTATGAGACCTCTAGGAATAACATTATCTTTTAGCTGTAACACCTCCATCTAATTTGCTTCAATCTCTTATTCATCAGTATCATAATCACCATCTATGGAAGTATCCTTGAATTTCCCTTCATTCTGTAAAAAATCATTGATTTCGTTGTCATCCCAAAACACTTGCCAATACCTTAAATTATCTGGAATAGTAGGCCGATGTTTGACATGAATTTCAAATTTTTTCTTGGAGTTCATTGGAATCTTCAAATTGCTTGCAGTAGTGGCAAGTGAATCTGCAATATGATTCTGAAGTTGAGGTACTGTTGTCAAAGTGTATTCAGAAAACATTCTCAGGATGTCTAGGACCTCATTTCTGTAGGCTCTCAATCGTGGATGCTTTTCTTGGTACTCTCCCTTTACCTGTTTGATTACTAACTCTGAATCTCCATAGACAAAAATCCTTTTTGCATTTAACTTCTTCAAAATTTTTAGACCTGCAATCAAAGCTTCATACTCTGCTTCATTATTAGAGCAGTAAAAAGCCAACTTGTAAGCACATACTCTAACATTACTAGGAACTCTGTCAGGCTGGAAAACATGGCTCTGAATCCAAATTCCTATGCCAGCACCGTCCTTACCAACAACTCCATCAAAATCCATGCTCCAAAGGCCTTCCTCCTCTTCTAGATGCGAAATTTTGTTTCTTTCTCTGCCTTACCTTGACTAATCTCTTCATTATTCTGCTGTTCACTGAAATTTTTCTGCTGGTAGGTGGAAAGCTCAGAAAGGCTTGCTTCTTTTTATTTTTCTTGTTTAAGGACTTCCCTAAAATTCTATGAAATTTCTGGTACCTCGTCTACTTCTACCAACTGAACATCTTCATCATTCAAAACACTATCTGAATATAATACAAATGACTCTAAATATGTGTGGATAGCATTAATTGGATGATTAACTGGCTTCTCTTTGCTAGTGATCATATATTTCATTTTCTTCTCCATGTATAGATTTCTCAATTGACCGAACAGGGGGATGGTAGCATAAGAGAAATCAAGTTCATTAGGGGAATTTTGAGGTCTAAAATGGGCCTCATAAGAAAAATGTACAACAAAAATAAACTTTATAACAACCAATAGGATTCAAGATGATGATGTCATCCATAATGGATGATTCAACATTTTTGGAGTAAAAAAGTAAAAATATTAAAAAATAATAAAATAATAAAACTACTTTTTCAACTCGTATTTTAAACTTATCTCCCAAAATTTTTACTCAAATTTCGAGCGGGAGTACTCGTTGGATGCAGAATTTAATTCCTCATCCGAGGAGTACCCATGTTACATACTTTCGATGAACTCTTCTACACGAAAAATGAGAAATACATAAAAAACGTGATTGTAATCCGTTTTTAATGTATTTCTCATTTTCTAGATGTAGTAAGCCCATTGAAAGTATTGGACATGGAGTACTCCTTGGATGGGGAACTAAATTCCGCATCCAACGAGTACTCCCGCTCGAAATTTGAGTAAAAACTTTGGGAGATAAGTTGAAAATATGAATTGAAAAAGTAGTTTTTTCATTTTTCCCTCTAAAATTTGATGATGTCATCAAATCTTATTAGATTTTTTCCACTATTATCTTATAATTTCCTTAGGAGGCCCATTTTAGACCTCAAAATTCCCCTAATGGTATGGTTCCCTTAAGTTTTTCACCCCACAATCTGGACAAAAGCATACCAAATCGTGGTGGAACATCGGCAACAATGACATCCATCAAAACATTCTTGGTTGGGATTGGATCTAAAGATACTACCAATTCTTTGATAAGACCAATACAACAGACCCTACTGAAGTCAAAGGAGTACATATCATGGTATTTGCGGGTAATATCAGGACCCAACTTCTCCATAATGGCTTTAGGCATCAAATTGTGAGAAGCTCCGGAATCCAACATGGCATTTTGTAGAATGTACTCATGAAATCTAAGACTTAGGTAAAAGGGAGGGACTTGAATATATTTAGACTGACCTTCTATGGAAAGACCAAAAATGAGTTCAGGATGATCATCTTCGACATTTACTGTATCTGACATAGAATCTATTTGAAAAAATCTAGATACCTAATGTTTATAAGTGTTGTTCTTCACCAACTCAGCTAAGGGAATGGACACCTTCAGCTTAGAAATTTCATTTTATAAATTAAAAGATGAAACTTTTTCTACCTCTTTGACGGGAAGATCTTTCTTCTCCACTTGCTCCTTTGTTGCACTTGGTTGATTATTCATCTCAGCTTCCGGTATTGGTTTATGTACATATTGCAATATGTATATGTTTCTGGATTGGTATGAGTTTTTTGGGTTTACAGAGGTTTGTTGACTATATTTCCCAATGTATGAGGCACTTGGTATATGGTGTTCTTGACACCTCCAAGGAGCTTCCATCCCCAATAAGGCCAATGTTAGTTCTAGTCTTTGCAGCCTATCACCAAGGATCAAAATGGGCTCTTACTATGTCTGGTTTTGTTAGATGTTTTTCACATGATATTTAGTGCAAGACATATTGTAAATGGTTCCATCAGAAGGAGCTCAGAAAAATATTTCCAACGATATATCACACTCCCGTAACCGGTTTCTGGATCAAAACATATGATCGAAATGAATGATTGATTCTTGGTTATGCATGTTTTGAGGTCAGTTGCTACACATAGGGACAAGTTTACTAAAAAATAAGTTTGGACAGAAATTTTACAAAATTGAAAGAGTTTTTTGCCCATCACATACCAAATAACAAAAACCTCCTTCATTTTATGCAAAAATGTTACTATGTGGGAGATATGTAATGATATTTGAAGCCTACATTAAAACAAAACAAATTTTGCAGTTATTTTACTGTTTTAGTCATTTTAGTACGGTGCCATGTTACAATCTATCGAAAGTAATTTTCAGAAACCCAAAGATTTTTTTGTTAACCACAAGCTATAAAACAAAAATATCTTTCACTTTATTCACAAGTGTCATGAATTGGAATATTTAACTAGATCTTTACAGCTCATTTTTACAGATTTAAATTTTTAATGATTTTATGTTTTAGAGATGATTTTGTGGCACATATTCCGAGCAACTGGAAACACATTTCCAAAATTTGAGAGAGGGTTTTCTCCAGCATGAAATTATATACAAAAACCTCTTTCAGTTTTGTAACATGTGCTATGGTTCAGAAGATATGAGTTCATCTTTGACACCTAATTTCAGAAATTCGGTCCAAATTTAATGTAACTGATTCTATTTTGAAGAAGATGGTTGAGCTCAATTCCCTTAATACAGGGATGAGAAAATTGTATATATTCTATGAATTTCAGAGCGTAAGAGTGGGATTTTTGTAGCAGAGGGAGGCTGCTATTGGACTATGTAAATTTTTCCTTGAATATTATTTTAATAAAGCTTTTTCTGCTCTTTAAATTTGGGATTCATCATGGTGTTTAATGTGTAGCATGTTTTTCTTGTAAATTCATTTCCATGCTTTGATTTTTCTGCTAATTTGTTTACAACATTATCTAAGGGAAGTGTTAGGAATCCATCCATGCATGATGCTCCTTTCACAATGATTATGTTGTTTAATTTAGTGGTTATCTTTTCAAAATCCATCCTCTGTTAGATGCTCTGTTGAGTAACCCTGTGCTTCTCTTTCTTATAAAGTTGTCACTGTAGATCCATCCCCTAATTGATGCCTACAGGGAAGTGGTCATTTCCCTCTTTTCTTCTCTCATTACATCTTTAATCTGGCTGTACATTTCGCTTACTTTGCCCCAAGGTTGCCGGCAGAAACTAGCCCCAAATTCATAGCCCAATAGTCCCTTATCTTGCTGTTTTCAACCCACAATTTTCAACCAAATCCTTATTCTTCATAGCTAGCCTAAGATTCAGTTATTGCAGCCATGTTTTGTTGGAAAAGAGAGAGCCCTCTCTAGTCTGGCAGGGCTAGATGCCAAATCGAAATCTTGGTCTGTGGTTACCTCAGAGTTTCCTCTTCTCATCCTTGAGGTTCATTCTAAGTGCTAACAAACAGCATATGGAGTAACAGCAGTGTGAGTAACAGCATCCGGAGTAACAACATCTGGCTAGCACCAACCAAGGAGTAACAGCTTTGAGTAACAACAACCGAGTGACAACATCATGAGTAACAGCAACCGAGTAACAACATCATGAGTAGCAACAACCAAGTAACAACACCATGAGTAGTAGCAACCGAGTAAAAACATCATGAGTAGCAGCAATCGATTAAAAACATCATGAGTAGCAGAAACTGAGTAAAAACATCATGAGTATTAGAAACCAAGTAATATCATCATGAGTAGCAGCAACCAAGTAACAACATCATGAGTAGCAGCAATCGATACTTAGAAAAATTTTCTATCTTTAAAACATTACTCCTTAGTAGTAACTCCTGCAAAAAGACAACAAAATGAATAGTAACAGTATAATTATTTATTCTTTATTCTTTATTCTTCACTCTCTTTTTTTTTTTTTTCAATTATATATATATATATATTCTTAGAGTGAGGATGCAGAGGAAGAGTTCTCTGCGCTGATAACATTCAAACCAGATTTCTCCGAGAGGTGTTTGATGAAAGCATCCTTAGAGGTTGGGCGGTGGTATAATCTCAGGCGATGTCCGTTTGCTATGCATGAAGCATGTGTATCATTAATTGTGACTAGCCTGACGATTCCATTATCAAATACAGCATCCACCTCGTAAGGTCCCATCCAGTGAGTGAAAAGCTTTCCCTTAAAATCCTTAAAACGAAAGTCATAAAGTAATGCCCAGTCTGCCCTCTGAAACACCTTGTTCTTGATAAACTTATCGTGCCATTTCATTCTCTACTGTTGAATAGCTGTAGTTCTCTAGACAACCATTGAACGGATTTCAACTAGTTCATTGAATTGGGCCAGTAAGTGTTTCTGGGCATCTGACAGATCCAAACCAACTTCAAGAGCTGTTCAAAGCGTACTAATTTCAAATTATATTGGAAACAATGGGGATTTCCCATAAACCAACTCAAATGGTGAAAACCCAATTGTGTTCCACCATGTTTTTTTGTATGCCTAAAGAGCTTCAAGCAGCTTCTAGGCCAAATCCCAACGATGGTATGCCATAGTTTTTGTCAAGATATTTTCCAATGTCTTGTTTGTGCTTTCTACTTGTCGATTCGGCTGGGGATGGTATGGAGATGTCACCCTATGTTTGACCCCATATTTTTTTGAGATTCAACAAGATGATGAGCTTAGTGAAAATTAAGCACCTTCACTAAGTGGGGCACGCAGGTTATTTTTAGGTGTATGTCTATTTTTAGACATGGTGAGCATATTCTATAAGTTGCAGGATGTTATTTGTAGATGGTTGATAAAGTTGGAAAAATAGATGAAATTCTATTTTTAGAATATTGGGTGAAGTCTATTTATATATTTTCGATCTAAAAATAGATGCATGTCGATTATTGTTAGCTCTTAATAATAATCCAACAATAAACATCAACTTATTCTCTTGGAGCACTTTATTTTAGCATACAGATTTGGAAAATCAATGGGCTAAAGGAATTATGCAATTCCTAGGGTTTCTTGGTGGCTCATGCATGAGGACTCAGTTAGAACTAAAGTGGAAAAATTATGACAGAGTTGGAAGAGTGGTTTATGGAGTTGTTATTCAGTTTAACTCAGTTAATGGAGTTAAACTCAGTTGAGCTAGTTGTATCTAGTCTAACTGAAAGATACACTAGTGAGAGTTAAGTGAATTAATTAGTTAATTAATTCACAACTATTAACTCACTAAAAAATGAACAGAAACAATAGTTAACTATAGTGCATGTCAGTTCTAGTGGAGACCCAGTGGAGAGATAGGTGAAAGGGTGAGATGGACTATCCGTTGTGACTATAGTGATGCATTAAATGCATCTGACACACATTAGATTCAAATTCATTCAGGGGTATTCTTCAGTAGGGATTGTGCAGTGGAGGCAGGCTATCAGGAGGCAAGAAATTGGTGCATAGATATGCAAATTTCTGCATGACAGTGTGTACTGAATTTACATTGTACTAAGGGCTTTATGTACTAATATTTGTATGATATTATTACATGATTCAATTGATATACATAATATGATAGTTGGGGTCTTTAGCTTTAAGATTTCCCGTTAAACAACTATGTTATGTGCGATTGAATTTATTCACATGTGTTGGCAATTGAGTTTTAAATTTCTGCAAATATAATTAGTGGAAAGGTTCTATATTTTGCAAGAAGTTAAATATTGTGAGATCAGGAGGATCTAGTAATACATCAGTATTAATAAATTTCTAGATGGTATCGAAGCAATTTTGATTATTGGAGATTGAAATTGTGAATAATTTCTCAGTTTTGTGCTGGTGGACAATTCGAATTTGCTGCAAAAATTTCTTGGTGCGACAATTGAGTATTCATTGAAACGTCTTTCAATGTGTTGTGATTGGAGTATGCCCTTGATGGTAGATAAAATTACATAGCATAGAAGGATAGGATGGAGGTGGTGCTTGAAGATAATGGGTTGAAGGAGTTCATCGATAGTGATGTTCCTAAGCCTGCTTCTAGCAATGCTGCAAGACTTGACACATGGAAAAAGAAGGTAGCAAAGACAAGAAGAATTATGTTGGAAGGTGTGAAGGACCATATTGTGTCAAGCCTTCATGGGAAAGCCACTCCATTTGCAATGTGGAAGGCCTTGACAAATTTTTTCCAAAGGAGCAGTGACCAGAGGAATTTTGTGCTGAAAGATAAGATCAGAAAAATAAAAATGGAGAAGGGCGACAGTATTCCAAAATATCTCACAAAGTTGGTCCACTATAGGGATGAACTGGGAAGTGTGGGGATTACTGTTGATGATGATGACCCTATGATCTTGGCTCTCCTTGGGCTTTCGAAGAGTTGGCATAGCTACGAAAACTCTGTTAATGGACGGGAGAAACTGCCGGGTTGGCAACAACTTTGGTCAGATCTTGTGCAGGAGGAGATAAGGTGAAGTACCAAGGATGGCTCTTCATCGAAGAATGATGATGAAGAGAATTTTGCTTTGGATTCCAAAGCAAAGAAAGGTAAGGGGAATAAATCCCATCTAAAATCCAAAGCTAAAGGCAAGAAGCTGGATTTGTCCAAAGTGAAGTGTTTTCACTGTCACGAACATGGGCATCTCACCACTAACTACCGACAGAAAAAGAAGAACAAGAAGGTTGTTGGAGCTACAGATGGAGAGGCCTTAGCCTTGCAATTTGAACTTGATTTCTCTTTGATCGCATGCTTGGTTTCAAGCTCAATGGGGTCAGTGTGGTATCTTGATAGTAGTGTGTCTTTCCATATGACGGGAAACAAGGAGTTGTTTAGTGACTTGGAGGAGAAGGATCTCAAAATGCATAAGAGATGGGCAACGATGGTAGATACAGTGCGACCAAAATTGGAACCATTACATTTGAGAGGGAGTTAGGTAAACAATTTCTGTTGAAATATTTTATGCATGTTCCAGGTCTGAAGAAGAACCTGGTCTTAGTCACAATGTTGGAAGACAGAGGTTATGACGTTGTTTTCAGTGAGGGAAAAGCTTTCGTGTGACATAAAACAACAGGTCAAACCAAGATGGCTGCGCTACAATGATGGGCAAAGCAGAAGAAGTGGTGAGCTAGGATGAGGGGAATTATGGCACAGGATATTGGGCCATCTTCACCATGCCGCCTTGAAGATTTTGCAGCAGATTTCTACTAGACTTCGCAAGGGAACTCTTGTGTAGTCAGATCAGTGCAAGGGTTGTACTATGGGTAAATTTGTGAAGACCACCTTTCATGAGAAGGAGAACCGTGCTTCGGTGATCCTAGAGAGAATTCACACAGACGTGTGTGGACCTTTCTCAGTTTATTCAACAACAAAACATAGGTATTATGTTATATTTTTTGATGAATATTCTCGTATATGTTGGATCTTCTTCATGCAAAAGAAGAGCGAAACATTCTCAAAGTTCTGTGAGTTTAAAGCATTGGTGGAGAAGGAGTTGGGGAAGCAATTGAAGGCTCTGCGGAGTGATAATGGTGGTGAATATATCTTGAACGAATTTAAATATTTTTGTAGTGAATAAGGAATTTGAAGAGAGCTCATAGTGCCTCATAAACCACAATAGAATGGGGTCGCAGAGAGGAAGAACAGAATGATCGTGGGTGCTGCATGAGCTATGCTGCATGACCAGGGCCTATCGATGCACTTGTGGGAGAAAGCATGCAACACTATGGTTTATTTGAAAAACTATTTTCCTCATAGATTACTTTGCATGAGTACACCTGAAGAAGCTTTTACTGGTCAGAAGCTTGATATTTCTCATTTGAATATTTTTGGCTCATCTGTTTACATTCATGTGACAAAGGACGTCAGGAAGAAGCTGGAGCCAACTGTAGAAGTTGGGATATTTGTGGGGTACACAGAAACACCCCATAATTATCGTTTTTATTTTCCAAACATTCGAATGACTGTGGTGTGACAGGATATAAATTAAATGAGGTGAAAGCCACGAAGTTGTCGCTTGAGAGGGAGCTACACTTACATGCAGAGGAGGAACTTCTTATTCCCAAAGATGAGCCCCTAGATGTGGATCAGCCATAGGAGGAGATTCATGGAGTGGATGAGTCCACTCATGCAGAACCAAACATCAGATATGGCAGAAAGCATACCACAGAAGCTGAGAGACTAAAGCTTGATGTTGCATAGAATGTAGGAGTCCCTACATCACAGCGTAGACAAAGATATTCACCTGACCGATTTACTGGATACATGGCTCTGTTTTGGGGAATATCACCCTAGAGGTTCGTTGGGTTACAACCTCCACAGATCAGGGGCATGCTACTTAACAGAGACTCACACAACCATGCACGTTCAGAAAAACTAAATAGAGTAGAATGAGAAATTTAACCGTAGGTCCTACGGTTGAAGAAGATCCCACAGGGTTCAAACCCCCAGCAACCGTCCTTCCTTCTTAACCTGAAGGACAAGAAGAAACAAGCACGAAGAACTGGTTGTACAGCATATATCTACTCTAAATGTTAGTGATATTCATATAAAACATTAAATAAATCATAATGAATGCTTGTATAACAAATATTCTCATACATAAAAGCATACACTAACACGTTTATTTCGGGAACAACATGATACTTCTGTATTATAAATAGTACGTACAAAAGTAATCAAGTGGAGAGATCACCTAATCCTTCCAAGGCCTTCGCAGACCGTCGTCCGGATCCGTCCAGCCCTTGCCTCGCTAAGACTCCTTCCAAACTGGTGCATACGAGATAACATATAAAGGGATGTGTATCTCAAGGAAACAAGGGTTTCCTACAATGAAATGGGAAAGTGCAGGAGGCACGGGGAATCAGACTTGGATAGGGAATACCAACAAAGTATAATATCAATAATTCTCTCTCTCCCTTAGGCCATACACATGAGGGCTTTTTATAGTCCCTCCAAGTAGTTTCAGCAGTTGGAAACAGTTGGCCACGAGCTGGGGTGGTTGAACTACCCGAGTAACCATCAACCCAGCGCGAAATTAGGGATTTTTTATATATTTTTTATTCATTTTAATGGCATAGGCGGAAAAGTCTAGCTGTACTCGTGTATACACGCAGAAAAGTATGGGCATAGTAGCGTATGAGGGATTTTACACTGTTTTTAAGTGAATTTGTCCAAGTCTGTAGGAATGGGTGCCCAAAAGCCATAAAGCAATCATGAATCATGTCAAGGTGAGAAATGATGCTATAACAGATGCCCCCTAATATATGAGGTCAGAAGGGGTACATGATGGCCGAAATGTATTATGCACATAAAAAGAACTTCGCAAGGACAAGAGAGGACTTCACCAGATTTCAGCCTGCCAAAAACCAATGAAAGAAAACAGAGAGTCAACTCATGCTGAGGCGGGCATACCCATGCTTAGTCAAAAATACATCATATAGAAAGTAGTGAATAGATCCAACATGTATACAAGTATAACTGAACTGAAAGTACACAATGAATCATCTGAGCATGGCCCGGAAGTGTAAGTCTGAATCAATGTCCAAGTATCACATATAAAAAGCTGATCAAAGATGGTGCAACTGGATGTCTGATCATATAAGTAACTGAATCTCCAAGTACCGGATCATAAGAGGTGGATCAAACGGTACAATCACGCAACTCGGGAGCCAACATATAGG
The DNA here is from genome assembly GCA_034641835.2 of Pinus albicaulis. NCBI lineage: Eukaryota > Viridiplantae > Streptophyta > Pinopsida > Pinales > Pinaceae > Pinus > Pinus albicaulis. Next base: position 48,309,015 of record CM076569.1, on the reverse strand, counting down.
ATGTTGTTGTACTGAACTGCAACATATAAGGGTGGACGGCATCACTGGCAGAAACTGAAAGGACTGTCAAAAGTGAACCGAAGAATGCTGATGCAACCCGAGATCTTCACCGATCACTATGGCACAATTCTACACAATGGGAATAAATGAGCTGAAGTCGACCATGTGAGAAATCGTTGGATTACCGGGCAATGATGTATCCCGTTAACCAACGTGAGACAACCCACCGATAATGATAATGAGTGTCAAGGTGCCCCAGTACAATCTAACAAGTGAAAATGAATGAATTGAAGTCGAACACTTGAAATAATCTACCAATCAGGAGGCAATGATGAATCCCCACTGTCGATAGCGAAGAGTCTGCCACTGATGACTGCAAACCCTAAGGTACTGAAAAAAAGACTCTAGACCTTATTCCCAGAGCAATGAGTTGGAGTCGATGGGAAAAGATCTGCTGGAAGGAAGGCATTAAGGAATCCCACATCAGTCCAGCATGAGTGTAACCCGCAGGCCAAGATTTGGAAGGAATCGGACGAAGTAGAGTGATGGAACCAAAACTGAAGTACGTTTTCGACATGCACAAGATGAAGCTAGCGCACGGAAGAAACCCTCTGAACCAATCAATAATGAAAGCTGACACAGAGGCGAGAAATACACCGATAGGGTTAAATGGAAATCAAGGTACTGCACGAATCCCAAGTGTGATAATGTGTGCTGACGTCGAACACAGGGGAAACCACTCAGTCAAAGGCCCACGATGATGATCAAATGCTGAGCATGAGGTCACCTATCAATGATGGAAATAGGCCCAAGGTGCGGCTCTAGGTTTGCTCTTAGAGCAATGTGTCGTAGTCGATAAGAGACAAACCCGCCGGCAAGAAGTCAATGGGGACCTTCTCAAACCAGCACGAGCAGAAGACCAAAACATCTGATGTGATAGAACATGATACCAACAAGACCGGGAAGGCCGACTGAATAATGAGTCAAGAGACACCGCAGAATGGCCGACTCAGGCTAGACTTCCCTTGAACAAAAGCACGACTCTGTGATGACCATGGCAGTAAAAAGTGACACTGTATAAGTCTGTCCTGCAGGAGGCAAAACAAACTCTCCATATGATTGGAAGAGATAACCAACCGGGGGAGAACTGATAAGTGAAACATGGTAAAGGCTGAACCTAGGTCAAACTAGAACCATCCCAAAATGAAGGAAATATATATAAGTATATGTGCTTTGTTCAAGGGCGACAAAACTGACTCTGTACTGCCATCAAAATAACGAAGATACATCCCGTTCCCGCTCTTTTTGTTATATTTGATTTTTTTGTCTTTTTCATATAATAAGCCTGAAAAAGAATAAAAGAATGTTATGGTACAATGGATAGAACGAGTATCAAGAAATCAGATGCACTAGTTCCTGGGATTGGAACAATCCTATGCTCAATGCAAGGTGGCGAAAACTGGTAAGTGATACTCAGAGGAACGTTCCATCCATGGGTACAAAGGTGTCAAGTCGTGATAACTAAGTGCATGCAATGGTTAACTTGTACAGAAAGTCAAGGTCAAAAGTTGGCTTAAACATCGAGTCCAAATGAAGCCGGCTAAAGGCCAGGATAAACAAGTAGCCAATATGCAATGCAGTAATACAACTTAAACGACACTAGGGAGCCTCTAGGGTAAAAGCCAGAAAAAATGATAAGTGATGAAGAAGAAGAATGAAGCTTCAACACATAAGACATGGCGGGACTAAAGAGGACTCCCGAGCCTACATAAAAAGTAGCATGGGCAACAAGTGATAGCGAGGAACTAACTAGGAAGCCCATGTAAAGGAAGGCTTTACCATCAAGTCATGATTAAATAATCGGCGAGTGAAATGGGTGTAATACTCATGACCTGATGGGATCGACCCTAAGGCAATTGATCAGTATGGAGGCTAGAATGCAAGATGCAACGGAAAGTGATTTCCCTAACCTATATGCCAGTGAAGATCATATACCTGCCATGAAGAGTCGGAAATCATGGATCAAAAACCAGGAAAAATCTCAAAATCGTCAAAATGTACCTGAAAACATACCAAATTGGGCACTTCCAAGCAATCGAGTTATGTAGCTTAAGATAGATCGAAAAAATAGGCATAAGGAAATTTTGCGAAAATTTTCAATTTTTTAGCCATAAATAGACAAATTACCTCTCACTTGGTTCATTATTGCATAGCTGATTTGGAAAAAGTGCTCTGGAGCAAAAACTTCTTTCGTCAAATCAGGAACAACCGACCGTCGAAACTCAGCGAAACTTCAAGTAGGCTCCTTAATCATCCTGTTTATTCATTTTGTCCGTTTGGAAATTAAAATTAAGTGATTTTTAGCTTTAAAACCCTTGCTAAAATATGTGGACTTGCGCATACGCGGGTTCGTTAAAGGAAACTCGCGTATACACGCGACTGTGCAAAGGAAAAACCGCGTATGCGCAGGTCCGAATGCAAAAAAAAGCATGGCTAATGCATAATTTGATGAAATTTCTCAGGATGACCATCTCATGGAGGGAATATCAGCATAGTGCAATAGACCAAGAGGTCATGCAAGATCGCGCAGCGCAAAATATCCTCCGAAATTGCGGATTGTTCAAATTCTTTAAAATGCCAAATATGAAAAGCAATGTGCGGTTGCTAGAAATGCTCGTAAATTACTGGGAACCAGATCAGGATTGCTTCATTATTGATCAGATGCCACTACGCATTTAAGTGGAAGACATATATTTCATTACTGGACTCTCCCGGAGGGGAGAACCAGTAGACTTGCACGGGAAGCCCCCGGGAGGGTTAACCGTGGAAGACTATGTCCACGTATATTGCGTAGATGGTTCCAAAAAGGTTGGAAATCAGATTGCAATTAAAGATATCAGGGATTTGCACATGAAAATCCTCCTTTTCACCATCAGCAGAGTGGCAGGATCTGCCTCACTACATCAGGTGTCCAAGACGCAAATGAGCATAGCAATAGAGTGTTTGACTCATGTGTACGATTGGTGCACAACCCTTCTACTGAACATGAAACAACAGTTGACCTCAATCCGCCAAGAAAAGACCAAACATTTTGGCTACGGTACAATTTTGACAACATTTTTCTTTGAGAGGATTCCAGCGTTGAGACCCAGAGTCATCTCTACCATCAGTAGCCCGCGGGACCCAAGAATTGCCCGTTGGGCGGACATGATGAAGAGACTGGGGGGTAGTGAAGTACCCCGGACCACATGGGACGATAAGTTCTTCCTGTGGTGGGGAGAACAGATCATCGCAGTGGACGACTATTCCTATGCCGGGATGGATTTTCGTGGAGATCCGGATCTAGTTCTTCCACCTGGCACAGCATGGGGAGCAGTCGGTAAGTTTTGCAAAAATTTTGACTTGTATAATTTTTTTGGATTTTTTTCAAATATGTATGAAAAAATGAAAAAACAAACATGTTTTTGATTGGATTCATAATGAATGGCAATTAAAAATGATCATGTTTCAGATGTTGGACCAGTTCGTCCTGAGGGCCTACCGCGCCATAAGCGTCGCAGGGGTGAGGCAGAGACAGTGGATTCCGACAGGACTCTCCAAGCCGTGCAGATAAACTTGGACGGATTAACCTGCCAAATCCCTATGGCTGCCGTGGAGGACTTGCCGGAAGCCATCCAGAGACAGGTGGTAGGAGTACCACGAGACTGGGTTAGATTATTTCGCCGTGTGGCCACTGTAGTTACGTTCTATAGGAACACAACTTCTGGGCAGGGTCCTCAGGAGTAGACAGATATTATATATTAGATGACTGTATATTCTTTTTTGAGACTGAACATGATGGGGCATAAGCCTAAGTTTTGTACGAGATTATGGATCCAAATTTTGTAAAGTTTTTGAAACACTCTGATGATATATATACAGCGATATTTGATGTGATGTGATAAATGTATCAAATGTATGATGTTTTTGATGATAAAAAATTTATTGTATGGAATGATTAATATGCCAATCTAATACTTGATTAGCTAATGAGTCAGCAAACCAATTGTCAGCTCGAGGAATATGAATGAATGTTAAAAATTGAAATGACCTTTGTAACAAACGTACCCTCAAGAACAATCGTAATAAAAAAGGATCTCGTACCCGATAAGTGTTGTTCAACTGCGACACCACCAGCTGAGAGTCCAAGAAAACTACCAACGAATCAACACCCAAAGATATTGCTTCCGAGAGTAGATGAATGACTGCAATGTATTCTACTACATTATTGGAAGCAGGACCAATGCAGACCCCTCTTGATACCAACAACTGACCGGAAGGATAATGAAGCACCCAAGCCGCGGAAGCTAAGTTTCGGGTGTGTCTACTAGCACCATCGGTGAAACCAAAATGACTCATGACATCCAACACAACCTGCCAAAGCAGATCAAAAAACATCACCACCTCATCAAAAATAAAAAATCAATCAGATATGTACAAAGCAAAAAACTACTATATACAAAGCAAAATGCCAGGCCAAAGCCTAGGCATAATACTTCTTCAAATAGAGCCCATTTCGGGGCTCCGACAACTCGTTCCCTTCGAAATCAACCAAGGTGTAAGCTCCTTTCTTAAGGACTTTTTTAACGATATAGGGGCCATACCACATAGACTTAAACTTTCCTGCCCCGAGGGCATCCTTTTCTTGGGCATAGACCAAAACAAGGTCACCTTCCGAAAAGACCCTAGGCTTGACCGCCTTATCGTACTGAACTTTTACTCGGTTTTTATGTGCTTCATTCATCGTGGCAGCATCTCAACGCTGCTCATCGAGATGTTCCAGATGAAGAAGCCGTTCTGCCAGACTGGAAGTGTCAGGAAGAAGTTCAACAGCTAATTTAAGAGAAGGAATCTCGCATTCAATAGGAAATACGGACTCCACCCCGTGCACTAACTGAAACGGAGTAAAGCCAGTTGCAGTTTTCACTGACATCCTGTATGCCCAAAGTGCAGGATATAGCATAATATGCCAGTTGGATCTATGTTTATCAATTGTCCTTTGAAGAATTGTCTTCAAGGATTTATTCGGGTCATTAGTCAACTTCGACAAATCTGGCAAGTTTAACGTTGCTAGAAAAGGTAAGCGAGGCGGAGCCTGAGAATTCCATCCTTGATGGGATGGATTCCCAACATTCTGAAAAGAATAGCCTGGATTTCATTAGGCACTAGGTTGCCAGAAAGGACTCGTAGAAAACGGAGAAGAACCTCCTCCCCACGCCGAGTTACCAAAGCCCAGACCAGTTCCCCCCGCGGAAGTGTTAAATGAAGAGGAAAGCCCCTGGTAGGGGTTCCAAGCATTAGATAGAGGAGAAAAGGTTTGATAAGCACTCAATGAAGGGAAAGAAGCATTCCCTTGATGACCTGCGTAAAACTGATTCCCTGCTCCCGCTGTAGTAAAGACAGGATTCCATCCCGTAAAAGTAGTCGAACTTTTCCCCCCAGACCAAGGGTTGAAACTCTGGGTCTGGGACGTAAATGGAAACGACCCTAAAGAAGGATTGGAACTAGGAATGTGTCCATTCCCAAAGGGGAAACCCTGAAATGAAGCTGATCCACTAGCCATGTTAGACATGGGCGTAGATCCAGCTGAAGCAGCGGAAAAGGAAAAAGAGGCATTCCCACTGGAGGGGAACCCTGAACAGAAGGGACCAGAATTAGAAGCATGTGCTTGGGTGAACCCAGAGCCAAACACAGTAGCACTAGAAGCAATCGAAGATGAAGCAATAGTGCCCCCTGCTTCAACAGAAGCAGGAGTCTGAATGCCTGCAGCACTCACGGTAGAAGCCGCGTTCCCAGTCGTGGCCATCAAAAGATAAGAATGATACGGAAGATCTGGCGGTCTCTTCGACTCAGGTCCGATGTACTGAACAACGAATGGATAATCAGGAGGAAGAGGAGATGGACCTGTAGCAGGAGGCTCAGGTACATCTTCGATTTGAAAATATTCTTCCTGAGGAAACAAAACTCGCGAGGTGAGCGGAACGCTCCTCTCGGAACCGACACCAGAATCAGCTACGAAACCTTCAGACCTTTGTGGAGGATCTCTCTCCATTGCGTCAGACACCACAGGGTGGTAACCACCTGCTAAATCGCTCCTACGCCTTCTCGAAGAAGGCTCTGGACTCTCGGGAGATAACCCCCGGATTCTCCTCGACCGACGAGGCGTTTGATCAGCCACTTTTATAGATTTTTTAAATTAGACTCAAAAAAGTGAAAAGCTAGGCAAGCTAGGAGCAAAGAGCACTCACTAAAATAAAAATCCCTGAGATACAGTCAAGCAAACAGCCTCCAAGTATTTCCACTCCGGGTGATGAGGACCGGACACCAAAATACAGGAAAGCGAAGTATAGGACCTCCCGAAAGCAGTCTGGGATGATTAGGGCCCAGAACAACTAGTGAAGGTATCAGAAACAGTTATGCCGACCTCCTAACGACAGCCTTTGCCGGCTCAAGCACCCAAGCTTCGCAAGGGCACCCCCCAGAAGTACTGCTGAAAGTGATGCGACGTCTGCCTCAGGTACCACGGGTATTCCCCCCCGCAGTCACCTGTGTGGAACCTAGGAACAGCAACTATGGAAACCAATCCGTATCAGAAGCTGGGCGGAACGGTCTTGAGGTTAGATTCAGCTAATCGGAGGGGGGGTATCCCTCTTCTTAACCTTCACTTCCCCTCGCGCTTGACTCTCGGATGAGAGCTTTCCCAGTCCACCTCACGGAGTTGGATTTCGCTCAATTAATCAACTTCTATGTTTGCTTGAGCGGCCTTGGAGAGTTAACTCTCCACTCACCTATTCCAAGGCCCTACAACCTAGCTAGTTGGTGATTGACACTTAGAAAAACTTGCTAGTTGATTTTAGGTTAAATCGCTTATTTTAAGGGCTGTTATATTAAGTCACAAGGATATGGAGATGAAACGTATGGTGTTTTTGACGCAAAAGAAATTAATAAAAACTTAACTACATGCAAATGCAGTTCTTTGTCTTTCGATGAAGAGCAATCTCTATACAGGTTCTATGAGACTAAAAATTGTATTTTTCTTTTCGAATAGAAAACTCACACTCACAAAAACTAAGAAATTGACTAAATGATTAAATGCACCTAATGCAAATCACTACAAGCATGTAAATCCTAAGATGCAAATCTCTTAAAGCATAGTGAAATTCCCAAAAAGTCCTTCTGTTTTAACTCTTCTTTTGTTGCCCAGAAAGCTAATTCTCGAAATCAAGAACTCTTAAAATGAGGACACCAAAAACACTTAAAAACAAGAAGAAGAAATCAAATGACAACTCCTCCTCAAAATCAAGCCAAAAACTAAAAGCAAGAAACCTCACAAGCTTCAAAAGTTATAGCAAACGAAAATTAAAATGCAACAACAAAAGCAAATAACAAGTGAAAATGTTTTTTAAGCCTTTGAAATGCATAAACAAAAAGCAAAGCAAATGTTTTTTGAGCTTTTTAGTTTTATAGAGAAAGAGCTCGAAAAGACCAAGCACAACTATCAAAATCCAAACCAAACGGGACCGAATTTCAAGCCCAAACTTCAACAATGCTCCCCAACCTTATAAGGCTAACTCGTAGCAAGATCAATAAGAGCAAAAGAAGACCAAAAACTCAGCCACTCAGCCTAGACAAATAGTGCAAACTCGTTGCAAACAAAAATTCCAAAGAAGCAAGAAAAACTCTTCAAAAGTTGCAACAAAACCTAGCCTATGGAACTCAAGAAAACCAATCAAAAACGAAGCAAAAATCGAAATGCGAAGCACAACACAAATATAGGAGCGAGTAAGTGAGCAGAAGCTCTCTGTTCTGATAAAGCAGAACAACGAAGAATGCTCAGAAAGCGATCTTGGAACTCAATCCAGAAGTGCCAGCACCAGAAACAACACTTTGCCAAAAAGACTAGTTTTCAATCAAACGAAAGAGAGAAAAGACATGAAACCACTTCCTTCACAATCCAATGAGTACAGAGACACTGTAGAAATATGCCTCCACATCCAGAAAGGACCAAAAAGTCAATAAACCCAAAAATTCAAAATCTGCCTGGGTATACGCTACTTCACAGTTATGCAACCAGCGTGCATACGCGTCTGTGCTAAGGGAAACTCGCATATACGCGGGTTCCTTTAGACAAAATTCCATGTATACGTGACTGTGTGCAGGAAAAAGCATGTATAAAGAGGTAAATAATGAAAAAACAAAAAGGACAAGCCTGGAAAAGACACCAGGACTTCAGACTGACTGCAAGAAAGTAAACTGGACTCCAAATGAAAGTTAAAACTGCTGGAATCCTACCAAACAGCTGAAACAACCCAACAAGAGAATCACAAAAATGTGATCCCCAGTGGAGTCGCCAGTTTTGTTTCGGGGAATATCACCCTAGAGGTTCGTTGGGTTACAACCTCCACAGAGCAGGGGCATGCTACTTAACAAAGACTCACACAACCATGCACGTTCAGAAAAACTAAATAGAGTAGAATGGGAAAGTTACCCGTAGGTCCTACGGTTGAAGAAGATCCCGCAGGGTTCAAACCCCCAGCAACCGTCCTTCCTTCTTAACCTGAAAGACAAGAAGAAACAAGCACGAAGAACTAGTTGTACAGCATATATCTACTCTAAATGTTAGTGAGATTCATATAAAACATTAAATAAATCATAATGAATGCTTGTATAACAAATATTCTCATACATATAAGCATACACTAACACGTTTATTTCGGGAACAGCATGGTACTTCTGTATTATAAATAGCATGTAAAAAATTAATGAGTGGAGAGATCACCTGATCCTTCCACGGCCTTCGCAGACCGTCGTCCGGATCCGTCCAGCCCTTGCCTCACTAAGACTCCTTCCAAATTGGTGCATACGAGATGACATATAAGGAGATGTGCATCTCAAGGAAACAAGGGTTTCCTATAATGAACTGGGAAAGTGCAGGAGGCACGGGGAATCAGAGTTGGATAGGGAATACCAACAGAGTATAATATCAATAATTCTCTCTCTCCCTTAGGCCATACACATGAGGGGTTTTTATACTCCCTCCAAGTAGTTTCAGCAGTTGGAAACAGTTGGCCACGTGTTGGGGTGGTTGAACTACCTGAGTAACCATCAACCCAGCCCGAAAATAGGGAATAATTATATATTTTTTAATCATTTTTAATGGCATACGCGGAAAAGTCTAGCTGGACTCGCGTATACACGCGGAAAATCACGGGCATAGTCGCGTATGGGGATTTTTACACTGTTTTTAAGTGAATTTGTCCAAGTCTGTAGGAATGGGTGCCCAAAACCATCTAAGCAATCATGAATCATATCGAGGTGAGAAATGATGCTATAACAGGCTCTTATGAGAAAGTGTATCGTGACAGAGCGATCTTCTTTTGAAGAAGCAGTGCAGGAGCCCACATGGGTAGATGCTATGGTGGAGGAGTATGTCTCCATTGTCAGAAAAAATGATTGGGAGATTTTTCCAAGGCCGATGGGTAAGTCAGTGGTAGATTCGAAATGGATCTACAAGGTAAAGCAAGCTGCTGATGGGAGCATTGAGAAGTATAAGGCAAGATTTGTTGCCTAGGGCTTCTCACAGATCGAGGGGATTGATTATGAAGAAACCTTTTCACATGTCGAATATTATTCTTCCATAAGGACCATCCTTTCTCTCTCAGTGCAGATGAGTTGGCACATTCATTAGATGGATGTGAAGACTACGTTCCTTAATGGGATCATTGAGGAAGAGGTGTAAATTGAGTAGCCTGAAGGATTTGAGATCTTCAGCAGCAATTTCCATGTGTGTAGACTCAAAAGAGAGTTGTATGGGCTGAAGCAAGCACCACATGCTTGGTACACACAGATCAACATCTATTTCACTGGACTTGGCTTCACCAAGAGTGAGGCAGATGCAAACCTGTACCAAATTTTGGTGGAGGGTAAGCTTTTAATCATTGTTCTTTAAGTTGATGATTTAATACTAACGAGTGATGAGCAGTTGATACACTCATGAAAGGAATATCTTGCAAAGGATTTTGAGATGAAGGATTTGGGCCTCCTTCATTATTTCCTTGGATTGGAAATATGGAAACGAGAAGGTGAACTGTTTGTGTCTCAAGGCAAGTATGCTTGAGAGATACTTGGTAAGTTTCACATGGAGGACTGCAAGCCCATGGATACTCCTCTTCTAGGAAATTGGAGGAAAGAGGATGCTACATCAGCAGAGGTAGTGGATGCCACTGTTTATCAACAGTTGGTGGGTTCACTCATGTATTTAGTTAATACAAGACCGAACATATGCTATGCAGTGAAACATCTTTCACAACCAATGGTTAAGCCTACCAAGATCTTTTGGAAAGCAAGAAAGCATGTCCTGAGGTATCTCAGGGGCACATCTGAGTATGGCTTATGGTAAAGAAAGACGAATGAGGTGAAGTTGCATGGCTTCATAGATGCAGATTAGGCAGGTACCCCAACAGACAGAAAGATCACATCAGGAGGGTTTTCAGTATCAGATCTACAACAGTTTCTTGGTACAGCAGGAAACAAAGATCCGTGGCACTCATTTCAGCGGAAGCAGAATGCACGACAGCAATTCAAGCTGCATGTGAGGCTATCTAGATGAGGAAGATCCTAGTTGGTTTTTTCAGTTCACATTTAGATCCTACAGTGATACATTGTGATAATCAGAGTTGCATTAAACTCTTGATTAAGACTGTGTTTCATGATAGATCTAAAAATATTGATATCTGGTATCGTCATATCATAGATTGTGTGTAGCAGAAGATCATGTTGCTTTAGTACATTCCTACAAAAGATCAGGATGCAGACATTCTAACGAAGGCGCTCAATAGGAGCAATTTCAAATACCATAGAGGCAAGATCGAGGTGAAGGATAATCCCTATCTTGTTGAGAGGGAGTGTTGAGATTCAACAAGATGATGAGCTTAGTGAAAATTAAACACCTTTAATAAGTGGGTCCCACAGGCTATTTTTAGGTGTATGTCTATTTTTAGACATGGTGAGCATATTCTATAAGTTGCAGGATGTTATTTGTAGATGGTTGATCAAGTTGGAGAAATAGATGAAATTCTATTTTTAGAATATTGGGCAAAGTATATTTATATATTTTCAATATAAAAATAGATGCATGTCAATTTTTATTAGCTCTTAATAATTATCCGACAATAAACATCAACTTATTCTCTTGGAGCACTTTATTTCAGTAGATAGATTTGGCAAATCAGTGGGTTGAAGGAATTACACAATTCCTAGGGTTTATTGGTGGCTCATGCATGAGGACTCAGTTAGGATTGAAGTGGCAAATTTATGAAAGAGTTAGAAGAGTAGTTTATCAAGTTGTTATTCAGTTTAACTCAATTAATGGAGTCAAACTCAGTTGAGCTAGTTGTATCTAGTCTAATAGAAAGATACACTAGTGAGAGTTAAGTGAGATACAGTGCATGTCAGTTCTAGTGGAGACCCAATGGAGAGATAGGTGAAAGGGTGAGATGGACTATCCATTGTGACTATAGTGATGCATTCAATGCATCTTTCACACATTGGATTTGCCAATGAGGATTGCGCAGTCATGGCAAGGTAGATTCAAATTCATTCAGGGGTCTTCTTCAGCAGGGATTGCGTAGTGGAGGCAGGCTATTAGGAGGCAAGAAATTGGTGCATAGATATGAAAATCTCTGCATGACAGTGTGTAATGAATCTACATTGTATTGAGAGCTTAATGTACTAAGCTTTGTATGAGATTATTACATGACTCCATTGATATACATAATATGATAGTTGGGGTTTTTAGCTTTAAGATTTCCCGTTAAACAATTGTGTCATTTGCGACTGAAATTATTCACATGTGTTTACAATTGAGTTTTAAATTTCTACAAGTTTAATTAGTGGAAGGATTATGTATCTTGCAAGAAGATAAATATTGTGAGATCAGGAGGATCCGGTAATACATCAGTATTAATAAATTTCTATATATTTTTGCATAAGCTTTATTATCATGTGTGATGTAAATTGTGTTCCTCCATCTGAAACAATCTCTCTTGGGGTACCATACCGAGCAAAAAATTCTTCAAATAGAAAATCTGAGACCGCCTGCTCTTTTGCTTTCATAACAGCTTTGGCTTCTACCCACATAGTCACGTAATTTGTGCAAACCAAAATGTGGACCTTTTGCTAGGAGGGTGGGCTGAAGGGTCCAACGAAGTCGATAGCCCATTTCTCAAAAGGTTTGAGGACTACCTGTGCCTATAAATGCATTTCATCAGCTCGACCAGGCTGCCCCATATGCTGGCAACTGTCGCACCTCCTGACATAGTTATGTGCATCTCGAAAGATAGAAGGCCAGTAATATCCCATCTGTAGCACCTTATGGCATGTTCTTTTGTCTGCAAAATTCCCTCCACAAGGGTGTTTGAAATATTTTCATTGATGGCAAAGGACTTGGCAAAGAAGGATCATCTGAAACAGTAACTATGAAAAGAGAAAAGCAAAGTAGAAGCAGAAGAAGAGTGCATAATTGAAGCAGAATTGTCCAGAGACAGAGTAGAAAAACCATCGAATGGAAAAGAATAAGTGAATGTTCTAGTAAAAGGTAATTCATGTGTAAACACATGTATGCATCCTGATGGAATCCGTGATAAGTAAGAAACCCTGTGAGGGGATTAATGGTGCTCTGTATGTTGTTCGAAGAACCGATGTTAATACAGTCGTCAATGTATCCAAACTGGTAGACAGTGGAGTTATATATATTCGTTGAATATATGATATGATCAAAGATATGGTTTTAAGCTCCACATGGAAGGGTCTATGCTATTAGTAAGGAGCTAACTGGCTTTCATGGAGAAAGGAATGAGGAGCGAGGGAAAATCAGTTATAACGTGGAAGAACTAAAACAGAGTATTTGGCATTGAACTCTCGGTGGAACACGGACTAACCCTTTGGAATCATGAACGAAACCTAGAAGGAAAGAGGTGGAACATAAAAAAAGGAAGCGCGACAGAACCCTGCGTGGAAGAATGGAACCATGACCAAGTGAATAGTGAAGGCGGTTTCCAGATTTCATCGCACCACCTTTTGGTGATAAGCAGTATTTCCTGGTTGGGGAGCGATTCCATATAAACGTTGACACGTAGCAAAGGTGGACCCATGAAAACCGCTATCAAAGCACGCCATCACACGTTAATGTTTGACCAAAGAAGCCGAGCGATATCATTGAACGTCGTTGATTTGGGAAGGGATCATCGGATTGTGTTCATTTTCTATAGATGCGCGAAGGTTACCCAAGGTACGACGTGCCATCGTGCGTTACCATACGTGCATCATCAACGAACGATATCCGTCGGATCATTTGAAGACCGATCGATGTGCTCTTTTCCATCGGATGGAAACGATCGTTAGCGATGGGCCCCAGTTTTAAATTATATTGATTAGGGCCGTGGATTGTGTATATGGGGCTGGAACCAAAGGTATATTTAAAAGCCATTTGATAAAAGCGTTGGTTATGAATATAAAGTTCTATTATATATTTAATTACTAAAGGTTGTGAATAATATTTATTTATCAAATTCCACGAATTTGATAAATAAAATTTCAATAAAAGAAAGAAAACCATCAGCGGCACGTTAATGTTTCTTATACTTGGCTATAGTATTATTTGGCGGAGACAAAGATTACCTTTGGGACGATTCGTGCATGAAAGAACGAAGATTGGGATTTCAATTTGGATTGGTTCGACTTTTAATATGAATACCATTAGCGGTTGAGTGGTTTTCTACTCATGGTATTGATAAAGGCTAAACTATATAAGGAGAAGAGGATTATACTACAGAGGGTGCAGATTGAGGGGTTGTTAATGAATAGAAATTCTTAAGAGATATTTGCATGATCGAACTCTGTCTCTGATGAATCTGAATCTATGATGCACCTATGGATATGATCTCTAGATCTAGAAATGATGAATCTCTAGGAATATTTGAAAATGAAGTCATGAAGATCTGACGCAAATATGATGAAGAAATTAAGAGAAAGTTGGTAGAGCTGAGGGTTGAAGCCTTCAGTGCGAAAGTGAAATCTTTCTACAAAATTGGTGTTAAATCAGGGGGTTGGAGCTCCCTTCCAGTGGTGACTGGAAAACGAGAGAAGGTGGTAGCCTTTTACAGGTGGGTGCCTGCGTGCTGGTATAATTTTGTGTCAACATAAAATTGTAAGAAGTTTTCTTTATAATAAATATTGAAGACTGAGATAACAGCAGTGGTGGTTTTCTCCCAAATTGGGTTTCCACCTTAAATATTGGTGTTCATATGTTTTTCTTATGTTTGATGGTTTGTTTTGTTATTTATGTTCATGCGTATTGCTTAACATCTGATGACTGAATGATGCAATGATCTAAGTAAAGACATAATAAGATCTCTGAACATACAAGTTGGATTCAGTAAAGTAGCATATGGTATTAAGAAATAAAATTTAAAAGTTCTCAGTCAACTCTAAATACTGATTCACCCCCCCTCTCAGTATTTATTCCAAAAATTGGTATCAGAGCAGGTCCTTCTGAAAAGCTTAGCCGCTAGAAGGAAGATCAATCAAGATGGAATAGCATCTATCAGGCCTCCGCTCTTCAACGGAAACAATTTAATCTTCTGGAAAACAAGGATGAGATCCTATCTTCAGTCTCTGGGTGCAGATGTATGGGCTATTGTTGAAGTAGGATATCAATATCCAGCCGCAGTACCAACAGATCCAACAGAAAGAAAAAATTATGAAACAAATGCAAAGGCGGTTAATGTTCTATTGGGAATTCTAACTGAATCAGAATTTGTCAAAGTCATGCAATTGAATACAGCAAAGGCAATATGGGACAACATCATTCTAAGCTATGAAGGTGATGCAAAGGTAAAAAGTGCTAAACTCCAAACTCTTAGAATTCAATATGAGAACCTAAAAATGCATAATGAGGAGAGCATTGCTAATTTCTTTTTACGACTTAATGATATTGTAAATCGAATGAGAAATCTGGAAGCAATAACCGAATCTACTTTGGTTGAGAAAGTTTTAAGATCACTAACGACAAAATTTGAGTAAAAAGTATCTGCTCTTGAAGAAAAGCAGGATCTTCAAAATCTTACTGTGGTGCAACTTCATGGCATACTAACTGCATATGAAATGAGAAGAGGAGGACCATCTGAAGTCAAGGAAGCCGTCTTTAGAGCTTCTACAAAAGGGAAATAAGTACAAGAGACAGAAGGATCAGGGTATATATTAGAAGAATATGAGGTAAATTTTGTAAAGAAACTCCAACTTGGTACAGGATGGTTCAGAGGTAAGCTTCCTTTCAAATGTTTTTCTTTTGGAAGAGTTGGTCATTATGCTGCTAAGTGTCCTAACAAAGAAACACATGAAAAAGGAAAGGAAGTAGCAAGAAGGAATAAGAATCGGTTTAGCACTAGAAAAAGTTACTATACTCATGAAGACAGTGATGGGTTATCAGACAGTGAGGAAGAATGTGAACAAGATCTTAGACTTCTCATGGCATTTGAAAAGGAGTCTAGAGAAGAAAATGATACTTTTATGGATTCTTTAGAGGACAATGATTTTCTTGATGAAATCAGTCAACTCAAAATATGCTTAGAAGAAAGTAAAGTAACCATAGAGACTCTGAAAAAACAGCTTCAAGAAAAGGAGAATCTTCTTAGGATTCAGCACCAAATTATCTAAAAGCAACTACAGCCAGTACACAACATTATGCCCCTCGGCAAGGGAATAAAGAATCTTTACAGATAAATCATGATCATCTCAATTCAAAGAACACAAACAGGAGTACCTTTCAAAGAAACACCAATCAATAGGTAAATTCAAGTAGAAGATTTTATAATCGCAGAAATTTCTTCTTCAATGGACAATGTTTCTCATGTCACAATTTTGGTCATAAAGTTGTTCAATATGTTGCATATAAAACCATCATGAAAAGAGAAGAAAGAAAGCAAATGATTGATATTGGAACAAAGAAGAATACTTATAACAACTTTTCTCCTTTTCAAAATGAAGTTGAATGTGCTTATTGCAATAACTTTGACCATGAAGAATTTGAATGCAGGAGCAAAGTCTAGCCAAAAGAGCATCTTCCTTCAAGCTCCAAAGTATTGAAAAATAAGGAATTATAGGTTGAAAATTGTGGCATAGCTTTATTTGCAGAAGGAGAAGAAAATCAATGGTACATTGATAGTGGATGCTTAAAACACATGACAGGTGACAAAAACAAACTTCTTGCATATAGTGCTCTAGAAAAAGAAAAGAATGTTACATTTGGAAATGATACTCCTGCTGTCATTAAGGGTAAAGGATCTATTTTTCTAAAAGAAAAGGTGAAAGCTAATAATGTCATGTATGTGGATGGATTAAATCATAACCTGTTAAGTGTAAGTCAAATGTGTGATCAAGGAACTGAAGTTGTCTTTAGTTCAAAAGAATGTATGGTACATGATCTTGATACAGGTGAAACAATTATAAAAGGAAAAAGAACTCCAAGCAACCTGTATGTATTGAAGAACTGCAAAGAACAATGTTACTTGAGTAAATCTTCAGAAAACTGGCTATGGCATATAAGGTTGGGGCATCTGAGCTTCTCTCAAATCAACAAATCAAGCAAACTTAAAGATGTTCGTGATCTTCCCAATATTACTCTACCTGAAAATATCATATGCAAATCTTGCCAATTCGGTAAGCAAACCAGAGTACAATTTAATTCCAAGGAAGGATCATCAAGTAAGCCTCTTGAACTCATTCATACTGACATATGTGGACTTGTGAAGAAAAATTCACCACGTGGTGAACAATACTATATCTTATTCATTGATGATTTCTCTAGAATGTGTTGGATTGGGTTGCTTAAACACAAAGATGAAGCATTTGAGAAATTTCAGATCTTCAAAGCACTAGTTGAGAATGAATTAGATCTAAAAATAAAGTGTCTTAGATCTGATCGAGAAGGAGAATATACATCAAATGAATTCCTTGAATTTTGTGAACAACGTGGCATAAAAAGACCGTTTTCTGTAGCTGGCACTCCACAACAAAATGGTGTAGCAGAAAGAATGAATAGAACAGTTCAACAAATGGCTAGAGCTATGCTTGATGATTCTGGAACACCTGACACATTTTGGGGAGAAGCAGCACATACAGCAGTAAACATTCTCAACAAGGCACATGTTCATGTAAATAGTGATAAAACTCCATATGAACTCTGGTATGGTAATCCTCCCACTGTAAAGAATTTTAGAATTTTTGAAAGCAAATGCTTTATAAAAAATAATGATGAAAAGCTTGGCAATTTTGAACCCAGAGCAGATGAAGGAATACTTCTTGGTTACTCCTCTAGGAGTAGATCATATAAATGTTACAATAAAAGACTTCGAAAGATTGTTGAATGTATTGATGTTGTTATTGATGAGTCTCCTGCGGCTCCAAAAGAAGAAAAACAAACAACAGATGAAGATGATGATGACATATATCCTTCTACATCAAATAGGAATGATATAGATAGTGAACCCAATGAAGAATCCGAGGATGATTTATCTGAAAACGCTCCATCCAGATATGTTCAAAATAATCATCCAGAATCTCAAATTTTGGGAGAAAAGGGATCAGGTGTACAAACAAGAAGGACTCTTGTGGGATCTTCTAGAAATCTGGCATTTCTATCCACTATTGAACCACACAATGTTAGTCAAGCTAGCAAGGATGAATGTTGGATTCAAGCCATGAATGAAGAGCTTGATCAAATTGAAAAATCACACTTGGGAATTAGTACCAAGACCTCATGACAAAAATGTCATTGGAACTAAATGGATATTCAAAAATAAGTTAAATGAGAATGGGGATGTTATAAGAAATAAAGCTAGACTTGTTTGCAAGGGGTATGCTCAACAAGAAGGTATAGACTTTGAAGAAACTTTTTCCCCTGTAGCTAGACTTGAAGCCATAAGAATGTTTCTTGCTTTTTCAAGATTTCAACAAATCAAAGTTTATCAAATGGATGTTAAATCTGCTTTTCTCAATGGTGATCTAGAAGAAGAAGTTTATATAGAACAACCAGAAGGATTCATTTTGGGAAATGATGAAAAACTTGTTTGTAGACTTAAAAAGGCTCTATATGGTCTCAAACAAGCTCCAAGGGCATGGTACTATCATCTTGACAAATATCTTCATCAACAAGGATTTTCAAAGGGGTCAGCTGATAGCAACTTATACACAAAAACTGAAAATGATAAACTATTGATTGCAGTTGTATATGTTGATGATATCAATTTTGGAAGTAATGAAGAATCTATGAGTTAGAAATTTGCTTCTGATATGTAGCAAGAATTTGAAATGTCTTTACTTGGGGAACTAACATTATTTCTTAGCTTATAGGTGCAGCAAACAACATATGGCATATTCTTATCACAAGCAAAATATCTTAAGAAAATCTTGAAGATGTATGGCATGGAAGATTGCAAACATGTAAGCACACCAATGATAACCGGATGTAATCTCAGTTCTAATGATGATTCCCCTACGGTGAATCAACCAGAGTACATATCTATGATAGGAAGTCTACTTTACCTCATTGGGACTAGACCAGAAATTATGCATGTTGTTGGGATTGTGGGACGATTCTAAGCTAATCCAAAAGAGTCTCACCTTCAGGCTGTCAAAAGAATATTCAAATATCTGCAAGGAACTCAAGACTTTCGACTATGGTATCCAAAGGATGTTGATCTTACCCTTCATGCTTACACTGATGCATATTGGGCTGGAAATGTTGATGATCGGAAAAGCACTAGTGGTGGTGCATTCTATATGGAGCCCCGGTTAGTATCTTGGTTCAGCAAGAAGAAAAGCTCTATTGCCTTATCTACAACAGAAGCAGAATATGTGGCTGCAGCATCATGTTGCACTCAACTTCTTTGGGTGATGCAAACCTTACAAGACATTCAAATCAAATGTTCACCTCCTATCTCCATTATGTGTGATAATACAAGTTCCATCAGTATCTCAAAGAATCATGTTATGCATTCAAATACCAAGCACATTCCCATCAAATACCACTTTTTACGTGAACAAGTGCTTGAACAAAAGGTGAAATTGGAGTATTTTCCCTCCAAAGAACAAGTTTCTGATATATTTACCAAACCTCTACCTAGGGAAGTGTTCGAATATCTCAGATAGAAACTGGGAGTAGTTTCTTCCATGCAGAAGATTAGACCTACTTAAATTTAGAATATTAAATTGGATACGCTCCTGTTGAAGGTATTCATGATGCACAGGCTAAGGGGGAGCATTGCTCATATGGAGCATGGTTTTTTCAGTACAAAGGGTATTGATCAACCCTTTTCCATTGATGTCAAAGGGGGAGGAAAAACAAAGAGGGTTTTCTATGAGACAAACAGAGGAAGAGTATTTCCATCAATGCCAAAGGGGGAGATTGTTGGAAATATTTTCATTGATGGCAAAGGACTTGGCAAAGAAGGAGCATCTGAAACAGTACCTATGAAAAGAGAAAAGCAAAGTAGTAGTAGAAGAAGAGTGCATAATTGAAGCAGAATTGTCGAGAGACGGAGTATAAAAACCATCGAATAGAAAAGAATAAGTGAATGTTCTAGTAAATGGTAATACATGTGTAAACACATGTATGCATCCTGATGGAATCCATGATAAGTAAGAAACCCTGTGATGGGATTAATGGTGCTCTGTATGTTGTTCGAAGAACCGATGTTAATACAGTCGTCAGTGTATCCAAACTGGTAGACAATGGAGTTATATATATTCGTTGAATATATGATATGATCAAAGATATGGTTTTAAGCTCCACATGTGTTGTGTAACCAGCTCTAAAGAGAGAAGAAAAGAGATATTCACGCCTTAGAAATGAGCCACTTCGAGGGGGCAACCTCCAATACATTACATGAATGAACAATTCTTGGATGATACAATTTACAAAACCTCCTTTCTATATATAGGATTCCATGGGGCCATAATGTAATCCTAGCCGACCTAACAATAATAATTTAAGGGCACAATAATAACAAAATGGGGGTTACAAGGGTACAATAATAACAATAAGGGGGTTACACTAACAACAATAAGGTACTATACTAGTAATATAGGGACCTAACATGCCCCTCTCCTTCAAAAAAGTGTTGTCCTCAACGCTTGAGTAGCTCTCAGTGCTTCTGTATAAAATTCTCATCCTCCCATGTAGAATCTTCAGTGGGTAAGTTCTTCCACTTGATGAGATACTCTGAAATTGATTGATTCCGTAGCTGTCGAGTTCTTGTTTCCATGACTGCTTCAGGTTTCAATATGATTTTTCCTTTCTCATCAAGTTCTGGCAATATTGTTTGAACCGGAAGATTTTCACCTATAACCTTCTTTAAGCATGAAACATGGAAAACTGGATGTACTCGCGAAGAAGCAGGAAGCTCCAATTTGTATGCCATAGTACCAATATTTTGCAACACCTCGTAAGGACCATAGTACTTTGGCGATAATTTATTATCCTTCTTAGCTTGCTTGAGGGACATTTTTTTATATGGTTGTAGCCGTAAAAATACCCAATCTCCTATACCAAAACTTCTCTCGCTGCGATGTTGATCTGCCTGTTGTTTCATTCGATTTTGTGCCAAATTCGGGTTATCCTTTAAGAGTTGGAGAACTTCTTGCTGATGCTCGATGTGATCTTCCACTGCTTGAACCTTCGAATTTTCCCTTAAAGATGATGTGATGGATGGTGGATGATATCCATAAAGTGCCATAAATGGGGTCATTTTTGCTGCGGTATGGAAGGAAGTGTTATACCACCATTCAGCGAGAGGTAACCACTTGACCCATTGTGTTTGTTTATCGGATACAAAACAACGAAGATATCCTTCCAAACATTTATTTACTATCTCAGTTTGACCATCAGATTGAGGATGATAAGATGAGCTATGAGCTAATTGAGTACCCAAACAAGAAAATAACTGCGTCCAAAAATTTCCAGTAAAAATGGGATCTCTGTCGCTCACAATAACCCTTGGGCTTCCATGTAGCTTTTGAATTCTATCCATAAATGTAGTAGCAACTGTACTTGCTTTAAATGGATGAGATAATGCACAAAAGTGTGCATACTTGATAAGTCTATCAACTACCACCATGATGACACTCTTTCCTTCGGACTTAGGTAAACCTGTGATAAAATCCATTGAAATATCCTCCCAACGTTGACTTGGAATGGATAAAGGTTGTAGAAGTCCAGGGGTCTTAATTGTCTCAACTTTATTCTGCTGGAAAACCAAACATTCCGCCACAAACTTTTGAATATCAGATTTAAGGCCATCCCAAAAAAAATTCTTTCTTCACCCTGTGGTAAGTTTTTAAAAATCCTGAGTGTCCTCCTAAAGGAGAAGTGTGCAATTCCAGAAGAATATTTTGTTTTAGTTGGGAATCCTTACAAAGATATAAGCGATCTTTGTACCATAAGGAATCATTTTTCCAACTAAATGTATCGGATGTACTAGGATCTTGCTGCAACTTTTGAATGAGTGTCCATACATCTTTGTCCTTCTTCCATTCATCTCTTGCTTCGGTTATCCAATCTGGTTGGATAATAGAAATGGCACAAAACAATGCTTCCACCTCTTCATTCTTTCTTGAGAGTGCATCTGCAACAACATTAAGCTTTCCTTTTTTGTAGATTATTTCAAAGTCATAACCCAACATCTTTGTGACCCATTTTCGCTGCTCTTCTGAAGATAGTCTTTGTTCCAAAAAGTGTTTAAGACTATCATGATCAGTTTTTACCTTGAAGTGTCTTCCCATTAGGTAAGTTCTCCATTTCTTTAGTGCATGCGGTATTGCTAACATTTCCTTCTCATAAATAGGTTCTGTAAATACTTTCCTTTTATTGGAAAATTTTCAAAAGCAATGGGTCTTCCTTCTTGCATTAAAACAGCACCATTTCCATTTCCTGAGGCATCACATTCCACAATAAAGGTTTTTGTGAAGTCTGGCATAGCTAAGACTGGTGCTAGGCACATTGCCTCTTTAAGATGTTCAAAGGCCTTAGTTGCTTCGGGAGTCCATGAAAATGCATCTTTCTTCAATAATGTTGTTAGAGGTGCTGCTATTCTCCCATAATTCTTAACAAACTTGCGATAATACCCTGTTAACCCGAGAAATCCTCGCAACTGCTTTATGGTTGTGGGAACTTTCCATTCCTTAATGGCTTTAATTTTGTTAGGGTCTACTTTAACACCCTCGTGAGATACAATATGACCCGGATATTCCACCTCTTGTACTCCAAAGAAACATTTGGATTTTTTTGCATATAATTGTTTCTCCTGCAATAGTTTGAGCACCCTGTCAACATGTTCAACATGATCCTTCCAAGACCTGCTGTAGATTAGTATCATCAAAAAATACTAGCACAAATTTTCTAAGGAAGGGTTTGAAAATGGAATTCATCAACCCTTGAAATGTAGAAGGTGCATTGGTAAGGCCAAAAGGCATGACCAAAAATTCATAATGACCCTCATGAGTTCGAAATGCTGTTTTTGGAATATCTTCGGTCTTCATTCTAATTTGATGATATCCTGAACGAAGATCCAACTTGGTAAAAAAAATTGCTCGATGTAATTCATCCAATAATTCATCAATCACAGGAATGGGAAATTTATCTTTAATGGTGAGCTTATTGAGCTCCCTATAATCCGGACACATTCGCCATGATCCATCCTTCTTGTGTACCAATACTACAGGAGCAGAGAAAGAACTTTGACTAGGTTGAATTATACGTTCAATTTCACTCTTTTGGAAGTAAGGATATCTATAAGGCCGGATGTTTGGAGGAAAACTTCCTGGAATCAAATGAATAGCATGATCATGATCACGAATAGGTGGGAGTCCTTTGGGAGTTTCAAACACCTTGGAATGATTGTCCAAGACTTGTTGGAGATCTGCAGAAATAGATGATTTTGATGTTGGAACTTCTAGTGAGCATAATTGTGCAATTACGCCTCGTTGTTCTTTCTTTAGAATCTTTGTCATGCCATTAGAGCTTATTATCCTTCCTGGCTTCCCTTCAATACCCCGTAATTCGACTTCCTTTCCTTCTGAAAAGAATTTCAAGAAAAGTTCTTGAAAATTAAAAGCTACCGTCCCAAAAGATTGTAACCATTGTACTCCTAGTACAACATCAGCACCTCCCATAGGAATGGAAAGCATTGGACTAGTCAACACATATTCCCCCATGGTTAGCTTGATATTATGGCATTTTCCAGAACAATTTATAGTTCCTCCATTTGCAACCATCACTTGACATTCTGGTGCTCGGTATAGGAAACAATTTAATTCCTTGGCTACCTTACAATGAATAAAATTATGGGTGCTACCTGAATCAATCAACACTATTACCTTTTTCTTCTTGATTTGTCCTTCTATCTTGAGAGTTTGAGGAGTAGTAATTCCTGCCAGTGCATTACACGATATGGTCGGATTCATTTCTTCCTCTTCTAGGGCTGGTTCCTGGTGTATATCCTCTTCTTGTTCATTTTCTTCTTCCTCTTCACAATCTATGTAAAATAATTTATTCTCGGCACACTTATGACCTTTAGTGTATTTGCTATCACAACTGTAGCAAAGCCCTTTTGCTCTTTTTTCTTCCAATTGTTGTGGTGTCAACCTTGTAGGTTGTGGAAATCTAGATGTAGCCACACTTCCTTCTTTATAGAATTGAGTAGTCGACTTCCTTGTTGCCATAATTTTACATTCAACTTTTCTTGCCAAACTGAATGCCTTCTCTAATGAATCAGGTTCCAGAACACGAACTTCATGTTGAATGTTATCCTTTAAACTGCCTAAGAAGAGATCAATCCTGTGGTCCTCTGAAATATCAGTTACCCTTATACTCAATTTTTGGAAGTCCTCAATGTGCTGCCCCACTAAACCCTTTTGTTTGAAATTTATCAATTGGGTAAAGAAGGTGTTGCTCTTTGTATCCTCATAATGTGCTATCATTTCCTCCGTAAAAATTGACCAAGTGACAATTTTTTTACGGGAGCAAAGCCATTGATACCATACAAATGTATTTTGTTCTAAATGTAAAATTGCAATGCGTACCTTTTGTGTGTTTTGCACATTATGGAGATCAAAATATTGCTCCATCTGTAGTATCCATGTTACAGGATCCTTTCCATCAAACTTCCTCATATCCATTTTTGGAATATGGTAGTTCTTCCCACCAACATTCGAGTTTATGAAATCACGATTAACATTTATTTTGTTCTCATCATGAGGTTCTTCTCCTATATTTCCGCCATTAGGAATCATTTCTGGTTTTAAGCTTGTCATCAAGCCTTCCATGTATGCTTTGAGATCATTCTTCATGTTTTCTATGTTGTCTTTCATGTCATCCATCTTAGCTTCCATGCCCACTTCCATGCCATCCATCTTATCTTCCACGCCTTTCTTCAAACCTTCCATCTTCACTTCCCCGCCATCCATCTTAGCTTCCATGCCTTTCTTCAAACCATCCATCTTCACTTCCACACCTTTCTTCAAAACTTCCATTTCATTTTTTGCTGCTCTTTGCGAGAGTGAAATTTGTTGCACTTGTTCTTGTAATTTTGATAGATCATGTTGCAATTCTTCATCTTCATGAGTCATGGTAGAGCCTTATGAAGGCTTGATGGGTGTTGAATTCTTTTTAGGGGCCATTTTAGAATCCAATATTGATATCTATTCTACAAGATTCCCTTGGAATCAATTCAACTTGATTCTTCAAACAAGACTTATGCAATTCGGAAAAAAATACACACCTTTTACTAGCTTTGAGGAGCTCGATATTGAAATTGTATTATCTATGTTATTTCAGATTTTCAATATCTGAAATTCAGCACTGAAGTAGCCCTCTGAATTATCTTTTGAATGCCACAGGTCTGACCTGATTTGGATTCTCCAAGACACATTTGTGTCCAATCTCCCACAATGACCTAATTCTGGACTGGTTCAGTAGAGCGAACTTGTACGACTTGCCACGTGTCACTGTTTTGTCCTTTGTCTCTGAAATTGATAGCGAAGAAACTACAGGCTGTTTACTTGTGACCAATTTTGACGGCACTCCAATCCAATCTTCAGAGAGAGAGTTATTGAACTTTTCCCACGATCACCTCTTTGAGATGAAATTCAGGAGCCTGAAAAAGCACTACCTTCCACAGATCATATCTCCAAAAATATTGCGAACCAAGTTCTGAAATTTTTTTGCGAATTTCCTCCGGATTTCATCTTCGCACCATATGAATTTCAGACTCTGACCCTTCGTACAAAAAACTTTATAGCGCAAATGCCACGATGACCTGTTTATGAGCCTGAACAAATACCTAACTTCCACAGATGATATCTCCTCAAATATTGCGAACCAAGATCTGAAATTTTTAGACAACCTTCCTCAAGATTTCAGCTTCGCACCCTAAAAATTTCAGCTTCTGAAGCTTCGTAGAAAAAAAATTTATAGCGAAAATGCCACGATGACCTGTTTGGAGCAGCGAAACCCTAGAATCCCAAAGCTCTGATACCAAATGTTGTGTAACCAGCTCTAAAGAGAGAAGAAAAGAGATATTCACGCCTTATAAATGAGCCACTTCGAGGGGGAAACCTCCAATACATTACATGAATGAACAATTCTTGGATGATACAATTTACAAAACCTCCTTTCTATATATAGGAGTCCATGGGGCCATAATGTAATCCTAGTGGGCCACAATGTAATCCTAGCCGCCCTAACAATAATAATTTAAGGGCACAATAATAACAAAATGGGGGTTACAAGGGTACAATAATAACAATAAGGGGGTTACACTAACAAAAATAAGGGACTATACTAGTAATATAGGGACCTAACAACATGTAAGGGTCTACGCTATTAGTAAGGAGCTAACTGGCTTTCATGGAGAAAGGAATGAGGAGTGAGGGAAAATCAGTTATAATGCGGAAGAACTAAAACGGAGTATTTGGCATTGAACTCTCGGTGGAACAAGAACTAACCCTTTGGAATCATGAACGGAACCTGGAAGGAAAGAGGTGGAACATAACAAAAGGAAGTGCAATGGAACCCTGCATGGAAGAATGGAACCATGACCAAGTGAATAGTGAAGGCGGTTTCCGGATTTCATCGCACCACCTTTCGGTGATAAGTGGTATTTCCTGGTTGGGGAGCGAGTCCATAGAAACGTTGACATGTAGCAAAGGTGGACCCACGAAAACCGCTATCAAAGCGCACCATTGCACGTTAATGTTCGACCAAAGAAGCCAAGCGATATTATTGAATGCCGTTGATCTAGGAAGGGATCATCAGAGGGTGTTCACTTGCTATAGATGCGCAAAGGTTACCCAAGGTATGACGTGCCATCGCGCGTTATCAAACGTACATCATCAACGAACGATATCTGTCGGATCATCTGAGGACCGAGAGATGTGATCTTTGCAGTCGAATGGAAACGATAGTTAGTGATGGGCCCCTGTTTTAAATTATATTGATTAAGGCCGTCGTTTATGTATATGGGGCCGGAACCAAAGGTCTATTTAAAAGCCATTTGATAAAAGCACTAGTTATGAATATAAAGTTCTATTACATATTTAATTACCAAAGCTTGTGAATAATATTTATTTATCAAATTCCACGAATTTGATAAATAAAATTCCAATAAAAGAAAGAAAACCATCAGCGACACGTTAATGTTTCTTATCCTTGGCTATAGTATTATTTAGCGGAGATAAAGATTACCTTTGGGACGATTCGTGCATGAAAGAACGAAGATTGGGATTTCAATTTGGATTGGTTCAACTTTTAATATGAATACCATTAGAAGTTGAGTGGTTTTCTACTCATGGTATTGATAAAGGCTAAACTATATAAGGAGAAGAGGATTATACTACAGAGGGTGCAGATTGAGGGGTTGTTAATGAATAGAAATTCTTAAGAGATATCTGCATGATCGAACTTTGTCTCTGATGAATCTGAATCTATGACGCACCTATGGATATTATCTCTAGATCTAGAAATGATGAATCTCTAGGAAGATCTGAAAATGAAGTCATGAAGATCTGACGCAAATCTGATGAAGAAATTAAGAGAAATTTGGTAGAGCTGAGGGTTGAAGCCTTTAGTGCGAAAGTGAAAGCTTTCTACAAAACTGGTGTTAAATAAGGGGGTTGGAGCTCCCTTCCAGTGGTGACTGGAAAACGAGAGAAGGTGGTAGCCTTCTATAGGTGGGTGCCTGTGTGCTGGTATAAGTTTGCGCCAACATAAAATTGTAAGAAGTTTTATTTATAATAAATATTGAAGACTGAGATAACAGTAGCGGTGGTTTTCTCCCAAATTGGGTTTCCACCTTAAATACTGGTGTTCATATGTGTTTCTTATGTTTGATGGTTTGTTCTGTTATTTATGTTCATGCTTACTGCTTAACATCTGATGAATGAATGATGCAATGATCTAAGTAAAGACATAATAAGATCTCTAAACATACAAGTTGGATTCAGTAAAGTAGCATATGGTATTAATAAAGAAAATTTAAAAGTTCTCAGTCAGCTCTAAATACTGATTCACCCCCCTTCTCAGTATTTATTCCAACAAAGGGCCATCATGGGAAGCCTTCAATACTTAATAAATATCATCCTCAGATACACAATGCCGAATCTGCTTATCAGCTCCTGTATGAAAAAGGTACCCTACCATCCAAGAATATCGGGCACTGTGATGAATAATTTTTCATTGTTCCCTATATGACAAATGATGAGGAACTTTCCCTGTAGCAAGATAGTTAGCAATCTTTGCATACCACGGAGGTTTAGTAGAAACTGCAAAAATATGCTCATCAGGAAAACTATCTTCTATAGGTGTGCACTCGTCATTGTTATCCATTCTAGACAGGAAATAAACAACAACCTTATATTTTCCCAGTTTCTCTACTATTGTGATATCAAATTCTTGAAGGAATAGCAACCATCTTGTAATACGGCCAGGAGTGATAGGTTTATTCATCAAATACCTTATTTTTGCATGATCAGTATCTACAAAAGTAGGATACTCGGTGATGTAGTGACGGAACTTGTTGATAGCATAAATGACAGCTAGGAATTCTTTTTTCAGTCACCGTGTAATTCAGTTCAGCAAGAATTAAATTCTTGCTGACATAATGAATTGCATATGGTTTTTTGTCTACTTGTTGTCCTAAAACAACTCCTACTGATGTCTGACAAGCATCAGCATGTATGTGAAACAGTAATTCCCAATCAGGTCCTCGAAGGATTGGAGCTTTGAAAATCAATCCCTTAATTTTCGTGAAAGCTGCTTCACAGTCTTTAGTCCACAATAATTCTGCATCTTTTGTTAGCAATTGAAAAAGTGGATGTTCTATTTTAGCAAAATTTCCTATAAAGCATCTGTAATAACCAGCACAACCAATAAAGCTACATACTTGTGTGGGTGTCTTGGGTACCAGGAAGTGTAATATTACCTCTACTTTGGTCGGATCAACTCGAATTCCAGCAGCTGAGAGCAAATGTCCCAATACTATTCCTTCTTCCCTCATCATTTGGAATTTGACTGTACTCAGTCATATATGGATCTGCTTACATATTTTAAGAAATTTTTCTATATTTTCCAATCCCTCTTCAAATGAGTTTCCATATGGAGTAAAATCATCCATATAGATTTCAACGATGTCATCGACTAAATCAGAAAAAATTCCTAGAATTTCCCTCTGGAAGGTAGCAGGAGCATTGCACATGCCAAATGGGAGGACCCTGTATGCGAATGTCCCCCATGGGCATGTCAAAGTTGTTTTATCCTTGTCTTCTGGGGCTATCTGGATCTGGTTATACCCACTAAACCTGTCTAGGAAGGAAAAGAAATTCTTCCCAACCAAGGTGTCTAGGACTTGGTCAATGAATGGCAAAGGGAAATGGTCTTTTTGAGTTTCCTTGTTTAGCTCCCTGTAATATACACAGATCCGCCACTTACCGTTCTTTTTAGGAGCAATAACTAGTAGAGATACCCATTGGCTATTTCAGATGGGGTAAATGAAACCTACATCCAATAGTTTTTGTAATTCTTCTTTGACAATGTTCTTTAGAGAAGGATTCATTCTCCGTTGGGGCTGTCTCACAAGGTGGAAATCTTCCTTAATGTAAATATGATGAGTACATAAGTTAGTAGGGATCCCCTTCATATCAGTGTAATCCCAGGCAAAAGCTTCCTGATGGTCTTGAAGGACTTTTAAAAGCTGCTTTGTCTGGGATTCTGAAACATTTGGGTTAATATTAAGTGTTTTCCTTGGTTCAATCTTCAATTTCATCTTCTGGTTCGAATTTTTCCTGTGTCTCATAGCTCATAGCAGATTCTAAAATTTGACCGGTTGAATTGGGAACATAACCGAGATCATTAATAAAAGTGTTAATGGCATCATCCTCAATTTCTGTTTTGAATTGAAGAGCTTGTCCAATAGTGAGGACTAGTCTAACTTCTTCATTTTCAGGTTTAGGCTCTTCTGTTAGTAGAGGTTTCCAACTGGCTAATCTTTCAGATGGGTTGGGTTCTGCCGGAGGGAAGAGATTAAGGTTCTTCGTAACCATCCCATTTGATATGATCATATGCCCAGATCGACACCCTATGTAGGCGTCTCAATTGCGAGCCAAGGTCTTCCAAAGATCAATGGGTGACTACCAATTGAGGATCGTTTATGTAATACAAGGAGGTCCACAGGGTAATGCCATGAATCCACCGAAATAGTCACATCTTCCAATTTCCCTACTGGTATAATTGTAGACCTATCTGCTAGTTCCAAGATGGTAGGGGTTGGCTTAATATTTCCAAGATATAATGTATTAATTGTTTCATAGGTAAAAATATTGATGGCAGTAGCCAAATCCACCAATAAGTTTGGGATTTCAACCCCATTGATTGGTACTGTTAGAATTGGGTTTCTTGGTTCTCCATATTTCACAGGCATATTATTTCCTAGCATAATGTCGAAAAGTCTACCCATCACATGAATAGTTAACGAATCCCTTGGTTTCTTCCCAGGTTTCTTAGAGAAGTAATATTTGAGATTTTTTGCATATATAGGTACATCCCTCATATCCTGTAACAGAGGTATTTAACAAAAATATTTTGCAATTCCCCCAAGAATTCAAAACCTTCTTGAGGGTTTTGTTTATTCAAGGTTAATCTTTCTGGATATGGCAAAGTGATTGGACGACCCTGGTTAAGAATAGACTGGGGAGGTGTTTGGTTTTCTGAGTTCTAGTCTGGTTTATCCTCGATTTTCCTCTGTTATGTTTTTGTAACTTCACCATCAATCAGTTCTATGATAATAGGTGAAGTGGGAGCATTTACTACCCACCCAGATCGTAAGTTTATCTCATTAAGTCCTACGGTAGAAATGCTATAAGATGGAAGGTTAAGAGTATTTGTTTGTTGAACCCCTTTATTATTAGGATTCCGATTGGGATGGATAGGAAGCTAGGGTCGAAGGGTTGAGTTTCCTAGAGGTAAATTGGAGGGCAAATGAATTTGTTGTTGAGGCATATATTGGGGAAATTGCATAGTAGGAGAGGGTCCACGCCAGTTCTAATTCCATGAAGGATTCAAACTACTCTGGGGAACCCATTGTTTCCAAGGGGGGTATTGATATTGCGACCACATAGATGAAAAAGGTGCAGACTAGAGACCCATATTAAAATTATTAAAATAATGGGATGAATCCTGAAACATACATGGATTCATAGCTGGTGGTCGAGGTTTCCATAGCTTTTTTGGCCTTATAAAGTATAGCTGGTCTACCAAATTTTCTTCACTTGCTCCTTGAAAAACTTCCTTCAGTCCAGGAAAGGAAGGACACGAGATGGTTGCATGAGTCTGTTCATAGATTGTGCGGGCTTCCATTGTGTTTAATGGGCATTCTTTCAAAGGATGCTTCTTTCTGCACTGTGGGTAGAATATAGCCACAATATTATCCAACTCTATCTGTTTCTATTTTTCTTGCAGAGTGTCCATATGGACAGATAATGTGCTTAGGATATCAGTCCTTAGGTTATCCAGTAGGTTTCCAATTTATGCCTTTGTAACCCCCCCACCAAAAGTCTTTAACGACCGGATTCCTTGTCCACTCCTTGCAGCCCCCCGTGAACACTGAATGCAATAGTCACAGATGGTGTAGAAGTATTATTTTTAAATTTCCCCCTTTCCTACTATGTTCAGAAGTTGTAGGGAATCTTCCCTAAGTGCCCGGAGAAGAATGATATTCAGAATATCCTTATCCAGGTCACTATGGCCTGATCTATGCAATATATAATTGAATCGTTCCACACAGTCTTCCATGTTCTCATCCTCTTTCTGTGAAAATTTAAAAATCTCCTCCTTGATATCACGGGATTTACAATAGTCCTGGTATTTTTCCAAAAAGGTTTCTTTCATCGCATCCCATGAAGAAATTGTCCTTCCTCCTAAACCCATGAACCATCACAGGGCTACCCCTTTTATGCCAGATGGAAATATTTTTAGTTTCTGAGCATTGGAGATATAATCATACCCTTGACAGACAATGTCAAATTCGAAGAGGAATGTATTAGGGTCTTCAGAAGAAAGCCCATGAAAATTAGGCAGAGTCGTTAAAGGAATGGTCTTCATTGGTGCATCACCTATAATGTTTCCAATTGGAAAATCAATAGAAGAACTTGCAGGTTCCATAAATATTCTCCAATACTCACCTAGAATCTCAACAGGTTTTGCAGCTGGTACTCGAGGTGATTCGACTATAAAAGGTTTCACCACACTCCGCTGGTCCCTTGGTGACGCAAAATCCTTCAGAAACTCTTTTTCCAAGTCGTGATTGCTTAATTCAACTGTAGGAGGTTTTACAGCACTCCCTTGATATCGTGGTGATGAAAACTCTTCCAGATGTTCTTCTTCCCAATTGGAATTACTCAGTTCTTCCAGCCCTCTCCTTGCTACTTCTTCCCCTTCTGCTAACTGCAGGGATGTATCCTCCACCAATACCTTATTTATTGACTCTTTCGTCGTCAAAAGAATTTCCTCTGGCACTGTAGATGGAACTGGCTATTAAACTGACTGCACTTCCAACTTCGTCTAAACCCTTACCCTGACAACAACGCGAGAGGAGGCTTCATATTTATCCTTTTCGATGATCTCCTGGATATAGGTCTTCCTCCCCAGATCCTTTCCTTTCTTTGGGGGTCTTCCTCTACCCCTCTTATTCAGATCTTTGTTCATACAATTGGTGAGAATAATTCATCAAAATAACAGAAGTTCTCAGGACCCAAAGCAGGAAAGATAACTTCCTCCCCGGGACAAGAGAGTAGGTTCAAACATAAAATCAAATAAACTAAAAATAAAATCAAAGTTTAGGACCTAAAGTAGTGTAATCAAATACCCTCCCCAGGACGAGAAGTTGGCCCTTTGAGAAAAATAATCAAAAAGCAGGAAATCTGAAAACTATGCTCAGGACTTAGAGCAGGGTAACAAATACCCTCCCTAAGATGAGAGATCGGTCTTTAATGAGAAAAACAAAGCAAGGGAAAACAACACACTATGCTCAGGACTTGGAGCAGGGTAATGGATGCCCTCCCCAAGACGAGAGATAAATTCTAAAGAAAACAATAAAAAACAGAAAAACACAGAAAATTACACTCAGGACTTGAAGTAGGGCAATAAATTCCCTCCTCAAGACGAGAGATCGGCCCTTAGATCAATTTAAGATCGTTTTCTTGCACCTTGTTAGCCTTCCCCAACAACGACGCCAAAATGTTGGTGTCCAGATGTGAAAAAATATTCAAACCATTTTCCCACATAAATTATCAACCTGAGGGTGTTAGTTATTTCAAGACTAATGCACACTGTATATGCAAGAGAAGTCACACAACCTGTTATCAGATCAGGGGATTAAATAAATGAACATACAACTACTGCAACAATAATTAAAATGGATTGTGGAATTAAAAAGGTATTCACAGCAATTACAGAGTATACTGAAACAACAGTTACAAAACCAAACTAAAACATGAAGTCAGTGGAAAGAAAGGTAATGCAACACCTGATCAGAAGAGTGGGCCCAACTGTCTGATCAGGGTTGTGGCAAACTCACAATTTACAGGTAAAACAATAGAGTGTTGTGCATTCAATTAATTGCAAAATACTTCTGTTACAAAATTTGTATGTGCTTGCTTAACCTTGATTCACAACCCGCAGGCCCTCTTTATACAAATTTTCAAGAAATCGTAGATTTCATTGAACAACTAAATATTTACAATTATATAATTCGTTACAGCAACAACCTAGTTGCAAAAAGGAAACCATGAAAAAGCCTGAAATATCGCTGGGGTGAAACAAAGTCTGTTGCGCTGTAGTAGCAAGTGAAGATAGCGCTGGAACTTAGGAGCTGCTCCATGACTCACAACTGTAATCTTCCTGCTTTTTCCAAATCTGTAAAAATATCAGAGTTAAATGTTTGCAAAAGGTAAAACCTCCTTGACTATTACTTCATTAATCAAATATCCCATGTAAGATAAAAGAAAGGGGTTTACCTCATGTGTTTAAGAACAACAATGATACAAAGAGATAGAAAGGTGGACGAAAATGGGAGAGAAAATTATACAAATCCAGTACCCAACACTAAGGTTATGGGAAAACACAAACTGAGGTATATTTAAAAGTAGGCTCATATGGACAATAATTTTATTTACAGTTTTGAGGTGTGATGTATTGAAATCAGAATTATGTAAACCATAAAGCTTTAAATCTCCCAAGATCCACATGGTGGCAATGTGTAAAAACAAAAATGCAGTGACATTGTGACCATGTGGCCTTTTTTAAACATGGACTATGTGTATTTTAAGGTGACCCCATATGTAAAACTACACAAATGCTCTTTATCTCTTATTATCTCCTCTTGTATGGGTGAATATTTCTTCTAGGTATATCTTTTCACTTTATATCTAGGGTTTATGTTGTTAATGAGATTGAGTTCTCTTCAGAATAACAATATTTTATAGATTTATTATTTCATCATCTTGACCATTCTAATTACTAACCGCTTCATTAACCACATGAATGGGGATTAAATTATATATATTTTTAATGCTCATATAATAGTTGGATATTAGACTTTCATTAGTCACTGCCAAATATCCGATGATCATGAATAATAAACAATTGTTGGGTATCAGACACTTGACCGACGAAAAATACTGCATGACATCCTCGTTGCTCGAGCTATTATGACGTTGAATATCCGACACAAATTATAACCATATATATGATGCAAACTGACGAGGTTGATGTCTGATATCTGACCGCACATCATAAGAAAAATCTCGATGAATATACATAACATCTCGTCGAATATCTGACAC
Source organism: Pinus albicaulis (assembly GCA_034641835.2). Lineage (NCBI taxonomy): Eukaryota > Viridiplantae > Streptophyta > Pinopsida > Pinales > Pinaceae > Pinus > Pinus albicaulis. The sequence goes on along the minus strand of CM076569.1, from coordinate 48,274,530 downwards.
ATACCAACGAACCTAACATTGAATATCCGATCGCAAGTCGTCGAAAAATACTTAATGATTAGATGCATTCTTGGCCATCGCATGCATAAGATTTTTGATGTTCATCTCATAGAACATCTGACGAGTATTACAATGTCGGATATCCGATGCAATTTCCACGAAGAAAATTATGACTCGAATGCATCGAATAAGTGACGACAATGAGTTAAATATCTGATGAACGTACATCGAATTTTCGCCCAATTTGTACTAGTGTAACATCAGGGTAGAAATTCTCCCTAGGTAAAGAGTATTGACCAAGTGCCATGTAATGTGGCCAGGGAGAATGGGCTATATAACATCATGGCATGAAGTGCTCCCTCAGTTAGAAAAATGGGCTATATAACATCATGGCATGAAGTGCTCCCTCAGTTAGAAGGTTCTAACCATATTGCCAAGGGTTACTTGGCTACTAGGTAGTGTGAGTGCTTCAAAGCATCGGAAAAGTATTTTTACTAATCAAGCGTTATGTGATGACATGGGGGATGGTAAATGGGCCCAACATCTTGACTTAGTTCCAAGTGATGACTTTGTTGGTTGGTGACCAAAGATTAGTTTTATTTTCACGCTAGTTAGTGGGTACCTGGCCATATCACGTATTTGGCTAGTTGGTGACTAGATCCTTTTCATGATGTTGATGCAACATGATTTCCATGTGGTTCTAGAATGGGACATGAAGTGGATGGATACATTAACATAGAAAACACATTCACTCTTTTCTTGGGATCGAGAAAATTTTCAGCTAAGTAGACATCATAAGGAATTCAAGTTGAATACCTCCCTAGATAAGAGGAAGTGTTGATTTTTGGGTAGTCGTAGGAGGTATTCCCCAACTACATAAGTTAAAAGAGAAAAAATAAATTTTAAATTAAAGAAATAAAATTTAAATTTAATTTAATTTAATTTGCAAGGAGATGTGCCTATTGGGAACCCTAACATCATTAAAAAAGAAACTTGAACTTCTCATTTACTCACTCATCATTTGCATTTTTCTGTCTCACACACATGTGGGAAGTAATCTGAGGAATAAGTCGAAGTTTCTAAGGTTTCGAATTTCTGAGATAGTCAATGTTTGGCGAGTTGAAGCTTTTGAGAGTAATTACTTAATGATGTTTTAAAGTGTGTTAAAATAATATCATATATCAGTAGAAGTAATTATTAGTTGTAAAAAAATTGTGCTTGTCTAATAAGCACTAGAAAATCGTCATATTTATTATTAATAATGTTATTAAGATAATATTATATTATTCCTATTATAAATATAAATAATAATATTTTTATTTGAAATAATATTATTATTTTCAGTAATTAAATTATTACAAATTTTTAATTAATTATATTATTGTTCTAAATCGAAGTATAACTTATTATTTTAATTATTATTAATGTTGGAGTTTAAAGGGAAAATGATGAATTAAACATAATTATTCTAGTTATATGGTATTCAAAATATTAATAAATATTATTATAAAGGAGGAGGTTCAAAAGATAACTAAAAGAGGAAAGAGAGGGATAAAACAAGAAGGAGGAAGGAAATGAGGTAAAGGAATAGGCAGGGAAAGAAAACGATGGGGAAAAGGGAGGGGGTGGATGAGAGGGGGGGAAGTAGCAAGGTCATATCAGATAGGCCTCATTATGAGACAATTTTTTATAAGAGAGATAATGGATAGCGTTTTGGGTTTCCATGACTACCATGATAGTGGGTTAAGATACCATATATCAACGTACTAACTATTACCTCAAATTACACTCAAAAGTTGAGTTATTGTTCCATGGATCTTGCTTTGAGACTCATCAAATAATTTCTAAATATTCAAACTCAATCAAAAGAAGCTATGACCCTGAAAATAAATTGTTGTGAACGAAACATGTCATCGAGGGAGTCATGTGGAATAGGTAGAGTGATGGTCTATGCGAGTAAATAATCTTAATCATATTCCATATTAGGATGGTCGTTTTTACCAGCATCAGAAGGTAGCGAAAGGACTAGCAAAAAGGAAATCTCTTCTGCTAAAAGTGGCAAGTGCTCACCATATGAGTCTACATCCGAAGGAGATGACACCACCCAATGATGAAATGACTGATGGGATCCACTAGTGATGGAAGAGATCATGTGCATGGGAACAAAAAAAGTAGAGGGAACATCAGGAGGGGTAATAGGAAACACACCAATAATTGATGGGATTTTAAAAATTATTGCAGCAACACTCTCATAATTCGGATGGTTATCTCCAGTAAATGGCACAGTAGTTCCTGTAGTGGTCAATTTAGTCATCGACATACAATAATCAAGATGATAAAGTGTGATGATCTTTCCTTTGTGGGGAAATCAAATAATGTGAAAGACTGATGACTCGACAAAAGTAGTAGCATAGAACCAACTAAAATCAAGGATAAAATTACAATCCAATGGAGTGTCAACAACTTCTACATTAACAATTATGGTTTTCCCCCCTAGTTCAATGGAAAATACTGGAAGAATGCCTCAAGGAACAAAAGCATGACCATTGAAGGCTTGAAGTGTAGCACTTGAATTAATAAGTATTAGAGAACCAAGATCTTTCCAACATGAGGAGGTCATAATTTAGGTGGAAGATCCTTCAACCACAAGAGTCTAGCCCACATCTCAACTAAAGATGTGCACGAGGATCTAAATGTGACTTGATGGGATAATCTAAAATGATTGGCATCATTGTCAAACATGATCAAATTTAACTTTGGGGGATCAACGTCTCTGATAATAGTTAACAAGGATGTATTTTTTGTATGAAAACTATGCAGAACCTCCATGGAAGACATGGCACAAGGAGCATAGGCTAGATCCTCAATAATATTAGGATTCCCTCGCATTGGGATTATTTGTCGACTTTTGGAGAATCCCCTTAGGTGGAAGAATGATTTGTATGAGATCATACTGTAAATGTGCTTGAGGATGTGTAAATTGAAATTGTAAAAATTGAGTTTTATGAGCCCTTATGTTAAATTCTTAAACACATAAAGCATGAATTTAAAACTATAAAATAGCATAAAAAATAGATAAATACACCATAAAAATAGCCACAACATAGCAAGTGATGAAGGAGTTCACCCTTGTTGTCCAGGTAAATCTCCTCTGCGGACAGAGGCGATCCCTCTAGCCCTAGAGTGGGTCTAGCAACAAAAGGACAAACTAGAGTGTAGGTTCCTAATTACTGAATGAAATAGATGAGGTAGATCAACCTACCTGGACTCCAATGCTATCGCCATGGCTGTTGTAGTGGTGGCCTCTCGATCAGGGAAAATTTTAAGAACCCCCCTAAATTTATATATATAATAAAGGGGCGAATCCCCATGATACAAAGGAAAAATGGAAGGCGATTTTATTAATAATATAATATGTATATATAATTTTTTGGCAAATCTCTCACGAGATTATATTATCTTGTAAAATCATGGCGAATCACCAGTACAAATGGTGAATCACTACTATAAAATGGTGAATCGTTGTCTAGTGGATTTCAGAGTGTTGGTTCCAATGAATATATGGTAGTTGAACCAAGAGTAGAAGGAAGAGAACCACCGAGACCAAGCATGGCACATGGTGACTCATGAGGGAAGTAGTTCTCGTGCAGTTTGGAAAACGTGTTCTTCTAGTTCTGCTAAGCATAGTGTTGTTGCTCATGCTACTACTAGCATTGATATTGAGGTTGGAGAGGAGTTTGAGGAATCATGGAAGGTAGCAGTGGTGGAGAATTACAAAGAGTACCCCATGATGGGCTCCAATTTTCCCTTTGGTATTTGTGCCTGCAAGATCTTATGTCCATTGAACCAACAATTAACCGTTCAACCAACAATCAACTTGACTGAGTTGATTAGGTACGAGTAAAATTAGACTAATATTCAAAACTATGCTTTGCATTATCCCATATTTATCACACTAATGCTACACAACATTGTGCATTTGCACCCAACTCTCATGCATGCACACAAAATTTTCGTTAACATCTATAACCCTAACCAAGTGAGAATTGATCAACAATTTGCACCAAAGTTTGTTAGTGTTGAAATTTCATAAGAAATTTAGATCCATGGTACCTTAAATAAATTTTGAGATAACCTCCACAAATTCGACCACAATAGAGAAAACTTGTGATAAATTTTAAACCTACAAAAATTATGATTCATGTTCCTAGGAACAATCATAAGTAGTTGGCATATAGGTCGAGTTTTGAGCCTTCTTCTTGTTTGAAGAGGATTTGTCTATTATCAGAACTACCTTCCCTGCCTCTGATGCCTTGAAGGAATTGAAAATTGACTCATCAGATGAAGACAACTTTATGTTCTTGTCAATTAGAGTTGAATAGCTTCCCTGTGCACTCAACAAAAACTCTGACCGATAGGAAACATCCCACCCACCAACTATGAGGTCCCACAGAATTGTTGCTCTCACCTGAACAACAGAAAACTTGAATGCGAGAATTCAAAAACAAAGAAAAATCCCAATCACATATATCTTGAGGATGAACTCGATCTCAAATCCAACACCCATAAAATTTATATCCAAAACTAAAACTCATCAAATTTGGAAGTATATTGGAAACAAAACCAAGGAAAAAGAGCTAAATTTGAATGCAGGAACTGACACAAAATATGCAAACTTGAGTAATTTTTGATGTACATTATTTTGATTGAAAAAATAGATCAGGGAAGAAAGGCCTCTGGGAAGATCACACTAGACTAGGGGTAAGTAAAAACCACCAAGGTGAAGCACGAGAATAAGAATACAACCAAAAATGATCTATAATTTTTTTCAATCAGTGATCCATCCATAGGACAAAATTTTTCTCCTGGCGGTTACCCACTTGGGTGTGTAACAAAGCCCATCAAACAGTTTATGAAGCTATTGACCCTTCTCCTCTAAGAGTGAAAATAAAATGACATAGGAGTGATAGAGGAAAGAGAGATATTTGGTGTAGAGGATTTTGGACGCCCTTAATCTTCTCATTAACCTGAAGAATACCAGAAGTTAGAGATATGTTTTCAAAGAAGCAGTAAATTTAAAGTGGTCAGTCGAGGATATGATAGCTGCTCAGGTGAAAGAGAATTTGGAAAGGATCAAGAAGATAGTAAATATATGCATTTTTAGCACAGATTCTGCCATAGAAGCTCAACAAGAATAATGGACACTGGCACTTGGCTCTCAAAATGATGACCAACCTCAGATCCTTCATGCAACATAGCTCAGGTCCATCACGCCAAGCAAGAAAGGGATCCCAGCATGGACGATAGATATAAAACATATCCCTTTTGCATTTGATAGTAGCAATTTCTGCATACTTCCAGATCATGACCCATTATATGTGGAAAAAGTTGGAGTCAATACGCTGACTATCAATAGGAAGTCTTTGATCCATCTTACAGCAATGGAGAACCAAACACAAGGAGAGCCTATAGCTCAATAGTAACTCTATCCCATGGAAATATATTCATTTTCAGCTAGTAGCAAAAGTAATAACATGGGATAATACAGTAGTAATCTGGTTTACCGATTTATAGTTTAATAGAAAACAAGTGGTTGTCCTTATCAAACCTATAATGCATTTTAGGTTGTTTAGATTAAAAAGATAGAATCAGAATCATAGATCTTGCTAGAACTGATCCACTTGGGTTTATTTTCAGAAAATTTCAAAATCTCAGTACTTTTTGCTAAAATGGAAAGGTTGATTTATCCTCAGAACCATGTTTTGATGTCTAGATTCCAGGCAGAATTGCATGTTAGGATGAAGTTAAAAATCCTAGTGGATATCTATCTGAAATCCTTGTAATATTGCTTGTATATTAATAGAATATCTTTCTATTTACCCAAAAAAAATGACAATAGATGTTTTGTTGCATTAGAATTGGTATTGATAAGATACTTCAAGCAAACTAAGTGATCAATATTACTTTTCCCTTTGTTGTGGTTTCTTGACAGTACTTCAGTTTTAGGAAATTCGGATGAGATATCAAGATAAGCCGCAGATCATATCTAGTTGTTCTGAATTAAACTTCCCAGCATGAAACTAAGTTGAGGACAAAGCCCTTGATCCATGGCAGGCTACTCGAGTACTTAGATATCTTGTAATGACAAAAGGTCCATGTCTTATCAACATTGGATTTTAAAGAAATCTTTGATTTCACTGAAACTATAAAATTGTCCAGTCCATTAGGTATCTCAAACAAGTATTTCAAGTTTCAACAAGTGGAAAAATCCCTAAAATACCTGCTGCTAAGCTTCTAAACGAGTGTGGATGTAAAAAAGGCCCCCAAAAACTATTTTAGCATTGCTTGGTTTATGATCCATTTGGTAACATTGTATCAACAAGGAAGTTAATAAACCAAAAATACCAATTAAATTCACTATTGAAAAAATATTAATAAAGCAAATACCCAAACCGAACTAAACAAAAGTAGCATATCTCTATAAAGACTTTAAGTCCCATATCATATCATTTAATTCCAAGATGCTTATAGTGAGCAATATACAAAACCAGGGAAGGTTACTGAGAAGAGTTCTGATGTGATCTAGACTTTTGATAATGGAATAGACTGGGATAACAGGTTCGTGTTACTCAACAATTTCTTTGCTTGTTTTGCAATCCCAAAAGGTTTTTCTGCTTAGCAAGCTGGAAAAGTAAAAAGCACCTAAAAATCAGGTCACATCACCTCAAGTTACCATGCTTCTGTATTCAAAAGTTGTTACATCACCTCGACTCTTACCATGCTTTTGCCTGCAAATATCATAATATACAGTGATAATGTTACCTGTCGAATCCTAACAAATGGAAAAAAACAACTGCAATAAAATGTCACTGTATCTGCACACCAATTCAACCTTTTCAACACAAGAATAAGTTTGTAAATTTTTATTGACACTTGTAGATATTTGTTGGAAACCCCACAGAGGGAAGCATCTTTTGTGTTTCCTGGAAAATATAAATTTTGCACAACTAATTTGCAATGTTTCCCATGATTTTATGAAACAGATTCCATGGAAATTAAATGGATTTTAATAATTATTATTAAATATTAAAGATGGAAATAAGTGAACATGCTCAAACACCATTTTGGTTCAGAGATATATGATGTCAAAATAGATCCCACATTGGTGCATCTTTTGGACTGCAAGAGCATTGGAGAGGCCAGTGAGGATAATGTTGTTGGTGAAAAACTTAACACAAAAGACTCTAGTTTTTAAATTTCCAAGCATAGAACCTTGTGTTACTCCCGCTGATAGTTAGAAAAAGTCATATTTTAGGGAAAATAGTGTGCATGGTTCAAGCAATCCAATACAATATGATAAAAATTATTTTTGTAGTCATGGTGTGCAGGTAACTGTTTGTGCAGAAGCAACAATACATTTACGGGAGATGAAATATGGACTTATCTCAATAACAAATGAGTTACTTGATAATGTTGCTGATATAATCCCTCAGCAATATGACAATATTTGTCTAGAACCGTTACAAATGAATAAGAAAGTTCAATACCTAGAACACCAACTTCAATACCCAATTTCAGATGAAGATAGACACCAACCACATTATATAGCATCTGTGACCCCTGCAATACAACCACATTTATGAGGCAGACAAATGGTGATGGATGGATGAGCACTCTGAATATCTTTAGTTCTGCTTATGCATGTCAAAATTCCAATGTTCCAAACTTTGGTGGAAAAAGGTTTGAATCCAATTTGAATAACTGTAAGAAAATTTTTGGAGAAAGTACAGGGTGCTTTAGGACGACTCCTCTATATACTTCACGTTATTTTGTTGACAATAAAAGCAACCGTTTACATCAGCCAGTCAAGGGAGGAGCCCATAAGGTCCAATATAGCATTCAATGCATTAAATAAGATTATAAGAAAATGGGATATCTAAAATAGAAAAACACATTTTAGTTTATGAAGGTCTCTTAAAACAACTATTTTGGACTATAATATGTGTATTGTCCTCTTTCAAACAATTCATTTTGATTCAAATTTACCACATTACAAGACAAAGCATGGAGTATACAAAGATCCATCGGGAAATGGGTGTGTTGTGTCATCACCTTTGATATGGGTAGAAGCTCTTTACCTCATACTGAACAAATTGAAGAAGGAGAATTTAAAGTTTGATAAAACCTGGGCTAAATTTGGAAGTGGGTAGTATCCTAGGAGTGTTTATTGGAGAAATGGTTCCCTAGAATCTATTCTAAAAGGAGTGAATACAAAATATCCTTTGGTTTTCTAGCTTCAGGATGATTTCTCCACAGATGAATCATCTATTTGTATGGACAATAGTACAACATCACAGTGCAGAGAAATTGAGAAGGTTTTTGGCGCAATACTTGAATTGGATTTTCTTACTAGGTCTTGTGCACATGAAAGATACATAGGACCCCATATACAGAAATTATATCAGAAAAAAAAGGATATCTATGATAACACTGAAATAATTTCTCTTGTAATTTCTTTCATGACATCCCTTTTTATTGGTGGCTATGCCAATATTGATGAAACCAATGGAGAAGGGATGAATTTGATGGATCTAAGAGAAATAAATTGGTCTAAGGAAGCCTTAGAGGCCACTGCTCCAAACTTGGAAAAGAAAATTGGGCCATTGGCTCCATCATATGCTATTGCTAGTAATTTAAGGTCATATTTTGTAGACAAATTCATGTTTGAAATTTTTTTTTTGGTTATCTAGAGGTTTGGAGACAATCCAAATAGATTGGCAGGTTTAGCTTTGAATCATCCTAGAGACCTTGCAATCAATTTGGGTACAAGTGATGTGGTTTTTTGAATTAGACCTGAACCAAACCTTGGCCTAAAAGGACATGTTTTACCCAATCTTGTTGATCCAAATTTCTATATGGTGATGCTGGTTGAAAAAAATGGGTCACTAACATGAGAAGAGGTTCAAAACCGATGTGACAATGGATCATGGGACATGTTCAAGAAATTTTTATATCAAAATCCTCCTGTGAATGGACACTCCACCTCCAGAAATGATGACCATTATAACTGGTCCTTTGGAAGCACTGGCCATTGAAGTTACAAGTTCCATTTGATATCCAGGTAACAATAGAATCTGTCTATCATGTGATTCTGCCTCTTGATTTAGATCTAACCCCACAACCAGAATAGTTGCATCAGCTTCTTTGGCTACCTTTACTGCTGCAGGTATCAAACCTGAATCCTTACATGCCACGTCTAAGCATCCAGGTCGATATATAGCTTTAGCGTATTTTCCCAACCCATGTCTAGGTGAGATGTATTTACAAGGAATCCCTGCAATGCAACAACACACCATTACCCTACCCTTAATAATTTCATTTTCAAAACTTCATAAATCTAGAGAGTTATCAACTGTAATTCAAATGAAAGACAAACACCTACATAGTTGCCTATCATAGGTTTTGTGGCATCAACATGAGGTCCAATCACAACCAAATGTTTAATCTCATTTGTTGATAGGGGCAATGATCCATCACTTTTCAGAAGAACTATACCTTCCCTGGTTGCTTCAATAGATAAATCTTGATTTTGAGCACTACAGACGTCCTTAGGCCCCAGATTGGCATAATATTCATCTACCTCAAAGAAAGCTAATCTCATCAAACTGATGTACATGTTTATCAAAGCTTTATCCATATCCGATTCCTTGGCCTTCCCCTGCAAAACTGTGAATTCTAGATAATCCAGATAGAACAATCCACAGTCCAAGTCCAATCCTGAATCAAAGGAAAAAACCATGAAATGGAGTGAATTATTCATTGCTATGAGACACTAGACTGAGAAGAATATAAACCATTGCAACATTGTATATATTTCAAACCTGCTCTCAAAACAGATGCCACTGCATCTTCTGGATTTTCTCTGTAGTTCTAGTCATCATATAATAATTCAATAGAGTCACAGTCAGACACAATGTACCTAAAAAACATAAGTTAGAATCATGGCAACCAGTTGAAGTGTACCATAATCATAGCTTTGAATTTCCAAAGTACTCAATACTCATATCAATGTTTTCTTACCCATTGAGATTCCATTCCCCTGTGATAGTTTCACCAAAAAGCTTCGGATCTGTGCAACTGGGAATTCCATCAATCTGATTGTAAGAACACATTGCACTGCTAACATCCCCATCTTTAATGCATGCCTCAAAATGAGGCCGGAAAGTATCCATCATGTCTTATTGAGTGACTTGCATCCATTCCAATCAGAATCAAAATCAACTCAAATTTAATGTTATATTTTCACACTCAAAATTAAATCGGTATAATTTATTTCTTTCATATGGGCTTATAATTGTCATCAATTACCCATCTATGAATTAAAGTCATAACGAGTGTAGTTGTTCCACTGGTCGACATCATAAGCAGTGTAATGTTTGCAACAGGCAGCAACTTTCAATTTCCGAGATGAGGGATATGGGTGATCCTGCAAACCTCTGACATAGTTCACAACATATCTGCCAACAACAAAAGGGTCCTCTCCCAGAGTTTCTAGGGCACAACCCCATCTTGGATCTCTTAAAATGTTAATGTTAGGACCTCAATATGTCAAGCCTGCCAAGCCAACATTGTGCATGGCTCGTGCTTCAGTGGACACCACTTGCATTCAATGCTATTCTATTCAATTCAAATTCTTAATTTTCATCCCATAGATCCTTTCAAAAATATTCTAGAATTGAAAATTTTGATTGGGCACTGGGTGCTGAAATGTATATTAATTAATAAACAATTAGTACTTACCTATCCAATCGTTCTCCATAGAGTTTCATTAAAAGAAGCAGTTGTTAAAATGACAAGAGGAAAGCTCATTGCAGTAGACACAGGACCTTTGAATTTGACACCAGGGCCAACGTTAGACACTCCATGCAATGCCTCAGACCAACATTCATATTTGGGAACTCCGAGCCTCTATATTCCAGTAGCAGTGTTTCCCATCTGGTTAGCTTTCTCAACCAAAATCAACCTACTCACCAAGTCTTTTGCATGCTCTGCAAATGGAAATGATTTATTACAATGTGCCAAATCCTTCATATTCAATCCCAAAGCTTGAAATATCAAAGGATCACACAGATATTCGACAGACGTTGTTGTGGCATATTCAGCCCATCCGAGTACAACAATAATTGCTAAGAACGCAGCCATATAACTCTGAGCCATTGTCAAACTGAATGAATAGCTTTTGCAAAGATCAAGCAATAGATTAAAACACACGCCCAATAAACATATGGATGCTTTCCAAGTTTTATGGTTTATGGTGGGCTCGCAATTCCAATATCTTTCAGGATAAGGAAGTCCCTACAGTGGTAACAACAGGTCTCATTGAAAATATTTCCAAAGAGTATAGTATGGAGCCAAAACAGAGGAAACAAGGAGTGTTGCTAATCATGCCATGGACTTGGACATTCCATGGGGATTCTTCAATGGCGCAAGCGAGGGAGACCCACCCAAATGCGGGGTTGGGGTAGTCTTACACTTGAACCATAATCGTTATTTCCATATTCCGTATGCCCCTGGAAGGGGCACAAACACAAAAGCAGAGTTCACTGCACTTTGGACTCTTCTATACCTTGCTAACAAGAAGGGTATAAACAAAAATCAGGTAAGGGAGATTCTAAAATAGTGATTGATTCAGCATGCAAAAAAACTATGATGGAGAATGCATTCCTTTGTCCTTTGTTGCAAGAGATTTAAAACACTTTACAATTTTTTCAACGGACCTCCTTCAGACATGTCTACAGAAAGTTGAATCAAAAAGTAGATGAGCTATCAAAGGAAGCATAGACAATGCATTCTGCTTCTTTTGGCTTTATGAATTCAAGGATAGCCAAGATCCTGAGGCCATGGAGTTTCACCTTTAGTTTCTGATCTTTTTAGCTCACAATTTTTCAATGGAGACTGTATTTCTTTTTAAGCCTATGTACCAAAAAATCTAAGTCAGTCCTATTTTGGGTAGCTTGTACTAGTTTTGAGTTAATGTATGAAGAAAATTTTCAGTTTTTTGTAAAGTCTAAGTCTGATTTTAGGTAAGAAAGAAGAGTCTCGGAGCCAGTATGGTAAAAGGTCCGTTAGGGAAGTTTTTTTATGATCAGCCTTGGGTGGATAGTAACATGTGTATTTATAAATCCGAATGAATTTTTTCTTTTGGGTAAAGAAAAGGAAAAAAAAATAGTGACGGGCAGAAGAATTGAAATAAAAATCCATACATTGGACAACAGTAGCTTTCCATTAAATTCTGGCACAATAGAAAAGTTAAAACACAAGCAAATGAGTAAAAACATTTGAAAGGCAGAAAAGTAGTCTTGATGACCATGGTTAGAAGAAAGCCTACTTATACAGTTGAATGAGGAAATTTTAGCTAACATGCATCCCAGGGCCATTGTGAACCATCGTATTCATCCCCATCCAATTCAAAAATACCATCATCATGGCCAACCTTCCACGAAATATCTTCCACCATAAAGACAAATCTATCTTTACCTGCATTACAAGTCCCAAACATGATTTAGGAATTCTCTTATTGGATTTTATCCATACTACTAAGAACTAAGAAAAACATTTTGGGTTGAAAAATCTTAACTGCATATATAAGTATCATCCAAACTTGTTTGACCAAGGAGCAACAGTACGGTAGTCATGCCCATGAGTGTACTTCTGTCTAATTAGCATGTTTGAAAACCCCTTGTTGAAATATTGCTTTCTTAGAAACTAAGCAAGATTGAACGACAACCCATTCTATATCTTGGAACTCCAGCCTTTACAAGAGCTTCACCATAAAAATAAGTAAATATATACAAATTAAAGAAAGCCACGAACCAAAGTTTAATTGAACAAATTTTTCAACGGGAACAAGGAAGATAGATAATTTTGATCACAAGTTCTTAGCATAAGCTTGTTCAAAGAGGAGTTAATTTTGATCTCTTGTTATTTATGTATAAATTGCAAAGCAACATTTAAAAGGATCCCTATTGTCAGCTAGTAGGAAGAGTGATGTGTGATACAAAGAATAGGTATTGTACACAAAATCTGGAAAGTTATAATAGTACCCGTTTTGTATTCCCTTCAATCATGCCCTTCCTTCGAACAGTGTCAACCAAAATTTCACGAGTGCTTGAATCAAGGATGAAGCCTTTCTCCATCATTTGATCCCAAAGTTTACAAGCTTTGCTCAACTTTTCTTCTTGGCAAATACCTCCAATGACCAGACTATAAGTATGCTTGTTCAGATTGCAACCACTCTCTATCATTTCTTCAAAAAGTTCAACAGCCTCACTTATTCTAAACGATTTGCAAAGCCCATTTATTAAAGCATTGTATGAAGCCACATCAGGATTAATTCCCTTTCTTACCATCTCAGATAGTCGATCATAGGCCTGGTCAGTCCTACCCATCTTGCAGAAGTGATTAATCACAGTGGTATAGGTAATCACATCAGGTGTAAAACCTTCCGTCCACATCTCATGGAAAGGCTCCTCTGCGAGGTCAGGATGACCTTCTTCAAAAAACCCATTTATCAGCGTAGTGTAGGTGGCAATATCTGGAACATTACCTTTCTGTAACATTTCACTCAATAGCTTATAAGAAGTACCAGTTCTATGAAGTTTGAAAAGTGCATTAATAAGTGTGTCGTATGAAACAACATCACTTAAGCCAACAACCTCCATCGTTTGAGATACTAGCAGATAGCCTTTGTCCAATTTGTTTGCCTTGTAGAAGCCAAAAATTAGATCATTGTAACTATAGCTGTTAGGAACAATACCCTTATTTGTAATTTTAAGAAACAACCTTTGAGCCTCATTCAAATGGCCTTTCTTGGAGTGATAGTTGATCAAAGTATTGTAAGTAACCACATCTGGAAGGCAGCCATTCCTCTCCATAAAGACAGTAAGAATTTCAGCTTTGGACCCTTTGCCTTCTTTGCAAAATGCGCCAATCAGGGCATTATATATAGATCCAGGACCAACGTTAGACACTCCATGCAATGCCTCAGACCACCATTCATATTTGGGAACTCCGAGCCTCTGTATTCCATTAGCAGTGTTTCCCATCTGGTTAGCTTTCTCAGCCAAATTCAACCTACTCGCCCAGTCTTTTGCACGCTCTGAAATGATTTATCACAATATCCTAGATCCTTCATATTCAATCGCAAAGATTGAAATCTCAAGGGATCACACACATATTCAGTAGACGTTGTTGTGGCTTATTCAGCTCATCCGAGTACAATAATAATTTCTAAGAACGCAGCCATATAAATCCGAGCCATTGTCAAACTGAATGACTAGATTTTGCAAATATCAAGCAATAGATTCAAACACATGCCCAATAAATAATAAATTCCTAGCCACTAGCTCAAAATTGGATAGGCCTCAAATATCAAGCACCAGGGTCTTGAAACCCATGGTCCAAGCCCCCATCCGATAGGAGGAGGAGGAAAGTAGGATCCAGGAACCATGGGCCAACACAAACCAGGCCAACCAGGGGCAAGAGCAGCAACAACGTCATTCCATGTTGGGTTTGAAAAATTCCACCCATATGACCAAGCACCTCCAAAAAAAACGCAGCCCCAACAACTCTATTCACCCATTTCGATGGCGGATCCATATGTGGCTGAAGGTTTGCTAGATTAATATGAGTAGACGCCTCTTTTCCAGACCTAGAAGAAGACTCCATTGTCATCTCTAGTCCAGAGGAAATATTTACCCTGCAACCATACTAGATATTGGGGGCGAATGCAGTTCCAAAACCCTCGAGCTTAGTAAATCGAGGCGAATACAAACGAAAATTGTCCAGACCGGTAAATGTGGAGGCGAATCCAGCATTTCATGTTTTATGCACCCTTATTTTTTTGGGCTAAAGCATAATAATTATTTATTTTTAAAATAATTTTGGGGCTAATTATACAAAACTATACAAAAAGGTTTTATATAAAAAATTCGCCCCTCTAAAATCCAAAACCCCTTAAATTTCGCCCTTGGGCTAAAATTCGCCCCTAAAATTTTCCATGCTCTTGATTCTTATCTCAACAAGTCACGATCCTTTCGCATCGATACTTGGATACCTGCACAAGATCAACAAACAAGAGCAACATACGAAACAGCAATCTCATTCATAATTACTAACCAGTCAAGGAGGTTTAAGCATATTGCATCAATAAAACACATCAACGCAATATGGGAACCAGAAAATAGTTATACATATGTATTAATAGAAGAAATAGTTACAACCAAGCCTTGACATCACAGCTTCCTTCAGTGGGGTTCGGTTGAAGCACATCTCAATGAATGTCAGGGAATTTAGACGGGATGAAAGCACAAGCCTAAGCTCTCTCAATAAGGGACTCTTCTACTCTATCTTGAATATAAATCTCTCCAGCGTTTCTGCTATAATATCTTCATTTCATCTAGCTTCATCAATGAAGGATGGCTATATTTATAGAAGGAGAGGAGGAGGTTGGGATCCCTACTATGGTGGAAGGGAGACCTTATCCCTTGGAAGGTTTCCCCAAAAGGTGGAAACAAGAGGCCAAAGGAGGAAGGTTGTGGTTATTTAGTCGAACTACTCCCTATGACTCATCCACGAAATTGTTGTGATCGAAACTTCGCCTCTATTTTAAAAAAAAAATTCCATAAACAGATTGGCGCAGGCAGCTAGCTGAGACAGAGCACCAGCTTGCGCGGGGGCTAGTGTTAATCTGCCTCATCGATGTGAGGGCGTAATGGGATACCATTGCTAAGGCAAAAACAAGTGTTTTTGGTGATCTATTCAGGAAATAGTCAACAAAAGGAATGTTGTCCTCATGGCAAGGGATGCAATGATGGTATTTTCAAGGCATGATACTTTATTTTGATCATAGAAATGATCCTCCAATGTGTGGGATGGGGATTGCAGGGACAGTGACAAAATGTTGTGTAATAGATGCCCCCTAAAGCATGAGGTCCGAGAGAGAGAAATGGGTGAAATGCTTTACGAGAATGTGTTTGAACCAAACACCATTGTCGTAAGAACTGCAATTAAAAATACAAATAATATCTCTGAGACATGAACATGTGGTATGGGCACATCCATCCATAATAGAGTACATATAAACTAGGATCCAAGGTATGGACATAGCCATCCAGCAAAAAGGATCAATAAATAGACTCAGGTATGGTCGCAGCCATCCAATAAAAAGAGTCATGTAATAAAGTCATGATAAATCATAATATCTTGCAGCCTGGATCTTATCATATAAAATCCAGGGTCTTGCACTCCATCTCGATCTGAAAAAGTACAAGTTCAAGCATGCTAATATGTGAGTTGAAGTCGAACATGCAGGAAAGTCACCTGATTACCAGCCAAGGATGAAAGTTGTTAACAAGTGCGAGAGAAACCACCAATAATGACAATGGCTCTCAAGGTACAACAGGTACAATTCAGGGAATGTAAACAGTGAGCTGGCGTTGAACACCCTTATAATCACTCGATAGAAGGCCAATTATGTGGACCTATCGTTGAATGCGAAGAACATGCCATTGAGGCATGCAGGCTCCAAGGTATTGGTAGGGAGTCTCTAGACCAACTTCCTGGATAATGAGCTGAAGTCGACAGGAAGTGACCTGGTCGAAGGAGGGCCATAATGTATCCCACATCATCAACAAGAGGCAGAGGAACATGATGAGAGTGAATCAATACCAACAGAGAATCAGAGGGAGGTTGAAAACTACAGCGGTAAACTTCTCTTGAACATATCAGCGACACGACTCTGGATTTGGTAGTATTTGACATCAAGGGATATAAGGTCATGGTGATGTGGCAAAGAGCAGATGAGAGGTCATAACATATTACCCAAACCCATGGAGGCAAAAAATGATGAAATGAGATGTCCCCAACCCAGCATGAATGCAAACGAATGCCATGTTCAAGAGCAACATACTGCTAACACAACTAAAATCTGGTTCAATTTTTCCCCACCATTTCTGGAAAGTACCCCAATTATTTTTAAAAAACAAGCTTGAAGAGGATAACATATGCTTGTGCTGTAATTTTGTCCTTCGAACAAATCCAACCTAGTACATTTTACGAGCCCTAGGAAGTAGGAACTCGATGAATGTCATGGTGATGATGTCTGATGTCATCAGGGTTTAATGAGTCTGATAAAGGAAGAACTCAACGTCCTTTCATGTTTAGATAGTTTGAAAGGAAGCGGAAAAGAAAAATCCAACATGTCCCTTTTCGTAAGTAGTCTCTCAGATCCGAAAAGGTAGAAAACAATATCTGAAAGAACCTCTTAGTCACGATTGGCTAAGGTATTCCTTTTTCGTAAATAATCTATCCCAACCTAAAAAAGGGGTAAAATTATACTAGGTAGATATCATTTCCTAGCCATTTATCAAGTTCAAAACAACAAGAGTCTCGGCAATCTTTTTAGTTTTAGAGAGTCAAAAAAGAGCTGAAAGTTGGCTCCTCCTAGAGGAACGAGTGGCATTAAGGGTAGCAACTGGTTTCGGTGATGGTGTAACTACTCAGAACAAGTAAAGGTCAAGAGGTTGGCTAACAAGACCACTCATTGCATTGGTTACTCGGGAATGGGTAAAACAATCAAGTCAAGGCCTACCTGGAGTCCAATGTTGTCGTCGTGGCTGTTGTAGTGGTGGCCTCTCGATTCCTATCTCGGCAAGTCACGATCCTTTCATAGTGATACTTGGATACCTGTACAAGATCAAAAAACAAGAGCAACATACAAAACAACAATCTCATTCATAATTACTAACTAGTAAAGGAGGGTTAAGCATATTACATCTATAAAACACATCAATGCGACATGGGAACCAGACAATAGTTATACATATGCATTAATAGAAGAAAGAGTTACAACCAAGCCTTGACATCGTAGCCTCCTTCAACAGGGTTCAGTTGAAGCGTGTCTCGATGAATGTAAAGGAATTCAGATGGGATGAAGGCACAAGCCTAAGCTCTCTCAATAAGGGACTCTTCCGTTCTATCTTGAATAGAAATCTCTACAGTGTTTCTACTAAAATATCTCCAGTTCAACTAGCTTCATCAATGGAGGATGGCTATATTTATAGAGGTAGAGGAGGAGGTTTGGATCCCTACTATGGTGGAAGGGAGGCCTTATCCCTTGGGAGGTTTCCCCAAAAGGTGGAAACAAGAGGCCAAAGGAGGAAAGTCGTGGTTATTCAATAGAACCACTCCCTATGACTCAGCCATGAAGTTGTTGTGTTCGAAACTTCGCCTCTATTTTTAAAACACTTTCCATAAACAGATTGGCGTGGGTAGCTAACTGAGACAGAGCGCCAGCTGGCGCGAGGGACAGTGTTAATCTGCCTCATCGATGCGAGGGCATAACAGGCTACCAGCGCCAAGGAAAAAATAGGTGTTATTGGTGGTTTGTTCAGGAAATGGTCAATAGAAGGAATGTTGTCCTCATGGAAAGGGATGTAATGATGGTATTTTCAAGGCATGATACTTTATTTTGATCACAGAAATGAGCCTGCAATGTGCGAGATGGGGATTGCAGGGGCAGTGAAAAAATGTTGTGTAACACCCCTCCTTGGCTATGTCTCCTTCGTCCAGCTTCCAATAGATTGGCCCTATATAATTATGCTAAAAAATGGTGATTACATTAGTTTACAGTGCTCAAATGGCTTCAAAACATGTTCCATTAGCTTCAGAACTATAAAATATGCTTTTCTAGCCTCTTTCTTATCCCAAATTGGTCAAAAACTCCATTATTTATGAGTTCCCCTAGCTTGGCTACTAATTGCACCAAAAATTCCCCAAAATCCGGAACTGTTCTACAAATTCTCCCGATTTCAGCTAATCGAGCACCATTTTTTTGGAATTTTGAGTGAAATTGTTGGATAGTTAAAATTCCCAATAACGCCATAAATCCGAATTTTAAACCATATTATTATGGTCAAATTATTATCTTTTTAATTAAAGTTAGGTGGGCTCCGCCGCACCACACGCTTGGTTCCGACTGGTAGTCATATGGTATGTATTGAGTGGTCGGGACTAAGCCCTGGCCCCTTACCCTAACCTCCACCGATATTAACATTTAAATAATGTTTGTGCCACATGATGTAACAAGGAATACAGTGGCACGACGGTTAAGGTGTTGCACTATTATGAGGGAGGTCTGGTGTTCGACTCCTGCGGAGTTCAGTTTGGAACTGAATATTATTTTGGTGGCCCCCTATGATGTCACGTGGTGGCTTCCGATTGGGCCATGTGGAAGAATTTGGTTGGCCATCATCCAACCAAAAAAAATTCCAAATATCACCCATAAAATTCGGACAAATGGTGCCATCGGATTGGTCAATCGAGCCCAGTCAGTTGTACGAATTTTTCACTGGGATGCTTGACAATTTTTGCCAAAATTTTGTCTGTTTGGGAAAATGAACAAAACTCGTTTCCAGGAGCATACGATGTCAGTTTACTGTGAAACAAGTTGCGCCAAATTCAGAACGACGATATCTACACGATCGTTTAGGTTCCACACCATTTTGAAAACATTTAGTTTTGAGCATTTTTTTGAGCACCTGATCACTCCTCTGCACTAGAATATTTTGGACCCCAAAAAATCTTTTATTACTGAACATTTGGATGAGGTTACAACCAACTCACCCTTCCAGTCTCAATCCACTAGAATTTTCCTGAATTCAACAATTTGAGATTTTCATGAAAGCTAATATTTTCCCTTTATTCTGGAGACCCAGTCTTGCTGTTGTAAATATCATTTTGCTGCAATTTACCAAAATTTGCAGAAAAAAAAAATTTCCTTGAAGAAACAAATATGTTCCCTCCTCGATCGTTAATCAAAGAAAACTTGAAATTATTCTCACCTCGAACACTATCGACACGATGATGTTTAGCTTGTCTTGCCTTGTGCTTGGCTCGACTCTTGACCAAATGTGATCGCCATTGCCATGCAGCATCCCATTTCAAAGACAACACTTTGTGAAGCCCACAAGAATAAATTTTGAACCCAATGCCCTCTTTGTCAATTTTATTTGGCGCTTTCTCTTTGATCTTTGTAATCTCTTGCACTGACATCTTGTTCACATCACTGCTCAACAATGATGCATGATGCTGCATTTTTAATGCATCTTGTTTACCTGTTTTAGGAGGCAACATGTTATACCCTTGAAAAAATTTATTACAACCATTAGAAACCACATTGAAATTAGAATTTTCATTTTATGCATCACCTTGAAAGGCCTCATTCACAACATCTTGATGCTTGAACATTAACAAAGAAATTTTTTGACTAGCATTCATAATTCTCTTCATTTGTCCAAAATGTATAAGAGACAAATTCATCTTCTTACTATGCGCTCTAACAAAATACTGAATCCCATTCTTGAACAAGTGATACTTATTCTTATGGAGATGAAATATTTCTCTCCTATTGTAAACATATGGGCTACCCAAAATAATATAAAAAATATCAAGCTGAACAACTTCAAGTTCAACTTCATCAAGAAAGTTTGCAGTGATTGCAAATATAAGTACACACTTCCCCGTCACCTGCAAATTCTCATTCTTACATATCCAACCTAAAGGATAAGGTCTTGGATGAGGAATGGTTTATAAATTCAACTTCTTGAATAATTATTCATAAATTAGATTTGCTTGTGAACTACTATCAAATACGGTGTCAATATTGGTATGCTTTGAAATAACTCTAACATGGAAAAGCTCAATTCTTGTTTCATAATCTTGAGTATTATTTTGAAAATTTTAAGAACTAGTACTTGCAATGTCCTTACCTTTCAAACTCATTGCGGTGATCTTTGATTCATCTATGGAATCAAAACCTAAATCATGTGTTATTGTTACAACAGTCTTCTCCTACTCCTTTTTTTTAGGCTTGTTGGGTCTCATCTCTAGATGAAGTTTCCAGCAAAAATCTTCATCATGCCCATCTTTGGAACAATGCTTGCATGTGAGTTTTTCTTTCTCCATCTTGATCGAAGCATTCTTCTTAACTTTACCCTTGAACTTACCCTTTCCTTTCTCTTCATAGTCAAAGGTATCCTCACTTGTCTCATCTAAAACATGTTTCCCTCTTGCCTCTAGATCTGTGGCATGTACAGATACTTGATCTATATTTTAAGGATTAAACATAAGAATAGTATGTATTAGGTAACTATGCAAACCTCCAATGTACTTTACCAAATTTTTTTGATATGTCAAATCTACACCCAAAATTAGTGCTTTTCTCCTAAACTCTTAAGTATAGCTTTGCACACTTTGTCCTTTACCTTGCCTAAAGTTTTTCCAGTCCATTATAGCCTTTTTCTTGTATGCTAATGGATAAAATTGTCTCCTTAAGGAAAAAACAAATCATTTCAAGAGGTTAATACCTTACCATGTTTCTTCATGTCCTCTTGAGTTTTGGCTTCCCACCAAATAAGTGTTGCACTTTACAATCTCAATGAAGAAATTTGAATCTTGGTGTCATCATCCTTGATTCTGTATATCCCGCAATAAAATTCAAGCCAACATACCCAATTGTCACAATATTTCAACATCTACCTCTCCATCATACATAGGACAATAAAACTTAATGTCAAGCTTTAAAAATTATGTTTTACCATGATCTTTTGGAGAATGTGGAGGTGTTTTTGAAGGGCTTGTTGTGGAAGAAGATGATGGTGAATATGGTGGTGAGGATGGTGGTGAGGAGAATGGTTATGTCTAAGGTAGTTTTTCACCATTCCCATTACCTTTTAAAGGCTTGTCTCCATCTCCTCCTCCTTTTGTAGACTTGTCTCCCTTTGGATATTTGGAGCTCTCACCTTGCATCCTTGTGCTTCTCTCCTCATAGAGAACTTTCACCATTATTGACAAATCAAAGAATGCCTTCCTAGAAGCTTTTTCATCCTTTGACATATTTTCAATCTCTCCTTCATGTGTCATACTTTTTGAAGCTTCAACTGCAATTTGAGGAAGAATTTGTGGTGGATATTGTGGCAAACTTGCTCTCCTTGTCCTTGACCTAACTTGAGGACTTGCAACCGCAAGCTTTCCTTCTCCTCTATTGAGCTTCAACCTTGTAAGCATCACATACACTTGCAAACAATTAAATCCTCATAGCAACAAGAAAACCAAAGCTCTAATACCAAACTTGATATGTATGATATCTTAATGTAAATTTGCTTGAGGATGTGTAAATTGCAAGTGTAAAAATTGAGTTTTATGAGACTTTATGTTAAATTATTAAACACATAAAGCATGAATTTAAAACTATGAAATAGAAAAAAAAACAGACAAATACACCATAAAAATAACCACAACACAGCAAGTGATGAAGGATTTCACCCCTCCTAGGCTAAGTCTCCTTGGTCCAAGTTTCAATGGCTCGGCCCTATATCATTATCCTAAAAAATGGTGATTACATCAGTTTACAATGCTCAAATGGTCAAATAATTTTTTTTTTAATTAAAGTTCGGCAGGCTCCGCCGTGTCATGCCCTTTGTTCCGGTCGGTAGTCATATGGTATGTATGGGGGGGAGGGTCTAAGCCCTAACCCCTTACCCCAACCTTCACTGATATTAACGTTTAAATAACGTCTCTGCCACATTATATAACAAGGAATATAGTGGCTCGAAGGTTCGGGCGTTACACTGTTATGAGGAAGGTCCGACATTCAACTCCTGCGAAGTTTAGTTTGGAACTTAACCATATTTTGGTAGCCCCCGTGTTGCCACGTGGAAACCTCTGGTTGGGCCATGTGGTTCGCCACCATCCAACCAATCAAAATCGCCAACCAGTACCCATAGAATTTATAAAAGTGGCACAACTGAATTAGTCAATCAAGCCTAGTTAACCATGCCTAGTTAGCATGCCCAATCAACTATACAGACTGCTAACAAGGTTGCCTCCACAATTTTTGCCAAAATTTTGCATGTTTGGGAAAACGAACATAACTTGTTTCTGGGAGCATACGGTGTCATTTTTCCATGAAACAATTTGCACCAGATTCATAACAATGAGATCTACGTGGTCGTTCATGTTACATACCATTCCAACAAATTTCATTTTTTAGCATTTTTTGAGCACCTGATTAGAGAAACACCGACTCCAAATGATTTTCTACCATGAGAGGTTCATTAGACATAGGGGGGATGATAGGGACCTTAGAAACTGAACTCAATTCTAGAGTCACATACAAAGTAGATCTCATTGCACATAAGGATAGGTGTAGAGACTCTGGGAATGTGTTTTCCTCGCAGGCTCCCATGTGGAGGTGGAGGAGGTATCAAGTAATATTCAATGCAAGTCAAGAAGTATTGTGGCTTTGTGAGATCCTTTCAAAGTTTGGATTCTAATAGCAACATCTAGAAACACTTTTTTGTGATGATTAGAGTGCCATCAAGCTCACCAAAGACCCAGTTCAATATCAATACAACAAACAGATTGAACTACACATGCACTTCATTATTAAGCGTATTAAATATTTCATTCTCAAAGTAATGTTTCTCCTTACAAATTATCAACTTGTACACATTTTCATAAATTCTTACAAAAACAAAGTTTTCTAAACTTTAATAATATTAAGAGTTATGCAAATACAGACGATGGGGAATGGGCTCTGCTAGGGTTTAATTTCTCACGAGATTGCAGAAACCCTTTCGACCTTGCAGACCTGCTTAGACTTGACGGCGCAAATCTGAAATGCACATAGCATCTGGTAACCATACATGGCGACAAGTTCAGGGGGAGGGTCAACCCCCCTACAAAAAATGCAAAAACGCGTGCTAATACTGACCAAGATGTTGAAGCCTCTGACAAGGAGAAGGGGACGACAGCATCTCAGACATCGACCACGCAGAATCGGCAGGACGCGGCAACACCCACATCTTCCACATGCAAGCCTATCGCTCCAGAAAGACCCAAGATCGACTTACCAAGCCATCGTATAAATTCTCAGATCCAGTATATGAGGGATCATGCCCTCATAGGGAAATTTATCGGTTTCTGGCCAACTGAAAAAGCTTTGCAAGGATGGATCACCTCCAAATGGAAGCCCAAGGGACACGTCACTCTCCAGCTTGGACCAAAAGGCTTTTTCACTGCCATCTTCAATTGCATTGAGGACTGAAATAAGGTTATGGATGAAGGACCCTACTTCTTCAATTCAGCAGGGTTGTATCTCAGAAACTGGGTCGAAGGATTCAACCTAGATAAAGAAAATTTCAACTGGGCACTAGTGTAGATTTGCCTTTACTCACTGCTGCTTGAGTACTGGGATGAAGACTCACTCCAAGAAATTGGCAGAGGCTTAGGAGAGTTCATTAAGATAACTGAAGAGACAAAACTCCACAGATACACCTCCTATGCAAGAATCTGTGTCTACATGCATTTGGACAATGCTCTGCTAGATGCGGTAAGTCTGTATCATGATGATTTTGAATGGATTCAACCTTTATACTATGAACATGTTCCATTTAGATGTCGCAGGTGTCATGCTCATGGGAATTTGTTCATAGACTGCCCTCTCAACTCTCAGTCCCTGAATAAGGAAGCCGAAGATAAATCGGAACCAGATGGCTTCACCAAGGTGCCCTCTCGCAGAAGGCATAGTAAGAAGCCCTCAGCAGGAGGGAAGAAACCTACCCCCTCCTCCAATGCTCCTTCCACCAGTAACAGCTTTGCTGTTCTCTCCAACTCGGACCCTTTTTCTGGGACTAATCCTCTCTCCCCAGATCCAACCCTTAAACCCTCGACTTCCTCCGGCATTCCCAATCATCCTAACCCTGTCTCGGCTTAGAAGGATAAGCAATCTAGTGAAGCATCCAAGCCCAAATCCCCTCATGCAACCAAAATGCTAACCTGGAACCCCATCATCATGGACATTGACGATCCAAAGGCCAATCCCAAAACTGCATATGAGGAGAATCCTGGAAGTAGTCAACCGAGTTTCATGGAAGAAGACTCTGAGGGATTAGACCTTGGAGAGCTTGATATTCTAGGACTCGAAGATGCTTGTAGGTGCAAGGATTTTGACAAAATCAATCCTTGTTAAATTGAAAAACTTGAAATGGTCCTAACCAAAGTCCAACAACAAAATAAATTAGGCATCCAGCTAGGTAGTCATTGGGACAGCCTGAAAGTCATAAAGGAATCCAAGAAGAGGGGTCGAAAACCAGATTGGCAACACACCATCACTTTAGGGGATATGTTGGTGAACTCAGGATGATACCCCAAGCTAACGCGGTTCTTCAAACCTCTTTCTAATAGTTCCCCATGAAGCTCATCTCATGGAATGTCAGAGGGCTTAATAGCCCTGGCAAATACAAAATGATCAAAAATATGATTCAGAAAGAGCGACCTAATATTCTCTTTCTTCAAGAAACAAAATGTAACAGTGAGGCACTAGGCTCAATCTTATCCAAAGCGTGGCCTAGCTATAACTCGGTTGCAGTGGATGCCTCAGGATCTTCAGGAGGACTTACGATAGCTTGGGATACTCAGACTATAGAGCTCGCAAATTTTCATGCAGCGCATAATCTCATACATGCCACTTTTCATCCTATTGGAACAAATATACATGGGATTCTCTCAAATGTCTATTTTCCCCAGGACTGATCCAGGAAAATAGCGCTTTTGAACACCATGGAAGCCCTAAATTCCAACAGATCTCATCCTCTTTGGATTGTTGGAGGAGACTTCAACATGATCACCAAGCTGGAAGAAAAGACTAGAGGAAGGCCAAGACTGGATCCAAAATGCTCTCACTTCAAAGACTTTATAAACAACAGTTGGCTAATAGACCTCCCTTTCTCAAATGGCTCCTTCACTTGGAACAATAGGAGAACAGGGAATCAGCAGATCGCCTCAAAATTGGATCGTCTTCTTATTTCGGACAACGCCATTCATTTGGGAGGGGACCTCTCTGCTTCGATACTTCCATTGGCAGGCTCAGACCATTCGCCTATTTCGCTCCATTGGAAAAATATCGGTACCCAATTCAAAAGGCCTTTCAAATTTGAGGCCTTCTGGCTCTCTCACCCCTCATTCAAATCCATGGTCAACGCTGCTTGGAACAGCTTCACTCCACCAGAAGGATCGAAGATGTTCCAGTTCCAACAAAAACTTAAACATCTCAAATGCCTCATCAATAATTGGAACTCTTCAGTCTTTGGGAAAATATTCCAGGAGATAAAGATACTTGAAAACAAAATGGAAGATATTCAATAAAAAATCATCCACGAAGGTAGAACAGATCTCCTGGCATCCAAAGAACGGGACATACAGAAACAGCTGGAGGAGAGGCACAAACAAGAGGAAATCTTCTGGAGACAAAAATCTAGAATACGTTGGTTAAAATAAGGTGAAAGGAACACAAAGTTCTTCCACAGATCTACAGTTCAAAGAAGAATGCAAAACTGCATTACCCACATGACCAATTCTCAAGGAGAACAAGTGGAGCAACACGAGGAGATTAAGCAAGTGATTTTGAATTACTTTAAAAGCATACAGCAAGAAGAGCTCAATATAGACAAGCAACCGGCCATTGATAAAATAACACAGCTGATACCCAAGACAGTCAACACCGAGCACAATCAGATGTTACTGCGCCCTGTCTCCCTTCAGGAGGTTGAAATAGCGATGGCTCAATCTAAGGAAGGCAAAGCTCCAGGTCCTGATGGTTTCACCTCAAATTTCTTTCACCACTTCTAGGATCTCATCAAAATGGAAGTATGGCAGCTTGTAGATGAATCAAGAACTTCACACTGGCTTCTCCCCTCGCTCAACGCAACCTTCATAGCACTGGTTCCAAAAGAAGAGCACCCGAGTACTCCAGAAAAATATAGACCCATTTCTCTCTACAATGTAATCTACAAAGTCATTTCCAAAGTCATAGCCAATCGAATCAAGCCCCTTCTTCCGCTTTTAATTTCGCCTGAGAAAACTGGATATGTGGAGGGACGTCAAATAATGGACAGCATCATTTTAACTCATGAAGTCATTCATTCCTTAAAGAGTACCAGGAAGCCAGGTATGCTCCTTAAAATTGATCTTTCTAAGGCATTTGATAAATTATGTTGGTGTTATATACAACACCTCCTAAGAGCTTTTGGCTTCAACCAGATGTGGATAAGATGGATAATAAGCCTTATCAATACCCCCTTATATTCCATTCTCATAAATGGTATCCCCTCCACTCCTTTTTCTCCGACCAAAGGCATCAGACAAGAGGATCCACTATCCCCCTTCATTTTTTTTCGCATGGCTAAGGGACTCAGCAGACTTATCCATCATGCTGTCCATACCAGGAAACTACGTAGCATCTCCCTCCATAACTCTCCCACTACTACCCACCAGCAATTTGTAGATGACAACATGCTCTTTGGTTTCCCCTCTGCCCAAGAAGCTCGATCCTTTAAAGCCATTTGAACCTTTTCTCAGCAGCCTTCGGTATGTCAGTCATTGAATCCAAATCCCAACTCTTCTTCTTCAATACTCCTCCCCAAACCCAAGATAGCATTGCCCGAATTCTTGGTTTCTCTATCACTTCCCTTCTAGCCAAATACTTGGGAGGGTCGCTTATAGATACTGCCATTAAACACTCTTCCTTGAACATTCTATTGGAAAAATTGGAAGGCAGACTTACTTCTTGGACTTTCAGAGCACTCAATCTGGCAAGTAGACTCATTCTCATTAAAGCCATGTTGGAATCCATGCCTCTCTATCTCTTCTTCGTCCTTGCAGCGTCGAAATGGGTTCTCAAGAAGATAAAGGTTTTGCAACGCAGATTTCTTTGGGGGTCTTCCGGCCAAAATCGGAAATGGGCTTTAGTCAACTGGAACATGGTTTACTCCCAAAAAGAGGCAAGAGGACTTGGTCTCAGAGATCCTCTTCACAGCAATGAAGTCATGGGAGCCCGTCTTTGGTGGAAATTTCTCTCAAATCCTCACACGCCTTGGGCCAAACTTTGGACCGCCAAGTATGCCAATAATATACCTCCTGAAGATCTAATCAGGCTAGCCCCAGAAAGCGCTGGCTCCCTCATCTGGAATGCAGCCAAAAAACATTTTTCTCTCATACAGGAACATAGCTTCTGGGAAATTTGCAATGGGAATACAGCCAGATTCTAGGTTGACTCATGGCAGCAAAACCCAAAGTTGATTGATACTCTCATCCTCAATGGCACTAACATCATTGGACCTGAGGAAGTCAAATTCAGCCAGTTCTGGCTCCCCACTAGAAGCAAGGCATATAGACAATGGCAGGACCCTACTCATATCATTCCTCATGCACAGGACGATATCTCGAAAACACTCGGTGAGGAATTACAACGCAGGAAAATCAGATACTTGGAGGATCCTGATATTCTTCGATGGGGATATTCGACTCGAGGCATGTTCTCCACAAAAGAGGCCTTCTCCCTCATGCACCCTGTACCTCTACCCCGTGATCCGCTATGGCAATTTGTTTGGACTCCAGGTACATGGCCCAAGGTCTCAATGTTTCTCTGGTTACTCAGCCACAAAATAATCCTCACTTGGGAAAATTTTCTCAAACGAGGATTCTTTGGTCCTTCACAATGTCCTAACAGCAAACAAAGTAATGAAACAGCTCAACATCTCATGATCTCCTGCAAGCTAGCCAACACTCTTTGGGATAAAATCTGCTTCAGGTGTCAAAAGAGCAAGCCAAATGGGGATTTAAATAACATCATACGCAACTGGCCCAGACATCCTTACAGTAGCTCTCTTCTAAATACTCTTTCGCAAATCATTCCGGGTCTTCTCTTTTGGTCTCTTTGGAAAGAGAGAAACAAAATAATTTTCAAAGATCAAACCACTCCCTTGGACACCTTGTGGAAAAACTTCAGTAACAACCTCCAAGAGTCTCTTGCTCTCCACTCCTTGCAGGAAGAGGACCTTCCAAACCAACCAAAGAAAATCGCCATATGGAAAAACTGGCAGCTCAAAATATCGACTATCTCCAGCTCCAACATTCGAAAGAACCTAGATTCCCCGCTTCATTGGACTCCTCCTCCTCCAGGGATCATCAATTTGAACTTTGATGGAGCCTCAAAAGGCAATCCAGGTCAAGCTGGATTTGGTGGCATATTCAGAAACTCCAAAGGAGACGTCCTGGAAATCTACTTCGGCTCCATAGGCTGGGACACCAACAATTCAGCAGAATTGGAAGGGCTTTGGCAAGGGTTGAATCTTATTCACCACTACAACTTCTCCCCTACCATCATTGAAGGGGACTCCTAGATCCTCATCAAAATGGCCAACTAGCTGCTTCATGGCACCAGTTCAGTGAAAACAGCCACAAGTTGGCGATTGGCTTCCAGAATTGAAATAATAAGCAACTGGCTGAAAAACAACCAGGAAATCTCCTTCACCCACACCAAAAGGGAAGGTAAAAAAGTGGTTGATCTCCTAGATAATTTAGGAGTCGACAGTATCAATATTCTCCAGCATGGCTCCCTTCAAACCATCCATGACAGAGATACTCTTCAGAATTGCATTGAGCTAGTGCACAATGACCGCCCGGTTCCAGATGCGGATGATATGGCAGCCTGACGGGATGTCAGTCCCTGGCCACATCCTGAGGAGGCTCGCATGAGGTGGCCATATGGCCCCCTACCGCTCCATTAACAGTGTCATTACTCCGCCAGCCCCGAGTGCATTTACTCCCCCTCGCCAGCGATTTCTATCTCATTTCTTGCTCTGCTGGTTCATTATGGATTTCGTTTTAGACGATTCGAATTGCTCCTGCTCTGATTACATCCACTTTTTGCATCCTCGGTGGAGCGCCTGCCCTGCTGCTTGTGCCGAGCCAAGCGCTCACACACAAACAGGGCGACGCTGCTCTCTTCTCAGTTGCTTGGAGACTACTCCTGGTTCGCATTTCACCCAAATTTTATTCTGTTGTTCCAATTCTTGTTTGCCTCTTTACTGTGACGACCATTGCAGGTTCCCTCCAACCCATTCCAGCTCTTTGTGTCTTAGGCCGACTCATAATTTTGCTTCAGCCATGCTTAGGCTATGACACTGGATGCGTTGTCGCTGGGGTGCAAGTTGAGGGCAGTCTGCGCGTTCACGTCCCTCCACGAACTCTGATGCAGAGACCTCCTCTGAGACTGCTGAGTGGAGGTGCTCTCCTGTTACCCGTAGCCACAGAGGGTGTGACAGCCATCCTTACTTTTCCCACGCCGCTCATCCCTTTTCGCATCCTTCTAATGCTCCGACCAGTCCGGTTTCCCCTGCCTTGTTTGCTTCAGATATTCCCACCCTTCGCCAATCCTCTCAGAGGGCAGAGCTCCGCTTTGACTGCTCCTTAAACCAGCCTTTTGTCACTGTCTTTATAACATTCACCCTTAGATAAGAAGTGTCCCACAGACCTACTCCCTTGTCTGGTCTGAACCACCCTCCCCTGGGTCTCAGCCCCGCGCTAGCTGCGAATGCTCCTGAGAAACCGATCGAGACCCCAGGTTTAGCTTTTCCAGACCTAGGTAATCAACCCATGCAGGTGGAAGAGGGTCCAATGCGCAAAGTTGGCGAACAGAAAGGTGACGATGAAGAACCAGAAAGCGAGTATTGGTGTCGTATAGTGGAGGAGCCGCCTTCCCCAGCTCATGAGCAGTAACTCCCGCCTGTCCTGGTTCAAATGGTACACTTGTTCTACTGTTTTGGGAAATTCTGTGTTTTTTACGGGCTTTCTACAGTAGCAGCAGCTACTAGTTACTCTTGTCTTTTTTTTTTTATTATGATGTATGCAATGAACAATGCACCGGTTTCCCTCTCAAGGGCAGTGAAACTTCTCTTAAAAGAACTGGTTTCCCACTCTGGGCAATTCGATATTTTTCTAAATCATGGACATCAAGCCCAATCTTCAGGCTTCCACAGCTGAACTGAGGCAGTTTTGTAACACTATGTTTTCATAATAGAATTAGTATAATTTAGAAAAAAAAAATATTAAGAGTTTAATAAATTTTCATTAATGACAGATAGACTCAATGCCTCATTCATGCTCATATTGCTCCATATTTGTAAATTATTCAATCTTGTCCCAAGTTTTTCTTAAGGTGAGATGTTAAGGTATTTAGACACTTAAGAATTAGTTGAGATAATCTTCCTCTAACATAATTTTAGAAAATTGTGTTTCTTTAGTGTGTTTCCTTCATATGCATTTGTATCTATGCAATCTAACCTTCACAATAAACTTTTGAACTAAGATGATATGATTGGTCATATTTTTTTCTATAATAACAAGAATATTAATTGTGGACTTAACATTTTATTATCCCATGATATTTACTTAAAGAATATGAAAAGTCATTTGATTTTGTACCAAACTCATATATTTTCTTTTCAACTTTCACATAATTATATTTATTCAAATAAATATATTAATATAAATAATAAATTAATTTTTCCTTCCAAATGTAATATAGCTTTAAATACCCTTTATTAAGGGGACATTCATTATAAATATACCATCTATCAAAGAGGTGAAAATCCGAGAGATCTAAATTATTATGAAGATTATTGTGGCTCATATGATGAAGAGAAGGTTTTGCCAATACAAAACAACATACTATTTCGCAGATAATTTACATGATGAAAAACTTATTATAACCATTTGATTACTTAATGCTAACAATATACAGGAGTTAAAAGGACATTGTAACCTGCAAGATGTTTAGGCAAGATTCACAATTTGGAAAAACACAACCAAGAACATAACTATGTTGTGATTCTATTGGAATCGTCACACCCATTACAATTAATGGAAAGTGATATATGCAAGAGCGATGTCTCTTGAACGAAACAATGATATTATTTATTTATTATATAAATAAGGGAAAAATATTTTAGCGATGTTATCTCATAAGTAAAAAAATATTAAATAAAGGTAGGAGATTTTTGTATTTTATTAATTAATGTTAGTCAAAATTTTATTATTTTAATTTATAAAATAGTTTTTATTGTGCAAAATAGAGTTAATATAATGATAGGTATCGAAGCAATCCATAGTTTATCATGTTAATTTTTAAATATACACAATAAAGTCAATATGTATTAGGGTAGGATATGTGGAATAGGATAGAATTGACGACGATGATGATGATGATGGTTAATGTCCATTGAGACCAAAATTTGGTATATAGGTGTTGAAGATAATGGAGAATCCTATATTAGTGTGAGTTGGTTCACGAGACCTTAGGATAGGAATTAGTTTCTATTTCTTAGGGTATGGTTCTAACTTCCCTAAAACCATGTATGCTATATAATGCTTGAAGTGTATTGATAATGTAGATCATTCTGCAGAGCCAGAATCTCCTTGTTTAGAATCTCTTTCGTAGAGCTTACCGGTGGTTTTTTTATTTATTTAATTCAACATCACATTTTATCATGGTATCAAAGCTCCAGGGTCAAATCATATCTGGAGTGTTGTGATCCTTGTGAGTATCCATGTGGCAAAGGAGAAGCCACTAATGACTGAGTGATTTTTTCTCGGGCTTTAAGCGGATCAACGTGGGTTTTGGAGTAACATTTGTGCCGATCGTTGTGTTTACTACAGTAACAATCACGCCGATGGCGTGGAACTGAGCAGAAAAAAGGCGCCAACAATAGGAGGACTTACTTAGTTTCATTTCAGGCGTGATCGTCATGGAAATTAGGTCAGTAAGTATGCCGAGGAGATCTGAAGTAGATCTGAGCCAATGGACACCACTGATGAAGGAAGAAATCTAGGGAAAGGTCGTCGATGAAGGGATATGGTGAAAATTTGTCAATGAAGGAAGATATCTGAGGTATATCTTGCTGGTGCAGAGGATTCGAGAGCCCATCGCACAACATGTAAAACAACCTATTGGATTGATCGCAGATCAAGTAGATCTGTATCGTAAAATTTCTTTCCATAAGGATCTGGGGTCGATCTGTCATTTTTTTTCCTGTCAATTATTTTATGAATCTTCAAGATGAATAATCAAATAATTGAAGCATACTTGAATGAGAGAAACAAGCTCGACGATTTCAATTACTCTAATTGGAAGTTCAAGATGCAGACTGTGCTAGAAGCACAGAGTGTTTGGATGATTTAAAATGGGGATGAGCCGAACCCAGCAGCAGGAGCCCCATTGACCCAAGACTGGGATAAGAGAGAAGGAAAAGCAAAGACGTTGTTGATGTCAGTGAAAGACTTCATCATACTGCATAGTAGATAATGCAAATCAGCAAGCGAAATCTGGACAATATTGAAGGATTTGTATGAGATCGGGAATACAAATTGTCTTTTTTTTTTTAAGAGTAATATTATATCCATAAAGATGGAGGAGAATGAAATAGTTTCTTCTTTCATATCGCGGATCAAGGATCTAAAGAAAAAATTTGCAGATATTAGTGATATTGTAGCATATGCATATTTAGTTATGATTACCATGAATGGTATGACTGATCATTACCAAATGTTTATCCCTGGAGTGAATATCTTGCGTTAATCGCAAAGAAGAAATTCTTCAAAGAAAAAGGAAACCCTTCACAGCAAAATGGAGGAAATCCATAGAAAAGACTAGATCAAGCTCAAGGTATGTATCTGAATAGTAACAACTCTGTAATAAAAATTTTTATTATGGAAAGCTCGGTCATATGGCTGAGTGTAGGAAGAAGAAATTTCATGAAGAAGAATAGAAACACAAAAGACATGCAGGCCATTTCACAGATGATGACCATGTTCAGAACTTCAGATTGTTCATCGCAGACTTTGATGAGAATGTCGAAGTAGACATCTGGTATGTGGATTTGGGAGCATTCAAAAATATGACGAGAAACATACAATGGTTCAAAGAGTTTAAAGAAATCAACAATGGAGCACAAATCTACCTTGGTGATGATAGAAATCATCAGATCAAAGGGTGTGGGAAAATTTATGTTATTTTTCCTGATGGTAGTGTCAGACATATTCATAATGTAATGTATGTACCCAGAGTTACAAAGAACTTGATTTCTATATTCATGATTACAGATCAGGATCTCAAGGTAGAATTTTCTAATTCTAACTGGACTATATTAAAGATTTGTTGGATGGCATGAATACTATTGCTTCAGGAATTCGAACATGAGGTATGTACAAATTGGATGTGAGGAAAACACCAATTCGAGCCTTGATACATCAAGTTTGACTACAAAAGAGCTATGGCACCAGAGACTTGGTCATATCAACTACAACGATTTGCTATTACTTCAGAAAAAGGAAATGGTAAGAGATATTCCTACATTAAAACAAGTGCATAATGATTGTGATGTTTGTGCATTAGGAAAGATGCATAGAGAAGAATTCTTGTTTGAATACAAAAGAAAAAGAGAGACATATTTGAATTAGTGCACACAGACCTATGTGGACCCATGCAAACAAATTCATTAGGAGGTGCATTGTATTTTCTATTGTTTGTTGATGACTTCACAAAGTTTTATTGGGTATATTTCATGACTAAGAAAAGCCACACATTTGAATACTTTAAGCAGTTCAGATACATGATTGAAAAGAAAACAGGGAAGCACATAAAAATTCTCCGCTCTGATCAAGGGGGTGAATACAAAAAGGAGAAACTTACCAAGAATTGTAAATACCATTGGATATTACAGCAGTTCACAGTACCCCATACTCCTCAGCAGAATGAAGTAGCAAAAGGAAAGAACAGAACATTGTTGGTGTATGTTAGGAGTATGTTGAAAGGTAAGGGTCTTTCAAATGGTTTTTGGGCTGAAGCATTAAATACTGCAATTCATTTTTAAAATAGGAGTCCTACAAGAAGTCTTGAGTTTAAAAATCCTTTTGAAGCATTATATGGGTTTAAGCCTATAGTAAAACATTTAAGATTATTTGGGTCTAAAGCATTTGCCCATATTTCAAAGGAAGACAGAAGAAAACTAGATTCAAAATCCATAAGATGCACCTTTGTAGGGTATTGTTCACAATTTAAATCTTATAGATTATTTAATCCCTCTACTCACAAGATATTTGTTAGTAGAGATGTCATGTTCCATGAGCAGGTTTATGATGAATTTGATAAAAGAAATGAGGAATGGGATATTCCTTTTTTGGTGGAAGGAAGTGAAGAAACAGGTAACAGCAATGAGATGCAGCAAAAGGCAGAAGTAGAAATTTCAGATACAACAATCAAGCCAAGTCCTTCAAAGGAAATTTAGAATGGGTTGGAAGCTACACCAACGCTCAAAAGGTCAGGTAGGCAAATTCAATTTCCTGCTATATATAGGAGGGATTCCTTTATAACTATTATGTCGAATGTTGTTGAACCTTCTAGTTATAGAGAAGTAAGTCAATGTAGTGAATGGAAAGCAGCTATGGAGCAGGAATATGAATCTATTCTAAAATACAGCACTTGGGAGCTGGTTGAAATCCCTGAAGGGAAACAAAATATAGGATGTAAATGGTTGTATAAACCCAAGATTAATGCAGATGGAACCATAGATAAACTAAAAGCTAGATTGGTAGCAAAGGGGTATTCACAAAAAGAAAGTATTGACTATGAGAAAACCTTCACCCCCGTAGCTAAACTAAACACTATCAGAATGATGATTTCTTTAG
Organism: Pinus albicaulis; assembly: GCA_034641835.2. Lineage (NCBI taxonomy): Eukaryota > Viridiplantae > Streptophyta > Pinopsida > Pinales > Pinaceae > Pinus > Pinus albicaulis. The sequence goes on along the minus strand of CM076569.1, from coordinate 48,238,887 downwards.
CTACTAGAAAACACTCGATGATTCACCAACTATATGTAAAGGCTGCATTTTTAAATGGGGAATTGAAAGAGGAGGTTTACTTAGAGAAACCTGAGGGGTTTTTCCAGAAAGGGAAAGAACATTTAGTTTGTATATTAAAGAAAGTTCTATATGGACTGAAACAAGCACCCAGGTCATGGTATGAAAATATTGATTCATTTTTTTGCAACACGGCTACAACAGAAGTAAAAATGACCCTAATATGTATACTGTGAAAGATGAAAAGGGGTGTGTTATCACCTTATTTGAACCTCAGGCTGAAAAGGGAAAATCAGGGTAACCTTTAAACCACGCTCAGCCTTGTAGCTAGCCCTATAAGGTCAGGAGAGGGCTCTCTCCGTGAAAATATATTCAAAAAAGTACAATTATAAACTGATTTTAAGCTAGGTATAATAATGGGAAAATGTTTTAATGAAATGGATTTTTCATGGATGTATGGAGCAAATGGGACAGTTTGAATCAGGGAATTAAATCAGGGATATAGGTTATTTCATGGGGCAAGGTAGGCAAGAATTTAAGCAATTAAATTTAAATAATGATGGAATGGAAAGACTGGTGAGAAGCTGAAAAGGGCACAGAAGATGGATCCTTTTCAAACAGAAGAAAACACAGAATATTGAATGATTTCCCAAGGCAGAGCATAAAAAATGGATTCTACCTATCTATCTTGAAAGCATTCAACGAGAAATGTTTATGGATGAAAGGTGAACATAAAAAATTTACATATGAACACAAAGGAGAGAAAAAATGCTAAATTTCATACCACATGGATCCCACAAATCAGAGCTACATATTTCATTAATTCCTTGTCCAAACTGTTACAACGGAGTGCAAAGCGTCCTACTTTATTTTCCACACTATTCCCCTACTTACTGAACTACAGACCGCTTTACAAATGATTAAAAATTACATTAAATAGACCAGAATGTGAGGGAAATAGATCCACAAAAAGAGGATTTGTTTGCCAGCTCAAGAACTAAAGTCCGGTCATAGAAAATAGAACCAACAATTTGCCCCTGAAAATAAGGAACAACAATACATTTTAGGCCATCTGAAGATTTCGCTGTTACACTGGATGAAAGAAAAATAGGCAATCTGAAAAATAGATTCCTATTTTACTGGTGATGTATAAGTCTCTGTCTCATATTAGCTCTCGGCCCTTTCATTGTTTCTTATTATTACTCTCTTGAAGAAAAAATTTACTTTTTTGAAGAAACTCCCTTTGGAATAAATAAAAATGAAATTATGCCCTTTAGTGAAAGGAAAAACCCATTTTTGAATGGAGGGAGTGAAGGGAAAGGAGGTGGGGTCGTAATCGCAATCGGAATCGGAGGAGGTGTTACATAATGGGAAACAACATATAGTGGAGCGTTTAAAATACGCGTTGTGATGGTGTAATCGCAATCGGAGGAAAGAAGAAGGGAATATGTATATTAGAAAAAGGCAAAAGAAAAACTCCGATGCAATTGGCATAGGTCCGATGGGGTAATACAATAGAAGAGCAGAGAAATCCATTTAAACAGATTTAAAACAAATCTTACGCATTTACAAAGGAAAAACCAATTTTTTTTAAAAAAGAGCCGAGGGATTTTTAAAGTGGGACCCATGGGAATCACAATTGGAATCAGGGCTTGGGGACAGGGGTGTATATATTTGGAACAAGGCAAAAATAAAATCTGATGCGATTGAAGTAAATGCAATGGGGGGGGAATATTTTGTAAAACGAATTAAAATGAAATTTTAAGTTTTACAAAGGAAAGGGCCCGTTTATATGAATGGGAGGAAGATTATGTGGTGGGACCCAAAGGTCCATCAGAATCGGGAGATTGGAGGAGAGCGGAGGCAAATGTTATGTGATCGCGCCGATTTCGATGGTGCGATAGTGTATGAGTCATCAGATTGGAGGGGGCGATCGATGGTAGAGGTGTAATCGGGGATTGTCAATCGGGAGGGACTCAATTGGAGGGGATAATTTGAAAGCGTCGATTGCATACAAGCCGTCGGATCGTTGATCGAATCGATGGTCAGGATGACATCGGGTGGGGCTCAATCGAAGATATGGCAATGGGGGAAGGCGAATTGGAGGAAGGGATTTATAATACCAAACCTTTAAAACTTTATTATAAGGTTTAATGGGTGATGTGGGGAAGTGGTTTGATTTAATCGGATCGGGGATTATCCAATCTCATCGGAGTTTTTACAAAGGGCCAATCGGGGTGCACAATACGTATGGTGCGATTGCAATCGGGGGGGGGGGGGGGTATTTATAATATAAAACTTTAACTTTATTATAAAGTTTCAAGGCCATGAGGGAGAAGTGGTTATTAAATCGCATATGTGTTTAAAATATTTTAATAATGTGATTTTGCCATCGGATGGGGAAAAAGGGGTTTATAAAATAAAATATTAAACTTTAATAATATAAAGTTTAAGGGGAAGGTGGGAAAAGGGGTTGTTTTAGGGTATAGGGGACTTTCGTTCACTTAGGCATAAATTTCAATCCAGAAGTCATTTTTGAGAGTGTAATATACCGTTGGAAAGTGCTTTCTGGGATCTTTCTGTTGAACATACTTAGAACATGATTTGACACTGAAAATGTTGTGGAAAACCTCTCTGAAGGGCAGGGCGGTAACTTTGTGGAGATAGCAGCTTCTGAAGTGTGACTTATTACATATGATGACATAAAATTACATAAAGATGATAATTAAAAGTAAAGTATCATGTTTTCACCTCAAAACATGGTTTTGAGGTGAATATTACATCAAACTAAATAAAACATTTCTTTGATCTTCCCAGGTGTTGTGACTTTGAGTTTATTGACTTCCTCATGACCTTGCTGATATTTATTGACACTTGACTCATTAATTTGACCATGGTGAGATCCTAGAACCAGATGAGACCCATCCTATGACCTACTAACATGACTCACAAAGTGAAAGTAACTCATGAATAAAGACCATAGAGAGGAGAATCAACAAGTTTCACATGAGGGAAAACTGATGAGAAATCACTACCATCAGTGAATCCATGACATAGCAGAATGGTGAAAATTTATGGTATGGGACTCCTAATATGCAAATGCAAAACAAAAGTTTTGATCACTGATGGCAGTATGACTAGACTGACACTAACATTGGCTCCAATGGGGATGGTAGCTCCTTGTAGGTGCCAAGAACACCATAGACCAAGTAGCCTTATCCATTGGGCATGGAGTCAAAAATACTAAAAACTGACTCTGACTCAATACTAAGACTTAAAACTAAAATAAAACCAAACTATACACATATCATTCAAGTTTTGTAGCCTTCACCTCGGGCCCCAAACTTTAATGACTGTGTGCTTCAAATCTGATCAAAATAACATGGTATATACAATGATGGTGACATAGTTTCTGACCCATTATGTTCAATAATGGTAGTGCTTCAAAAGCCTACCATTCACTGCTCCTCCAGGGAAATCTTGGCCATCCATTTTTGAAATCAAGAAAGCATTTTGTCCCCTGTATGCTGAAATCCTGTATGGTCCTTTCCACAGGTTGTCGAATTTACCATGATTCCCTTTGTCCTCATTCCTTACATCCCATCTCAACATTACATCATCCAACTGAAACTTTTTCGCTTTGATCTTTCGATCATAGATCTTCTTTATCTTCTCCTGCAACTGAATAGCATTCTGTGACACTTCCTCTCTTGTTTTCTGAAGGTGGATCATCTTATTGATCCTTCACTGATTGTCATCGTCTTCACTACCAACTTCTTGCAATAATCTCATGACTGGAACTATAAGTGATGTAGGAAATACAACATCAGTACCATAAACCAATTCAAAAGGTGACATACCTATGGATTTTTTGCTGCTAACTTTGTCTGCCCACAATGCGTTGATGAGCTTTCGATGCCAGTTTCTTTTGTTTGCCTCCAACAATTTCTCGATTATATTTATCAGAGATTTGTTTGACAATTTTGCCAGGCTGTTTCCTTGTGGGTAGTAAGTTGTTGAATGGCCCAAGACAATATTGTATTTGTCGCAGAAATCCACCATCTTCTTAGATTTGAACGATGTTGCGTTATCTGTAATAATTTTGTGAGGGCAGCCAAAACGAGATAAAATATTCAATTCTAGGAATTGAATAATTACCATATCTATAGCTTGCCTTGCTGGGATGGCCTCGATCCATTTAGTAAAGTAATATGTACCTATCAGGATCCATCGATGTTGCGTTGATGATGCGGGATGGATTTCCCCTATGAAATCGAGTCCCCACTGCTGAAAGGGAGCGTTTACTGAAACTGGTTTCAAAGGAAGAGGAAGGAATTTCTTCTTCCGTTGGAAAATTTTACATTCATGACAACTCATCACTATTTTATACAAATCTAAAAATAAAGTGGGCCAATAATATCCTGCTTTCAACACTTTGTTAGCTGTAGTATTCCAAAACAAATGACCACCTCAGTCACCTTTGCGAAATTCATGCATTACCTTTTGAGCCTCATCTTCAACCAAACAATTGAGCAGAATACCTCCTGGATCTTTCCAATAAAGAACATTATTTAAAATACAATATTTAGCAAATTTAAGTTTTAAATATCTACCTTTACTCGTAGAAATTCCTGGAGGAGGTGAAAGATGCTAAAGAACATAAAAAATATCTGAATACCATGGAGATTGTAGAAAAATATCTGAAACTGGAACAAGCAAACCTTCATCTTCATCTTCTGACATTGCTGTTATGAGGTTTATATCCAAAGCACGCAGGTTTGATTGGGCCATTAATTTTGCCAAGCCTTGCCCTTTGATCAACTTCGTGGGTTTGATATCCAAATCGTACTCCAACATTGCTGCTATCCACTTACCTCTTCGACCTTCTGGATCAGTTTGCATCAAGACATCCTTTATTGCTGCATTAGGAACATATGCTATAGTACGTGAATGCAAAATATAGACCCTAAAATCCTTCAATGCCTTTATAAGAGCCAATTCTTGCTTCTCAATAATATTATACCTCAAAGTAGCATCTCTAATAGTCCTACTCAAAAAGGCAATTGGCTTTTCAATCTGATCTCACTTTTGCATCAAAATCGCAGCCATAGTATGCTCTAATGCAAATGAAAATATGATAAAGTATTGGGTGTAGTCAGGACTAATCAAGACTGGGGCATTGGACAAAGCAAACTTTACCAAATTAAATGACTTGATAGCTTCCTCACTCCATTTGACAATGCTATCCTTCTTCAACATGTTAGTCATTTCTCTTAAATGTTAAGCCAAATTAGGTATAAATCTGCACAAGAAATTCATCTTACCATTGAATGCTTGAATCTCCTTTTTGTTCCGTGGAAGGTCTATGTGTTGAATTTCCTCCACTATTGAAGGATCGATGCGAATACCATCTTTAGAGATGATATGCCCCAACAGCTTGCCTTCATCCATGGCAAAGAGACTCTTCTTTGGATTGAGAGAATTCCCAAACTTTCTGCATCGCTGAAAAACAATTCTCAAATGGTGCAAATGCTCATCATCAGAACCAGAAAACACTGTCAAATCATCCAAATAAACAACAAGAAAAACATATTTTCCATTGGCAAAAGCAATGTCCATTTCTCGCTAGAAAGTGGCTCCAGCGTTCTTCAGTCCAAATGGAATTTTGGCATACTGGAAGGTTCCCCAAGGTGTTGTAAAGGCAGTTTTGTCTTGGTCCTTCTCATGCACCAAAATCTGGTTGTAGCCTAAGTAGCCATCAAGTAGTGACATCCTAGATGTTCCAACTACTCTCTGCAGAATATGGTCCATCTTCGGAAGTGGATAATTATCCTTTAAGGATGCTTTATTCAGATTCCGAAAATCTATGCACAACCTTATCTCTCCTGTCTTCTTACGTACTGGGACCAAATTTGAAATCCAGTCAGAAAATCTAATAGGAACAATGATACCAACTTTATACAATCTGTTTACCTCTTTTTCGATGGATGGCAGCAGCTTCAGATTGATTCTTCTCAGCTTCTGTCTAAATGGCTTCTGATCCGGCTTAATGGGAATATTATGCTAGATTATGTTCTTATCATACACCTTCAAATCTGAATAATCTCATGCAAACACATCAGAAAATTCAGAAAGAAATTTAACATACTTTTCCTTTACCTCAGGGGACAATGCCTTTGAAAACTTCACAATCTTGAGCTTGTCAGCTATTCCAAGATTCACATCTTCGACTCCTTTCTCAGTAGGCACCAAGCTTGGTTTCTTTGCAACATCATCCTGATCAAAAATCTCCTCTAAAGGTATGAGACCTCTAGGAATTACATTATCTTTCAGCTGCAATATGTCCATCTGATTTGTTTCAATTTTTTGATCATCAACCTCATAATCACCTTCTATTGGAGTTTCTTTAAATTTTGCATCACTCTGCAAAAAAGCATTGATCTCATTGTCATCCCAAAACACTTGTCAATACCTTAAATTGTCTGGAACAGCAGGCCTATGTTTGACATAAATCTCAAACTTGTTGTTGGAGTTCATCGGAATCTTAAAATTGCTTGCAGTAGTGGCAAGAGAATCAGCAATAATGTTCTGCATCCTGGGTACTGCTGTCAAAGTGTACTCAGGGAATGTCTTTAAGATATCCAGGACTGCATTTCTGTATGCCCTCAATCGCGGATGTTTAGCTTGGTACTCTCCTTTAACTTGTTTGATTATCAGCTCTGAAGCTCCATAAACAGAAATCCTCTTTGCATTTAGCTTCTTCAAAATATTCAAACCTGCAACCAAAGCTTCATACTCTGCTTCACTGTTAGAGCAGTCAAAGGCTAATTTGTAAGCACATACTCTAACATTGTTGGGACCGTTTTCAGGCTAGAAAGCAGGGCTTTGAATCCATATTCCTATACCAGCCCCATCCTTACCAATAGCTCCATCAAAATCCATGCTCCAAAGTCCTTCTGCTTCTTCTTGTAGATGCTGAAATTTTACCTCTTTCTCTACTTTATCTTGACTAGTTTCTGCATCTTTCTGTTGTTCATTGTCTTTTTGTTGCTGGCAGGCAAGAGGCTCAGAAGTGCTTGCTGCTTTATCTTTTTCCTGTTTGAGAACTTCTCTGAAATTATTTTAAATCTCAGGTATGTCATCTACTTGTACCAACTGAACATTTGCATCATTCAAACCACCATCTAAATATAAGACAAAGGACTCTAAATCTGTGTGGACTGCATTGATGGGATGATTAACTGGCTTCTCTTTGCTAGTGATCATATATTTCATTTTCTTCTCCCTATATAGTTTTCTCAACTTACCAAACACGGGAATGGTGGCATAAGAGAAGTCAAGTTGCATGGTTCCTTTAATTTTTGCACCCCAAGACCTAGATAGAAGCATTCCAAACCATGGTGGAACATCGGCAACGACAACATCCATCAAAAAATTCTTTGCTGGGATTTGATCTAAAGATACTACCAAGTCTTTGATAAGACAAATACAATGGACCCTACCTAATTCAAAGGAATACAAATCATGATATTTATGGGTAATATCAAGTCCTAACTTCTCCATGATGGCTTTGGGCATCAACTTATGTGAGGTTCTGGAGTCCAACATAACATTATGCAAGATGAACTCATGTAATCTAAGACTCAAGTAAAAGGGAGGGACTTCACTTTCTTCAGATTGAACTTCTGTGGCTGGACCAAAGATGAGTTTCGGATAGTCATCCTCAACATTAACCATATCAAAAACAGAGTCTATTTGCAAAATTCTAGACACCTGATTTTTATAAGTGCTATTTTTCACCAACTCATTCAAGGGCATGGACACTTTTATCTTAGAAATTTCATTTTCTAAATTAAAAGGAGGAGCTTTTTCTACCTCTTTGATGGGAGGGTATTTCTTTTCTGCTTGCTCCTTTGTTGTGCTCTGCTGGTTCTTTTCAATTGCAGTGTTAATCGCCGAAGATTTTTTGCTAGAGGAAGGATCGGGTGGCTCTTTCCCTTTCTTCTGAGAATCGTTCTTCATTCGGAGCTCTTTTCTCTTATGAATGGGACTAATCGGGACATCTCTATTCCTCAAAGAATACTACTTTTGTTGGGCCGATAAAGCGTTCATGTACCCTCTTTGATAGTCATTGGACTCTTCTTCTAACACTGCATCATTGGCCAAAATAAAATCTCTGTCCTTTCGAATGTCTGCAGTCGCTGTGTATTCTTCATCTTCAGTAGGAAAGACGAGCACACCATCGACTGTGAAGAAATGATTGGCTTCAATCAAAGGATCATCATCATCATCTGTTTTTGTTCCCTAAACGTAATTTTGCTACAATGGAGTTCTGATCTTCTATTGTGGTGCTGCTTGGTCATGTGTTCTCTGTTCTCTCTGTTTAATTCTGAATTTCGGCTGCTGTCCTCTGAAATTCGGATTCCTGATTTGAGGTTCAGGTCTATCTAAAATAGTTAATCGATCAACCATATTTTTGACTGTCTGGATCAAAGTGTCCATCTTACTGTCTGAAGGAGACGCTTCTTCTTCCACAGTGACTCTCTTTTCAGCTTTAGTCTGTGCTCTTTTTGCTAGCAGAATTGCTTCTACACTTACAACTATCTTCTGCATGTCTTCAAGCATGGTGGGATCTCTCTCTCGCAACTGATATGCCATATCAGCATCGAAACCATCTAGAAATTTTAGCAAGGATAATCCCACAGGAGGTTTCAGGTTAGCTGGAATAGCATTGTATACAGCATTAAATCTTAGACAATAATCCTGTACAGTTTCTCCCACATTTCTTTTAATATTTTCATACTAAGAAAAAATTTGGAGTGGGTTTTTCTTTACCTCCCACCGGTCTAAGAACTGTGTATGTAACTCCTACAAAGTGTAGATAGAGCCTGCTGGTAAGGCTCTGAACCACTTTCTAACTTCACCTCCAAAGCTTTGGACAAACAACCTTGTAGTTACATTCTCTGCCTCTACCTCATGAAGATCAAAAAATTCATTAATCTTATCAACATGTTGTTGGGCTGTGATGCTTTGAGTGGCATCAAAGATAGGAATTTTACTTTGATAATCAACAGGCATATCATTCAGAACCTAAGGTAAAACCAGGGGTGCACACTGGGCAACCATGACTCGAGGTGGATTTACAACAGTGTTTGTGCTACTAGGATTTAAGGGAGGTGTTGATGGAGGAGATGATAACTGAGAATTGACTTATGGGAATGCTGATGAATTAGGAGGAGGGAATGCTATTCCTGATGACTCTGAAGGCTCGGGGATATTAGTTACAGTGATGGATGACTGAGGGGAATTCAAAATGTAGTCATCAATTAAGGAATTTTCCCTTTGAACTTCAATATCTACAAGAAATTCTGGATCTAAAACTGTGTCATCAAGTGTATTTTTAGACTTACTTTTAAACAAAGAAAGCTCAAAACTCTCATCAAAAGAAATATATTCTACAAAAAACCACTCACTGGGCCAAGTATGGGATCTGAAGATAGGTCTAGGACTTAGTGATCCCTCTTGTCTTCTGACTATTCTTGGAATGAGATTAAGATTTTCAAACACAGGGGGAGGATTTGGATCAGGATTGGCCCTTATGTATCTTCTTGAAGCCAATGTGGTTAAATTTATACTATACAAAATTCTATTTTAGCCTAGCAAACTCTGAACATCATCTTCCAGAGTCCAGAAATTTACAAGAAAAATATTACTGGGGTGATCTGTCGTTATGCTCTGATACCAGAAATATATTAGGATTGTGGATCATTTGGAATAAATGCTTGTAATTATATTCCCCTCCAAAATCTCTTTAACAATGTTCGCTTTGCAATAATATTCAAACTTCTCAAACAAATCTTTTAAAGGTTCATGTGATATAGGGGAGCACACTTAAAACATTTAGGCAAACCTTATCACTCCGGTCATAATATCAAAATATTATAACAATGGTCCTATTCCTTTAAGAACCACCAACCTTCGAACTTATATCATAAAACCCATTTATTCTACCAACGCGACATACATTTCATTGAATGGGGCCCCACGCATCCATTATTGACCTTTTTATGAATTAAATAAACATTAAATAATGTAAAACCGCCGGACCATACCTCGATTTATCGCTCGTGCACTTCACTGCGTGATTGTTGTCAGATCTAACATTCTCCAGATCGGACGATCCTCGTCAATATCATGTTTTTTCAAAGGCTGAGAGTTAACACATAAAATTTGTGCGATATGGGTGGTATTTGGGAGATGACGTGCCCAAATATTATTGGATCGCGTTTTTCTGGCGTGGTTTCTCTCTGGACCAAAAGCAACGCGACACAGGCGATATTGTTTCCTGAAACCCGCTTCTGGTATATAAACTGCGCTTTAACTCAGGTTTTTAACTGTGATTAGGCACTTAACTCCTCACGTTAACTCAATGGCTGGGTCCCACTAATATAACTCCACCGGCAACATAATAAAGTTTTTTTACTTCAATAACAGAGATTTCTAAGGGTTCGTCGTGTTCTATATAACCAGGGTTTAACCTTAGATAGAGGTTTCAATATTCTACATTCACAGGGCCTGACTATGACTTTCTTCAAAACAGAATAACACATTAAATTTGAGTGCTGAGAATATGAGCTTGAAGACAGTCAGATCGTATCCCCAGTGGAGTCGCCAGAAATGTTATCACCTGATTTGAACCTCAAGCTGAAAATGGAAAATCAGGGTAACCTTTAAACCACGCTCAGCCTTGTAGCTAGCCCTACAAGGTCAGGAGAGGGATCTCTCCGTGAAAATATATTCAACAAAGTACAATTATAAATTGATTTTAGGCTAGGTATAATAATGGGAAAATGTTTTAATGAAATGGATTTTTCAGGGATGTATGGAGAAAATGGGACAGTTTGAATCGGGGAATTAAATCAGGGATACAGGTTATTTCATGGGGCAAGGTAGGCAGGAATTTCAACAATTAAATTTAAATAATGATGGAATGGAAAGATTGGCGAGGAGTTGAAAAGGGCACAGAAGATGGATCATTTTCAAACAGAAGAAAACACAGAATATTGAATAATTTCCCAAGGTAGAGAATAAAAAATGGATTCTACCTATCTATCTTGAAAGCATTCAATCGGAAGTGTTTATGGATGAAAGGTGAAAATTAAAAATCTACATATGAACACAAAGGAGAGAACAAATGCTAAATTTCATACCACATGGATCCCACAAATCAGAGCTGCATATCTCATTAATTCCCTGTCCAAACTGTTACAACAGAGCTCAGAGCGTCCTCCTTGATTTTCCACACTATTCCCCTACTTACTGAACTACAAACCACTTTACAAATGATTCAAAATTACATTAAATAGAACAAAATGTGAGGGAAGTAGATCGACAAAAATAGGAGTTGTTTGCAGCTCAAGAAATAAAGTCTGATCATAGAAAGGAGAAGCGACAATCTGCCCCTGAAAATAAGGAACAACAATACATTTCGGGCCATCTGAAGATTTCGCTGTTACACTGGATGAAAGAAAAATAGGCAATCTGAAAAACAGATTCCTATTTTACTGGTGATGTAGAAGTCTCTGTCTCATATTAGCTCTCAGCCCTTTGACTGTTTCTTATTATTACTCTCTTGAAGAAAAAAAAATCATTTTTTGAAGAAACTTCCTTTGGAATAAATAAAAATGAAATTATGCCCTTTAGTGAAAGGAAAAACCCATTTTGAATGGAGGGAGCGAAGGAAAAGGAGGTGGGGTCGCAATCGCAATCGCAATCGGAGGAGGTGTGACACAATGGGAAACAACATATAGTGGAGCATTTAAAATACGCGTTGTGATGGTGTAATCGTAATCGGAGGAAAGGAGAAGGGAATATGTATATTAGAACAAGGCAAAAGAAAAACTCCGATGTGATTGGCATAGGTCTGATGGGGTAATACAATAGAAGAGCGGAGAAATCCCTTTAAACAGATTTAAAACAAATCTTACGCTTTTACAAAGGAAAAAACAAATTTTTCAAAAAAAGAGCAGAGGGATTTTTAAAGTGGGACCCTTGGGAATCGCAATCGGAATTGGTGCTTAGGGACAGGGGCGTATATATTTGGAACAAAGAAAAAAAAATTCCAATGCGATTGAAGTAAATGCGATGGGGGGGGGGAATCTTTTGTAAAACGAATTAAAGTGAAATTTTAAAGTTTTACAAAGGAAAGGGTTCGTTTATATGAATGGGCGGAAGATTATGTGGTGGGACCCGAAGGTCCATCAGAATCGAGAGATTGGAGGAGAGCGGAGGCAAATGTTATGTGATCGTGCTGATTGTGATGGCGTGACGATGTATGAGCCGTCTGATTGGAGGGGGCGATCGACGGCAGAGGTGTAACTGGGGGTTGTCAATCAGGAGGGACTCAATTGGAGGGGATCATTTGAAAGCGTCGATTGCATACGGGCCGTTGGATCGTTGATCGGATCGACGGTCAGGATGACATCGGGCAGGGCTCAATCGAAGATATGACAATGGGGGAAGGCGAATCAGAGGAAGGGATTCATAATACCAAACCTTTAAAACTTTCTTATAAGGCTTAATGGGTGATGTGGGGAAGTGGTTTGATTTAATCGGATCGGGGATTATCCAATCGCATCGGAGTTTTTACAAAGGGCCATTTGGGGCGCACAATACGTATGGTGCGATTGGGATCGGAGGGGGGGGTATTTATAATATAAAACTTTAACTTTATTATAAAGTTTCAAGGGCGTGAGGGGAAGTGGTTATTAATTCGCATATGTGTTTAAAAGATTTTCATAATGCGATTTTGCCATCGGATGGGGAAAAAGGGGTTTATAAAAGAAAATATTAAACTTTAATAATATAAAGTTTAAGGGGAAGGTGGGAAAAGGGGTTGTTTTAGGGTATAGGGGACTTTCTTTCACTTAGGCATAAATTTCAATCTATAAGTTAGTTTTGAGAGTGTAATATACCGTTGGAAATCTCTTTCCGGGCTCTTTCTGCTAAACATACTTAGAACATGATTTGACACTAAAAATTCTATGGAAATCCTCTCTGAAGGGTAGGGCGGTAACTTTGTGGAGATAACAGCTTCTGAAGTGTGACTTATTACATATGATGACATAAAATTACATAAAGATGATAATTAAAAGTAAAGTATCATGTTTTCACCTCAAAACATGGTTTTGAGGTGAAGATTACATCAAACAAAATAAAACATTTCTTTGATCTTTCCAGGTGCTGTGACTTTGAGTTTATTGACTTCCTCATGACCTTGCTGATATTTATTGACACTTGACTCATTAATTTAACCATGGTGAGATCTTAAAACCTAATGAGACCCATCCTATGACCTACTAACATGACTCACAAAGTGAAAGTAACTCATGACTAAAGACCATAGAGAGGAGAATCAGCAAGTTTCACATGAGGGAAAACTGATGAGAAATCACTACCATCAATGAATCCATGACCTAGCGGAATGGTGAAAATTTATGGTATGGGACTCCTAATATGCAAATGCAAAACAACAGTTTTGATCATTGATGGTAGTATGACTAGACTGACACTAACAGGGTGCATAGTGTTGATTTCTTTGTATGTAGATGGTATAATTATTACAGGTGATGCTATTGATCTGATCAAAGAAATCAAGCAACAAATGTCACAAATGTTTGAAATGAAAGACCTTAGTGAACTAAGATACTGTTTTGGTATTGAGAACTGGAGAGATTCATGAAAAAAAATTCTATCCCAGAGTAAGTATGTTAGAGGTCTACTGGAAATATTCAGGATGGATCAGTGTAAGGCTGCAGCAGTACCATTACAGCAGAACATTAATTTCGGTGTGAGGATGGTTCTAAAGAGGCAGATGCGACACTCTATCAACATCTGGTTGGGAGTCTAATCTACCTAACCACTACTAGACCAGATTTGGCTTATGCAGTTAGTGTTTTAAGTCAATACATATCCAAACCACTTGAGAGTCATTAGATTGTAGTGAAAGGTGTTTTAAGGTATCTACAAGGAATTGTAGTTTATGGTATTATTTATACTGATTCTTCTGATGTTAGATTGATATGATTTACAAATTCTGATTGGGCTGGAAATATAGACGACAGAAGATCCATAATAGGTTATGCATTCAGCATTGGATCCAGGGTGATTACATGAAGCAGTAAGAAACAAAACAGAGTTTCCTTGTCTTCAGTTGAAGCAGAGTATCAAGATATGTGCACATCAACATGTGAGGCAGTTTTGTTGTGGAGACTTCTCCAAGATGTCGAGGAAGAACAGAAATATCCAACAACCAGAGCTCAATAAAACTTGCTAATAATCCCGCGTTTCACAAGAACGCTAAACACATTGATACACAATTCCACGTTGTTAGAGAGAAAGTTCAATCAAAATAAATCCATCTTTTATATTGTAAAATGTGTGATAATGTTGCTAACATTTTCACCAAGACTCTTGGAAAAATGAAGGTTGAAATTTTTAGGGAGATGTTAGGCATATTTGTGAACCCCTTCTCCATTAAAGGGGAGTGTTGAAGATAATGGAGAATCCTATATTAGTGTGAGTTGGTTCACAAGACCTTAGGATAAGAACTAGTTTCCATTTCTTAGGGTATGCTTCTAACTTTTCTAAAAACATGTATGTTATATAATGCTTGAAGTGTATTGAGAATGTAGAGTGTTCCATAGAGCCAGATTCTCCTGGTTCAGACTCTCTTTCATAGAGCTGACCAGTGGGTTTTTTATTTATTTAATTCAACATCACATTTTATCAATAGAACCTAAAGAAACTAATTATTTAGTTTGCTTTAAAATTGTACTCTTATGCTCAAAGAGCTTGGAGAGAAGCCTCCTGAGCTCACTGTAATTTTGTCATATTAAAAGGCTAGGTCGGTATTGCAACAAATATTATGAAACTGAGATCTAATGTGTGTGTATGCAGGGCACTCTTTCACTATGGAGCTCATGAGAGTTCGTTTTTATCTTGGCTATATTACTTTTTTTCTTTGAGCTATATAAAACAAAGAGATAGTTTTGATCTTCTAGAGTAGGGTTGATGACCTCCTAATATCTTAATTTTCTTTTAGCCTCTGAATATTAAAGATATAAAAAAGAGTATTTAGTAAAAATACTTTTATTATAAATATGTATTTAAAAAGGTAAAATAAAAATTTTATGAGATTTTCACATGTTATAATACAAATTGACTAAACAAAAATAATGGAAGAAAATATTTTACATGAATATATTATATAAAATTATGTAATTCATATAATTATTAATAAAATAAAAATAAAAATTATAGGTGTAATTTAAGAAGTAGTCAAAATGAATTTTTTGACATTATTTTTAATCAAAATCTTTTAAAGTGTGGAAACCATTTATATATTAAAAATGTATTTTAAACAATAAAAAATCACAATCTTACTTAAAATTATATTGTCAATTTTTAATAAAAAAATGATTTCATCTATAAATTAAAATAAATTTTAATTATAGTAAAATAATTGCCATAAATAATTATCTATTAAATATATTAAAATAAATATTAATCATCGTATCATATATTAAACATAAACATGGACTAACTTTATTTTCCATTTACTTTTTTCTCAATAAACAATATGCAAAAGCAATCAACGACTAAGTGATTAAGTAATTATGATACTCTGATTAATATTGAAGTTGTCTACCGAAACCGTGAAATAGCCTGGACGGCAAAAAAAACTGCCAGAATCCGGTTACACTTTCCAATACACTTTCGGAGGAAAACGGTTAGAATACAATTACTTTGATATTCAACTCGAACCCGCAAGAACCATTGAGGCGGACTTTGAATAGTGATCGAAATGGACGTGGAGAGTCAAACCATTGACCTGACTCAACCTTGGTACGGCGGCGGAGGCCCGCCATCTTCCCTCGTCGAACGCAGCAACCCTTCCTTCACCGGCTCCATGTGCTGCAAATTTCCCGACCAATCACAAATATTAATAACAACATAAACATAAATATGGCGAAGGCTTCTAGATACATCTATCTAGTGGAGCCAGAATGCAAGTGGAGAGTCGAGATCATTGACCCATCTTTCCTCGCCCCGCTCACCAACCCTTCCTTCACCTGCTCCATGTCCTACAAATTTCCCCACAGATAACAAATATCAACAACAAAAATTGAATGAGAATGTGAAGGCTTGAAATACAATTATATATCTCTACTGAAATTTGAATGGCAATCGAGTCATATATATATTACATGATCTTGCAATTTGATGGTCGCAGTCATTTGATATTTCAAGCGTGATGGATCGTGTTCATGGTGTGCTCTGGATGTGGCCATTGAAACAAGAGGGACACTCATTTCTCTCAGACTCTCCAGCATCGCAACCATCGAATCGATCGTATTTCTAGGGCTTTCGACAACCACTTCTATATTTGCCATGTCATCGCCAATCTTTGATACTTCAACTGTCACCAAGCTGTTGCCACCCTCACTTCCCGTGGAGCCCTGTTGTTGCAGGGCTGTGCTGGTGCCTGCACCTTCCTCAGATTGAGCGCGTGGGAGCTTCTTCAATTCTAATTCCAACAGTTTATTCCTCTCTTCAAGTTCTTCCACACGACATTTGAGACTGCTTAAATACTCTCTCGTATAGGCCAATGTGGAAATCTGGTCTTTCTACACATATATCAGCAACAACTCATTTTTTGGACCTACTTCTAACTCAAATTTAAGATAAGAACTGCTGGCTATTACATATATTTTCAATAACTATAGCGATTAAATATAAAGGTCTATGGATGGCCATAAAACTTCATTTCATTACAACAAAACATTTAATTTTCATGGAACGTACACTTGCCCCACCAGGGATGAATCGACGCAATGCGTCAAAGCTCTCCTTCAATTTCTCCCTCCTCCTGCGCTCAGAAATCATGTGATGAAGCTGAACGCTAGAAACCGTTCCCCCTGGTGGTCTTTCGCTCCCATACATCGAGATTTGGCGCACTCTTTCTGCATTAATATTCCTCAACATTGCTACGCTTCGCTTCAATGTGTACTGACCCTCAACCACGGGGTGGCTCAGCGTTTTACTTAGCGGTCTCCATATGTCAAATGCGCTCATCATGATCATGTTCCCTGCTGAGGTGACAACAGGGAAACCGCTGGCCTCACTGGTTTGCGGGAATAGCAGTGCACCTGGAACGCTATGTTGCGCTGAGGAAGTCTGAAGATGAAGGCCACCGATTGTCAAAAGCCCAGAAGAAGGTCGCAATTGCAACGTTTGCAGGTAAGGACGCAACCCACTTACAGAAAATTGGTGGGTATCCTGCGATATATTGATTTGAGCCCCCGTAAACATGGTGGGATACTGTATATATGAACTCCCAGGGCTGTCAATAGAGCGTGATAGCAGCGAAGAACAATATGAAGTGAATATACTCGCCCCAGGCGTGGGCATGGACAAGGGGATAGAAATATTGGGTGACATGATGATAGTTACACTCGCCAGGATGCTTGAAATTCGTAATTTATTCTGCTCATCCGCTTGAACCTGCAAGTGAAACCATGGAATTAAGCATGAAATCAACAGAATGCAGACGAGTGGTAGTTACGCTCATAGATGGGTTGGGATAATATAATGTCTCACCAAATTTGTTGTTCCCAGCTCTACTACGCCGTTTCCACAGGGAACGAATACTGCAGTCTGAAATAATCAAATATCAGGATGGGCAGCGAGGAAGAGTACCAATCGATGAACCACATTCAATTAAATTCATCTTGCCACGTGTCTGAAACGAGACAAGGGAGACGTATAAACACTTACTTGAATACCGACGGCCTGCATACAAGATTCCAATGAGAGAGACAGAAACAATAAATTCATGGCCATGGGAAGCGTTTTCCATAACAATTTGAATGTGGGCTGAAATGGAAAACTAATTTGTTTACCTTGTAAAAGAGTTCCTGGCTTTCATTAGAGCTGAAGAGCAGGAGCTCATTTACTGTTAACCAAACATATGGCGGTTGATTCAATGCCAAACCTGGAACTCTGAGTTGGACCATGCACTGCATTGTATCAAAATTTTGCCAGCATTCTATGTACGATATATTATTGCCAATTTCAATCATGGAATACATAGGGAGAATTTTTATTATTTATAAAATTTGGAAAATATAATTTTTATTTGTCTTGGTTTTTTTAATTAAAGAAGCTTGTTCTTGTTTTTAGCCGTTGTTTAGATGATTTTTGGTTGAGAGATTTACTAAAATAAGTAATTGTAAGGTCAATATAGTATTTCTGTTTTAAAGTATTTATATGTGATGTTTAATAAAATGGGATGTAGTTTTTAGTGTGTATTATATAATTTTAATTACAAATAATTAAAATAAATAAAAAAATAAATTGGTTTATTTATTAATTTAACATAAAGATTATTAATTTCATTTATATATAATATGCTCTTTTAAATAGCTTATTAATATTTCTTGAGCCATAGCTCCATTAATATGTGCCGTAGTATATATTATAAACAAATACAAAATCCAACTACTGCTCCCTGCATTAATAAAGCTATAGTTCTAAAAATATTGGTTGCCTTTTGATATATAAATTTTTACAAGACTCAAAACTTCAGAAAACCAAAGATAAAACTGAGCTGTAACTTTTTAATTCGGTGGCACAAAACCTACATTCTGTGAGTATGGATTAAACTTACCCGGCATCCAGAGCAAAGCGACAAAGCTTGTACAAATTGAAAAGGGTTTGGCTTACACTCTGCGCCGGGGCCGTGGAGGAACCAGTTTCCATTTCTGGGTTGAACCATCCGTCTTTACATGCTAATTCTCTGAAAATGGGATCGAAAAATTAGTTACCAAATGTAACATCCTTAATGCTTATTTTACAAAACTCATAAGAATAGAGGGAAAGAAACTTACTGTGCGTGCTGATCCAAAGACCACAGCGAAATATAAGTCCAGCCTAAAGTTATAACTATGCTTCTCATTATTTGTTGCAGGGAGTGGTCATCCAAGTAGAAAATGAAGTCCATCATCTCGATCTCACCGACGTAGAAAGCAAAGCCTGTGGATCTCGCCGACGTAGAAATACAGAGCCTGGAAAATTGAAATGGGCGCAGGAGGAAAGGGTTTAAGATTTGCGAAGGCAGGAGGTGTTGAGGTGAGATTTGTTGTGATTGTACACGTATGGTAAAAGGGTTAAAGAGGTGTTGAGGTGAGATTTGGTGTGATTGTACACATGGTAAAAGGGTTAAAGAGGTGTTGAGTTGAGATTTGGTGTGATTGTACACATGGTAAAAGGGTTAAAGTGTGAATCAGGCAGGAACGCGGGGAATATAGTTTCGTGGTGGGGGCTCCCGAAGTTGAAAACGTGTGTAGGGATTTGATGGGGCTTTGAATTTTATATTGAAGGTCGTTGTAGCCGTTCCGTTGGTCGCACATGGAGTAAGCCGGCGCCGTAACGAGATCCCAATAACCAAGGGAAACAAAATATATTTTGTGCTCTTATCTCATTAAAAACAAAAAATGACTTTTGTGCCCTGTTTCACGCCTTACGATATTTTATTGCTTTTTAATTTCAGTCTTTGTCATTTTCGAATATTTACTTTCACATACAACTCAGCTATCATACATTTTTACCGTTGCTAGAAATTTCATTTTATATAATATTTTATTTTATAAAATTAAAAAATACCCACATACATGACCAGATATTTAAAATTTCGATAATCTTTTATTTTATAAAAATAAAAAATATGCACATATATTTAATAAATTAAATATAGCAAACGTTGCAATTTCATATGTACTTAATTAGGTATCTAATATAAATATTTAATTAGCTTATTCTAATATTATAATTTACTTATAGTTCTAATATTAATATAAGTATTTAATTATAGGATAATGATTAAGATGTACTAAAGTATAACATTATTATTTTACTTATGTGTTAAAGTTAATGATGATGATGGTTAATGTCCACTGAGATCAATCTTTGGTCTATGGATCTAAAGAAAAGAGTTATTTAATTTGATTTAATATTTTGTTCCTATGCTCAAAAAGCTTAGAGAGAAGCCTTCCCAGCTCACTATAATTTTGACATCTTAAAAAGCTAGGAAGGTCAGTATTGCAACAAAGATTATGAAATTGAGTTCTAATGTGGTGGTTGTACGCGGGGCACTCTAAGAAGAAGTGATTTTCATCATCAATGTTCATGTTCTCACAGAGATGGCAGATCCTTTCCATCCATGGTCACTATATTAAGATTATTAGTTTAATAGTTTATTTAAAGAATATAGTTAAGACTAATATTATGACCAATATAATCAATAAGTAAAAATAGTAAAAATATTATATTCTTAAAGATAATATTATATTATGGTATATATATATATATGATGATGATGATGATGATGATGGTTAACGCCCACTGAGAGCAATATATATATATATATATATATATACAACTTTTTAATATAATATATTTTTATTTAATATTCAAATTTAATACAAGATATTTTTTCATATATATTTCAAAAGAAATCTCTATATTTAAAAGATTATATATGTTATGCCATTAGCTCACAAAATAGAAGAAAAGAAAGATCAATGACTTAGAAATCAACTTTTTCTAGGGGGAAACCTCCTTTACATTACATAAATGAAAAATTCATGATAAGAATTACAAAACCTACTTTCTATATATAGGAGTCTAAAGGGTCACAATATAATAAGAGTCTACATAACAATAATAATGTAAGGGCACAACAATAACAATAGTGGGCTACTATGTGGCACAATAATAACAATATGGGGACTACATGGGCACAACAATAAGGGGGTTACACTAACAATAAGAATGGATCTCAGCAAAGAATGAACAATTCTTGGACGATACTAATGACAAACCCTACTTTTCTAGATATAGGAGTCTAAGGGGTCACAATATAATCAAAGCCTACATAACAATAATAATGTAAGGGCACAACAATAACAATAATGGGCTTCTATCCCCGATTCGGGTGCTCATTCTACGAGGAGGTAGGTACCTTGTTTCACAAGTGGGCGGTCTCTGTCCTTCATGAAATAAAGAACCATGATGTGGCTTTCATTAGAGTATTCATGGCAGCATGTTGTAGATCCGCAATCAAGGTTAATTAAGGGAATACAGCCTGTGTTGTCAGGCTGGAGAGGGAATGTCCAAGAACGAGTATGTTACTGGATCTGGCAGGTTCATTTTGCAATACAGTCTTTGGTTGCAGCGGGTACTCTATGGAAGTATTGTTGGGGTGCAACGGATACTCTGTGGAAGTGTAAGCGCACGGCGGCGGCCAGACTCTGTATCAAGCAAGCCGTTCTGTTGGGGCCTGCTTCCATCATGGTTAAAAGACAAACTTGTAACCATATTGATAAAGGAAAACAGCAGCAACTTCAGCCTGAAGTTAGCCACAGGAAAAGAGGTAGGAAGACGAGACAAGAGGTTTTACAAAACCTCTCAGCACACTATGATATGGGCAATTCATCTAAGGTTCAGCAGGAAATTCGAGGATGGGAGAGAGAAATTCAAACAGATGAAGAAGACAATGATGCTAAAGTAGAGATCCTGGATTTCATCACAGATCCTGGTAATACTCGTGGCCATTTGTCATTGTTTCATCAAACAGTGCATACTTACTGGATTGTAAAATGCCTGTTGGCCAAAGCAATGTAGATTTCCCCCCCTCATCAACAGCAGATTAAACCACGCGTAATAAATTTTCTAGAGGATATTCAGGATCAGTTGAATCATATTAAAACCACTCAGTATCAGGCTACTGATCGTATCAATAGAATTGATGATCATGTTGGCAGAATCGAGAAGAAACTTCAATAGCTGTAGAATGTGGATATGCCTGGATCCACAGCTAAGGATCCAGCACCAATTGATTCTTCTGAAGGCTAATTGCCTTCTTGTTTCCTCATGTTTATTAGATGTTTCTTTTTATTTTTCAAAGGACATATCTTGTTTAATAGACTTGTAGATAATCGAGTTAATACTCAGCTAGTAGATGAAGCTCATGGACGTATGAAAATGTTTCAATTTTGGTTGGAATTTAATGCTTTAAGGTGGCCAACAGACCTGGTTTCTTGAGGGCAGGTTGAGGCCACAGACTGCATTTTATATTTTGTAACCTGCTTTCAATACATAAATAGAAAATAGCGAGGCACTACCATATTGACAAAAAAAAAAAACAATAATGGGCTTCTATGTGGCACAATAATAACAATATGGGGACTACATGGGCACAACAATAAAAATAAGGGGGCTACACTAACAATAAGAATGACTCTCAGCAAAGATGGAAAGGGAAAGATAAGAATGAATCTCAGCAAAGATGGAAAGAGAAAGATAAAGGTTAAGTTAAATGGTAATAGAAAAGAGAAAGGCCTCAAAATGTAGAAGAGAAAGAAAATGTGGCACCACAAAAGAATTTCAATGCAGCTAAACATTGACATGGGTCACAACAGTAGCATAGATGTAATCGACTAGGCGGTTGGAGTGTTTTACATGCAGTAAGGAGCATCTCAAGAGAGACTCTCGACAGAATTAGGATGGTATTATTTCAAATTAATTACTCAAATTATTTAAACTATTTTTTTGGAAATACCTAATTCCAAAAATATAGTTATTTGAAGATTACCTAATTACAAAAATAAAAATATGTCCAAAAATCATTCTAATTATTTGGAAACTCCAAGCTACCTAATTACATAAACTCAAAATTTTCTTATTTTAAAACAAATGAAATTGAGTTGTAATTAGAAATTAGAATAGTAATATATTAATAAGGTAAAAAATCAATAAACATGGTTACTAAATAAGTCAATAATATTTAATTGTTTGCTATAGCCAAGCTTATGGTTGAACAAAGTATATTGAGATGGTCATATAACCATCAAAGTAGATTGAAATGGTCATAGAGTTGTTAGATTGACATAGTCAACATAATATATTCTTTATATATGTGTATGATGTAATAGAGAAAAATATGACTGGAAAAAAATAGCATGAGCTATAGTTTAGTGTGGTGTGTGTTTTCCGTTTGTGTCTTTTGAGTAATGGTAATTTGCCTCTCTAAAAATTAGTAAAACCAATTTCATTGCATGACTCTATGTAACACGTATATGATGGATTTATCCAAAAGATATATTAGTAGAGAGAGTAGTGGAATTAGAAATTACTTAGCTCCTTGCAATTATGGAAGTTATTGTTTCTTAATGTTTTGATTCGTTGGAAAATGGTATTGTGTACAGAATAAGTTTCTAAATGTTTTTTTATGATGATGATCAATTGATAATTATTGTATGATATTTTTATGTTTTCTTTTTATGACATAATCTTGGTTAATATTGGCAATCATGTTTATTTTGCAGATTTAAAAAAATATATAAAATTCAGAGCGCTAAGAAAGAGCTTCATCATTTTCTTTGGAGAGTTTGTCATAAATTTTCTGCAGAAAATAGAGATTTCCGTGATCGAAGAGATACATTACATTCATGTCCATAAATATGTTCTCGTGATCATGGAGTTATCATTAACTCAATCATTTATTCTGGTTTAGTATTTTATTTTTTAAATATAAAATAATAATTATAATTTCAATGAATTTAACAACCATGAAAAATGGTTTAATTAGATTATTACCATTTCAACTAAAATATTTAAGTCAAAACTCTCTCTAAACCATGATTTCGTTAATAAATACCACATGTCTTGGTTTAAAAAAAATAACCCATATCTTGTTAAATAATAGATGCAATTAAATAAATTTACATTTTAATTATGCATTTCAATAAATTTCATAGAATTAGTAATAAAGTCGTGTATTAACATTCAAATTATTTTTATGATGAACATCAGTCACACTCTTTTATTGTTTTTAGAATTAAGTTGCTTTCAATTAGTTGTAAGATATTTTTCATTATTTGTTGAGTTTTTTTTCACATTAAAATATTTCAATAAAATTCATAGAATTAGTAATAAAGTTCATAAAATTAATAATAAAGTCGTATATTAACATTCAAATTATTTTTATGATAAGCATCACTCACACTCTTTTATTATTTTTGGAACTAAGTTGCTTTCAATTATTTGTAAAATGTTTTTCATTATTTGTTGAGTTTTTTTTTTTCACATTAAGATTATATCAATGATATAGATGTAATGAGTCCGGAACCATAAGTACGATTTTGAAATTTAAAAATTCAATGTGCCTTACCATTTGATTTTTTATTATATTTTTATTAGTGAACACAATGATTAATGGAGAAAATCAATAGTATTTATTTATTGCAATTTTCTTATAGTTTTTAATAGAATAAATATTTATGGATTTTGATTTTTCATATATTTTATTAGTGAAGTGATTAATCGAAACAAGATTTTGTTGTTGTTTATTTATTGCCCACTTTCCTTTCATAACTTTTAATGAAAGAAATATTTACGGACTATGGCAATCGATTGAATTTTAACTTTTTGAAATAAAACGTGGAGAAAACACATTGATAAAGTTTTTCAAAATGATATTAAATTTCATAATTTTTTTATAAAATATTGTGAAATTAATTATTATAATGTATATCATTTTAAAATTGTATAGAAGAAGTTAGTCTCAAGTTTATTTGGAACATACTATGCTTTTAATAATGGAAATTTGTCTTAGGTATAAAATTATTGGTTAGTTTCAAGTCTATTGAAAATAGTTAGATGATATTGGTATTAGATGGTATAGATTGCCAATATTATTTGTAATAGATATGTTAATAAAATGTTATAAGTATTAAGTAGTCTAAGGATAGGTATTGGGAAACAATTTTCTAAAGTAAATTTTTACCTTGGTTAGAAAGATTATATATGTAGTTATACAATACAGATGAACTTAATTTTAGAAAACATTGTTTTGAAATAACTCTTCAATCATATCAAAGGGACACAAAGCATTATTAAAAATTTGAGATGTGTGCATATTTTATTTATTTAGTAGATCAATAAGGAGAGGGGGAAAATCCATATTTTTTCTATAATGGTATGCTTAAGCAACTTAGAAAGCAGTTTAAAGTGATCATGTAGAATTAATAATTAGCTTAATGAAATTTAAATCTTAGGGACACACAAGAGCATGGATATAACTTGAACTAAAAAATGAATGATTTTGAGTAAAAAAGCTATTGAATGTAGATTATGCAATGGATTCATTATTTTACCTAGATTTTATATGCATCTAAATTATAAGATTCTTCATTAGCCTCATAAATTTCACCTTCCACCACTTAAATAAGTTTGAAACCATTTTTAATGATGCTTCTATGTTTATTAGTTGTTTTGTTTTCATCTTAACATGTAGTTGTTTTTTTTGTTTCCATATTTATATTTTTCATTATTTTAATCAATTGAATGTGTTTATTCTAGGAAAATGGTTATAATTGGTTGCCCTAAAAAGGATAAAAAATAATTATCACTTTTATATGCATTTGGAATCATCAAACATTTTTATCGGTCGTGTCCTTTCCAAAAATTATTTTGATGTTCATCATCCTAAAAGCCATGACTCAGATAGCATTGAGATTTCTAAAGAGGAAAAAGCGTCAAAGAAATGTAAAAGAAAGTTCAAATCAAAATGGAAGACAATATTTCCATGGGCTTATGTTGTAATGGGGTTGACAAGATTAAATTTTCTTTGTGTGTTAAATATAAAGGGAAACTCCATTTTCTAAAGATGGAAAAATCACTCTTCAAGTTGGTGGGCTAAATACCCATGATAAATCAAATGTTCATAAATCGTCTCTGTAACTTTTGAGGGAGAAACCAAAAGTAGACTGACGATTATAAAACATGTATAGCTAATGATAGATGATGAGAATGAGAGAATTAAATCAATAATTGAAAATATATATTTTGTTCCCATACATGACTTACCATTAGAAGTGTATAAGTCAATTTATGATTTGAATAAGTATAAATGCAAAGGCTAAAAGATGATATTTGTCATATGCCATTCTACTCAATTTTGCTATATGAAAATGTAGACAAAACTATGGAGCATCATCTAATTATTTATATTACATATTTGACAAATAAAGGAAGAGACCAAGGTGTGAGAAGATTCATATGCATACTTCAAATTAAGGATGGAAAAACTCATTTTATGTTTGATGTAGTAACAATACTTTTACTGGAGACAAATCTATCCTTGATGAAATTAGTTGGATTTGGATCCAATGGGGCTTCTGCCATGAGTTGCATATGTGAACAATAATAAAATAAATTATGTCAACATTTTCCTCATTTATTACATATCCATTGCATATCTCATTGAGAAGCATTAGCAACAAATGATGTTTCATCTCATTTTCCAGAGTTGCAATTTATTGAAAAATTCATAGATAAAGTGTATGGAAACATTTCAAATCACTAGGTTAGAGGTGTTACAATTTCACCAAATCAGTTGGTTTTCTAGATGAATGGTCATGGGAAGACTTGTTAAGATCACATTTGCTTTGTTAAAAGATTAGAAGTTAGGGAAGAAAAAAATGTATGACTTGGAAACAATATTTCAAGTACACATTTACATCCATTTATTTGTAGATGTACTTTCTAAATTAAATAAGTTGAATCACAATTTCCAAGAGGATCGGATGTTTATTAATTCTATTAGCACTAATTTAGATATTATAATTAGCATGCTTCATAAGTTGCTTTTAAGAGGTAAATTTGGAGGTAGTAAAATGCACACATCATGCTTTTTAAAGAAAGCTAAAAGATGAACTCTTCAATTTTTAGATAATGCAAGTATGTTACATGCGCATCCATTGAGGTTCATGAGTTATCTCATTACACATAGATCAAGGACACTAGATGATCACATTATTTTGGGAAAGAGATTTGTAATGAAAGTGATTGATTCTCTAAATATAGATTTTCCAATATTTAATGTAGCTAATATTTTTAGTCCTCACCATTGCCATGAGGAGATGTATGATAGGGATGCTCAAATAAGAAGATGGTTAACAATCCTATGAGAAAAAATTGGTGTAAGAGATTCACCTATTGTGGATGGTGCTAGATACTTTCGTGAGATGGATGAGTTTGTTTGTATTATTTATAAATCATACCCAAAACAAGATATCCATGGAACATGGGATTTATGTGGAAATAAAATTCAATGGTTTGAAAGTTTTCCATGGAAAACTATCCTTATCTTATTATTCCAGGTAGTACAACAAAATGTGAAAGAGGCTTCTCAAAATTAAATAGAATAAAAAGTGATGATATAGATCAATACTTTCTTTGGACACATTAGATGTATTAATATTTGTTTCTCTTTTAGTGCACCTCATGTTGGAAACCTTTGAGCACCACTGAGAGAGGGAGTGAATCAGTAGTGTGATCTATATACAATTTTTTTCCTCCATTTTTTCCCTTTATTACTTCAATTACTGAATCTCACATATATGCACCAAAAAATCATTATATTATCCATGCATATAATATATAAGCAACTAAATCATAAACCATGTAAGCAACATAAACAATAAACAATTCACACAATCATCAATCACACATGTTTATTACTTCAATTACTGAATCACACATATGTGCACCAAAAATATCATTATATTATCCATGCATATAATATATAAACAACTAAATCATAAACCATATAAGCAACATAAACAATAAACAATTCACACAATCATCAATCACACATGAGACACAAGATTATTTTTTATAAAAGCACTTCCAAAATAAATACCACCCTTGATATTGTTCATTTAATCCGAATATAAAAATTATATATAAATCACACTATTAATTCACCCCACCCCTGTTCAAAAAAATTCCAACAAATAAATGGCACATAAATGGCACATGGCACGGTAATTATATATAAATGGCACATGGCACGGTAATTCCTTTATTGGTCAATTGAGTCATCGACATACAATAACCAAGATGATTTGGTGTGATTGTACACATGGTAAAAGAGGAGGTGTTGAGGTGAGATTTGGTTTTGATTGTACACATGGTAAAAGAGTAAAAGAGTGAATAAGGCAGAAACGCGGGAAATATGGTTTTGTGGTGGGGCACCCGAAGTTGAAAACGCGTGTAGGGATTTGATGGGGCCTTGAATTTTGTATTGAAGGACGTTGTAGCCGTTCCGTTGGTCGCACAGGGAGTAGCAGCCGTTTGACGAGATCCCAAAAACGAAGGGAAACAAAAACTTATTTGTGTTCTTTATCTTATTAAAAAGGCAAAAAATGACTTTTGTGCCGTGTTTCACGTCTTACGATTTAAGAATGATTATCTCATTAAAAAGACAAAAAAAAAGACTTTTGTGCCGTGTTTCACGTCTGATTTTATAATTTTTAATTTCAGTGTCTGTCATTTTCGAATATTTACTTTCACATATAACTCAGCTATCATACATTTTTACCGTTGCTAGCAATTTCATTTTATATAATATTTTATTTTATAAAATTAAAATATATCCACATACAACTCAGCTATTATACATTTTTATCGTTACTAGCAATTTCATTTTATATAATATTTTATTTTATAAAATTAAAATATATCCACATACAATCATATATATGTGGAAGATCGCAGAGAAAGAAAGAAAGCTATAACACCAATTTCGTCAAGAAAAACTAGAAGCCAGACAATTAAGAACTAAGAAAATTATAGGTCCGATAGACCAAGTTTGGTCTAAGTGGACATTAACCACCACCATCATCATCATAAATTTTTGATAATCTTTTATTTTATAAAATTAAAAAATATCCACATACATAGACAAATATTTAATATTTAATAAATTAAATATAGTAAATGTTGCAATTTGATATGTACTTAAGTATCTAATATAAATACTTAATTAGATTATTCTAATAATAATTTTAATTATCATAATTTAATTATAGTTCTACTATTAATATAAGTATTTAATTATAGGATAATAATTAAGATAAATTCAAGTATAATGTTATTATCTTATCTATGTGTTAAATTATAATAGAATAATAACTATTAATAAGAATATCACCTATATTCACCTATATATTAAGGTTATTAGTTTAATAGTTTATTTAGAGAATATAGTTAAGGTTAATATCATGACTAAAATAATCAATAAGTAAGAATAGTAAAGATATTATGTTCTTACAGATAGTATATTATTTATGGTAATGATTATAATTATATATTTTATAATGAATTTATAGTATATGCTAATAATTTATAATATCTCTTTTTAATATAATATATTTTTATTTAATATTTAAATTTAATATAAAATATTTTTTTATATATATTTCAAAATAAAATAAATTGAAATTAATATAGAATATATTAAGAAATCTATATATTTAAAAGATTATATATGTTATGCAATCAGTTTATAAAATACAAGAAAAGAAACATCAACGACTTAGAAATCAGCTTTTTCGAGGGGACAACTTTTTTTACATTACATAAATGAACAATTCTTGGATGTTACGAATGAAAAAATAGACTTTCAATATATAGGAGTCTAAGGGGTCACAATAGAATCAGAGCCTACATAATAATAATAATGTAAGGGCACAAAAATAACAATAATGGGCTTCTATGTGGCACAATAATAACAATATGGGGACTACATGGGCACAACAATAACAATAAGGGGGCTACACTAACAATAAAAATAAGGGGCTACAATAGTATTATAGGGAAATAACATGCCCCTCCCTCAAAAGTGTTGTTCTCAATACTTGAGTAGTTTTGCATGCTTATGTATAATCCTCCCATGTGGAATCTGTAGCAGATAAGTTCTTCCACACGATGAGATACTCTAAAATTGATCGATTTCGTAGTTGTTGAGTTCTTGTTCCCGTGACTGCTTCAACTTCCAATATAAATTTTCCTTCCTCGTCAAGTTCTAGTAATATTGTTTGAATTGGGAGTTTTTCACTTATATCTTTTTTTAAGTATGCAAAATGGAAAACAGGATGCACTCGGGAAGATGTAGGAAGCTCCAATTTGTATTCCATAGTATAATATTTTGCAACTCCTTGTAAGGACCATAGTACTTTGGCGATAATTTATTATCCTTCTTAGCTTGCTTGAGGGACATTTGTTTGTATGGTTGTAGCCGTAAAAATAACCAGTCGCCTACATCAAAACTTCTTTCGCTACGATTTTGATTTGCTTATTGTTTCATTCAATTTTGTGCCAAAGTTAGGTTATCCTTTAAGAGTTGGAGAACTTGTTATTGATGCTTGATGTGATCTTCCACTGCTTGAACCTTAAAAAATTTTCTTAAAGATGATTTCAATGTTTGAAACTCTAGTGAGCATAATTGTACAATTATGCCTCGTTTTTCTTTCTTTAGAAGATTTGTCATGCCATTGGAGCTGATTATCTTTCCTGGTTTCCCTGCGATACCCCTTAATTCAACTTCCTTCCCAAAAAAAAATCAAGAAAAGTTCTTGAAAATTAAAAGCTATCGTACCCAAAAATTGTAACCTTTGAACTCCTAGTACAAAATCATCACGACCCATTGGAATGGAAAGAATTGGGCTATTCAATACATATTCCCCATGGTTCACTTGATATTATGGAAATTTCTAGAGCAATTTATAGTTCCTCCATCTGCAATCATCACTTGACACTCTGGTGCTGGATATTGGAAGCAATTCAATTCCTTAGCTATCTTACAATGAATAAAATTATGAGTACTACTTGAATCAATCAACACTATTACCTTTTTCTTCTTGATATGTCCTTCTATCTTGAGAATTTGAGGAGTGGTAATTCCTGCCAATGCATTACAAGATATGGTTAGATTTATTTCTTCTTTCTCTAAGGTCGGTTCTTGGTGCATATCCTCTTCTTCTGAAGTTTCTTGTTCCTTTTCTTCCTCCTCTTCACAATATATGTAAACTAATTTCTTCTTAGCACACTTATGACCTTTATGCATTTTATATCACAACTATAACAATGCCCTTTTGCTCTTTTTATTGCCATTTTTTGTGGTCTCAACGTTGTAGGTTGTGGAAGGCTAGGAGCAACAACGCTTCCATATTTATAGTTGTGAGTGGTAGGCTTCCTTGTTGCCATAATTTTTCTTTCCAACAGGAGTGCCTTCTCCAATGAATCAGGTTCCCATAGGCGAACCTCATGTTGGATGTTATCCTTCAAATTTCCTATGAATACATCAAGCCTATGCTCATATGGAATGTCATTTACCCATATATCCAATTTTTGAAAGTCCTCAATGTGTTCCACCATCGAACCCTTTTGTTTGAGATTTATCAATTGGCTAAATAAGGTGTTTCATTTTGTGTCCTTGTAATGTGCTATCATTTCCTCCATAAAAATTAACCAAGTGACAAGTGGTTTATGAAAACAAATCCATTGATACCATACAAGATGATTGTGTTCTAAATATAAAGTTGCAATGCATACCTTTTGTGTGTTTTTCACATTATGGAGATCAAAATATTGCTCCATCTGTAGTATCCATGTTACCATCTCCTTGCCATCAAAATTCCTCATATAGATATTTGGAATATGGTGGGTCTTAGATCCAACATTAGAGTCTATGAAATCATAATTAATATTTCTTTTTTCCTCATCATGAGTTTCATCTACTACATTTTTGCAATGAGAAATCATTTCTCGTAGAAACTTTGTCAAACCTTCCTTCAAACCTTCCATATCTAATTTTAGACCATTCTTCATGTCTTCCATGTTGCCTTTCAGTTTTTTATTCTATACCATCGATTTTAGCTTCCACGTCATTCTTCACACCATCCATCTTAGCTTCCATTTCATTTTTGGTTACTCTTTGTGAGAGCAAAATTTGTTGCATTTGGTCACGTAATTTTGACATATCATGTTGCACTTCTTCTTATTCATGTCTCATAGTGTAGATTTCTGAGGGATTAATGGGTGTGGAATTATTTTTGGGAGGCATTTTAGAACTCAATACTTATATAAATGCTTCAATATGCCCTTGGAATCACTTCAAACTAAATTTTTAAATAAAATTTATGCAATTAAAAAAAAAAAAACATATTTTTTTCTTATTTTTGAGGAGATTGATATTGAACCTGACGTATCGTTGTGATTTCAAATCCCCAATGTTTAAACTTAGGTATTGTAGTAGCACTCCGAGTCTTCTTTTCAATGCCATAGGTCAGGCCTAATTTGGATTCTTCAAGATAAAGTTATGATCGTTATCCCACGGTGACCTGATTATAGACTGGTTCAATAGAGAAAATTTGTACGGAGTTTCATGTATCACTATTTTGACCTTCAGCCCTAAAATTTATACAAAAAAAACTACAGTCTGTGCACTTTCTGTCACTTTTTACAGAATTCAAATTCGATGTATGAAACAAAATTTATGATGATTTTCCCTAGGTAGCTTGTTTTATACTGTATTTTGGAGTCTGCAAAAATCCTATCTTCCCTGGATCACATCTCCAAAAAATATAGTGAACCAAGATCTGAAATTTTTACACGACGTTCATCATTCTTTAGAATCCATGTGGTAAAAAATCCGGCTTCTAAATCCTCATAGAAAAAATGTTATAGCGAAAATTCCAAGATGATATGTTTCAAGAAGCGAAACCCTAGAATCCCAAGCTATGATACCAAATGTTATGCAACAACTTACAAAATAGAAGAAAATATAGATCAACGGCTTTAAAATCATCCTCTTCGAGGGGAAAACATCCATTACATTACATAAATGAATAATTATTGGATGATACAAATGAAAAAAACCTACTTTCTATATATAGGAGTCTAATGGGTCACAATCTAATGAGAGCCTACATAAAAATAATAATGTAAAGGACACAACAATAACAATGGTGAGATTCAATAAGGCACAATAATAACAATATGGGGACTACATCAGCACAACAATAACAATAAGGAGCTACACTAGTATTACAGAGACTTAACAATATAACAAACTACCCATAATTTATTCATCATTAATAAGTTAGATTTACAATTACAGTTATATATTATATTGGTATTTATTATCTACATAATGATATAGCAATAAAAAATAATTTACACTTGTGCATTGTAACTTATTTGAATCACTATCATTTTCATAACTTATTTTCTTCCCTCTAAATCCAACATATTACACTTATAAATTATATTTATATTTATTATGTGAGCAGATAAGAGGACCTATGATTTAGTAGAGAAAGGCACAAACAACTATATTTATCTACTCCCAAGGAAGGGTGAAGCCATTAATATTATTTAATCCCAATACTTTCTTATAATCTCATGCTTGGTAAAAAGGGTGCAAGATGCAAGTTGTCCATGTTACATTGCAAAACTTTAGCCCAAAAACATGAATTAAAAGGGAGAGTGATGAGGGAAACCATGAACCACGTATTCACTGAAACCATCATGACTTTCCTAACTATTCAATTCCTCGCACAAGTAGTCAATAAAATACAAATGTCTGTACTCAGAATCATAGGTATACCGCGATCTATATACAGAAAGCCTCCTCTAGAATTATTTGTGTGGGAGAAAAATAAAATATTTGGTGGTGGTTATTTTTCATTTAGTTCCCTCTACTAATCCCGCCATTAATGCACCTAGTGTCAAGTGAACAACAATGCCATGAAAAATTTGAGATAAACGCCACACATTTTACACAAACCCTTTTCTCGTGCAAAGTGTTGACATGAGTAATCAGGCGTCACTGCAGGAGTAAGCAATCAGGCATCATTGCAGAAGTAAAATGGTTCACAAACCATCATCATTTGGAAATAAGATGTGAACAATTTCAATGAATTAAATATCATTAAAATATGTTTAAAGAATAAAATAATATTAAATTTAAACTATTTTAAAAGTATAATTTTTTTTTTCAAAGTTAATTTAATATACAATCAATGATAATATTTAATTGTATATATAATTATATTTTCCACTCATTGGCTAATTTAATTTTCTCCTCAGGAGTGTGCATAGATCCAAAAGCATCAGCTTCAGGATGGGTATAGATATCTCAATTTAACATTTGCTTCATCCATTGGCTGGGGATTCTGTGTTTGGGACAACCATCCATCAAAGTATAAAACTTTTGAATTTCCATTACTGATGAGTAAGTAAATCCATTTAATGAAGTCTGAAATTTCTGCATTGAAAGCTCAAGTCTCAAGACTTGAAAAAGAAAAACAGGAAGTGGCCTCTCATGTTTCAGGCAGAAACACAAATTATACTTTGCATACTGCTCCTTCACAATCTCATATTTCTGGTTCAGGTTGGGTTCACATAAGTGAAAGAAGAAAAAGACAAGAAGAGACTCAGTAAGGCCAATCTTCCTGTAGTTGCAGTTGCAAGCAAGCTTGTGTGAGAAGCCCCTGCGAAAATTGTGGTAGGTTCAGGTTGGGTTCACATAAGTGAAAGAAGAAAAATACAAGAAGTGACTCAATAAGGCCAATCTGCCTGTAGTTGCAGTTGCAAGCAAGCTTGTGTGAGAAGCCCCTGCGAAAATTGGTATCAGAGCCAGAAGTCTAGTTGTCAACTAGAACGTGTGAGATCTGGTTTGTGAAAAAGGTCAGTACTCAAATCTATCCTCTCTTTATTAGAAAGTACAATGGAATCATTCAAAAACTCTGTCTCCTTTAGAGAATTAGAAGAAAAGGAAAGGGCCGAGAAGGACCCTCTCAGAGATATGTTTGCTAGTTCTTCTACTAGAGTTTTAAATCAGTCAGAATTATTGTATGAGGAAGCTGAGCCTTAAGCTAAATGGGTTCTACCCAAGATTAATGCATCAGAAGTATATTCTGATCTTAGTGTCTGGCATCTAAAAGCTGCAACCAGAATAACCATAAAAGAATCCATTAGTTCTATAGAGGAAAATTCTGACTGTGTACAATCTATCCCTCTAATAGATCCCAAACAACTCCAAGCAGAAGCCACTAAGTTGGGGACAAAATATTTGCATCTAGGATGCATCAGAGTGGGAATCCATGCAATTGTCCATAAAGGTCTGAATGCTTATGTGTTAGCCACTGTGAGAGACCTAACACATAACAAATATACTGATTCCTAATTGGAGGAATAGTCGCACCCTTGTCTAATGGATCAGTCTGGTTTGACTGTTATCCAAACTTCCCTGTGTATGTCCATGATGAAACCTTGGCCGATATTCTTCAACTTCAAATCCAAACTTCGGGATTTGACATGAAAAGAAAAAGAAATAATATCGCCATACAAACTCGAGGTTGTTTCCGTCACACCAGTACTCTTTATCCTGCAATCCTCCATGCCCCAAGCAGAGACTCCAAAACCAGTGTCGTCATCATAACTAACCCTAAAAATTAAAAGGTCGAACATCAAGCCATACGGTGGGAAGACCTTACATTTCCCGAACATTGGGTGGTTCCAAATCCGAAACCCATATCTGCTCGTAACATCACTTCTGCAAGTATCACTAAATCTCAATCCACAACCACTTTGTCTTTTCCTCGTAGATCTACCATTGACAGGCGTTGGATTGAAGAAATGTGTAAAAAGTCACCTTTGTATATAGCTCCTTATATTTCTGATAATGCATGTTCTAGTATTGTAAATTCCTCCTGTAAACATATTTCTCTTTTTGAATTTGCTCAGTTGGTGAATTTCCAACCACTACAAGTCTCATGTCCATAGTGTAATGATCCTGTGAACCTCAGTCATCTTGCTTACATGGTCATCCATCAAAACCATAACCCAAGAACCGGTGAAGCTCCATCATCCACCTCTGTCAATCCCTGTCCAAATCCCAAATTTTTTGACATTCCATTTCCTCATGAAGATGAACACGTCCTCATGATGCACCTGGTGCCTAATATTGAGGATGAGGATCCAAGATTGACAACTATGTTGAGTAACATGAGACCTATAAACTCTCCAACATATGGACTTGGATATCTTGAACAGAAAGATAGTCTGATCCCAGAATGCAGATTTAGAGATCTGCCAGCTGACACCAAAAAGCCATCAGTAATGGAAATTTAAAATTTTTATACTTTTCTGGATGGTTGTCCCAAACACAGAATCCCCAGCCAATGGATGAAGAAAATGTTAAATTGGGATATATATACCCATCCTGAAGCTGATGCTTTTGGATCCACGCACACTCCTAAGGAGAAAATTAAATTATCCAATGAGTGGAAAATATATATGGAGAAAAAGAATGTTTGGATTTCTTTTTACTCCTGGAAGAAGGCTAAAGAATCAGAAATAGTTTTGATGACTGACTCTGCATCATCCTCCTCTCATTTTTGGTTAGCTATTGATGGTAGCAAGATTGAAACATCTACTATTTATCCACCCTTTAAAGGCATTGTCCTAGGTGAAGGAAAAAATTCTGCAAAATCCTATTCTTTGATCCAAAAGGATGATTCTGCCATTGGGGTTGAGGGTAGAGTTCAAAAAGCCAGTGAACAAATTAATTGGACAAATACAACTCTTACTGGTTTAGAAAAGAATGTCGCAAAAGATGCCATGGTAAAAGATTAGATTGATAAAGTCCAAGTGTCCATAAATGATGTAAATAGAGAATTGAATTATGTATAGTATAATTCATCATTAGCTAAAGATCTTTCTTTACAGTCTTTGAAGAAAATTGATGAAGTAGAGAATTGTATTATAGATCAGTCTATCTCTACACGGCAAATTGTTTCAAATCTGTCTGATAAGGTTGATAAGTTGAATCAGAAAAGGACAGATAAGCCCATTCCAGCTTCTTTCTTACATAAGGGAAAACCAGTCCAAATCCAGAAAACAGTTGACCGATTTCCCAGTCTCTTTCCCAAAGAAGCTGTACCAGAGTCACCAAAATATAAAGTAACCAATGCTTCTCTTTTCCAAGAATCGGAACCTGAAACCCAAGTCTTGCCTGTTTATGAACCCCTTGAAGCACGGTTCACCAGATACCCAGCTCCTGATCTAAATGGCCTTGGAAAAATTCCTCCCAGAGAAACATTTTTTGACCATAGCAATAAAGAATGGAATCTGGATAATCTATCTACAGCACAGATAAGGAAAATGTTGGATCAGATGATCACAGAGTATAAGCTCATGTGTGTAGGGGGTAAATCAGAAGTTGAGTCTTGTAAGACTCTGATTCAGTGCTTCACTGGCACATTAGCCACATGGTGGGAGTTGGAATCATCTCCAGCTCTAATAGAAAAAATGGAAAAGGAAGTGGTTAAGGATGAAAATGGTGATGTCGAGTTCCATCCTGATGGAACCACAATAAATAATATGATTGGTGCACTCACAACACTAATCCAAGAACATTTTTGTGGATCTGAGCAAGCTGTCTCAGATAAAAATGAATTGGTTTTAATGAACTTAAAGTGCCGAAACATTAACCAGTATGAAGACTTCCATAGAGATTGGATGAAAATAATCTTCCTGGTTAAGGATCCTAAGAATATGTTATGGAAATAGGTTTATCTTGCAGCACTGCCCTCCAAGCTGGTTGATATTCTCAAATTGCAAGACACTTTCCAGCTACCCTTAGAAGCTTGCCTCTGGGGAGAAATATATGCCAATATCACAAAAAATTTTATTACTTTGTGTACCAGTTCTAAGATGAATAAATCCATAGAGAAATTAAATAGATTTCCTGGTACAAAGTCTTTCTGCAATAGATATGGCATCATAATAGATGATCCCTTGGTCACCCATAGAAAGTCCAGAAAAATGGTCAAGAAAACTTAGAAGAGTGAAAAGTTCATAAATAAATCTAATAAGAGAAGTAGCTCCTCAAAGCCTTCTCAGTTGCCCAAATGGCAGTCAAATAGAAAACGGGGATATTATAAGTATATTCACAAGACTCACTATTACCAACCTGCAGATATACATCCTAGGTCTCAAAAGGTTGAGAGAATGAAACAAATGATCTATTGGCTTTGTGGTAAAACCGGACACTCTTCCAATCTCTGTCCTGAGGCCCAAAATTCCAAAGAGAATAGAGGCTGTAAATCACAACAACAAAACAAGGGACAAACTTCTGTGAAAATGGAAGACAAATGTGCTAAATGTGGATCTTCTTTCCACAAAACAACAGATTGCAGCCGGTTAGCTATCCAACAAGCAGAAGAACATTACTCTTCTGATTCTAACACTGCATCTTCTTCATCTTCTTCTGTCGAAGAATTAAATGCTTATTGTCAATGCACCGATTTAGAGAATTGTAAATGTGATTGTTCTTCCTCTGACTCTGGTTTTCCATCTGACAGTCATATTGAAGAATATTTTTCATAGAAATTAAAGGTCCTCATGGCTCAAACTGATGAAGATGAAATGAAATTTTTTTCCCAAATAAGAGCCATGGATGACAATGATTTGAAAACAAGACTGCTGGAAACTTTTATGCAGTTAAGTTCCAGTTCTTCCAGCACTCATAAGAAGCCTATTTTTGTTGATGCTTCTTATGAAAAGAATACTAAAAGATATTTCAGACAGCACCACGAAAGCAAATTTCGTCCACTCACTTTGGGGGAGGTGAGTAAGGAAATCCATTTAATGAAGTCTGAAATTTCTGCATTGAAAGATCAAGTCTCAAGACTTGAAAAAGAAAAATAGGAAGTGGCCTCTCCTGTTTCAAGCAGAAACAAAAATTATACTTTGCATACTACTCCTTCACAATCTCATATTTCTGAAGTTGAAATTGCAGAGGGAAGTCCTGATCCTACTTTAGGATTCAGAGAGATGAGGATACTCGCAATCGAGTATCAGCAACATCATGTCAAGGTAAATGTATGTATCAAAGGAGAAATGTTTTCAATCACTGCATTACTTGACTCAGGAGCAGATGTTAATATTCTGTCCAAAAAGGTTGTTCCCTCAAAATTCTGGGTCACTGCTACCAAAAAAGTTGTAGGGTTGGGAAAAAAGACCCTAGAATATGAAGTTCCAAAAGCTGCTGTATGTTTTGATTCCTACCGCATTAAGTTAAAATTCGCAGTAGGTGACATCCCTGTAGATTGTATATTAGGGAATGTATTTCTGGTAGCCGTCGAACCCCATGGGTCTCTAAGATCTAAAAATAATAAGGCAGGGTATTTCATCACTGTACCAACATCTGATAAAAAGGGAAAAAGGATAGAATTGTCTTATATTTCTAATCCTCGAGTTTCTACCATGGTGAAGGCGATGCAAGAACTTCAAAAGGCAGAAAATAAGTTATCAAAACTCAAAGACCTAAAAAGAACCATCCATATTGAAGAACAACTGAGTTCTCCCGGTATTCAGAGACAAATCTCTGAATTACAAAAAAAAATTGAAGAAACATGCTGCTCAGAAGAGCCGAATGCCTTTTGGCATCGTAAGCAACATTCTGTAGAACTGCCTTACAAAGAAGGATATAGAGGCAGACCATGTAAGTCCAGAGCTATTCCCATGAGTAAAGAGTACAGACAGCTTTGTCAAAAGGAAATCAATCAACGTTTAGAAAGGAAGCTGATCAGAGAGTCTAGCAGCCCTTGGAACTGCTATGGATTTTATGTAAACAAAAGAAGTGAACAGATAAGAGGTATTCCCAGGCTTGTCATAAATTACAAACCTCTTAATTCTGTTTTGGCTGATGATACATATCCTATCCCTCATAAAGGAGATCTTTTGGGTAGGATAT
This sequence comes from Pinus albicaulis, assembly GCA_034641835.2. Taxonomy (NCBI): domain Eukaryota; kingdom Viridiplantae; phylum Streptophyta; class Pinopsida; order Pinales; family Pinaceae; genus Pinus; species Pinus albicaulis. The sequence goes on along the minus strand of CM076569.1, from coordinate 48,199,136 downwards.
CAGGAGCCAAAATATTTTCCAAGTTTGATCTAAAATCAGGATTTTGGCAAGTGGCTATTGCAGAACATGACAAGTTCAAGACTGCATTCAGCATTCCTGCAAGCCACTATGAGCAGAATGTAATGCCATTCGGTCTAAAGCATGCGCCTTCTAAATTATAGAAGGTAATGGATTCTATTTTCAAACCATATGATGAATGGTTATTGGCTTATATTGATGATCTCCTGATTTTTTCAAAGAACCTACAGGACCACTTCAGACACCTGAAAAACTTTATGAAGTTGGTCAAGAGAAATGGTCTAGTCTTAAGCAAAAAGAAGATGGAACTCTGTAAGACTAAGATCAAATTCCTCGGGCACACTATAGAAAATAGTCAGATTGCTCTCTAGAATCATGCCATGGAATTTGCAGACAAATTTCCAGATGTCATTATGGACAAAACACAGTTACAAAGATTTCTTGGCTGTTTAAATTATGTGAGCAATTTTTATGTAGACTGTGCCACTGATATAGCTCTGCTGAATCAGGCCCTCGACAAAGTTTTATCAAAAAATATTAAGAAACCTAAAGAGGAAAAGTTTGCAAGATGGCAAGCTTTATTTGCAAATTTTGATTTTCGGGTCGAGCATATTAAAGGAACTGATAATTCTCTGCCAGATTTTATAAGCAGAGAATTCCTCTAGCATCAAGAACAAGATGATGACCAAGAAGTTCATGTCATGGTCATTGTCACTGAATGGGATCAAGCCCATCAGAGAGAAACTCTGAGGACTATACCAGATACAAAACCATGGGCTGAATATAGAGATGAGTGGAGGCCATCTTGGCAACTCCGCAATACAAAAGTACTAGATGCAAACCTTCAGAATCATTTAGATTTGTTGCATCTCGTACCAGAAAGAAGAATACATCCACGTGGAAGCAGATGGATACATGATATGATGTATTCAACAAGTATGGCTGCATCTCATGAAGCTAAAAGATCCCTATTAGAAGATTTTTGCGATCTTACTGTCATATGTACTGGATACCATTTATGATTTCAAAGGATACAGAAAATTATGGTGGGATTTAATGAATAAAGATGGTCGGAATGAAACCCACTATACAAAATTGAAATTTGGATCTACTTGGATTACCCAAGCAAACCAACAACCTCCATGGTTAACAGAATGGTGGAAAGATTATGGGATAAGCAGTTTTTGTTTGGACCCAAGTTTTTATGAGTCCTATTTTCAAAACCAGTGTGATTGGTGTATAGAAGAAGGTAGATGTGAATGTTTCCATGTTCCATGCCAGAATGTACGAGAACTCAATTAGCTAGGAGTTATCTATATGAGAGATAATCCTATTTTAGAAATGTACATGAGAATGCATCACTAGTGGCTTGTAATGTCAAAAATAAAACACCAAGTCATACTCAATAAACCCATGATTGTACTCCGAATCTATACTAAAGCTTGGGACGATGCCACTTACCCAAGGTTGAGATTTCCCGACATCAAAATCTTAGAAGATCCTGCTGAAAGCAGTACAAGTGGTTCTCGTGGGCTCCACTGACAAAAGCCTCCACATTGTTTTGTTACCCAGTCACGGGTTTACAGTGACCGGATTTTCTCGAGAGCTTTTCCCGGTTAAAAATCATCCCCATTGTAAATAATCATTTATGTTTCCTCGTGGGCCTTTGTACTTAAAAGGTATCCACTGTGTATATCACACACTATCACATGTGTAAGTCCAGAGAAATGAATCTTTACGTGGATGTCACTTCAGTGTTACCCGAAAGCAATGATTCCTCCTCCAAGTCATTCTCACCGGACGATCCGAATTGATTTGTTGTCCCCCCTCATTTCTTATAAGAGGAGGGTTAGGCTCATTCATTCGGGGGGAATTCGGAGTGAGGGTGTCTTGAGTCTTTGTGTTTGAGTCAAGAGTCTGAGCTCTCCCTGCTTTGCATCTGCGAGTTTATCTCGATCTGCTTGCACCACGGAGATTCGGTCTCAAGTCTATTAGGTGATCTGGCTAGCCTGCGTACCAGTGTGCTCGGCACTGGTAAGAATCTAAAGTGGCGGGATCAATAGATCGAGTCTATATACAAGTTTGTGTGTTTTTAAGAAACTCTGAGACAAAGCCTGCAAACAGCCAGGAAGCGTCCAGTAAGCTCGCTCATCTATTGAGCAGCAAATTCTGGTAAATGCTGCTACAGTCAATCTCTAGAAGGAGCTTCTGAGTCCATAAATTTGAGGATGAGTGCATGTAATATCATTTTGAAATATCAATAAAGAGAGAAGAATTTTGTTCTACATTTTGAGTATTATTACTCTGTGTATTAAAATTGTCTACTGAGATAGTACTGTCTTTTCTATTTCTATGAAAGTTTGCCAATAGTTTGCCAAATCACGAAGGGATGCCAAAGGCCGTTGAAGGCGAGGAGATGCCGTGTTAAGGCCACGAGTTGCATGAAAGTGAAAGTAGGTTCAGGTTGGGTTCACATAAGTGAAAGAAGAAAAAGAAAAGAAGAGACTCAGTAAGGCCAGTCTGCCTGTAGTTGCAGTTTAATCAAGACATTATATATATTCTGATTGCATTAAAAATTTTCCAGTTGAAAAATTGGAAATGGGAGAGTTTATCCACAATTTTTTCATAGAACCTTTTGAAAGTATGAATTGAAAATTCCATTATATTTATATTTATTTTTGAAAGTGGGATAAAATTAATTCTTTTAATTATAGGATCATTATAATTAACCATAAGTATTTTGGAAAAAAAATATAAACATATGGCTTAAAATTCATGAAAAACTTATTTAAGGAAAATTTGAATTTAGGAGATATCAATCACTATGAACCATGTTGTTACATTGAGGATCATTATCAAAGAGTGCCACAATGATAAAAACAAATATTCTTTATTTTTTTTTCCAAAATATTTTGACACTTTGTGCCTAGGAATAACGCTTGGAATAGGTTATAAGAGCTAAAAACAATTATGAGTTGAGAGGTGTTTCTATAAGGCTATATGAAAGTGTTATTGACAAGTTTAGGAACACTATTTTGAGTGAGTGGAAGAAATTAATTATAATATAGGAGTTAATCAAGGTTGTCCTCAATCCCTCCCCAATGGGGTTGACCACCAATGACATTAATATGGATGACATACAAATGGCATCTACTCCAGGAAACAACCCCCTCCAATGTGCCACCTAGCTTGTAGAAACATTTAATCAAGTCATGGATGAGATGCTTGCCAACTTGCATTGATTATGTTCGTGTGGAAGGGGCCTCCAAATCTTTCGAGTTGGGTTGCATCTCTAAGTTATTTTTTATGCTTTCCTTTTTCATTTTGGAAATTCTCACTTGTTTGTTTCCTCTATTGATCATGAATTTAAGCTACAATTTTTCCTTAATTTGGTCCTCACCTCTGCCTTTTCTCTTTCCCTCACTTAATTTTAATGTTAGAAAAGGGCACACAAAAGTGATATCTAACTCATACTTTTTTCTCTCGAAGAGAATCAACCTCTTCTTTGACATGGAATTCATCTATCCTTTACCTCTGGAGCATATTTTTCCAACCCACTTCTTTCTGTCTTCAACCACCATGACTTGCAAGACAAAGAAAAGTCATCAAGGTGGAAGAGCATGCAATAACTTGGGGGGGTTCGAGAGCTTGGTTCCATGTTGAGGTTTTTGCACATCATTATCAAGCCCATATTCCCCTTGAGATTCTATCAAAAATACATGCAGTTTAGGATGAGGTTCGAAATGAGCAATAGGGTATTTGTATTATGAGTTGTTGAATAGTCTTGGAGCCTAAATCCTTTACATTGGGAATATCAAGATTACATAGAATCATTATCTGTATATTGTGTACTTATACCAACATGTAAAGTTTCTCTGGAGAAAAGTGTTTGTTGATACGATATTCAAAGAATAATTTTCTACATAAGTTGGATGAATTGAAGTTACTACTTATGGATGTTGAGGGATGGATAACTCACCACAAAATGGGCTTCCCTCCAAGCCCAACATTAGCACCCTATTTCAAGTATGCAAACAATCCCATCGACTTTGACACTTCATTATCTTCATGACTTACATGTTTATTTTATTTATTGGTATTTCTATGATGTTTATAACTCTATTTAATTGGGTTACTACTTGCTTGGCTTGTTTTCCCACCATCAAGAATATAACTCTTATCCTTCTCAGTTTGATGTTGCTACTCTTAGATCAAATTTGGAAGAATCATTTTTAGAAAAATGAAAATTTGTGATTTTTTTTTTTTTTGAAAAAGCATGGAAAATTAGTCCCTAAAATTTTCCCTACCCCATTCCCAGCCTCGAGGGGTATCTCACTTGGCAAAGCATGGACCAACATTTTACGTAAAATATTATGAGGTCCTTGGTTCGATTCCCTAGTTAACTTCTGCACCACATTAGGGGTAGGCATGGTGCACCTAGTGGTTATAACAGTAGTAGACGAGATGAATATTGTGTCACGCAAGTACGAGACTCCCCAAATTGTTTATTCTTCTAGTCACAGAAAAAGATGTTATCCCCAATCTACTCCTCTCTTTGGAATTTACATTGATAAGTTAGAATGTTGGTTGGAATAAATTGGTTGTATTGACCCAATTCTCAGTTGTATAAATATCATCCTTCTTCTTTATGTTGATAATATTGTTCTTATGGCATGAAAACCTTATGAATTCAATAATCATTTAAGAATCCTCTATTTAAGTTCAACAAGAAATTTCAGCACCTGCACTAGTGTGGGACCAAGAGGTCCAAGCAGCACCTACACTAGTGTGGTACCACAAGTCTTAGTAGCACCTACAGTGGTGTGGGCTAAATTTGGTGCATGTCTATTTTAGTTATCCCTTAATTAAGATGGACAATAAAAAGTAATCTAATCTCAAAATAACTTGTAATAGTTAACTGGGTGTGATAAACTCAGTTAGCTCATGAATTTCGAGTTGAGAGTAGTTGGTGAGGCATGCAGAGTAATTTTAGTTGTAACAAAGTTCGAAGTGCAGTGGTGCATTAGTTAATGCAAGTTCTAATCAATTTAACTCAGTTAAGTGAGTTAAAATTAGTTGTGCTAGTTGTAATTGTTTGATACACAAGTGAGAGATCAAATGAATTAAATATTATTTAATTCACAATCAATGATCTCACATGCAACTAAGGATTTACTATTATTAGCTGCATGCATGTCAGTTCCAGTGGAGACCTAGTTGAGATCTAGGTGAAAGGGATATTGACTATTAGTTGTAGGATTATTGGGTTGCACCCATGCAGCCAAACACCCATTAGAGTGCCCATGATCCTTTCATAGTCAAGGAAGGATGAAATTCCTAAACAATAGGGATTTAATTCGACATGAATTGCACAAGAAAGGCAGGCTGTTTAGAGGCTGAGAATTGGCTAAGTGTTGGCCAGTTTTGTCCAGGACAGTGTGAGAAAATTAGTTGAGTACAAGAGGGCTCTTGTGAGAAGATTTGTATGTAATTGTTTCATGTATCCATGCTGAATATACAATAGAATATAGTGGGGTTTTGGACATAAAGATTTCCCTGGGAAATCATTTGTGTTGTGGTTTGATTGATTCTTCTTTGCTTCATGTGATTGGCGATTGTGTTTTTAATTCCACAATTGATTTGTAGAAGTGATTCAGTACCTAGCTTAAGTACATTGTTAGATCGGATTGAATCCATGACATACATGCTTGTTGTATAATTTATACATGGTATTAGAGCACAAGAAATCACAATAGTGGAGGAGGAGCTGAGTTTGTGACTGAATAGAATTCGAATTTGAAGAAGACTTTCTTGGTGTTACAACTGATTCAGGATTGAAATGGCTTTCAATGGCTTGAGATTGGAGTATGCACTTGAGGGAAACTCTAAATATATTTCTTGGAAAGATAGGATGGAGGTAGTACTCGAAGACAATGGCTTGAAGGAATTCATTGACAATGATGTTCCTAAACTCGTTGTGAAAAATGTTGCAAATCTTGATGCATGGCAAAAGAAAGTGGCGAAGGCGAGGAGGATCTTACTAGATGGAGTACGAGACCACATTGTTTCAAGTCTCCATGGGAAAGCCACACCATATGCAATGTGGAAGGCTTTGATAGATCTATTTCAGAGAAACAATGACCATCAGAAATTGGCACTGAAAGATAAACTCAAAAAGATCAAGATGGGGAAAGGCGACTCCATGCCAAAATATTTAACAAAGTTTTTCCAATGTCGGGATGAGCTGGGGAGTGTTGACATTACTGTCACTAATGATGATTTGATGAGTCTATCTCTCCTAGGACTTCCCAAGAGTTGGCATAGTTATCAAGACTCTGTCAATGGAAGGGAAAAGCTGCCAGATTGGTAATGACTGTGGTCGGATTTGGTGTAGGAGGATTTCAGATGGAATACCAGAGATGGATCTTCATTTAAGAATGAAGATGAATAATATTGTGCTTTGGATGCCAAGGCGAAGAAGGGGAAAAGAAAGAAGTTCCATTCCAAACTAGAGTCCAAAGATGGCAAGAAGTGCGACATATCCAGAGTTAAGTTTTTTCACTATCACGAACATGGGCATTATGCTACTCACTATCCACAAAATAAGAAGAACAAGAAGGCTTCAGGATTTGTAGCTGGTGATGCTTTGGCCTAGCAATTTGTGCTTGAATTATCATTGATCGCATGCATGGTGTCAAGTGCATTGGGATCTGTGTGGTATTTGGATAGTGGTGCAACCTTTCACATGACGGGAGACAAGGAAATTTTCAGTAGCTTAGAGGAGAAGGATCTCCAAATGCATATCAAAATTGGTGATGACGGGCAGTAAAATGCTACGGGGATTTGTATCATTACCTTCCAGAGAAATTCAGGTAAACCCTTTCAATTAAAATATGTAATGCATGTCCCAGGTTTGAATAAAAATTTAGACTCAGTTGCAATGTTGGAGGATAGAGGCTATGATGTTGTTTTCAGTGAAGGAAAAGCTTTCCTGTGACACAAAACAATAGGACAAGCCAAGAAGATTGGGATTTGAGTTAAGAATCTCTACAAGCTAGATGTATATGGTTGTGCAACATTGATGGGCAAGGCGGACAAAGTGGCAAGTCGGGATGAGGGTGAGTTATGGCACAAGAGATTAGGCCATCTTCACCACAGAGCCTTAAAAGTCATGCAGCAGACTAGATTTCTACTGGTCTTCCCAAGGGTACACTTGTGAAGTCAGACACATGCTAGGGATGTACTATGGGAAAATATGTAAAAGCCACCTTTCATGAGAAGGTGAACCGAGCCTCGGGGATCCTTGAGATAGTTCACACAGACACGTGTGGACCATTATCTGTTGCTTCGACAACAAAGCATAAGTACTATGTGATAATTGTTTATGAATTTTCTCATAAGTGCTAGATCTACTTTGTGTAGAAGAAAGATCAAACATTCTAAAAGTTTCTTGAGTTTAAAGCACTGGTGGAGAAAGACACGGGGAAGCATATGAAGGCTCTTAGGAGTGATAATGGTGGTGAGTACATATCTAACGAATTCAAGAACTTCTGTAGAAAAGAATGAATTTGGAGAGAACTGATAGTGCCTCATAACCCACAACAGAATGGGGTCACTGAAAGAAATAATATAATGATTTTGGGTGCAGAAAGAGCGATGTTGCATGATCAAGGCCTACGAATGCATTTGTGAGTGGAGGCATGAAACACAGCAGTATTTGTGCAAAAAAATTTTCCTCATAGGATACTTGGCATGTGTACACTAGAAGAGGCTTTCACTAGTAAGAAACCTGATGTTTCACATGTTAATATTTTTGGCTCATCTGTTTATGTGCATGTGACCAAAGACGCCAGGAAGAAGCTTGAACCAACAACTGAGATTGGCATTTTTGTGAGGTACAATGAAACTCCCCATAACTATCGGGTGTATTTTCCAAACAACAGAATGACTGTTGTGCGACGGGATATAAAATTTGATGAGGAGAAAGCCATACGATTGTCCCTTAAGAGGGAGATAGATTTGCATGCAGAGGAGGAACTCTTGGTTCCCAAGGATGAGCCTCAAGATGTGGAGCAACCACATGCGAAGGATCATGGGGTGGCATAAAAAACTCATGCAAATCCATCCATCAAAAATGGTAGAAGGCTCACCACGGAAGCTAATAGATTGAGACTTGATGATGCAGAGAATGTAGGAGCCCCTACTTCACAGCGTAGACAAAGACAGTCTCCAGACAATTTTAATGGATATATGGCTCTTATGAGAAAATGTATTGTGACTGGACATTTTCCTTTCAAGAGGCAGTGCAACAACCAATTTGGGTTGATGTAATGGTGGAGGAGTATGACTCCATTTTTAAGAATAGTGCATGGGATATTGTCCCAAGACCGATCGACAAAGCAATGGTTGGATCTGGATGGATCTACAAGGTAAAGCAAGCTGCTGATGGGAGTGTGGAGAAGTACAAGGCCAGATTTGTGGCCCACAGATTCTCACAGATTGAGGGGATCAATTATGATGAGACTTTTGCACCAGTTGCAAGCTACTCTTCCATTAGATCCATCCTTGCACTCTCAGCGCAGATGGGGTGGCACATTCATCAGATGGATGTGAAAACTGTGTTTCTCAATGGAGTTATTGAGGAAGAAGTGTACATAGAGAAGTCAAAAGGTTTCGAGATCTTCGACAGTGAGTCGCATGTGTGTCAACTCAAGAGAGCACTGTATGGGTTGAAGCAAGCACCTCGTGCTTGGTACACTCGAATTGTCAGTTATTTCACCAGAATGGGCTTCACCAAAAGTGAAGCTGATGCAAACATGTACCAGATTGTGGTTGAGGGTAAGCTATTGATTATTTTTCTTTATGTTGATGATCCAGTTTTGTTTGGTGATGAGTAGCTGATATACTCATGCAAGGAGGATCTTGCAAGGGAGTTTGAAATGAAGGGCATGGGACTCCTTCATTATTTCCTTGGTTTGGAAATATGGCAGCGGTATGGTGAAATTTTTGTTTCTCAAGGCAAGTATGCCAAAGAGATACTGGGTAAGTTTCACATGGAGAGCTACAAACCCATGGACAGTCCTCTTCCAGGAATTGGAGGAAAGAGGATGCTACATTAGGAGAGGTAGTGGAAGCTACTGTCTACAGGTAATTAGTTGGTTCACTGATGTATTTATTGAACACCATACCAAACATTTTCTATGCAGTTAAACAACTGAGTCAAGCTATGGTTCAGCCTACCAAGCTCTTTTGGAAGGCAGGGAAGCATGTCTTGAGATACCTGAGGGGCACATCAGAGTATGGATTATGGTATAGAAGGTTAGAGGGAGTGAAGCTTCAAGGCTTCACAGATTCAGATTAGGCATGCATTCCATCAGACAGAAAGAGCACATCAGGAGGGATCTTCAACATAGGATCGACAAAAATTTCTTGGTATAGTAGGAAGCAACGATCTGTGGCACTCAGTTCAGAAGAAGCAGAGTAAATGGCAGGAATTCAAGCTGCATGTGAGGCTATCTAGATGAGAAAGATCTTGGTTGCTTTGTTTGGTTCTCATATGGATCCAACTGTGATACATTGTGATAATCAGAGTTGCATTAAACTCTCGATTAATCATGTGTTTCATGATAGATCCAAGCACATAGATAAACGATACCACCATCTCATATATTTTGTGTAGAGGCACATAACTTTACTTCAGTACATTCCCATAGAATATCAGGATGCAGATATTCTGAAGAATGCGCTCACCATGAGCAAATTCAAATACCATAGAGGCAGGATCGGGGTGAAGGATAATCCCTTTCTTGTTGAGAGGGAGTGTTTAATTTCAACAAGAAATTTTAGAACCTACACTAGTGTGGGACTAGGAGGTCCAAGCAGCACCTACACTAGTGTGGGACCACAGGTCTTAACATCACCTACACTGGTGCGGGCTAAATTTCGTGTATGTCTATTTTAGTTATCCCTTAATTAATATGGACAATAAAATGTAATATAATCTCAAACTAACTTGTAATAGTTAACTAAGTGTGATAAACTCAGTTAGCTCATGAATTTTGAGTTGAGGGTAGTTGGTGAGGCATGCAGAGTAATTCTAGTTGTAATAGAGTTTGAAGTGCAGTGGTGCATTAGTTAATGCATGTTGTAATTAGCTTAACTCAGTTAAGTGAGTTAAACTCAGTTGTGCTAGTTGTAACTGTTTGATACACTCGTGAGAGATCAAGTGAATTAAATATTATTTAATTCAAAATCAGTGATCTCACATGAAAATGAGGATTTACTATTATTAGATGCATGCATGTCAGTTCCAGTGGAGACCCAGTTGAGATCTAGGTGAAAGGGATGTTGACTATTAGTTGTAGGATTTTTGGGTTGCACCCATGCAACCAAACACCCATTGGATTGCCCATGATCCTTGCGCAGTCAAAGAAGGCTGAAATTCCTAAATAATAGGGATTTTGTTCCACATGAATTGCACAAGAAAGGAAGGTTGTTTAGAGGCTGAGAATTGTCTAAGCGTTGGCCTGTTTTGTCCAGGATAGTGTGAGACAATTAGCTGAGTACAGGAGGCTCTTGTGAGAAGAGTTTTATGTAATTTTTTCATGTATCCATGTTGAATATACAATAGAAGATAGTGGGGTTTTGAGCAGCAAGCTTTCCCCGGGAAATTATCTGTGTTGTGGTTTGATTGATTCTTCTTTGCTTCATGTGATTGGCGTTTGTGTTTTTAATTCTGTAATTAATTTGTAGAAGTGATTTAGTATCTAGCTTTAGTACATTGTTAGATCGGATTGAATCCATGATATACATGCTTTTTTTATAATTTATACATCCTCAGGCACTTCTGATTTAGTATGTGTATGAATATGAACGTGGACAAAAAAAAGGTATGTTAATAAAATCCCATAAGATCACTTATGACACTTTTACATATGACAATAATATTTCTGAATTATAGATATGGTGAATGCCATTTGAATATGGATACAATTGTTGTTACTGAATCTAAGTCTTTATTGATTTTATGATAATGTATCTTGTAGGTTTTCAAACATATGCTTTGATATTGTTTGAGACTTTGTATTATCTCTAATGTTGTGTTATTGATTAAAATGAAAATGAAGTTTTGACAATAGTTTTTTTTTATCTCACGCATACATATCTAAAGAATTGAATGCTAACACAAAGTATTTAGAATTGAATAAATTTCATTCAGAAGAATCCATAAGTGTGGATAAATTTTTCATTGTGCTTCCTCTACACTCTTGCATTTTGTAAAATCAAATCTCACTCCCTAATACCTTATGCTAATTTTAAATATTGTAAACAAGTGAAAATGGAGAAAATGTAATACAAGTGAAAAAATTTTTACGTGGTATTGAACTAGTTAACGAAGCACGATAGATGCGAGAATTATTATTGAGTGTCTTTATAATCTTGTTTTTCTAAGTGTATTTAGTGTTCATAGTTGTTTCAATTAAGACAATTATTGCAAATGATAACTTTGTTAAGAGGTGTGTTTTTGTTCGATTTATTTTCATTTGATTATTATTTCATTATACAACTTTGTGTTTTTTTTATATATATATTTTCTATGTACTCAATGATATGCAATATTATATAGAAGAAGACATACATAAATTTATATAGATATACGATAAATAAAGGAACAATGTTTTTGTTCCCTACCCCACACAACCATTCTTCCACACAAAAAAGACACTTTAGAATCTAAAATAAATCATGTGCAATCTATACAGACGTGACATAGGCATCAACGCTTTGATTCCCTATGATTTTACACGCAGAAATACTTTTATCCAGTCTTTTGATTCTCTGAGATCATGTAGCTTTGATTTTCTTCATCTGGTTAGCATTCACCAATTCCTGCCTTTTTTTCTTCTTCTTTAGATCAGAAAGAAAATTCAGCCTCTGTCTAGAAGCACATAAGTCATTGTTTACTAAATTCTTATTTCCTTTGATATCACGTTCAATGCATTCGAAAAATGACTTAGTATCACAAAATTAGTCTCTATTGTCCAGAGATACGAAACATTACAAAGCCTACTTCAAAATTTTGTTATATATGTGTCTCCTTCTCCGCACTTCCTTATATCCACACATACCCCTTCACCCACGCATCCTTCACTTTTCACACATTCATGGTTCCGTGCACGTGTTCTCCCAGAAAACGAAACCTAAATTTTTTTAAGATGAATTTGTTGTTTTAAATGAAATAAGAGTAAAATGTACTAGCAATAACTATCATAGTGTCAATTCCCTTGCCTTGATAAGGTTGTTTCCCCTCCTTCCTGGCCCTCCCTCGGGGGTGGTGTTGCAAGGTCTACAATACATTTCCCCTCCTTCAAATATACTGTATCAAGTTCCTTTGCATATATCAAACAAAAGAGACAAATGTACTAAGGATCCATATGATCTTTAAGCACTCCACATCATGTATTAATCTTACCTGTTTCGCACCTCCACATGATAATATAAGAGAACTAATATAATAAATAATATGATCAAAATTAAAACATGAAATTCTCTGAGCACTTTCTCTTGCTATGTAAATTTCTCCTACAACGTTAAATTAGCCTTATGCAGAATGTAGAGGTTGAAAGTATAGCTTTTTCTCTGGCACTTACCCCCCCCCCCACACCACACTGCTTTCACTTATTTAAGGGACTTGCAATCCCATCAGTTCTGACATATTTGGACTCTTTAAACACTCTAGACAATGTATCAACGTTACTTGTTCCACACCTCTGCACAATAATATAAGTCATAATATGATGCTAATTTTAAACGTGATATTCTTCGAGCACTTCTTGTTGCTAAGTAAATTTCTCCTATAGTGTTAACTTAGCCTGATGTGGAATGCAGAAGAAAAAATCTTGATTCGATATTGTCCCTTCTCTTGCACTTCACGCACACCATTTCTCCTGCACTTCTCGTGCACCATTGTTTTCAACACAAAAAAATAATAACAGCTATCCCTCCCCCACTTAGCCTTATACTGAATGCGGAGGAAGAAAACTTGATGGGATATAGACTTTGATCTTGCACTTCCTACATACCCTTTCTCCCACAATTATTGTACACCATTTCTCCTGCACTTTTCACACACCCTTTCTCCCACACTTGAACTCAAAACATGCATAAATGGATAAACAAACGAATCTATGTGAAAATGGAATTCGTTGTGCACAACATGGATAAGAATTCATTCTATCGCAAATCCCTCAGAATGTATTATCAAATGCAACGCACAGGCATAGAACCAAAAATATTGGTAATTATTCCTTTAATTAATGCATGAGGCAGCTTATCATATTTGCAAGTGGGCATGGACATTAATCAAGAAATCATTGCAAGGGATTAAGATGTTTATGTTGGAACTGCGCTCTCTTCAATGTGGAAAAAAGAATTTTAATTTCTAATATGAGCATCCATAACACAGTCAGAGTACAAGTTCATTATTTGCACATAGTTTGCACAGAAAAATTACTAGCTTTTCGATGTTCCAGTTCTTGCCTCATGTCATGTCAAACACAACTCTACACATTTCAACAACTCTTTAGCGCTACAGAAAATAACATTATCACCTTCTATGCACTCCACATGGATTCACTCCCCTAACAATCTGTTGTACCTTAAGAGACAATCCCTTAGCTGTGATAAGGAATCAGTGCTTAAGACATTTTATAATTATGTCACAAATTCTTTAGGTCTCTTTTTTATTAACCCCCAAGTATTTATAATCACACACTTAAATATCAAATATTATGAGTGCTTTGCAATGCTACCATATGTTAATGTTGAACGAAATGATTGGAAGAAAATGTAAGGAGAAGTCCAAACTGATATGTTGCTTTATATAGAAAATACCATTCCAAACTTCGGTAGAAAGATGTGAAAGAAATAGTTAAAACAAAGGAGCGCCTATTAAGGTTTTTAACTCTCATACACAGAAGTAAGAAGAGACCTGCTACTCATAACCTTGTTTTATTCATAGAAATAAATACATAATGAAAACTAGAATAAATTTCAACATAAACAAATTGCCAGAATCTTCCTTACTCATTCATAAATCCTTGAATCTCCGAGTACAAAAATATTTGTCCAGGAGGTCCAAAACTCGGAACCTTCCTCTCTCTTGGAAATTACATTAAATACAATAAAAAGCAATTTGGAACTGTTGTAACTAATTCTAACTACCAAAACTACTTCATAACTTCGAAGGTTGTCTATTACATGCCTTGAAAATGTCTTTTACAATTACATTGACTTCAGAAAGTAACATAAAGTAAATATCCTAATCTATAGGAATTGCTGATGAAGTGGCCTCTTTTCCTTGATCAACTGATTTGTCTTTCTTTGTTGCTGAGCCCTTTGGCAAGTCAATAGTCCAAGCTCTGCAGTTTTTCCATATTTCTACCTCACGTCTTGGGTGAATGTGTCAGATTGTGATATTCCAAACTGAATGCAGTGATTCGGTCATAAGAAGGCCTTTCGGTGAAAAGGGTTTTTACCATCCATAAGAGTTGAAAATGTCTTTGCAAAAAGTTGATCATTGTCTCTGCCTTGAGCACCTGAGTCTTTTCATACCTGTTATCGATCTTGATTTTTGTCATCACCAATGAATTTTCATAAGAGCTACATGGAAAAAGGTTTTTGTCAGTCTTCCAACATGATGGCAAGCCTACCCTTGTTATTTTATCAAATGATTTGTCAAAATGACTTACTGCTTCTTTGATTTCTATAAGTTTCTTTTCTGCAGCCTTTCTGAGATCATTCCTGATAATCATTTTTTTAATTTCCACTGCATACAACATTCTATCCTGCATATCATTCTCCTCTAATTCCTGATCTGATTTGGAATTGATATAATCAATAAACCTTCTAGCCCAAATTTCTCTGTTAATCCCTTTCTGTTTATCAGACATAATCAGTTCTTCACATTCCACAATAAGGCTTTTTTCTTTTGCAATAATCATCAGGACGCACCAATTGGACTTCATTTATGAGATGATATCAGTCCAAATGATATATTTAGCTTGAATTAATGACACATTACCTTTCATTCTTTCTTTGAGATTCTTGATCTCAGCTTTAGCATTTTTGAAATCCATTTTGTACTTATCTGCTTCGTTCTCTAAGACCTTTACCAATTTTGTAGCAGTCTCCAAATCTGTTTGAGAGATTTTTATATCTCTTTCAACCATCTACAACTCAATATGTAATTGAATAATTTGTGCTTGAGGATCCGCATCACCTATAGGAAAAACAAAATTACAGTTATGATTGTCAATGTGATTTTGTAAAGAAATTACAGTCTGCTTCACTTTGGAAAGTTCTTCATCCTTCTGCATAAGCTGCTACAACAACTTCTCTTTTTCCTTCTCTACCTCTGCAACCTCTGCAGCCATTGAGTTTTCACCAGTAGGTAACCTCAATTTATTCGTTAATGTAGATATCTCTACTTCAACACTTTGCAATAATTTCTGCAGAATAGTCTTGTCACTAGGGTCTACACCAATCTTAATAATAATATTTTTCAACTCTTCATTTTGGACTGTTAAGGCTCTTGAATTGGCCTTTTCCAGCTTCAATTGTTTGATAACTTTCCCTAACATGTTTTCAACTTTAACTTCCATTGCATTTGTTTTTGTGAGATTATTAACAATCAATTTCCCGGTTTGCATATGCAAATTCATTTTGTCCATTAGTGGAATCTTTTTAACATCCATAGTCACATTTACAGTATCAAAACTGTTTGAGGAACCAATTGAAATTCCTGTGGGATGTGATAGAGCAATCCTAAATTGATCTTTTTCAAGATCCATTACTGTTAACAGTCTTGTCTGATCGGTAGTAATCTGATGTTCTGCTTGGGCCTCCATGCTGGCCTTCATTCTCTGATTTTTCTCTTCAATCTAAGAAAACACCTGTTTGATTAAGGGTACCTGTTCATGAGAGGATTCATGACCTCCAGGGGAAGAGGGAGCATTCTGCTCTTCGCCCAAATGCAAGGAAAGACCAGGTGAATTAGAAGAATGATCCTCAATGAATTTTGTCCTTCTCTCACCTCTTGGTGCCTCATCATCCAAGTTAATAACAACTTCTTTACCTGTTTTGTTTGTTTTCTCAGTTATAACAGGAGTTTGAATGCTTGTATTTATTGAACTTATTTCATCTTTGTTTGCCACCTTTTCCTGCTCAGGTCTACTTTCATGAATGAAAGCTGAATATTCGTTTTCAATTCTTCTCTGTGAAATTATACCATGGGGATCATAAGCCCATTTTTCTCCTAGTAGCATATGTGTTTCCTCCAACAATTTTGTTACTTCCTCAAACGCCTGCCTCGTATTAAATATGAAAGGTCCCACACTCATAGGCAATTTATACATATGACTCTTTTTCATAGGGACAAAGTGCACCTGATCAAAATTCAAGCTTTGTCTGATAAATTATAAGGCGAAAAGCCTCATTGGTACAAACTTTGGGAGCCTGTAAGGTTCAACATTTGCTCCATACAACCTTATTTCTGAATATTATTCAAATACAAACCAGTCCCCAAATTTACAACTAGTTCCTAGATGTAGAAACTCCTAGGCCTTGGGTAAAAAACAAGGGGGATGAAATCCATTCAATATTTTATATGCAATGGGCATATACTGACTAGAAAAATCAAATAACCCCTCTTCATTTTTCTCCCTTATGATCATATCTGTCTAGAATACAACTGGCTGTCTTCACTTGTTTACATCCATTATATTTAGACCTAATTTCATGAATTCTTCAACATTTTGGTATAAAAATAAGTAGACAATCAGTGAGGGAAATTTAAAAGAACCTGTTAGTGAAAGACTCATCAACTGCGAATTGACTGCTTCTTGCCAAAAGGATAGAATATCCAGGACCATTCCTGGCTTCATCATCATGGCGAACATTCCTAGGACTGACTTGTCCATTGTAACGTCATCATCTTTGCCCAAGATTTTAGCAATACTACTTAAAACAGGTCAATTGTCTTCGTTGAAGACTCCCATAGCAAATTCTCCACATTCTGGCTGAAATAGCTTCATATTGGGCTTCAAATGGAACATAAAATGATTGAATTCTTCCCCTGCAAGGCTTTCATGGTAAGTAACCAGTGAATCTTCTGATGAGCTGATGATTCGGCTTCAGGAAAACACAAGGCTTGGCGTATTAATTGGTTAGACACCTGCAGAACATTTTCTTCTTGGGAATTCATTACGAAACATTTTCCGGGATACAATGCAGAAACCAACCAATAAATAAACTCTGGGAATAAATGTGTCTTCGGGATGCATGCAGAAAGGACCCCAGATTCTTTCATGGTGGAATAAACAGGGGAATTATCATTGTTCAATACAACTTGTCGATAGAATGGAAGATGAATTACAGAAGATGCAGTATCTTGAATGTCTCTCTCATTATCCATGAGAGGAATGTGACTACATGAACTAGACAAAGAAGACCTTTTAGCCATGATAAGAAAAGGTGTTGAAGGAATACTCTTGTAGGGTGACTAAAACAAAAAAGGTGACGGGAGGAAGCAATAGGTCAAAATGCGACAAACTGCAAAAATGTTTTGAAAACGAAATGAAAAACACTCCTAAATAGGTGGCGCAGTTTTGGTGTTAAATGCCTACGCTACGTGTTACCTAACCATTGGACTGATTTCACATGGAAAAAAATTGTTCTCCATTCAGCATATGACGTCACTGCGAGGGGTCTCGGGGTACGGCTGAAAAATCCATCTTGTGCCCCACAGTCGATATCCACTGTTGATCTTCATCGCCTCCGCGGTCAACCCAGTCAACTACAGGGGCGTCCCTTTCCATTAACTCTCGCGCTATTAGTGCCCGCGAGTTGGGTCATCCGGTTCATACTTTTAATATCAGCACTATTCGCCTTTTGAATTGATCAACGTTTAATCTTTGGATATGAAACCCGCTTGTACAAAGTTTGGAACAAATAAACTTTAATACATTAGACCTAAAATGTTTTATTTTTATGCCAAAGTATAAAACTATAATACTTTAACATATTTTCTTTTCTTTCAATTTCAGATTTTTTTTGTATTTTTTAACATAAAATTAAAATGATATGTAGATGATCCACAACATCTGGCTCCACCTGGGGATAGTGTTTTTTCCACGAAACACTAAGAACCTGCAGATCAGTGCCTTCACTTCGGGCATGGAGTCAAACATTGCTTGATCAAAAATATACAATGATAAGAAACCAGATATGTACAATGATGAAATGAATACTTCTAGTGTTGGAAATAGTGTTTCAAATACTGCCCATTAACAGGCAGTTCTATTGCTTCTCCGTCAAGAGTTTCCAACATGAAAGTGTTGTTTTCTCTGGCTTCAATGATTTTATATGGACGATACCATAAAGGATAAAATTTTCCATGCTTCTCTTTATCCTCTCTTCTTGTATCCCATCTTAGTACCAGATCTCCATCTTGAAACATGATTTATTTTTCTTTTCTATCGAAAATGGACTTCATTTTCTCCTGATAACTGACCAAATTGTCCCTAACCTTATTTCGGCTTTCACTTAATTCCATCACTTTATTCATTCTTCTAATCAGAGCATTAGCTTCCTCTTGAGCATCTTGAAGGAAAGATATTACTGGCCTTACTAACTGAGTGGGAAACAATGCCTAGGTACCATATACTAATTCAAAAGGTGACTTACCAGTGGATCTCCTAGTAGTCATCCTCACTACCCATAAAGTAAAGACCAGCTTTGAATCCCAATTCTTCTGGTTCTCATTTGTCATCTTCTTCAAGATTTTCACCAACGTTTTATTAGAGGATTCTGCTAATCTATTTCCTTGAGGATGATATGCTGTAGAATGGGACAATATCACATTATAAGTTTGACAGAAGTTTATAAACTTGACTGAGTTGAAGAATTGAGCGTTATCTGTCATAATCTTCACTGGACATCCAAATCTGCTAAGAATATTTTCCTCCAAAAATTTCAGTACAACCAAATCATTTGCTTTTCTGGAAGGGACTGCCTCTACCCATTTTGTAAAATAATTAGTTGCAGTCAAGATCCATTTAAATTTCCCACTTGATGGTGGATTTATTTCTCCAATGAAATCAAATCCCCATTGTCTGAAAGGTTCTTCAACAAAAACAGGGACAATAGGTAAAGGAGCTAACCTTTTCTTTTATGCAAACAACTGACATTTTTGACAACTTCTAACAGCCCTATATATGTCCGCAAATAAATATGGCCAATAAAAACCTGATTTAAGAATCTTATGAGCAGTTAATTTCCAACTATAATGACCTCCACATAAGCACTCATGATACTCTTTAATCACTTATATGGTTTCCTCTTCTGTTAAACATAACAACAACACACCAACAAGATCTTTCCAATACAACTTAGCTTCAATTATAACATAAGGCTGAGCTTTAAGTTTCAAGGCTATATACCTGGCTCTATTAATTGAAGGTGGACACGAAAGGAAACAAAAATAATGAATAATATCTTTGTACCAGTTTGAACATAGGAATTTATACTTAATTGCTGCTTTTTTCTGAATGTGATTTGATTCTTCAGTTACTTCTTCTACAGGTGTAAGTAAAATGATTCCCAAGGCTCGGAAATTAGATTCTGTTAACAATTTAGCAAGTCCTAGTCCTTTGAATAGTTTCGTTGGTTTAATATCCAAATCATATTCTTCGATTTTAGAAATCCATTTATTTCTTTTCCCTTCAACATCACTCTACACTAATACATCCTTTACAGCAGAATTATGCACATATGCTACAATTTGAGAATGAAGTATATAAGTTCTAAAAGCCTTCAATTATTTAACCAGAGCATATATTTTTTTCTCCAAGATATTATACTTCAGTTCTCCATCTCGAAGCACTTTGCTAAAAAACGCTACAGTCTGCTCACTTCCTTCTTCATTTTTTTGTAGTAGCACAACAGCAATTGTAGAAGAAGATGCAAATGAGAAAATTTGAAAAGGCTTTAAGTAATCTGGACGGACTAAAACAGGAGCTTCTTGGAGAGCTTCTTTAATTCTTCCAAAATATTCCCTTGCATCTTTGTCCCACTTTACTTCAGCATCATTTTTCAACATATCTGTTATTTTCCTGACAATCTCAACATAATTCGGGAAAAATATTCTCAGAAAATTGATTTTTCCAAGAAACCTTTGAATATCCTTCTTACTTTGAGGCAGTGGGATTGTCTGTATGGCTTCAACCATGGCTGGATCAATCTTCACTCCTTGCTTTGAAACTATATGGCCCAACAATTTTCCTTCTTCTAGAGAAAACAAGGACTTTTTAGGATTCAATGATAATCCATATTTCCTGCATTTTAAAAAGGCTTTCTCCAAATGTTGCAAGTGTTCATCATTAGAACTTGAAAAAATTGTAACATCATCAAGATAAATAACTACAAATTTGTCCCCTACAAATGCAATATCCATTGCCCTTTGGAAAGTAGCTCCTACATTCATGAGGCCGAATGGCATCCTAGCATACATGAATGTTCCCCAGGGTGTAGTGAAAGAAGTTTTCTTTTGATCTTCCTTCTCCACAAAAAATTGATTATACCTAGAAAAACCATCAAACATGGATAACATGTATGCTCTCGTTACTTTTTGCAAGACAAAGTCCATCTTTGGCAGAGGATAATTATCCTTCAATGAAGCTCTGTTCAAATTTATGAAATCTACACATAGTCTTCTCTCTCCATTTTTCTTCCTGACTGGTACGAGATTGGAAACCCAATCTGAATATCTTGGAGGAACTATAATCTTTGCTTGTAAAATTTTCTTTACCTCTTTTTCAATTGGAGCCAGCAATAATGGGTTACTTTGTCTGAGCTTCTGTCTATGAGGCTTAATACCATCTTTCAATGGAATTTTATGCTGATTAATAATTTTATCATAAGTTTTTAGATCTTCATATGACCATGCAAATACATCCATAAACTGCTTGAAAAGATCTACATACCTCTCTTTGTATTCCTTTGGAACTCCTTTGAACAGTTTAACTATTTTAGGCTCATATTGAGTTCCTAAATTACAATCTTCCATTTATCCATCTTGGGCTACCTTTTTCTGGTTTAATGCCACATCTTTAGCATCAAACAATCTTTCAAGAGGTACTAAACCTTTGGGCAAAATATTATCTTTCAACTGAATTATCTTCTAGTCTCCAATTGTCTGCTTCAGATTTTTAGACATTTCACCTTGATCACTTTCATCCACTTCTAAATCAATTTGGCTGTCTTCAAAATTTCCAATCATCGTCAAGAACTGATTAATCTGCTCATCATCCTCAAATACCGGCCAATGCTTTACATTATCAGGAATTGAAGGCATATGTCTCAACTCAATCTCATATCTCAACCTTGGGTTGATTGGTGGTTTGAATGTACTAGCTGCGATTGCTAACGAATCTGCCATTCTATTCTCCACTCTTGGAATAAACTGCAAATTAAAGGCCTCAAAATAATTTTCAACTAGGTCACATACCTCATTTCTATAGGACCTCAATCTGGGATGCTTAGTCTGACACTAATTTTCAATTTTCCTTATGATCAATTCAGAATCACCAAAAACAGAGATATACTGAATTCCCATCTGTTTAGCTGTTTGCGGACTTAAAATCAATGCTTTGTATTCAGTTACATTATTAGTGGATTCAAATTCCAGTTTGAAAGAAAAAGGTACAATTTTACCTTCAAGAGATACAAAAATGAATCCAGCTCCGGTGCCCTCCTTTGAAAATGCACCATCGAAATAACACTTCCAAAGCTTCTTTGAATGCAGCTCCTTATGTACAATGGCTGAAGGGAGCTGATTTTGTGAATCTTCAGCAAATTCTGCATCCTCATGCAGCATGAAACAAGAGAGATCTTCCTTCTCTTGAACATATATAGGGGAATTATTTGCATCTTTCTTGGTAGTAGTTTTCAAAAATCTGGTTTCTCTGTATAACCTCCTTTCCTCCCCATTAGAAACATGAATGATGGAATATGTGAATTCTAATTTCAAAACTCCTCCAAGTTCTCCCCCCCAAGATCTAGACAACAACATACCAAATCTGGCTGGAATATTTGCTACTACCACTTCCATCATAATACTCTTAGCTGGAATTTGAGCTAGGGATATAACCATATCTTTGATAAGACCCACACACTTTACCCTTTTTGAATCAGAGGAATAAAGGTCTCTATATGGCTTGGTCATTTGCATATTAAACTCTTTCATCACAGATAGTGGCATTAGATTATGTGATGCACCAGAATCTAGCATACAATTATGCAAAATGAAATCATGTAGCAGAACTGATATATAAAAAGGTGGAACAGAAGAATCTACCTCTTCAACATGAGGTCCAAAAGTAACCACTGGTGTCTCCTCCTGCAGGTTCACTATATCACCCACTTCGTCAGACTGAGATAAATTAATAAACTCTGCAATTTCTTTATTATAACCAGGGGTTTTATCCAACTCAAGAAGTGGTACTTGAATCTTCACTTTTTCTAACTCTTTTGACAAACTGAAAGTTTGATTTTTTTTTATCAACTTTTTAGGTTCTTCTTGATTTTTGTTTGAATTTACAATTTGATCAGAAACAGTAACAATCTTCTCCAACATATTAGGATCATTATGTTTTATTTGGGAAGCATCAGCTTGATGTTTTTCTTTTTCTTTATCTTGATTCATGGGTTGTTTCCCCTTGTCTGATTTTTTAATTTGGTTCTTCTGTAGTGGAGTCGCCATTGGAGTAGGTACTAATTCTGATTCTTTCTCTTCATCATCTTGAGTTCTCAACCTCTTTTTTGACCTCAAATAATATTTCTTATGAAACTCTATCTGCATAAAATCAGTAAATTGTCTGCAATAATCATCCATTTCTTCCTGATCAAATGAAATATTAGCTTCTTTACATTCCTCTGCATATTATTTCTCACTCTCTTCTTCTGTTTCATCACGTTACATATATACAACAGAAATTTGACCTTCATCTTCTTTCTGATCATTATCAACAGAATGTGGTGGAGCTTCTTCTATATATAAAGGTGCTTGGACTTGATCTTGATCTTTCCTTTCTCTCTGTAAAATTTGAAGGGGTTGTTTTCTAAATTGGGGATTGAAAACCCCTCTGTTTTGTTGTGCAGGTTTCTTGTTATCTAGTTCCAGCTTTACTAGTTTATTTGAAAAAAATTTAGTAACCTTTTTCATATCATCTATCCTCTGATATTGAGATGAGGCTCCTTCTTTATCTTGGACTTTCCTAGCAGCAAACACATTTGCCTCAATCTCTAAGGCATTAGTTTGAATCTGTTCAAGAGTGGGGGATCTTCTTTCTCTCAATGTAAAACTAGAATCTGACTCAAATGCTCCAGCAAAAACAACCCTTGCTCCAATAGGAGGAGGTTTCATTTCCAAAGGCAAACTATTGTACAACTTATTAAATCTTTTGACAAAATCACTCATACTTTCACTTGATTTTTTCTTTATAGCATTAAATTCTGTTAAAGAATAACCATGGTCCCTTTTTTCTCTCCATCTCTAGATGAAATGTCTTTCTAATTCATCACAATCATTTTTTGAACCATTGGGTAATCCTTTGAACCATTTTCTTGCCTCTCCACTTAGAGACTGTACAAAAAGTCTCATTACCACATCACGATGTTCTACATTAAAATTTTCAGCAAATGTGCAGAACAAGGGCAAGTGTTGTTCTGCAGTTATTTCGTCTTCACCAGTAAATCTAGGGAGCAACTTGAGATACTCCTGAGGCATTGCATTCATTGGTTGGGGTAGATTTAATGGTGCATATCTATTCATCAAGAAAGTAGGGGCTGCCATGTTTATGCCCTGATTGACTGCTCCTTGAGCAAGGGTAAAATGGATACCAGTTGTAGATGTGAATGAAGGGGGTGGAACAAATGATATAGGGGTAGGTGTATGAACAATAGAAGAAGAACTGGCAACTGTATGAGGTTGAGTTTCTGTAATAGGAAATGATGCAAACTCAAAATATTATTCTTCTAACGTTGGTTCTTGGAAATGAATGGGTGAAGGTGAGGCTTATTTTTTCGGGAAAATGAGTTTATGAGAAATATACTTGGATGAAAATGTATTTGAAATGCTGCCTAGTGCAAGTAGTGAGGCATCAGGTGTAGAAAATATTTTTGTTTTCTGGCCCTTCTTTGAAACTAACTTTTCTGGAACAGACAAAGCAGGAACATTTTGTTGAGAGGTATCTGACCTCGTATGAGGCTTCTTAGGAGCCATAATTGTTTTAAAGATGCACAACTTATTATTTCCTCCTCTCTGAAAAACCAGAGGAAATATGAAAAAAACCCAGGGAAAATTTCGAATCTTCGGTCCCCGGCAATGGCGCCAATTAATGTTGTACCTTAAGAGACAATCCCTTAGCTATGATAAGGAATCAGTGCTTAAGAAATTTTATAATTATGTCACAAATTCTTTAGGTCTCTGTTTTATTAACCCCCAAGTATTTATAATCACACCCTTAAATATCAAATATTATGAATGCTTTGCAATGCTACCATCTGTTAATGTTGAACGAAATGACTGGAAGAAAATTTAAGGAGAAGTCCAAACTGATATGCTACTTTATACAGAAAATACCATTCCAAACGTCGGAAGAAACATGTGAAAGAAATAGTTAAAACAAAGGAGCGCCTATTAAGTTTTTTAACTCTTATACACAGAAGTAAGAAGAGACATGCTGCTCATAACCTTGTTTAATTCATAGAAAGAAATACATAATGAAAACTGGAATAAATTTCAACATAAAATTTTTTCCAGAATCTTGCTTACTCATTCATTAATCCTTGAATCTTTGAGTACAAAAATATTTGTCCAGGAGGTCCAAAACTCGGAACCTTCCTCCCTCTTGGAAATTACATTAAATACAATAAAAAGCAGTTTGGAACTGCTGTAACCAATTCTAACTACCAAAACTACTTCATAACTTCGAAGGCTTTCTATTACATGCCTTGAAAATGTCTTTTACAATTACATTGAATTCAGAAAATAACATAAAGTAAATATCCTAATCTATAGGAATTGTTGATGAAGTGGCCTCTTTTCCTTGATCAACTGATTTGTCTTTCTTTGTTCCTGAGCCCTTTGGCAAGTCAATAGTCTAAGCTCTGCACTTTTTCCATATTTCTACCTTCGTCTTGGGTGAATGTGTCAGATTGTGATATTCCAAACTGAATGCAATGATTAGGTCATAAGAAGGCCTTTCGGTGAAAAGGGTTTTTACCATCCATAAGAGTTGAAAATGTCTTTGCAAAAAGTTGACCATTGTCTCTCCCTTGAGCACCTGAGTCTTTTCATACCTGTCATCGATCTTGCTTTTTGTCATCACCAATGAATTTTCGTAAGAGCTCCATGGCAAAAGGTTTTCGTCAGCCTTCCAACATGATGGCAAGCCTACCCTTGTTATTTTATCAAATGCTTTGTCAAAATGACTTACTGCTTCTTTGATTTCTATAAGTTTCTTTTCTGCAGCCTTTCTGAGATCATTCCTGATAATCATTTTATTAATTTCCACTGCATACAAAATTCTATTCTGCATATCCTTCTCCTCTAATTCCTGATTTGATTTGGAATTGATATAATCAATAAACCTTCTAGCCCAAATTGCTCTGTTAATCCCTTTCTATTTATCAGACACAATGGGTTCTTCACACTCCACAATAAGGCCTTTTGCTTTTCAAATAATCATCAGGAAGCACCAATTGGACTTAATTTCTGAGATGATATCAGTCCAAATGATATCTTTAGCTTGAATTAATGACACATTACCTTTCATTCTTTCTTTGAGATTATTGATCTCAGCTTCAGCATTTCTGAAATCCATTTTGTACTTATCTGCTTCGTTCTCTAAGACCTTCACCCTTTTTGTAGCAGTCTCCAAATATGTTTGAACGCTTTTTCTATCTCTTTCAACCATCTACAACTCAGTATTTAATTGAATAATTTTTTCTTAAGGATCTGCATCACCTGTAGGAAAAACAAAAATACAGTTATGATTGTCAATGTGATTTTGTAAAGAAATTACAGTCTACTTCACTTTGGAAATTTCTTCATCATTCTGCATAAGATACTGCAACAACTTCTCTTTTTCCTTCTCTACCTCTGCAACCTCTGCAGCCATTGAGTGTTCACCAGTAGGTAACCTCAATTTCTTCCTTAATGTAGATATGTCTACTTCAACACTTTGCAAGAATTTATGCACAATAGTCTTGTCACTAGGGTCTACACCAATCTTAACAATAATATTTTTCAACTCTTCATTTTGGACTGTCAAGGCTCTTGAATTGGCCTTTTCCAGCTTCAATTGTTTGATAACTTTCCCTAACATGTTTTCAACTTTAACTGCCATTGCATTTGTTTTTGTGAGATCATTAACAATCAATTTCCCGTTCTGCATATGCAAATTCATTTTGTCCATTAGTGGAATGTTTTTAACATCCATAGTCACATTTACAGTATTAAAAATGTTTGAGGACCCAATTGACATTCCTGTGGGATGTGACAGAGCAATTCTAAATTGATCTTTTTCAAGATCCATTACTGTTAACAGCCTTGTCTGATCGGTAGTAATCTGATGTTCTGCTTGGGCCTCCATGATGGCCTTCATTCTCTGATTTTTCTCTTCAATTTGAGAAAACACATGTTTGATTAAGGGTACCTATTCATGAGAGGATTCATGACCTCCAGGGGAAGAGGGAGCATTCTGCTCTTCACCCAAATGCAAGGAAAAACCAGGTGAATTAGAAGAATGATCCTCAGTGAATTTTGTCCTTTTCTCACCTCTTGGTGCCTCATCATCCAAGTCAATAACAACTTCTTTACCTCTTTTGTTTTTTTTCTCATTTATAACAGGAGTTTGAATGTTTGTATTTATTGAACTTATTTCACCTCTGTTTGCCACCTTTTCATGCTCAGGTCTACTTTCATGAATGAAAGCTAAATATCCGTTTTCAATTCTTCTCTGTGAAATTATACCATGGGGATCATAATCCCATTTTTCTCCTAGTAGCATATGTGTTTCCTAAAACAATTTTGTTACTTCCTCAAACGCCTGCCTCGTATTAACTATGAAAGGTCCCACACTCATAGGAAATTTATACATATGACTCTTTTTCATAGGGACAAAGTGCACATGATCAACATTCAGGCTCTGTCTGATAAATTCTAAGGTGAAAAGCCTCATTGGTACAAATTTTGGGAGCCTGTAAGGTTCAACATTTGCTCCATACAACCTTATTTATGAATATTCTTCAAATAAAAACTAGTCCCCAAATTTAAAACTAGTTACTAGATGTAGAAACTCCTGGGCCTTGGGTAAAAAACAAGGGGGATGAACTCCATTCAATATTTTATATGCAATGGGCATATACTAACTAGAAAAATCAAATAACCCCTCTTCATTTTTCTCCCTTCTGATCATATCTGTCCAGAATACAACTGACTGTCTTCACTTGTTTACATCCATTATGTTTAGACCTAACTGCATCAATTCTTCAACATTTTGGTATAAAAATAAGTAGACAATCAGTGAGGGAAATTTAAAAGAACCTATCAATGAAAGACTCATCAACTGCGAATTGAATGCTTCTTGCCAAAAGGATGGGATATCCAAGATTATTCCTGGCTTCATCATCATAGCAAACATTCCTAGGACTGACTTTTCCACTGTAACGTCGTCTTCTTTGCCCAATATTTTGGCAATACTACTTAAAACAGGTCGAGTGTCTTCGTTGAAGACTCCCATAGCAAATTATCCACATTCTAGCTGAAACTGCTTCATATTGGGCTTCAAATGGAACATAAAATGATTGAATTATTCTCCTGCAAGGCTTTCATATTAAGTAACCAGTGAATCTTCTGAAAATTGAACTGATGATTCAACATTAGGAAAACACAAGGCTTGGCGGATTAATTGGGTAGACACCTGCAGAACATTTTCCCCTTGGGAATTCATTACGAAAAATTTTCTGGGATACAATGCGGAAACCAACCAATAAATAAAATCTGGGAATAAATGTGTCTTTGGGATGCATGAAGAAAGGACCCCGGATTCTTTCATGGCGAAATAGATAGGGGAATTATCATTGTTCAATACAACTTGTTGATAGAATGGAAGATGAATTACAGAAGACGCAGTATCTTGAATGTCTCTCTCATTATCCATGAGAGGAATGTGACTCGATGAACCAGACAAAGAAGACCTTTTAGCCATGATTATAAAAGATGCTGAAGGAATACTCTTGTAGGGTGACTAAAACAGAAAAGGTGACGGGAGGAAGCAATAGGTCAAAAAGTGACAAACTGCAAAAATATTTTGAAAATGAAATGAAAAAAACTCCTAAATAGCTGGCACGGTTTTGGTGTTAAATGCCTACACCATGTGTTACCTAACCGTTGGACTGATTTGACATGGAAAACAACTTTTCTCCATTCAACATATGACGTCACTGCAAGGGGTCTCCATGTACGGCTGAAAACTCTGGCTTGTGCCCCCACAGTCGATATCCACCGTTGATCTTCATCGCCTCCGCGGTCAACCCAGTCAACTATGGGGGCACTCCTTTCCATTAACTCTCGCGCTATTAGTGCCCGCAGGTTGGGTCATCCGGTTCATAATTTTAATATCAGCACTCTCTGCCTTTTGAATTGATTGACATTTAATCTTTGGATGTGAAACCCACCTGTACAAATTTTGGAACAATTAAAATTTAATACATCAGACCTAAAACATTTTCTTTTTATGCCAAAGTATAAAACTATAATACTTTAACATATTTGCTTTTCTTTCAATTTCAGATTTTCTTTTGTATTTTTTAACATAAAATTAAAAGGATATGCAGATGATCCACAACACAACCAAAGTGCTCTGATACCATATATTGAAAATCAAATCACTCAGAAAATACATAAAACACACATAATAAACCAGAGACAAAACATTGGTGGAAAAGGCTTGAAACCCTCATGGCTTCCTCACTATTTTGTCATTATTAAAAGAATGTAATAATACAGTTAAATAGATGAGGATAATGTGTCTCAAGATAGCGTGTTCTATCTTGTACACTTTGGTTGAGACAATTTCTCAACCATACACCAATCTAGGAGCTACCTAAACTAACTCCTAACTTAGAGGAACAACCCAAGCTAGAGAGTTAGGCATAAATTCCTAACTTTTAATATTTAATTTATTTAATTTATTTTGGATTTATAATTGTTCATGAGAGAGGCTAACATAAATTACGTTGCAATAGTTGCAGGTGTTGGCTTTGCATATTGATTCCAAAGTACGTCAGGTGAAGGATTCGTCAAGGGATGTGCCTTTCTGAACATTTGCATTGCAATTGCAAGTGTTGGCTTTGCATCTTGATTCTGAAATATGTTAGGTGAAGGATTCATGTGGGGATGTGACTTTCAAAGAATTTTTTCATGTAGTTGGTGATGGATAGAAGTTGATTCTTTTGGAGGACCAAAATCTCATGAGTGGGGAGGATTGATCCAAGTGGATCTTCAGACACCAGTGGCTTGGAAAAAGGCTCAAAATTAAAAGTGACATGAAGGTGACAAACTCAGCATTAGATTGAAGAGCTTGTCGTCCTGATCGCAAAGGTGTGAACGACGCATCAATCCGAGCTCGTATGAGAGAGTTAGAGCAGTTTGAAGTTTTGATAAGGCAGGGGAACATGGGGCCCACGGTGTACCACATGGCGTCCCAGTGAGCATGTGGGACCCACATGGAAAAACCTCAGCTATTGACACATGGTGCTCCTCCATTGGTCCTCAAATTGTAGAAAAGACAAAAGAAAATATTAAAATAACTCCCATATAAAACAAAAAAATATTTATATGATATTAAATCCTCATATAAAAATTCACTTATAAAACAGAATATGTTTATTCATAATAAACATATAAAAAAAACTTTATATAAAATATTCCATGTTCAAACAAACAAAAATTTTCGTTCAAACCTATATGGGAGCATAATTTTATATAAGGCATGATGGGTTATGCTTAAACGAATGGTTGTTATAACAAATACAACGTATTTTAAACTCCAACCAACCCGTACCAAATATATGTGTTACAACATATATATATATATATATATATATATATATATATATATATATATATATATATATGTGTGTGTGTGTGTGTGTTAACAACCATAACACACCATATAATACTATGCCACTGTGTGGGTTGTTGGGCGGGCCGCCCAAGGCGGACCCGACCCACACCAAAATTTAAATGTGCCTAGTAAAATATATGAACGCGAATTTGGTGGGAGATAAGATTTGATTCTCTGACCTCCCTTTACCAATTTCAGAACTTAACTAATGCGCCACAATGACTCCTTTAGGGATTCCACCTCCATTTCTTTTATTTAAACTCGACTTTTCATTAGTGTGCCCAGGTAGGTTGCAGCACGTAGTTTAAGGTAGGAGAAGGCACATATTTTGAGATATATTCTTGTTTGGTGCCAAGGGAATCTTTCGATCCTTTGAAGGTAAAATTTTCTGAATGTATTAAACTTTATATGCATTTTAACCAAAATTTTGCAGGGAGCATGATGGTGCACCCTTATTTTCCATTTGAGCAACAATTCTGTAGATTCCCTGTGGAGGAGAATCTTTTGGAATCTTGAGGGAATCTTTAAGATTCCCTGGAGGCCGAAATTTGTCAGTGTCAGAATGAGGTCAGCCTTATACTCATTCTTCTTGAAATTTCGCAAGGATCTCAATGGTGAGATTAAATTCCTGTTTTGAGATGCAGATTTCCAGATTCTCGGTGGAGCAGAATCTTTGAGGAATTTAGGGGAATCTAAAAGATTCCCTAAGGCCTAGATTTTCATTTGGTTAGAATTCAAAAAATTGACAGTTGATCCTACACCTCTCGATGACATGAGTTAAACAATGCAGTCAAATTTTCCATCTGAGCCTTATGTTTTTCGGCCACTTTTCAAACTGGAGTTGCAGGTATCAACATTCAATGTGTGAGCATTCGTCTTCATGATATTCGATGCCACAAGATTTGATGGTATATCTAGATCCATCAGTTTATCATCCTTTTCTTTAGATAGATCTAGGACGCGAGGTATATGCAGCGTGATCATGTACTTCTTTGTCTTTTTGCTATGAGATGCATTATGCTATGTAGATCCCTGTTGATGTTTGATGTGGGATCTTGTTTATGTTCTTTATGTGAGATGTAATTTCTATAATGGATTTTTCTTATTTATATTTGAGATCCCTTTGTTGCCATGCTTGCGGGATACTTATTATCAACATGTATGTTTTATTGAGATCCCTTTGTTGCCATGTTCAGCGGGATACTCATAGTCATCATCCATGTGAAGTTGTCATGTTCATAGGGGTCTTTTTTGTGAATGAGAGTTCCTATAGCAAAAAATATTGTGGAGAGGTCCAACCACTCCTGCATGAGGTTATTTTCCTTGTATGACAGAGAAATTACCATCCATGTACATCATCACTCTTTCCAACACTTAATGCAGTGACCTACACCATATTGACACCAAGGCCCGGAGACATAGTCCCTCCTAGACGAACTCTGTTATCAATATCGTATGTTGCTAATGCTTGTTATGTTCCTCTTCTTTACAACATGCAGGTGTTCATTTATGTTCATTAATGCTTTTATTAAATGTAATTCTAACACATCAACCGAAGTAAAAGGTCTTGGTCAAAAGGGTATCAAAATTTACCTGGATCAATTAAAAATGAGGCATTTATCCCTAATCATTCCTTTTGGAATTTCTTGGAACCTTCCACTATCGCATGCACCTCCTCACCTATGAAAATCCAACAAGCTTTGAAAAAATCAGAGGTATAACTGCCCAAATCAAGAGCTTTATTTTGAGGCATGGAAACCACTACATCGTCCACCTCCTTCATCAAGATCTCCCTCATCAAAGCTTCATTATTCTCTTTTCTAACTAGCATAGGAATGCAATTCATGACCTTGTTTATAATGTGTTGTCTATTTTGGGGAGGTTCCGTCAAAATATCTCTATAGAAGTCAGCCATATATTCTTCAATCTCCTCATGATTAAGATTCCTTTGGCCATCCCTAGCAGTAAGAGATAAAATTCTATTATGATGTATATGTTTATTCATGGATTTGTGGAAGAAACAAGTATTTTTTCCTCTTTCATTAACCATTGAATTCTTGATTTCTGCCTTCAAAGAAATAATTCTTGCTTCCTTCTTTGTTCCAGTTTGTTTAGGGTAGTGCCTTCCTCAACCACTAGGTCATCTGTTCTTCCTTCCAAAATTATTATTTGTTGTATACTCTTCATCTAATCCTCCAAAATTTGTTTTTCTTCCATAATATGTCCAAATTACTTCTTTTCCAAACCCTAATCTTGGTTTTGAGCTCTTTTAATTTCAGTTGGAGGGTGTGCTTCTTTTTCATGCCTTCACATTAATTTCCCCACACTAATACCTTAACTTCTCCAAAAAATCTAGATCTTGGAGCCAAAAATCTTCAAATTGAAAGGGATTATTTTGAGGGGCCTCCTTTAAATCTATATCAAGATGAATTAGCCAATGATCAGAACTGAGGTAGGGAAGGATTGTGGCTTTTACAAAAATATCCTTCTCCATTACCTCTTCAGAGACAAATAATATATCTAGTCTGTTAGAAATTTAATGTTTCCCCCCATGTTGTTATTCCAAGTTAAAATACCACTAATGGTATGAATGTCTACTAACCCCAACTCCTGAATGCATTCCTAAACAACCATGGATTATAGTTTCAGTCTCCTTATGTTTCCCTTTTTCTAATCCAGTGAATTAATTAATTTGAAGTCTCCTACAATGCTCCACAATGGTTTCTAGATAATCCTCCTCTGAGCCTTAAGGGTTTCTAAAATTCAACTTTCTCGCTAGGGATGTGAGGGCCATAAACTGTCATCACTCATATTTTCTCATTTGAGCCAAGCTATCTAAATCTTCCAAATAAAATCTTCAAGCTTTCCTTCCAGTCTTGGAATCTAATTCCAGAGGGTTCCACAAAACTTAAAGACCCCCTGCATTATCCCTAGTGTCTAAGGCCATTACTTTACATCCCTTCTAGCATTTACCACCTATCTCCTGGACTTTTTCCATCGATACCTTGGTTTTCTAAAAAATAACCAAGGTTGGTTTCTATGAGTTAATCCACTCTCTCAAGTACCTCTGCCTCCCTTTTATATTAATCCCTCTTATATTCCATGAAATTAATTTCATTGAGAAGGGATTTGGGAGGAGGAGAAGATCTTATATAAGGTCATAATTTTTCTAGATTTTATTAGTTGTTCACTTGCGATTTAAAGGGATCCTATCAACATATTTCTTCCTTTTATTTTCACCTCTTTTACCAAGATTTCCTTCCCTTTGTCCTTTTCACACTTCAAGACCCTTGTTCCATTGTTCTCAACCTCTCATGAGCCTCCTTGACTTCTTCAGCGTAAGTATACCTATGCATATAGTTACTTCTAATTTGGAGGAAGCTCTAAAGATACCGATTTACCCATCTGTTAATTCAAGGTAACCAAGAATTTGTTCTTCCCTAAGGGAATCAACATCCTCCTCCATCATCATCAAGACTTCACAAATCCTTGCTAGGTCGATAAAGCACTCTGGCTCTGGATATTATTTCAGGAGTATTTATCTTAGGGGCTTTCTTGTCGTTGGGGATTTCCAAATTAGATTCCATTATCGTGATATCCTCCAACAAAGAGAACTCTTCCACCATAAATTCCAAAATCACAAACACATTCTTGTCCTCCATACCATATCTCTTGAATGCATAAATCCTAAAGATTGATATGCAACCCACTGGTCGAAGCACTCAACGCTTTTTCAAAAGGGGGAGCATTCCCTTATTATTTAAGAAAACTAACCCAAATTAATTATGATTATTTAAACAACACCTACTAATGGGATGGGTCAGAATCTGCTTGACTTAACAGATTTATTTCCCTCGACCATGACTTGGTCTAGCTTTGTTTGTATAGTACCTAGAATGTATCAGGGCTAATGGGCTAAATTAATTCATCAAAGAAATTATAATACTATTTTATGAGATTTATAGGCTCAAGAAAGGGAGAACCTTGAAGAGAACACCATAAGGAGCTTGCACGACCTCCTCTAGTCAGCAGATGCATAAATGTTTTATTCTGGTCGATCAATAGGGAATTTCATGCCCACCATGCTTGGGGGACATTACATGAATGCCTAATATATAATATAGGTCCATAGAGAGTGAATTCACCGTATTATTTATATACATACAAAACTAGTAGAACCTCTGTCCCACATAAGGTAATCAAAAGATAATACTTCATCAACACGCCCCATGGATGTGAATGGATTAGTGATGATAATTCAAGTAGTGGATTCCAAATTCATATTATCTATCATCCTATTTCCAGTTTATGTAATAAGGAAGGCATATTAGAATGAAACACTACGACTTGCCGTCTCGATTGGTGAGTTGGAGACATTCTCTTTGCCTAAATGACTCACTAGCCCTCTTCCCAACTCTCCTCAAGGTATGAGCTCTTCTACTTCATTGTAAGGTTTCTACGGGTTTTCAATATTTTTGTGAAGCCATCCATCGTCTCTTGCTAACCCATCTCCTCAATCTCCTTTTCCCTCAACGGGAAATCCCTAAACAAATGAACATGCTCATGACAATGACCCCATATGAATGGAACATGCTCATAGTTTAGGGATTGCATTCATACTTCATCCTGGTAATCCAAATCACTATATATCGAGAGGGGTTGGGAAATGTTCATATATATGAAAATACTTGCATAAGACATATTTCTCCTTCTTCTTGTCACCTCTGAGATTTAAAAAAAATTATCTATTGAATTTCCATTACCTTCTAGTATTTATGGAATCCAGAAGTCGCCCAAAAGGGAGTAGATCCTGACCCATCTGGTGCTACCACAAATTATTCCTTATTTGGGTTAAATCATTCCTCCCAATGTCTCATGTACATGAGATAATTGTTCATAAAATATGATCCTCCCTCAACAACCCTATTTTTATCAACCAAATTAGAAAAAATAACCATGAAGAAACCCTTTGGACCCAACCTTAGATCCACCTCCCCCTTCGGCTTCAACTTCTACTAAATCCACCTCTCAATTTCCTTCTTCGTCAGCCATCCACCCACGAACTTACAAATAAAGGCAAGGTCCTTTCTTCATTTCGTGTGCTCTTCTAAAACTTTAGGGGGAATGACAAATTCTGGATTCTTCGCTACCTTGGGAATGCACCTACCTCTTAGCCTTGATTTCCACTATGCTCCTAAAATCGAGGTTTCTCTAGAGGTACCACCCCCCAACGAGGAACTCATGCTTAGCATTCATAATCTCCCCAAAATTCCATCTCCCTGAAAGCTCTAATCAAAATCCCTACCTAGAGTTGAACTAAAATTATAAAACCTTCAAACCCTAGAACCAAGCTCTAATCAAAATCCCTACCTAGAGTTGAACTAAAATTATAAAACCTTCAAACCCTAGAACCAACATCCCTCCTTGTAGATCCTGAGTTATTAGAAGTTCCATCTTCCAAAGTGAATTTCAAACATTAAAAAAAAAGAGATAAAACACCAATTGTTTCACCTTTATCTTTTAACTCTTATGCCTCTCCCTATGTGTCCTGCCTTTCATGTATTGTTTTATGGGGTCAAATATTCATGACCGTTTTCCTGAAAGTGTTGCTTATGTTTTGATTTTAATTCTTTTCAATTAATTTTCAATTTAAAATTCAGTTAAAATTTTAAATAAAAATGTATTGATGCATATTTTAGAGGAAATGAATACAAGTTTAAAGGTAAGAGTATTTATTATTATAGGATATTGTTTTGGTAAAATAAATTTTTAAATGATAAGTTAAAATTTAATTACGGTAATATTTAAAATTATGTTTGAAATTAAGATTAAATATTATTAGAACATATGTAATTCATTAATTTTTTTTTTTAATGAAGATAAAGTTAGTTTTTTTAAGATGTAAAATGATCTTTGATTGGTGAAACTTTTGTTTTTATTACATGAAAATAAATAATGAAACTTTTGTTTTTATTACATGAAAATAAATAATGAAACTTTTGTTTTTATTACATGAAAATAAAGTAATAGTATAACATCTAAAATATGTGATAAAAATTTAAATTTACATTTTTATAAATCACTAATATAAAAAATTTACATTTTATGTGATATATTTTTTTAAAATAATTATAATAAACCAATCTATATTTATAAATATCAATAAATATTCTCAATTTCTTTTAAATAAGTATAATAAACCAATCTATATTTACAAATATTAATAAATACTCTCAGTACAATTTCTATATGTTAAGTTTTAACACCTTCAAGTTTTCTTTAAAAGTTATAATAATATAAACTAGCAATTGCACCACATGTTGCAAAAGAAACGTTGTAAAGCAGTAACATAGGAAAGAGTAATATAGAGGAAAACATATGTGATATGTTATGTGATTTAATTGAATATTTAACTTATAAATATGAATTGGAAACTAGATTTAATAAATAAGTTACTCCAAAGCACTTGCTAAGTGTATATCCATAGAAAACATTCATTACTCACTATGAGTAATTGATTCACTAATTAATCATCATACATTTCATTTTCTTGTCTCCCTTATCATAGAAATTATAAAAATACAATATTAGAGTGACATGAAAAATATAAAAATTGAAACCACTATTTAGGGTAGTAAAATTAGACTAGGTATTATCCATACAAAAACATTAATTATATACTATGAATAATTGATTCATTAATTAATCATCATACATGTTCATTTTCTTGTCATTTTCTTGTCTCCCTTATCATAGAAATTATAAAAATAGAAATCTAACATATTAGAGTGACATGAAAAATATAAAAATTGAAACCACTATTTAGAGTAGTAAAATTAAACTAGTTATAGATTTAAATAAAAAAATTTATAAAATAAAACATGTAGCAATAATATAGAATTTCTTTCAAATTATTTATTGCAACAAAATATGAATTCATATAATATTAATTTGAAAACTATTTTAAAATATTTAATGTAGATTTCATTAAAAAAATGATATAATAAATATTTGTTATCTATTAAATAAAGAAAACAATAATTTAACATAAAACATAACATTATATAAAACTCAACTATCAATGTACCCTAAATCGTAACAATCTTCAAAACTAATATAAATAAGTTGATTAAGAGATCAAAGTAAATAAATTTACATAAATAAAATAAAGATTAGTAAAGTTTTAAAATTTTTGAGATAACATGTAGATATAGTTTCAAGAGTAAAACCATAATACCCTTTATATGTTTCTTGCCTTCAGATTTTCTATCTTAATAATCTTTTTTATTTAAATTGCAAACACGACAAATTCCAAGTGAATCCTTACGACACCTTAAATACATAATACGAAGGGATGTACTTTATGGTGTGATTTTGAGAGATTAAAATAGGGATATGATTGTGAAAATCAATATGAAAAACAATAAATTGTTATTTGTTTAAATCCAAATTATTGTCCATTTGAAAAATTGATGTTTTCAATGTAAGATCAATTATGTTCAAATAGTTTATTTACTTGTTTGAATCAAGTATGTTAATATTGTAAATGAAATATAATTAATTGTCATATATTAAGAACTGACAATCCTTGTCAAGTGATATAACAAATCAAAATTAACACAATTATCTACTTAAATCACTAATTATACGCATTTATCAGCAATGTTGGTTACTTGTTAGATGTATTTGGTTTTAGATACCAAATTGATTTAATTATTAATTATAATTATAAAATATAATTTTTGATAATAATAATAATAATTATTATTATTATTATTTTTTAGATTTTAAATTAAATACTTTTTAAAAATTATATAATATCAATACACTACACATTGAAAACTGGATAATATGAAAATCTAAACTGTATGAGTGAATAATAAAATTAAAAGGAATAAAGTTGTGATTAAAAATAATAACAATGGCAGCAGTGCTATAGGTGCATATTAATGTACTGACAATATATGCCTGTCCCATCCATTGAGACAGTGTAGGCCATTAGATTTTGTAAATTAAATCCAATAACATAGTATTAATGGAGATAGATTCTGTAAATTAAATCCAATAATATAGCATCATATTGAGATCCGAGGCATTGTTTCAAATAATCAGACGCAATGAGTTGAATTGTTACGACTCGCGAATGTGTTGGGCCAAAAAAGGGGCGTTCATACGAAAATACGAGATCAGGAGGCGCAATCCCGACCCCGAAAATGCAGCTCTTGTGGTGGTAGACATGCAGGTTTACTTCAAGGAAATGTCCACTCCAATTCTCCTCGTGATTCGTCGCACGATCGAGTCCTGTCGAGCTCAGAACATCCTAGTCGTATGCACTTGTCACTCTCATAAAGACCCTTCCGACTATGGGATGCAGGAAGAGTGGTGGAACAGTGTCATTCCTCCGGAGGCAGAGCTAATGCCTGAGGTTCGATCCCCTCACTTTAAAAGAAAATCTGCACATGCTGTTTTTGTAATCAAAACAAAAGCTTCAGTTATTTCGCGTTTGAATGCAGGTCGACAAAAGGGCGACCGACAAACTCGTTCACAAGCATACTTACAGCGGATTCTATGACACCGATCTTGAACAGTACCTGCGAGAGTAGGGCAAATCTGAAGTAATTATAACGAGAGTGGTGACGAATCTGTGCTGTGAGACGACGGCCAGGGATGCCTTTAATCGAGGGTTTAGGGTTTTCTTCTCCACCGACGCAACTGCTACAGAAAACGAGGATTTCCACGAGTCGACGCTCAAGAATCTCGCTTATGGCTTTGCTTATCTCGTTGATTGTCAGAGATTAGAAGATGCTTTTACTGCCAAAAATATCGCCTGATTCTAGGGGTCTTATAAGTGTGAACGAATGTTTTTGTTTAATTGCGCTTAAATCAATGCAGTGTATACAATACAATTCATTGCTTCAGGATGTGGTCACCGGTTAAATTCTTATAACTAAACGTGTGAACATTTGTAAATTAGGGTTTTAAGGGTTTGGGGATTTAATTCCTAAATAGGTTCTAGGCCGTGGATTTAAACGTCAGGGCAGATAGAGCTACTCTGGCTTATCTTAGAGCTTCTACTCATGTTTATAATTGGCTTCATGTTTTTTTTTTTTTCATAGGAACTTTTCTATGCTATAGAATCCTTTTTCCACTTCTAGTATATCATCAGCTTTAGTAGTTGATGATGTATAAGGCTCAATCATTTTTTCATATTTACTTGCTATTTGTTGTGTAAAGTTAAATAAATCGGTACTGAAAACTCCTATAACATATCAGCTGTCTTTTGGTTGAATTGCCAGTTGGGTTCTGGGGTTTGTTAGTTGGATGGTGGTGCAGGGGTGTTGGTATATGTGCGTGCTCTCGGTGATCTTAGCTTTGAATCTCAATTTACACAAACCCCATATAAATCTCTACTTTGTGCTAACCCACATTAAAATTCTTTCATGCAGCTTTGAATAACTATGCATTCATTTATAGAAGTAACATCAATTAAAAATTAAATCTGCCATACCAGGTTCCAAAGTCTGCCAGATTTCTCCTCTCATTTCGCGTTTAGCTCTTTGGTATTTGTTTGGATTACCCTTTTCCTGGACAGTCTGAGGAATATCTTGTGGTTCTCGGCCGGTTTGGAGGGCTATTCTTTTTCCCTTATATAGGCCCAGTGCTCTTATAACCTGTGACCACGAGGTTTGGGGTTTGATTCCCATTCGAGGAGAAAACAAATATCTACTACACTGCGTCATTAGAACTAGCGAAGGCCTGCGTTCATCATTATATCTTTAAAACCGCTACAGCAGGTTCTTCAATACACGATTCTCTTATCATTAAAGCCGCTACAGCCTTGACAGAACTCGCTGGGTGAGATCGACCTTCAGTTACAAAAAATTAAACTACTGGGCAGAGTTTTAGCCCTTAATTCTACTTGGAATGACGAGCTGGGTAGAGTTCGTCTCTCAATTTCAATTGTACGAGGAGCTAGGCAGAGTCTCTGAATTTCACTTGGAATGATAAGCTGGACGGAGTTTGAATATCTAATTCTTTGTTAGATTTATTATTCAACAAATTCAAAGTACAGTAATAGTGAAGTGAAGAGAAAAACCAAGAAACAGAACAAGAAATTTCAAATATACAATAGAGCTTGCAAAAATTGAACACATCCACTATCTCGTTCTAAACCCGTTGGCATTCCATCTTGTAATAAACAATGCTTACAACTCGTTCTACACACCACGAGTAAGATAACTCGAACCGAGTAGATCTAGATTTTATAACCAGCGGTATTTTGTCTCAACTCCCGCAGAACAGCACTGTCATCAGATTGGATAAGCACTCATTCAGTGATTTTGGAATATTTAACATTCCAGAACAACAATGGAGAATAAACTTCCCCCTCTTCAACACAGAGAACAATATAAAAAAATTCTTCACTGTAGACAGAGTTTTTCACTGTAAAACTATTTCATTAAAATTCAAAAACTTGGTTACAAATTCACCTCTGACTGAGGGAATACAAAAGGCTTTGACTACTTCAAAACACAGTTCAAAACACAACTCACACTCTTTAAAAATTCATTCTGAAAAATACTCTGTCTCTTCAAAAATGAATGCACTGCTGTGCCATTCAAAATCTATTACACTGCTGCTGTGTGTAAAAAAAAACTCACAACTGAACTCTGCACTACTGTGCTATATCAATCTTTTTACTTCTGCTGTGTAAAAAGAATTTTAAAACTTACAATGCTGAAAAACACACAGGCCCTTTTCATCTCACTTTATAACTCAGCACTCTTTTTTTTTTTAAATAATAAAAAAACTATTTTTTTAAAACTAACAACCAAAAAACTAAAAACTAATTCTAATGTCTATTGCCCTTTCGGGCCCACCAAACTACAATCGTACCCATAATATGTATATAACATATGTATAAAACATATGTATATATAATAACTCAAAGGCATTTAAATGTAAATGCCTTGATATGAAACGCACCATAACAAAACAAAAAACTTTGACCAGCGCATTTAACTGGACCTCAAAACAGAAAATTAAACCCGTTTTCATAAAAATTCCGCGTGCCAAAAGTGATTTGCTGATGTCATCAATTTGTGATGCGGGATTTTTATTAAATCCGCCCTAAGATTTTCCCCGGGTCCGATTTTCAGCAGCCTGTACGGCAAAAAATGTGATGCGGGATTTTTCATAAATCTAGCTCATTAAAATTTCAAATCCGGAGGTTGACTGCTCAATGGTTTTGGCAAGCGGCTCAGCTGCTCAGTTCTGCAAACAAAAATGGAAGGCGGCTTCAGTACTTTGTTCTTCAAACAAAAACGGAAGGCGGCCTCCTGTACAGAGCACGGCGGAAAGTAATTTCAACACTCCCCCTTACTTTCGCCGGGTTATCGTCATACCTGCACATTTCCATAAAACTCAAGAACTCAAAACTTTTCTGCCCCAATGGCTTGGTCAGTATGTCTGCAAACTGCTCCTGAGTTCTGCAGTGTTCCAAAACAATTTCACCATTGTTTACTAATTCTCTGATGTAATGAAACTTTGTGTCAATGTGTTTCGTTCTCTTGTGAAACACAGAATTCTTGGATAATGCAATAGCTGAGCTATTGTCACAATAAATCACCGTTCCTTTTACCTGCTCTTGGCACAAACTTCTTAACATCCTCCTCATCCAAATTGCTTGACACGCTGCTGCTATAGCTACCACATATTCTGCCTCTGCTGTAGATAATGCTACAATGGGCTGTTTTTTAGAAGCCCATGAAATGGCTCCTGAACCCATGTGAAAAACATAACCGGAAGTGCTCTTCCGATCATCTACACTTCCAGCCCAATCACTGTCAGTGTATCCAACTACATCTGAATTTTCTGAAGTAGTATATAAAATACCAAATCTTTTTGTACCTTTAACATACCTCAAAATTCTCTTCGCTGCCTGCCAATGTGCATCCTTTGGCTTCTCCATAAATCTGGAAATTAAGCTAACAGCATGCATTATGTTGGGCCTAGTTGCAGTCAAATACATGAGGTTGCCAACTATGCTCCTATACAAGCTAGGATCAAAATCCTTGCTATTGTCCTCTCTGCTGAGTTTTAATCCCATCACTGTGGGAGTGATCGCTGCTTTGCTCTCCTGCATATTAAATCTTTCCAAGACTTCATTAACATATTTTTCCTGTGAGTTAAAAATCCCATTTTCATCTTGTTATACTTCTATTCCTAAGAAGTATTTCAACAAACCCATGTCAGTCATTTCAAATTCTTCTTTCATGACTGTTTTAAAATTTTCAATAAGATAATCATCATTACCTGTGAAAATAACATCATCAACATATAAAACT
Organism: Pinus albicaulis; assembly: GCA_034641835.2. Classification (NCBI taxonomy): domain Eukaryota; kingdom Viridiplantae; phylum Streptophyta; class Pinopsida; order Pinales; family Pinaceae; genus Pinus; species Pinus albicaulis. The sequence continues at coordinate 48,156,520 of CM076569.1, read as the reverse complement.
ACAATCAACATTTTTCCATCTTTTTCTTTGATGTAGAGGGTGGGTTCTCCCTCACACTTTTCAAATCCATTTTCCAATAGATAGGAATCTATCCTACTGTACCACGCTCTTGGTGCTTGCTTCAGCCCATAAAGAGCTTTCTTCAACTTGCACACTTTGTGCTCTTGGCCTTTCTTCTCATAGCCTAGAGGTTGTTCAATGTAAACCTCTTCCATTAACACTCCATTTAGGAATGCTGATTTCACATCCATTTGGTAAACTTTCCACTTGTTTTGTGCTGCTATGGACAGCACTGCTCTCACAGTTTCCATTCTAGCAACCAGTGCGAAAGTTTCCTCATAATCTATCCCATGCTTTTGCTTATACCCTTTGACAACAAGCCTTGCCTTGTGTCTCTCTATTTTTCCTTCAGCATTACTCTTGGTCTTGTAGACCCATTTAACTCCAATGACATCTTTACCTTTTGGGAGTTCAACCAAATCCCATGTCTTGTTTCTTTCTATGGCATTAATCTCCTCATTCATAGCTTCTATCCATTTCTTTTCCTTAATAGCTTCTTCAAAGTGGATAGGGTCTTCAACATGACAATATAAAGCAAACAAAGAATTGATACCTTCATTTGCTGCCTCTTGTGCATAAATGTCATTCAAATTTCTGAACTTCTTACCTCTTTCACTTGATGTACAAATGCTTGAAGAAGCACTTGAATTTCTTCCTTGTGGTGTGCTTGGAGAAGCACTCTCATTTCTCCTCAAGGGTGTCTCTTGCTGCTCTTGTGTTGGTGCTGCTGTTTGGGGATGTATTTCAGCCAATTCATCATCATCTTCATCATGAGAAAAACAGTGTTTAACATTCACTGTTTTATCTATGCTTCCATCCCAAGCTTCCTCCTCAATAAACTGAACATCTCTGCTCACAATAAACTTCTTGGTGGATGGGTTATATAATCTATAAGCCTTGGATTCCTCACTGTATCCAATGAAAATACATTTCTCCCCCTTGCTGTCCAACTTCTTCCTTAACTGATCTGGAATGTGTGCATAAGCCACACATCCAAAAACCTTCATGTGTGTGACACCTTGTTTTGTGCCACTCCATGACTCTTCCGGAACTTTGTTCATCACTACTTTTGTAGGGCACCTATTCAAAATGTATGCTGCACAATGTACAGCTTCAGCCCAATAATCATTAGGCAAATGCTTTGCCTTTAACATACTCCTCACCATGTCCATTATGGTTCTATTCTTCCTTTCGGCTACTCCATTTTGCTGCTGAGTATATCTAGTTGTAAACTGCTTTTGAATACCATTTTCTCTACAAAAACGTAGAAAATCTTTAGAGATATACTCACCTCCTCTATCAGTCCTTAGAACTTTGATGTGCAGCCCACTCTGATTTTCCACAAGTGCTTTGAAATTGCAGAATTTTTCAAACACTTCACTTTTATTTTTCAAGAAATAAACCCAAGTTTTTCTTGTAAAATCATCTATGAATGTTAACATGTAGTGGCTGCTAGCAAGCGATGGAGTTTGCATCGGTCCACACAAATCTGAGTGGACAATCTCTAAGGGTGCCTTTGCCCTTATGCTTTTCCCGAAAGGAAAACTTTCTCTGTGTTGTTTCCCAAGAATACAACCTTCACAAAGGCTGTCCGGCTTCTCTATCAATGGTAAACCTCTTATCATTCCTTTTCTGTTCAACAAATTAAGACCTCCAAAGTTGAGATGTCCAAATCTCAAGTGCCACAACCAATTTTCATCTTTTGGTTCGCTTTGGATAGCCTCATTTGCCACTGCTGCTATCTTTTCTTCATTTTTCAGATCTGCTCTCATTCTAAGAGGGAACATTCTGTTCCTTGTCATCTTCACTTCAGCAATACATTGTTTGTTGGGTGGTTTGTCCATGATGGTACAAACATCATCCTCAAAAAATACATTGTACCCCTTTTGAACAAGCTGTCCAATACTTAAGAGGTTACACTTCATTCCTGGAACATAATAAACATCTGTTATGGATTTCTTTGCACCTTTCCTTGTTAGAACATTTACATTTCCTTTTCCCATAACAGACACTTTACTATCAGTCCCTAGTGTGACTTGTGACTTCACACTTTCATCTAGCATAGAAAACATTGCTAAGTTTCCTGTCATATGGTTACTGCAACCGGAGTCTAGAAACCATAAGTCTTCATTCTTTTCTTCAGCCATATTACAAGCTAAAAACAAATTATCTTGGCCGAGATTTTCTCTAGTGAAATTTGCACTAGTTCTACTTCCCATGTCATGCTGCTTCTTTCTACATTCATTATCATAATGACCATATTTTTTACAATAGTGACATTAGACATTGGACTTATCATACCTCTGTCCTTGAGCATTATGCTGACCACTCTGTTGGCTGCTGCCTTGGCCTTGATGCTGATTTGGATTGCTGCCTCTTCCTTGAGCATTTACTGGACTGTTCCTTCCACCTCTGTTTTGGCTTCTGCCTCTTCCTCTTTTGTTTCCTCTGCCTTGCCCTCTTCCTCTTCCGAAAGACATCTGTGTCTTAAAGGCATGTTCCAGAGATGAGTTTTCACTTCTACCCAATCTCTGCTCATGAGTCATCAGTGATGCATGTAGCTCATCCACTGTGAACTTTGTGAGATCCTTAGTCTCCTCTATGGTGGTGACAATCACATCGAATCTTGAGGGTAGACTCCTCAAGAGTTTTTCCACAATCCTCTTATCTTCAAGAGTCTCTCCATGAGATCTTATTTGTATGACCATTCCAATCACATGAGTGAAGAATGAGTCAATAGTATCTGACTCTTTCATACAGAGAGTCTCAAAGTCTCTCCTCAGCAACTGAAGTTTTGTTGTCTTCACTTTTTCCATGCCTTGATAGGTTGTCTTGAGAGTTTCCCATGCTACTCTGGATCTCTTGGCTGCTGCTATGCTTGGAAACACACTCTCATGCACTGCTTGATACAATAAGAAGAGAGCCTTGGAGTCTTTCTTCCTATTGCTCTTCAACAACTCTCTTTCTACTTGAGTTAAATCTTCAAACTCTTCTTCATTTGTTGGCTCATCAAAGCCATCCTCAACAAATTCCCATAAGTCTTGGGAGACAAATAATGCTCTCATAGTTATTGACCAGTAGTCATAATTTTTCCCATTAAACATTGGGAGATGGACATTTCCCATACCCATACCAGTGCTGGCTCCAGCCATTCTGCACTCTTAACTGTGATTAAAAAAAACTTGACTGTGTATGTAAAACAGCTCAATGTTCTGCAACAGTGACTCAAAAACTGTATAGAGAAATACCTTTGGATTCTTTGGCTGAGTCTTCACACTGCTGGAGAAGCTGCTGCAACAAAGAACTCCTTTCCTTCAGCTTCTTTGATCTTCAAAGAGCCTGGACTAGCTCCGATACCATGTTGGAATATTTAACATTCCAGAACAACAATGGAGAATAAACTTCCCCCTCTTCAACACAGAGAACAGTATAAAAAAATTCTTCACTGTAGACAGAGTTTTTCACTGTAAAACTATTTCATTAAAATTCAAAAACTTGGTTACAAATTCACCTCTGACTGAGGGAATACAAAAGGTTTTGACTGCTTCAAAACACAGTTCAAAACACAACTCACACTCTTTAAAAATTCATTCTGAAAAATACTCTGTCTCTTCAAGAAAATGAATGACCGCCGTTTTCATTCAAAATCTATTACACCGGCCAAGCCGTGTGTAAAAAAAAACTCACACCGAACTCGCACTACCGTGCTATATCAATCTTTTTACTGGGCCGTGTAAAAAGAATTTTAAACTTACAAATCTGAAAACACACAGCCCTTTCATCTCACTTTATAACTCAAGATTCTTAAATAATAAAAACTATTTTTTTAAAACTAACAACCAAAAACTAAAACTAATTCTAATGTCTATTTCCTTTCGGGCCCACCAAACTACAATCGCATTCCATAATATGTATATAACATATGTATAAAACATATGTATATATAATAACTCAAAGGCATTTAAATGTAAATGCCTCGATATGAAACGCACCATAACAAAACAAAAAACTTTTGACCGCATTTAACCGACCCTCAAAACGTAAAATTAAACCCGTTTTCATAAAAATTTTTTTCATAAAAATTCCGCGTGCCAAAAGTGATTTGCTGATGTCATCAATTTGTGATGCGGGATTTTTATTAAATCCGCCCTAAGATTTTCCCCGGGTCCGATTTTTAGCAGCCTGTACGGCAAAAAATGTGATGCGGGATTTTTCATAAATCTGGCTCATTAAAATTTCAAATCCGGAGGTTGACTGCTCAATGGTTTTGGCAAGCGGCTCAGCTGCACAGTTCTGCAAACAAAAATGGAAGGTGGCTTCAGTACTTTGTTCTTCAAACAAAAACGGAAGGCGGCCTCCTGTACAGAGCACGGCAGAAAGTAATTTCAGCAGTCTCAACTCCCGCAGAACAGCACTGTCATCAGATTGGATAAGCACTCATTCAGTGATTTTGTCAAAGGCACCAACTGCGCTTGTAACATCAAGGCTCCATTTTGACGCTACGTATAGTGCATTCTGCAACAGGGAAAATAAATAAAATTAATAACGATAGAAATGAAGGAAAATAAGAGGCGGTACCATATATAGGCGGTTCCTTGCGGAAGATTGTTAAATCTAATTACGCACACCACAACCGTTAGAGAACAACACCCTGAGACAACTTGTCCACTAGAAGAGAACAACAGAGACGCGGTTCCATTGCTTGTAAAGCTCTACGCTCACCTCAATTTCCAGTGACAACTGAAAATTCAAAGAATATCTATTATTTTTATAACTTATTAATAACTGTATTTAATCAAGGTAGAAATTATTTCAATCGTTTAACATTAAAATCAATACTACATAATGGTACAGGGGACATTTAGGAAAGTTGTTTTCATATAAAAACGCTTTACAGCTTAAAAATTATATTCATAAATTAAAAAAATAAACACTAAATATATATGGCTTTATTATCACTTAAATTCATTGTAATTTGTTTTATAATAATATGAGATATTAATGATGGATAGAAATGGTATTTTAATTTTATGTTTCAAAATTATTATTAGAAGGTTTTTAAGATTATCAAATATGTTCTATTTAAAAAGTCAAGCCTGCTAAGTGGGGTAGCAAGCTAAGTGGGCTTGATTGTGGGGAAACTTCACAGTTAAGCGCGCTTGACCCAGAGGAGTTATGGGATGGGTGAGCTCTCGAGAAGTCTTCGTTACTAGGTGCAAGCCCCAGAAGTGATGATTGATGCTATGTGATTCATTTCGCTAGTTTCAATTCCACTTCTTCACCCCTATGAGCATCACTCGATAAAATGAGTGCTAAGTGGATTATTCAAAAATCATGAGAAATTAGTCAGTTGCGACTACATCTCATAAAAATGGTCATAGATGAATGAATTACTTAACGTAGTTGAATCCCAAAATGATATCTAATATAATGCACTGCGGAAATCCCTCATACTTAAAATACAAAGAGTAAAGGGATATCTTCTTGAATGGTTCATGAGGCACAATACTTGCTAAGGTTTTGTAAATAGGGTAGCAAGATCTAAGTGGGCTTGATTGTGGGGAAAACTTCACAGTTAAGCGCGCTTGATACTATGTGATTCATTTCACTAGTTTCAATCCCACTTCTTCACCCCTGTGAGCATCACCCTAAGTGGATTATTCAAAAATCATGAGAAATTAGTTAGTTACGACTACCTCTCATGGAAATGGTCATAGATGAATGAATTACTTAACACAGTTGAATCCCGAAAATGATATCTAATTAATTTGTTTTGTTGATTATAAATATTTTATAAATTAATTCCATATTCTTTTAATCTAAACTATTATTCCACATAATAGTTTACGGCGTTTCCTTTGCAACATCTGGAGCAATTGCTAGTATTTTTAGGTAAACATGACTCAGGGTAGAGTTAATGTTGACTAGAGTAAATAGTAGTGGTTTTGGGGCACATGGTTTTGTACATCCATGGTTTTCGGCCCATGGTATTGCATGTAATGGAGCCTATAAACAGGCTGGGAAGACTTCATTGTAATGTAGGCCTAGAGATGAGCGGTAAAGGCTCACTTGGCCGGATTGGCCAAGGTTTTGGCCAATGGTTAATGAAATTTCATTGGTTGGGTTTTTCCCGGAGTTTGGGGTTTTCCTGGATAAACATATGTGTTTATGTTTATGTGCTTTGTTGCTGGATTTTTAATTATGTGTATTCCTCTTGATAAATTTTTATTTCTGCAGTAGATCCTAACAACTCGTATCAGAGCTATGGTCCTAGATTTGGGCTTCAGAGGGAGCGGCGCGAAGAAGTTGAAGGGCAAAATCCCTTTCTTTCCCCCTAGTTTTGAACTCATAATTTATTCAATCTCCTGACGATAATCAGTTTCCAATTTATTTAATCTCCTTCTCTCAATCGTTTTTTTTTTCTTGGCCAAGGATGGCGAATTTGGATGTGGATATAGCGTCCCTCCAATACATAGAATTGGCAGCAGCCCAAGCAGTCAACAGTGACCTCGATTATGCCTTCGAGCTATAGTTGCAGGAGGCCCTCGCAGCCTCCACGGAAACAACCCAATACCACCACCAGGAAACCGCTTAGAGCACCTCCAATTCTGGTGGCAATTCAGGCTGCTCCGAGATGGTTGGTGGCGATGAAGGGGAGATGACATTGTTATTGAGAATGCAGGCCCTCGATTTCGAGAAATTCCAGCAGGAGGTCACCAACCACAAGTAGGCCGAAGAAGAAATGCGGTGTTTGTTTGAAGACATTTGCAGAAAAAGCCATGACGCTAAATTTTCCCGCAACATTCAAGCAATGCCGGAGGATGAGTGGTAAGCCGTTGGGGACAAGTATGAGAAACCCTTTGATGTCGAGCGGATTAGTAAGGATGACAGGCAGTTTATGTTGAAATATTAAAGTCACCTGCCATGCCTTTGGGCAGGAAGGAAACGAGTACACAAAGGCAGCAGAGCGTGGAGTGCGCAGCACTCTGTATTGAAGAATGTTGGTGAATCCGTAAGGAAGAATTTAACTCCTGATGGGCCGCAGCCACGGATTGCAGAAGAATTAATCAGTGATGGGAAGAGCCGTTTTTTGTCTACGGAAGAACAGAGATTAGCTTTACGGAGGGGCATATTGAGTTAAGACAGTCATTTCGGGCTTTAAAGCCCTCAACAACCAAAGTTATTTTTTTGGAACAGTGTCTTGTTGATGAGGAGTTCTGCGATGCAATCACAATCACAAATCGCAATATAAATGATCCGAAGATCCAAGTGTCTTGTTGATATGGCAGAGTTCCGCAACGGAACGGCTGTATATAAAACATACAACCGAAACATATATAAATCGCCCTCCCGTATAGCGCGAGGCCCGTGGGTCCACCTGACCACGTGGCGATATTTCAATGGAATCGCAGGAGCGCAATCGCAAGGTTCAATCGGCAGTGTTTTGTTATGAGCCCCGATTGAAGGCTGGACCCGATCCGGTTATGTACCACAGCTTATTGGTAAATCACATCCGGTCCCTAATCGCAATCAGAACTTTCTTATTGCATGCCCCGATCGCACCAACTGAATTTCCGGACCCGATGAGGTTTATGAAGTGGAGTTTAATGATCCATCGCATTCGGATCATTGATCGCAATCGGAAGGTTTTGTGTTTTGGGCCCGATTGTACATTGTTTAAAAGTGCGGACCCGATGGTAGAATACAGTGGAGTTAATAAAGTTCAATCACATCCGGATTTTGATCGGCAATCGCAACTCTTTTGAACGAGGCCCGATCGCCGATTGTGACATGTGGTCCCCACCCTTTATACGTCGCTCCGGGTTAAAGTTTAGTTTTTTGTAATGTTTTTCTTTGTATTGATGTTTTATGTTTTTGACCGCGCGCCACATATATATATGATGTAAAAAGGCCCGAGTGTATTGTATTATTGAATTCCATTGTGTTGCATTGCCGTTGACTGTGTGTGAGCCCGCAGGCCAGAGATAACACAGTAAGATAGTAACAACACTGTGTGTGCATTTTGAAAGAGAGACAGAGAGTTTGTATTCAAAGAGCACTGCGTCTGTAGCAGTCCATATATGTATTTTGTGAATCCCTCACTGTGAAGAGGAAGAAATTTGTATCATTTTTGTTTGAAATATAAATTGTTTTAAAGCGTGAAAAGCTCTGTCTCCTGTCAAATTGTTTAAATTACTCTGTGTTGTAGAGGAGAGATTATTCTCTCCATTTCTGTTTGCTTGGAATTCCCAAAATTCCAACATGGTATCGGAGCTTGTCTAGGCTCTTTGAAGATTTCAAAGAAGCTGAAGAAGAAGACCTGTTGCAGCGTTTCTCTCCAGCAGTGTGAAAAGCTCAACAGAAGTCAAGGTCAGGTATTTCTCAAAGATAAAAGTGCAGTTGTTTATTGTTTAAAGAATTTGTTCTTTCAAGAAGGAAAGACAGTTTGTTAAAGTCTGAGTTCAGTTTAAGAAGCAATGGCTGGACCAAGCACTGGTATGAGTCTTGGAAGTGTTCAACTTCCACAGTTTAATGGAAAGAACTATGATTATTGGGCCATTACCATGAGAGCCCTGTTTGTCTCACAAGACTTGTGGGAACTAGTAGAAGATGGTTTCACAGAACCAGCTCATGAGCAGGCTTTTAATGCCTTAACTCAAGCAGAGAAGGATGTGTTGAAGAATAATAGGAAGAAAGATGCTAAAGCTCTCTTCTGTTTGTATCAAGCTGTAAATGAGAGTGTGTTTCCAAGGATAGCAGCAGCTAAGAAATCCAAGGAGGCATGGGAAACTCTGGAAGTAGCCTATCAAGGTATGGAGAAAGTTAAAACAACAAAACTTCAATTGCTGAGAAGAGATTTTGAAACTCTTTGCATGAAAGAGTCAGATAGTGTTGATACATTCTTTACACATGTGATTGGGATTGTAAATCAGATAAGATCCCATGGAGAAACTCTTGAAGATAGAAGGATTGTGGAGAAACTTTTGAGATGCTTACCCTCAAAGTTTGATGTTATTGTTACTACCATAGAAGAGACCAAAGATCTCTCACAGTTCACAGTGGATGAACTTCATGCCTCGCTGATAACACATGAACAAAGATTTAGCAGAGATGAACACTCATCTCTTGAGCACGCCTTCAAGACCCAGATGCCTTCAGGAAGAGGAAGAGGTCAAGGAAAAGGAAGAGGAAGAGGCAGAAGTCAGAATAGAGGTGGAAGGAACAGCTCTTCACATTCACATGGAAGGAGCAACAGTCAAAGCCAGAGCCATGGCCAATGCAACAGCCAGCAAGGTGGACATCAACACCAATATGCTCAAGGACAAAGGTATGACAAATCCAATGTCCAGTGTCATTATTGCAAGAAATATGGGCACTATGCCAATGAATGTAGAAAGAAGCAAAATGACATGAAGAATAGGCAGAATGTTAATGTAGCAAAAGAGGAAAAGAACCCAAGTAATGTGCTGTTAGCTTGTAATGTAGCACAAGATAAAAATGATGATGTTTGGTTCTTAGATTATGGATGTAGTAATCACATGACTGGCAACAGAGCAATGTTTGCCAATCTTGATGAAGAAGTTAAATCTGAAGTGACCACAGGGACTGATACTAAAATATCTGTCAAAGGGAAAGGCAGAGTAAGTATTCGAGCAAGGAATGGGGAGCAAAAATTTGTTCCTGATGTGTATTATGTTCCAGGTCTGAAATGTAATCTTTTGAGCGTTGGGCAGCTCATAAACAAAGGTTACAATGTTATATTCAAAGATGATGTGTGCACAATAAAAGATATTCCTCCAAGCAAGAAAATTATTGCTGAAATACAAATGACCAGCAATATAATGTTTCCACTCAAGCTCAACATTGACTTGAAAGGAAAAGGAAAGAATGTAGCAGCTGTAACACAAGAAGCCTTCCAGAAGGAAGAGAAAGATGAAAATTGGTTATGGCATTTGAGATTTGGACATCTCAATTTCAGAGGATTAAATTTGCTGCACAGAAAAGGAATGGTAAGAGGTTTACCACTGATTGAAAAGCCTGACAGCCTATGTGAAGGCTACATCTTGGGAAAGAAACACAGAGAAAATTTTCCTTCAGGAAAAAGCATAAGGGCGAAAGCACCTTTGGAAATAATCCACTCAGATTTATGTGGGCCGATGCAAACATCATCTGTTTTAGGCAGAATTTACATGTTGACCTTCATAGATGACTTCACTCGAAAAGTGTGGGTCTATTTTCTAAAATATAAAAGCGAAGTCTTTCAGAAATTTCGTCAATTTAAAGCTCTTGTAGAAAAACAGAGCGGACTGCACATTAAAGTTCTCAGAACAGATAGAGGAGGAGAATATATATCAAAAGAATTTCTGCGTTTTTGCAGAGAGAATGGCATACACAAGCAGTTTACCATGAGGTACACGCCGCAACAGAATGGAGTGGCTGAAAGGAAGAATCGAACCATAATGGAGATGGTGAGAAGTATGCTAAAGGCGAAACACTTGCCGAATGAGTATTGGGCAGAAGCAGCAAACTGTGCTGTATATATTTTGAATAGATGCCCTACAAAAGCAGTGATGAACAAAGTTCCAGAAGAAGTGTGGAGTGGCAGAAAACAGGGAGTCACCCACATGAGAGTTTTTGGGTGTGTAGCATATGCACACATTCCAGACAAATTGAGAAAGAAGTTGGATAGTAAGGGGGAGAAGTGCATTTTCCTTGGATATTGTGAAGATTCCAAAGGATACAGACTGTATAACCCGTCCACAAAGAAGTTTGTAATTAGTAGAGATGTGCAATTCATCGAAGAGGAAGCGTGGGATGGAAGCATTGAGAAAACAGTCAATGTCAAAAACTGTTTATCTCATGATGAAGATGATGTAGATGTGGTTGAGATTAATAACCCATCCATTGCACAACCTCCAGCAGCGCAAGGCCAGCAAAGGACGCCTCAAGCGGCAGCGAGAACACCCTTGAGAAGAATCGGCAGTGGTTCACCGAGTACACCACAAGGAGCAGAATTGAGTGCTTCATCAAGCACGGCTACACCAAGTGAAAGAGGAACAAGATTCAGAAGCCTTAGAGAAATCTATGAGCAAGGAGAAGCAGATGAAGGTATGAATTCCTTATTTGCTTTTTATTGTCAAGTTGATGATCCTATTCATTTTGAAGATGCTATTAAAGATAGAAAATGGATAGAAGCTATGGATGAAGAAATTAAAGCCATAGAGAAGAATAGAACATGGGAATTGGTAGATCTACCAGAAGGTAAAGAAGTCATTGGAGTTAAATGGGTATACAAAACCAAAAGCAATGCTGAAGGAAAAATAGAAAGACACAAGGCCAGACTTGTTGTCAAGGGATATAAGCAGAAGCATGGAATTGATTATGAAGAAAATTTTGCACCAGTTGCAAGAATGGAGACGGTAAGAGCAGTGCTGTCCATAGCAGCACAAAATAAATGGAAAGTATATCAAATGGATGTAAAATCCGCATTTTTAAATGGAGTTTTAATGGAAGAGGTATATGTGGAACATCCTCTTGGATATGAGAAGAAAGGCCAAGAGCATAAGGTCTATAAATTGAAGAAAGCTCTTTATGGGCTGAAACAAGCACCAAGAGCATGGTACAGCAGAATAGATTCTTATCTATTGGAGAATGGATTTGAAAAGTGTGAGGGAGAACCCACCCTCTACATCAAATAAAAGGATGGTAAGTTATTGATTGTTGTCTTATATGTTGATGATTTAATTTTTACAGGTAATGATGATTACCTTGTTGAAAATTTTAAAACAGTCATGAAAGATGAATTTGAAATGACTGACATGGGTTTGTTAAGATACTTCTTGGGAATAGAAGTAGAACAAGGTGAAAAAGGAATTTTTATTTCTCAAGCAAAGTATGTGTTGAGGAGGTAAATCCCCTCTGCGGACAGAGGCGATCCCTACTAGCCCAGCAGGGGTCTAGCAACAAACAAAAAATGCTATGACGCAAGCTCCTAGTTACGAATGAAAGACTTGGGATAAGAGCCTACCTGGATTCCAACGCTAGATCCGAAGAAGAAGATGTCCCCGTCCTTCAGCCCTGGCAGATCACAATCCTTCCACGATCTCCGTGGATGAACACCTGCACGCAGAAGAAACGAACAGATACATGCATAGGAACCAGCATACGTAACTAAACATCGGTCAAAAAAGATATTACTCGCATTAACATGATAGAAAAAGGAGTGGAACCATAATCATAGTCATCTATTAAAGTGATAAACGAATAGAAGTTACAACCAAGTTCTGACGTCGCAACTTCCTTCGAACGGGTCTCCGGTTGTCCACGTCTCGCAAAGCTCGCCAAGGAAAGGGAAACCTCTCCAGAGTCTCGTAACAATGGTCTCCTCGCTTGAATGGGCCTTAAGGGAAAGAAGGGATTCTTTACAGCACAAAGGCACTTGGGAATAGGGAGATGCAAGGCTTCAGCACTTCAAGACTAGCTTGCCATGGATCTGAGCAAGCTTTTATAGATGGGGAAGGAGGGAGTTGGGATCCCTATTATTATGGGATTGGCCCTATCAACAAGGAAGGTTCCATGGGAGGTGGCAAAACCAATTCCTTTCCATAGAACTCCCGCAGCCAAACCTCCCAACTCAATATAGGCAGTGGTTTGTGAGTTTGTTTGAACTCAACTTCCGCCATCCATATTTAAAAAACAGTCCCTAAAATGGGTGGCGCGATTGCTGCTCTATGACAGAGCGCCAAGTGGCGCGACCTCTTTACAGAATTTCCCTGATTGGCGCGAGCACTGAACTGTCTACCCGCGCCAATGCAAAAAGAGCTGTTTTTCATGGATTTTGCAAGGAGATGTCTCAAGGGGAAATGAAGCTCATACTCAGAGGGATGCAACGATGATGTTTTCAATGCATGACAGTGTTCACAGGTCACATTATGGGTCCTCCATTGTGCGGGACGGGGAATGGTAGGGACGGTGACAAATTA